>CM037881.1:93929367-94551653 GCA_021292165.1 Shinisaurus crocodilurus | reverse complement strand
CCTTACTCTGAGAGACTCTGCCCATGTGGCTCAGGAGAATTTGAATCCACAGGTCACATGTTTTTATGTTGTCCTTTTTATACTGAAACAAGGGCTAAATTTATTTCCCCCTTTTTAGTGACTTTATCATATCTGCCCGATAAGTTCTGTTTAAGAAAATTGCTAGCTGATGATAATCTGAACATTACAAGACAGGTAGCCAGGTTTTGTGCTTACGTGGTTAACATCTGCATCAAATATGAACAGAAGTAAAAAAATTATTATACCATCTAGTTTTAAATTTTATTTTATTTAACATTTATGGTGAATTTTAAAGTTTTACTATTTGTATATTAATGAACTTTTGAATGTTCTAATGTAGATTGTGTATGATTATGTACGATTTTGTACAAAGTGGTTTTCGTCTATGACCGTAAATAAATTATCTATCTATCATCTGTTGTGGATGGCAGTCAAACACGTTCCCTCCCAATCACCATGCTCTATGTAACAAACAAAACATGAAGTAACAAAACATAAAGGCAATAAGTGATAACTTGCCTCAGCAACCTGAAGCAACTATTTTAAGATTTACTTTTATCATTGACCATTAATCAAAAGCTTGAAAAATACAGAAGAGCTTCAGTAGAACTATTTGCCAAAAACTATGCCGTTCCAGGGGCATAACGTTCCTAGTTTTCCTGAAATAGGCAAGGGACAAGGCAAGCAGTTAAAGTTCGTGACTAATTACAGTCCTATAAGGCTTTCTTCATAATCATGTCACAAGAAATTACCTTACCACAAATATTTAAGGCCAACCTTTACAACCAACCTGGAGGAACAGAAGACCGCAAGCATGAAGAAAGTAAACTGTGGCTTGTTCAAAAGAATGTCACCAGATAGCTTTATATAATGAAATCAAGATCAGCTGCCATTACAACTGCTTAGTGTTCAAAGAGACAGAGTAGAGTTTTGTTTTTTTTAAGGTAAAAGAAAATAATGGATTTGTCAGTCTGAAGAAGTATAGAAACAAAATTGTATTCTTGAGTTTTCATCACAGATTTTGTACAGTTTATTACTACAGATCTTGTATAATTTATTACTATACACTGTATCATATTATGTGTCATTTAAGAAACTCAGCCTATCATTGTTGAGTAGAGACACTTCGTGTATATATTGTGTACACTTCAGAACTACACCCCAATGTTAAAAGAGACCTAATGTCCTTCAAAGCATTCTTATACTTTAGACATGGTTAAATAGAGACCTTAGTGTCCTTAGTGGCATCGTTGCGCATATGAGCTTGATCATAGGGCTGGGTGCACACTGTACAGTTTACTCTGGACAAAGGTCCTTACCAATTGTCCAGTTTTGTCAAACAGAGATACAATTTGCATAGTGTGTTACAACATTGTTTAGTACCATTAAGTTGACACTTTGTGACCTTACAAGCATTGTTGCATCTATTGCTCATGATACATGGTTTTGAATTCAGTATTTGGGTGTATGTACACTATATATATTGGTTTGAAGTAAAGGTAATTATCTTTTGATTATTTACTGGTGTGTACATTTATGCACTTTTGTTTTTGTACACTAGTATCATTAATCTTATGGCCCATTGATTTGTTTTGTTTGTATCTTTAATTGCGGGACCTCTTCCTTTTGCTTTACCCAGCTGAATTCTCCCAGTGTCAGGCATTTGTCATTGTTTGGCAAGCTTCAGAAGTGAGAATGATGGCTAATGACGAGGCAACAGCAAACATAATCCCTGGTGGTCTGCGCAGCTTGTTTCTCCTCTGTTACACTGAGAGGGGCTGGCAGCCAGCCGGCAGCCAGAGACCAGCACAAGTTGAGGAACCGCACTACAGAACTTTCTCCCTGCCTTCTCTTTTTATTTCTTTGTGCAGATACATAATGAAGTTAAGAGAGAGACAAAAGCCGGAAAGGGAACAGGCAGGGGCTTGTTAAGCAGTAGCCACAAACCTGTGAACAGACAGGTAGGGAGTCCTACAGGTAGGAAAAACACTGGGAAATGGCCTTCTTGGCATGCGCTGATGATTTCCCTGTACTGCATCAAGTGAGTCAGGGGGAGGGAGGGCCTCCCATTCCATCTTGTTTATTCAGTGGCTGTGCTGAACCACTAGCATTGATAGTCCCACGAGGTGCTCCCTTCCAAGATGCAGATTTGGGGAGGGGGGAGGAAGAAGGTAGAGGTGCTCATCGCAGGTCAGTGATGGCCTGTACAGTCATATGCACCGATCCTCTCTACATGCTCCACTGAGAAATGCCCTGTCCTGAGAACTCAAGCCTGCAGAGGGTCCTGAGCTTGAGAAATGCCATGCAGACCTTTGGCCTGTGTGCTACCAGGCACTAGTTGAAGAAGAGCCCCCCCCCCCCCCCCGGGGCCATCCAGTCAGACCTTTCAGAAAAGTCTCTTGAACACTGAGGGGCCAAAGTCAATCACATGACAGCAGGGCCAGATTTCTCCCTTCTGTGTTGCTCATGTTGCTCTTTGGTCTGGGCAAAAGGGACACTTTGCTGTTGCTGTAAGGTTGCCACATGCCCATTTTTTTCCAAGACACTAGATGTCAAGGACAACTTTTTTGATCTGAAAGGCTCAAAATCCAGGAATGGCTGGGGAAAGGGGCAGATTGGTTCCAGATGATTCTGAAGTTGGTTACTAGTTCCCAGTTCATTATTTGCACAAAAGTTTGAAACAGTGTTCATTCAATGAACCAAATAAGGACCTAAAATGTATATGTTACTGTGACCCTAAAAAAACTTAGGTCTACCCCATATCATATGTCTCCATGACTGAAGGACTCTTCCCTTCACAATAAACAATAATTCTTTCCAATCAATTTTTGTGAAATGCATATTAATATGTAATGACTCCAGATGACAATTACAAATGAAGAACTGGGGGTATGAACCGCACAATAAGCTTTGGGCCACCCGAAATGATACAACCACATGTCCAGGAGCAGCCTGCGGCTCTGCAGCCCACAATAAGCTTTGGGTCACCCGCAATCATACACCTACATATCCAAGAGTGTGCCTTCTACTAGATAACATTGAATCACATATTTTTGCTAAAACTGGAGCAGGTGCACCTCCATGAACCTTATGTCCTTATTCAGTTTACTGACTGAACTCTGTTTCAAAGTTTCATGCAAATGCATGTAAACTGGGTGACTTTGGGCCAGTCACTGACTCGCAGTCTAACCTACCTCACAGGGTTGTTGTGAAAGTAAAATGGAGGAGGAAGAGCATGTTTGCCGCCTTAGGTTCCTTGTAAGAGGGGAAAAGGCAGGATATAAATGTAATAATAAAAATATAATAATAATAATAATAATAATAATAATAATAATAATAATAATAATAAATAAGGAACTGGGAATGAAGAACCACCTTCAGAATCAGGGAGTTCAGGGAGTGTTTTTCCTTCTCTACCAAATCCTCCTATGATGCCATTTGACTCATCCCTAGGGGAATTCATCCATGTGCTGCTCAAGCTACACTTGGGAGTCTGCAGGAGAAGTTAAAGGAGAGAGGGGACCAGTTTGCACAACTGAAGAGCCCACCATGGCTTATGTAAGTCACAGCATGCTGCAGCACGTGCAGTTGGCCATTTCAAATATTCCAGCTCCAGCCATAGCTTGTTGTATCATCCGAACCTGGGGACCATAGGTTGTGAAAGGGTTAAACCATCCTCGCATAACCCAACTATAGGCCATGGGTTATGTGAGGGTTGTTTAACCCTCACACGACCCATGGTCCCTGGGTTCAGATAACATGACAAGCCGCGGCTGGGGCTTGAATATTCAAAATGGCCACCAACATATGCCGCAGCCCACCATGGCTTAAATAAGCCACGGTGGGCTGTTTTCATCATGTGAACCGGGTCAGGGGTGGGTGGGAACAGAACAGATAGGTTAGGTGGTCCTCCCTCATCCCCTGCTGTGACCTGGCTCAACCAGGGCTTGTGACCACGCTGTTCCATTTGTATGCCTGGGTCTATAGTCAGAGAGAGAGAGAGAGAAAGTGTGTGTGTGTGTGTGTGTGTGTGTAAGAGAGGAGTCATGCCAATATCAGTAGCCCTGAGTGAATCATAACGGAGATTGTGGAGCAGACAGAACCGAAACCAAACAATTCCCTTGCCCAGCCAAGCCCGTCTCTTCTCAGGGCTGGCTGAAGATTAAGAAGATAAGAACTTCAGATGGGCCCATCTAGTTCAGTGCTCTGTTTGCAACAGCCGCTGGTTAGCTGCTCCTCTCTGTGGTTTGTCTCCAGTCTCTGAGACATGCTGCCACTGGACTGCAAGGCTCCATTTGCCTATCATGGCTAATAGCCATACATCTATCCTTTGTGAACTTGTAGATCACTGGAAAGGGGTTTTTCAATGCAGAAAATTCCTTCTTCCACTTGGCCTCTGCTTGATCCCACCCCACTGTCACTCACACTAGACATCAAGCTCACACGACTGCTCTCTGCTGCTGATAAAATCCATTGTGTTGAAAAAGTGCCTCCATCCGTGGCCAGTCCCTCTCCTTTCCAGACGTCTCCCTCCATCCACAGTCACAGCAAGAGCCATCCCTACCACTAGGGAGAGTGAGGCAGCCACCTTGGGGGGCAGAGGCCTGGGAGGGCACTGGAACAATGGGGGATGGGGGACAGGGCTAGGTGTGTCACACAGCCTGCCCTGCACCCCCAAGCTACCCTGCTGCCCTGAGGTACGGTAGAGGATGCTGTCCCATCGCAGTATTCGAAGTAAGATTCCGCTGCCAGCAGCAGAAGCTGGTGGGCTCCAATCTCAGCGGGGCAATGTATCCACCCCAGGCTGCAGTCTGAACTTTTGAGGAGCTATCTGTGGTGCTGAACCTATTTGGGGGCTGGGGTTCAGCACCACGGATAGCTCCTCTAAAGTTCAGACTGGAACCCAGAGTGGATTCACTGCACCACTGAGATTGGAGCCACCTGCCTCCATTGGATGCCAGTCCGGCGGTCAGCTTCTGTATGTGGGATGGTAGTGAGAGTCATCTATCCTTTGCTTCAGGCAGCAACATGTTTTGGGACAGCCCTGGCCACATTGACATTCCTGATTTTCCATCCTCCACATCCTTTCCTTCTATCTGGGTGGTGGTAGAAAGACTCTGGATGATGGCTACAGTGTTTGTCCAGGAAAGCCTAGAACAAAACATTGCAACCATACTTTGCTGGTTGCCACAGCCTCACCTCCCTTGGCAAAAATGGCTCTGACACCGGAGGGTTTGCGAGGTAGGAGGAAACCACAGAAAGTAATGGCTGGGGTGGCTGGCTTTTTGTTGTCGTCCTCCATCTTGGATCATCATCTTCCTCTCTGCAAAGATTGGGTTGGGTCCAGGATCTGCCTTCTGTGAGAGGAAGGGATCTGCTCCCAGGATGTCCCTCCTCCCAATTTCTGGGGAGAGAAATCTGCCCCACATCACAGCTCACCCCATCCAGCAGGGTCTCCCTGACTCTCTGTGTAGCATTTTTAGGGAGCTGGACAGAGCCAGTGGAGAATCCTCTTCCATCAGCACAGTTGATCCAGCTTAAATCTGGATCCAATCTTAGTGTGCAAGGAATATTTATTTATTTATTTATTTATGTATGTCCCAGTTGCACAGATGTGACTAATCATCATTGTAGAATCATTCAGTGAAAATGTGGGTAACAGAACATTTTATAGCAATAAAATCCCCTGTATGCCTGAGTAATTGACTGAGTACATTTCTTCCAACACTTACTCTGGAAGGAGAGAAGGAGAAGGAGAAGGGGAGGACAAGGAGTAAGAATAGTTGCCTGATTCAGTTGGTAGGAGAGAAGAAAGAGCAGAGCCTTCTGCCCCCTGGGGTAAATAAAATGCGTCTTTAAAAGGTGCTTAATTTAATATTAACCCAAGAGACAGAAAACACTGTCTTCTTTCTCCGGAAAACAGTGCACATTTTATAGCCTGTTAGAAAAGACTTCAATTTTACCCGGACCACTCTCGCAGAATGTACCGTACATCTCTAAAACCAAGAAAGCTATACGGTACTGAATTTTAAAAAGGACCCAAGAATTCAAAGCAGGCAGAAGAAGCTTGAGGTAAGCTGACATGGAAAGAGAAATTAAAGGCCCTCTCTCCCCCTGAGTTACTATTGCAGTGCTGTGAGAATTATTCCTGTAAGAGGTCCAATTATTCCATTCCATTGTATTGCTCTGAAAGCTGATACTTTTGAAATCAGTAGAATTAAAACAGAATCAGGCCTGGTGCGCCACCAGCTCTGACTTCTTTCTTCCCTCTTTGCTTCTTGTGCCCTCTTATTAGATTGACATATAAACTGACTGCCGCTTGCTATTTTGAAGAATCTCTTCCCAAGATGCACCTCAGCTGAAAATGCCCCCAAGGAACAAAGCAAAGATGAATCGCTTGGCTGAGGGGCATCTAGTGAACAATGGGTATTATTTATTTGTATTACAGCCAAGCTTACAGGAGCACAGCAGCACCAGGATACTTGGCAGACTTGGATACAAGCGATTTCAGCAGAAATATATTCCCTTGCTGCTACTCCCTCCTTAGTGTGTGGAGCCGGGTTTGAAGGGATTCAGAGGGAGACTTATTGAAGACAAGGAATAATCACAGCTCTGAAGGGCTATGTATTCTCCTTCCCTGCCTATTTAGGCTTTGAAATGTATTTGGGTTGCCAGGTGGGGGGAAAGCAGAGAGAATCTAGAGACGTCTCTTTCAATGTTCAGGGTTTTTAAACCCCAATGAGTCTGTTTCAACTTTCTCACATCAGTGTTACTGCAGGGAAGAACCTCTGCAGCTTGTCATTATTCCATGGCCCAGGGTAAGGGCTAAGCTACCGAAGGAAAGAGGAAGGTCAAGGCCTTGTGGAGACTCTCCCAAGGAATTATAAAGTTATCAAATGGTCCTCGTTTGTGGGGGGGGGGGGGAAGGACAGCTCATTTTAAACTCTAAACCAGTGGTTCTCAACCTTTTTTTGCCCCATGCACCCTTTTCACCATATGTCAGAATGTCATCCCCCCCTTTCCAAGATTGTCTGACTTAATCTGTGCCATACAATAAGGTGTGATGTCCTAGTAGATTATGTACAATCCGTAGAATTGTAATTTGTAGAAAGATCAGTATTCCAACAGTTTGAGTCTGTGGTCCCAATTCCCCCCCCAAAAAACCTAAAATTCCCCCCGGGGGGGATTTCCCCCTGGTTGAGAACCCCTGCTCTAAACTTTTAAAGCTTCACTTGTAGGGCTTTTCTACATGAGGCATTTCTTGTGCTGCTATTCACTTTATCTACTTTTGGTTTCATTGCAGCATTGAGAACCGAGCTCTACACAAAGAGCTATTCCTTTCCTGCTTTTCTGCTACACCAGCCTATATAGCACAAATACACATAGAATCATAGAATACTGTAGAGTTGGAAGGGGCCCATAAGGCCACTGAGTCCAACCCCCTGCCCAATGCAGGAATCCAAGTCAAAGCATCCCTGACAGATGGCTGTCCAGCTGCACCTTGAATGCCTCCAGTGTGGGAGAGCCCACCACCTCCCGAGGTAGTCCCTGACGTCCAGGTGGAATCTGGCTCCCCGTTGTAATTGAATAGCTCATTTTCCCCATTCAAAAAAAACAAAACAAAACAGGAAAGTGCTCTGAAAAAACCGAAGCAAAATTGGAGGATCACAAGGTTGTCTAAAGAGCCGATAAACAACCATGAATAAGGGATCACAAGCACACAATAAATGCCTCATGTAGAAAAACACATACTGTAGGAGGTAGGAGGGGAAAGCCCTTATCTCCAATCACTAATTGTCTGATCAGAGATAAGGGCAGAGGCTGGAGGGGGACTTCCCCGTGGGCCATATCCGGCTGTGGGCTGGAGGTTCCCCATCCCTGTTTTAAAGGATTTTGGTTTGTTTTGGGGTCTGCTGCTGTGGGGAGGGGCCACCGCTCCCTGGTAGAGCTCATGTTTTGCATGGAAAAGTTCTTATGTTCAGTCCACCCGGCATCTCCAGTTAAAAGGAACAGGCCACAGCTAATGGGAGAGATCTCTGCCTGAGATACAGGACAGCCACTGACAGTCAGAGTAAACCATAACGCAGACAGATCAATGATCTGATTCAAGATAAGGCAGTTTCATATATTCATACCTTTTTGCTGCAGGCACACCAAGGATATTCTAGGACTGAGCACCCTGATGATCCAAGCAGGCCATCCATACTGCAGGACAGCTGAATTCTCCCAAGGAGCAGCGACATCTAATCTTATCTGAGGCCATGGACAGAGGCCTGGAGGATAATTGGGGGCTAATAACCCAGGAGGACCTCAGGACTATTTGAGAGTAAAGGTGAAAAAATGAAAAAACTATTGTCTGCAGCAAAGGAAGGTCCTGGCATAAACTACGACATGTGTAACCATGTCCTGACAGCATTTATTTTTCTTATATTGCAAGAAAAGAAGCATTTCAAGGAGAAAAGTGGAGATAGAAGGGATGCTGCTTTACCCTTTTCCCACCTTCCATTTTTCCACTCCAAATCCTACCCAAGCTCCCCCACCCCCACCTGCAAATGTGGTGCCAGATGCATGTTTGCCTGTTGACTGTGCTATTCTCTGAGGTCCAGGAGTGAGTCTGTTGAAGAGAAGCACAAGCGGGAGAACATTCTATTGACACACTGGATCAGAGGATCAAAGAGGCAGAGACCGGAAGTGTTACAGCAGGTATACAAAGCATTGGGTGTTAATTAATTCCCATTGCAAAGATCTGGTAGTGGGATAGCCCTCCATCCTCTTCAGAGTAGGGTATTCTGCTTCCAGGACTGTGCTCCATCCCAGTCCTGACACAATGTTATTTTGAGTCATTGTCATGCAGTAGCCTATAGTCTGTGATCAGCCATGAGGCCTGTGGCTCACGCTGGCTCAGCTTGTCTGAGTGTGGAAAGCTAAGCAGGGTCAGGCCTGGTTATTACTTGGATGGGAGACCCCTCTTCTGGTTTCCTACATTGAGCAGGGGGTTGGACTCGATGGCCTTGTAGGCCCCTTCCAACTCTAGGATCTATGATTCTATGATTCTATGAAGCTCATTGGGTAGCCTGGCTAAGTCACCATCTCTCAAGCTAACCAACCTTGCAGGGCTGTTCTGAGGATTAAATGGGATAAGCCCATATATTCTTCCTTGTGCTCCATGAAGCAAGGGTGAGATAAAAGTGTGATAAAGAGAGCTTCAGCTATTGGGCAGTATAAAAATTAAAAAAATACACGCTTATTTTAGGACATTATACCCTCACAGGGCATTATTAATATTGCCCTTCATTTCAAAACTCTTATACTAGATAGAACAAACACCATAGCTCCAGGGTCTAATTACCCTTGCCTAATGAGATGTGCATATGTTTATTAAACACACACTTGCTCTTTTACCTATAGAATGGAAGTGAGCCCAGCTTTTCATAGGTGGGGCAGTGCCCCTCCTCCACGCTGCGCTGCTTTAAGCCATTTCCCCTCCAGTCTGGTTCACTTCCGGTATCAGAACTGGACTGGGTTTATAGGCAGCATCCAATGCTGTCACAGTGCTAGCACCAACGCTGTGGCACTAGCATACACCAAAGGGAAAAACCAGTGATCTGCTACCAAAGTTCGGCAGTGTGGTTGGCCACCTAATTTTGATTACAAATCTCCGCTTTTCTCCTTTGCCTAGCAAGCACTAACGATGCTGCACTAGCGTCGGCCTACGCTAGCGCAGGGGTGGGAAACTTGTGGTCCTCCAGCTGTTATGGCCTACAGCCCTAGCCAGCATAGCTAATGGTGAGATCATGGGAGTTGAAGGCCTAAACATCTGGAGGACCACAAGTTGCCCATCCTTGCGTTACTGCAGTGTCATTAGCCCCGGCGGTGTGACAGCACCGGATACTGCCCACTAATGTCTTAAAGCAGCTCAGCACGGTGAGGGAACTTCGGTGGGCGAGTCATAAAGGAGTGGAGAGGTCCTGGTGGCAGGATGCAGTTAAGTCCCCCACTTGTGCCTCATCGGGTGGCTTCGCAAACCCACACAAGGAACTCTGGTTGCAAAAGGGCAGCAGGCGGCAAGTGCCACCCACATCAGCGAGGAGAAGCAATCCTGACATGGCAGCTCTGACAGGCGCTAATTAAACTGATCTGGGTTCTACGTGGTGTGGTGTGATCCTTTGCTCAGAGGAAGGATGTGAAGCAGGCATAAGGAGCAGCACTGCAGAGGAAATGGGAGAGCAGAAGCACCTAGACACATCAATAATTCACATAATGCCAGCAGCAACAAAGGGAAAGAGGGACCAGAACTAGGAGAACGGAATATCATAAAGCTTTTTAGTGGTCTTTTTCTATTAATGTCAGCTTGGTGACCGTCTTTCAAGGGGAGGGGGAAAGCTTTCCAAAACTCTGATGACAAATGCTAAACTGTCCCCCCCCCCCATGCTCACGCACCCCACCCTGCAGCTGCAGTTCATGGTCTCAGAAGTGAAATATGATTGGTGTGACCGGAGGGGTTGATGCTGTATAAAAGCCTCCCTGAATTTAAGGAAGACCTGGCAATTGGCACATTCCCGCAGAGGCCAAGAGGCACAATAACCGGTGGTGCTGTGGCACAGAACCACGGTGGTGATGAAGCACACACACTCGGATGTTTTTGGTTTGTCCTGTCTTCGTTTCACTTCTATCCCGCCTTTCCACTGGCAGGAGCAAGGTAGCTAGCCAAATTGCCAAATCAATACAAAATGATGCGAATAAAAATAAGAATCTTATTGATTTGTCAGTGCCCGCTCCAGCTTTTTAAGAGCTCTTGGGCAAGACACCCTCAGTGGGCCCCCTCCCTCCGTAAGTCTACCTTTCAACCACCATTCTCACCAGCTGCTGCTGCTCCTCTTCCTCATCATTGCCAGCACTCACTTGCTTGACAGGCAGGGGGCCAGAGAGCAAGCGGGCAGCTGGCATCTCCTGCTCCTCCTCTCTCCATCACTGGGCCAGAGCAAGAGGCAGGCGAACACACACGTTGCAATGACTGAAGAGGAACAACTCCAGGGGGCTTGTGTCAGTGGGCCCTTGCTGGGCTGTGGGCCCTTGGCAGGTGCCTGACCATGACTACCCTCTTGAACCTAGCCTTCATTATTCTGATGAGTTTGATAGAAAAATGTCCCTGTGTGACTACTGCTGGCAGATTATGCCAAGTGATGGCAGCAGGAATGATAATTGGAGGGCTGCCCTTGTTGGGGGGGGGGGGCTTCACTGTCCTTGGTTCAAATCATACATCAGCCACAAATTTACCAGGAGGCTTAAGCAAGCCACTGTTTTGCCTCAGACCCACCTGCAATATTTGAATCATAAAAATGGCCTGGGCTAAGGATTGTGAAGATCATCCATGTGGCATGCTTTGAATGCATGAAATGTGTGATACGAAGGCTAAGCTTTGTTACTGAACTTTTCTACTTGAGACTGTTAATTCGCTGTGTCTACTTTTGGTTTTGTCACAGAATTGAGATCCAAACACTGCATGAAGTGTGTTTCCTTTCCTGCTACATAACCTCTAGGTGGCACTGTGATGTAGCATAATTGTGCAAATACACAAGTGGAAAAAGTGTGTGTGGGGGGGTTCACTTTCACAAATAATACTGCATTTTCCCTGGTCTAAAAAACTGACCAAAAGTGCTGTTTAAAAGTGAAACTGAAGGGTCACAATGTCATCTAAAGAACCTGTAAACAACCATGAGTAGGGAATGATGAGCATACAATAAATGGCTCATGCAGAAAAGCTCACTCATAATAATATTGTGTTATCCTATTGGAGAAATCTTCTGGTAGCACTAGTTACATCTAGCAATGGGCAAAAACTCTCCTCAGTTCAATTCAGAATAAGCTAGGGTTGGTCAGAAAGTCTGACTTCTGAACTTTTGGTGAGGTGGAGGTGAAAAGGACCCCTGAAACCTGGGAGAAAATTTGCTAAAGTTTCAGTGGGGGAACTTACTTTTTATTTTTTTATTTTTTTTATTTCAAGTATTTCTAGGCCAGCTTTCAGGACAGAAGCAGTGGTGGCAGCAGTGCTTTGGTTCTTTTTCCTTTTGCTGTTTCTGAAAACAGCAGCAGTGCCCAAACTTCTGCACAGGTGCCACCGTTTCCTTTCTCAGGTGCCACCCAGCGGCCACCATTTCCCCCTCCCCCACCACACACACACAAAAACACCCCTTGGAATGTCACTACTTCATGATATATGATCTTTCGAATGGGTCTTCTGGGGAGCGAGGGAGCGCAGCCTGATTCTGAGAGGGCAACAACTCTCAGAATGATGTTATATCATTTATTTTAATGTATTTGTTAAATATATATTCTGCCTTTTCCTCCAAAGATCCCAAGGTGGCATACATAATCCTCCTTCTCTCAATTTTGTCCTCACAACAATCCTGTGAGGTAGGTTAGGGTGAGAGTCAGTGACCAGCCCAAAGTTACCCAGTGAGCTCCATGGCTGAATGGGGACTTGAACCTGGGTCTCCCCAGTCCCAGGCCAACACTCTAACCATTACACCACACTAATCATGACAGAGCACCATTCCAAGAGGCATTAAGTGCAGGTGGGGTGGAACAGGGGTGGCTACTGGAAGGCAGCTGCCACATAGGAATTCCACTGCTGCTAGTAGCTGCTGCTGCTGCAGCAAAAAAGAGGTTCAAATTTAAATTAAAGGGGAGGGAAGGCTAAAAAGCACTGCCAAAGTAAATCTCTCCCCTCCCCCACTAAAACATTTACAGACTTTCATACACACTAAAACATTTACAGACTTTCAAATGGCCTCCACATTCACCATCTGAATTTTCAGTTCAGCCGTGGTATCAGCTCAGTAATTCTGGACTTTCTCAACGAGCATTAAAAAACCTTATCCATGATCTGAGTTTCCCCAAGTTGATAGGGTGGCCATGTGTCCTCTTTTACAGTGGACAGTCCTCTATTTGAAGGGCTGCCAGAGGACTGTCCTCTATTTTGAAGGCCTCCTCTATTTGAAGGGCTGTCCGGACCCAGTCCAGGTTAAAGATAAAGAACAATCAGGAGGAAGAGCTGGGCCTTCAAGTGGCCCATCAACAGCACCTTGGACAGCAGGCTAAGGAAGACACACAACTAAGTCACCTGGTCACACAGCCTTCCATACTATGCGGAGATGTACTGTATTTCTATTCAAATTACAATAATTATGTCTAAATTTGCATCTATACCTATAAATTAACATATGCAAATCTTATGCAAATTGGTGTCCTCTTTTTTTGGTGATGCATAAATGGCCACCCTAGGCATATTTCCCCTTGGGAACGGTCATCATCATCAGCCATAGATTTCATAGATTTCATAGATCATAGAAATCTATGGCTGATGATGATGACCGTTCCCAAGGGGCATGGCAAAGAGCAGCTTGAAAATGCAGCTGGCCTCCCCCACTTCCAAAACCACCCTACCTGGGAAGAAGAGGTGTTTTCAGAATTTATATGACAACTGTCATATAAAAGGTTTGCAAGAAACCCTTGTGAGAATTGACTCAAATTGAGAAGGGTCTTGATCAATAAAATGGAGCTTTCTCAGGTGGTCTGGTTACATAGTTTACAGCAGGGCTATTGAACCTGTTGCAGCCCCAGGGCCAAATGCAATTTCAGAGAAGCACTCAGGGGCCGCATTCCAGTGGTGGCAATGGCCGAAGGCAAAAGGGGCAGGGAGAAAATACCAAAAATACCAGCAGATTTTAGTTTAAGGCTCTTACTACCAACAACTAAACCTTAGGACAGTGTTCTCCAACCTTGGGTCCCCAGATGTTTTTGGCCTACAACTCCCAGCTACGCTGGCTGGGGCATGCTGGGAGTTGTAGGCCAAAAACATCTGGGGACCCAAGGTTGGAGAACACTGCCTTAGGAGAAGACTGCCTTTCCCCAACTGCCAACCAATGATTGGCAGTTGGGGAAAGGGGTGGGGCCAGGGGAAGGGGGCATGGCCATCTGGGGAACCCCGGAGGGGCAGATTGGGACCCCGAGCGGGCCAGATTTGGCCAATAGCCTGAGGTTCAACACCCTACGTTTACAGTACTCATTGACCGCCTCAGTAAGAATAAGGGTTGAACAATAAAGAGTTTCTGAGCATGCATTTACAAAGTCAGCCGTCTTTGCACTTGAGGCAGTTTTTCAGCAGTCAGCAAGAGTTTCAGCAAAAATAGGTGGTTTAACATTAAATAACTTTTTGCACATGGGCCTACAAGGCTACAATGTCGCTTGATTTGAAATACAGCAGACTATTATGGTCTGGACAAATTTGTATTCCAAACCAGGTAATTATGAACTTTGTCGACATCAGTGATTACATCTACTGATTCTCCATGTACACACACAGAGAGAGAGAGAGAGAGAGAGAGAGAGAGAGAGAGAGATATATGCTGTGGCCTGATTATAGTACTTTCACATGAAACTACGGGGATGCAGCGTGGGACTGGCCCTGGATGGGTTTCATGCTGGGCACATTCTGTAACTATGCAGCAAAACAGAGGTCCGGTAGAGAGTAGGTATGACTGATCCCAAGCATCCAGACTGATAGTTCATACCATTGCTCCTTTACAACAATTAACAATTGGCAATTTAACCATGAAACATTTAAAACATGTATAAAACAGATTTGGCATGGGAAAGTGAACCAAGAGTTGTGTTGCAGATTACCAGAGACAGCAGTGGGCATTATCCGACATCCAACCACATTCCACACAGCCCTCGAAATCTCAGCAGACACGCTAGCTGAGAGAGGGGGGGGGACCCAGATTTTCTCAGAAACAAAATACTGCAATTTGAATGCTGGGGAAATGCAGTTTATCTTCAAGAGAAGCATTAGCTTAATGAAAATGACTGAATCCCTTATGACAGCTGCATGTAAATAAAACATCTCCTGGAAAGGCCCTTAGAGGCAAGCGGGTAAAGCTGCCCAACTCTGACCTGCTTGCTTTGTATAGGATGCCAAGGTAGCTGCCAAGGTAGCTGATGGGCAGCTTTCAGGCTAAAGGCTGCCAATTGCATAATCTATTTAATAATGTACGTGATTGTTCTTTTTTTATGCTGCTAATATACATGAGCATTCAGAAAGGTTTATCATGAAATGCATGTAGCTAGAACTAGTTCTGGTCAATACATAAGAAGAAAAATAGTTCATAATCTAAACAAATAGGAATGGATCAATCCCAAATAGACAAGCAAAAACCACTCTTTCTTTTCCTTTCCTATTGACTGCAAGTGTCTGCTGAGCATTCTGTCAAGAATTCCACTGGGAGCATCCATTAAGCTCATCATCAACATTGCTAAAAGACTGGCTCAAAGGGTGTTTTGATTTGCAAAATGAGGGATAAGTGTCAAGAGATGGTGCCAATAAAGGGGGAAATGATATGGTACCCAGATAAGACACACACACAAACACACACACACACACACACACACACAGCTTTTTCCTGGTTAAGAAAAAAACGGCATTAATAATTTACAAGTTTTATTCACAAATTCTTGTGGCCAAACATTTGGGGGGGGGGGGAGGGAAGCAGATAATCTCTTCTTTATATGGATCCAGAATAATCTCAGAAACCTATTTGGCCAAGTGTAAATAGCTATCATCTATCTATCTATCTATCTATCTATCTATCTATCTAATGTTTTGATTTACCTTACATCTACCCATTATTCTTCCTCAGCCCACTCCAGCATTGGATGCTGATCACAGCACTCTCAGTATCCATCCAAACACATATCTTGAAATATTGTTTTATTCTGGAAGTTGCAAAGCAGGGATCATGTAGTTAGAGAAGCAGATGCCTGCTCTACCCTTCCCAAACTAGTTTCTTGTCAACCCCCTCCACACACACACACACACACACACACACACACCCTGATTGTGTTCATCTGCCAGCTGAAGGTTGCCACAGTCCGAAATAGGACCTGTGGGTCTCCCATGGCAGATGCTGCCACTGCTGTAGTCTTGAGGCCCTCCAGACAGCCCAGGGCAAAAATTTTAATTCAACATCAAACTTCAACCTGAAATCTGGGAGAGAGAAAATGACAAGATGTCAGTGTCTCTAAACCTATTTAACTGTGCTTGGAACTTCACTGATCTGGATCACAGAACTTCAGATAATGGGTTATAATCAGAAACTACTCAGAAGCGCTGTGAACTTTGTGCATTGGTGCCCATTGCCTTGAAGGTCAATATGACAGGGAGGGTTTTTCAGAACTATTTCTTTGCACAGGAAGCCAAAGCAAATAATGTAGCTTTGGTAATGAAGCGAACAAGAGCAAGGGACTTGGGCCTAAAATGTCTTCAGGATGCCAGTAGGGAGATAATAGCCGTTTGATATTACTGATGTGTCTCATCCATAGAATATTTTTACACAGTGCTTTATAATCTTTTCATTGTATTCCACTCTCACAACAACTCTATCAGCCAGGTGTTGTGTGCATTTCACAGATGGACACACACACACACACACACACACACACACATACACACACACACACACACACACGGAGGGAGGGGGGAGAACAATTTGTCCAATATGCAACAACCAGCCCTGGTCTCTCAGAACCAAAGCTGTCATTCAGAAGTAAGTCCTTGAAGGACTTGGGCCCTGGGATAAGGGCAATACTTCTAACCCCAATTGCCTTAGTACAGAGGTGAGCAACTTGTGGCCCACCAGATGTTTTGTCCTTCACCATTGGCTATGCTGGCTAGGGCTGAGGAGAGTTGTAAGTCAAAACAACTGGAAAGCCACAAGTTGCCCACCTTGCCTTAGTAGCTTAAGACACAATCAGTTAACACATGTTTAATGACTGGGAAATATCTGGAGATTGAGTGTTAGTTAGCCATGAAAGCTTTGAGAAGATCACACACAGGCACACACAAAGGGGAGAGCCTGACATAAGGTATGTGTATGAGGGAACAAAATAAAAGGTTTTGGGACAGATAGAGACAGGAGCAGCGAGCGAGAGAGCTGATAGTTAGCTGAAGGCCAGGGATACCTTGGGGTAAGTATCTCTGGAAGCTTCTTGTGAGGCAGTGGACCTGCTGTCTGTCAGGAGGAGTGCTGTGCAGATACTGCTTACCTCCAACACTTATGCTCTACTTTGTAAATAAGATAAATTTTACAAAAATGTTAGACATCGCCAGTACTCTCTCTGCCACAGGAAGGCCAAACCCAGGAAGCACTGCCCCTGGAAATTCACGCCACTTGGGGAAGCAGGGAGCGTGTAACGACAGATACACACTGATCGTGTGACATCCATTTTCTGCCAAGCAGACACATTCTGCCGTTTAGTACAAGATGTGTCCCCTGTTTGGACTCTGTTACTAGCATCCACAGCGAGGAGCAACCTTCCCCATCCGAGCGCCCTCCAGATGTGTGGAACTACAAACCCCATCATCCCTAGCCAAGGTGATCCTTGATGGGAGTTGCAGTCCAAAACATCTGGAGGTAACCATGTTGGGGAAGGCTGGTATAAAGAAAGCCACCAGGTATGCCAGGAGCATTATAGTGCTGTTAAGGATTCACACAAAGGCATCCTGCTGTGTCTTCACAGATGAATGTTCAAGGGCAAACACACATTTGGGAGGAAATTGCAACAAAGAAGCAGTGGGCAGGGTAAGGGTTAAACAACAACGCCCCCTACTGTGTCCCAGTCTAGCCACCCCCCAAGCTGCTTTCCTTTTTATTAAAAAAAACAAAAACAAAAAAACAGTGGCAGCGGGGCTGTGTTACATGCATTTACACACAACATGTAGCTAGGTCCTAATTCTATACCTGAAGTGAAATCACACACACATTCAGACTCTGACCATGCAATACATAAGGCCCAACTACATGTTACTTTAAATGCATTGCTTGAGGTGACGTCAAGCATTTTTGTAAAAAATAAATTAAAAAAATTAACACCAAGCACAGGGGGCCCAATCTGAATTGGGACAACAGCAGATGGGGAGGGGAAGTTCAGCCCTTCCCCCCCCCCGCCCGCCATGATCCCGAAAAAGGGAGGGGGGAATGAGGCAAATAGTGATAGCTAATTTTTTAAAAAAGCCCTGCCAATGGCAACAATTAGGGCTTTCTCTCTCCCCCCCCCCATCATAGCAGGGGAGAGGATGGTTAACTTTCCCTTCCATGCACTACAATTGTGACCTAGATTGGGGTCCCTGCACTTGGTTTTAATGTTTTATTTTTTTTAAGAGCCCAGCATTGCTTCTCAACAGATGTCTTTAAAGTAATATATACTTAAGCCCCAGGGTACCCTAAGTCAGAGGTGGCCAGAAGGTTGATTGGGCTCACTGGGCGATTTGCAGTAGATCAGCAAGGGGGTCTCACTCCCGGTGCCTGAACACAAACAAGAAGCCTCCACCCAAAAATCAGGCTGCTGAAATCAAGAAAGGCCAAGGAACATACAGGAGAAGATGTGTGCAAGAGGAAATATGTGTGAGCTACAGCCCTGGTGCTGAAAACAAATTCCTGGGCTGAGCATGTGCTTAGAGGGACCATGTTCCTCCATTCTGTGTCCCCCTTCCTGAGTCGCCATTTTGCACCTGGCTCTGGCTGCTGGACCTCAGGATTATGATTATAAACTGGGATGGCCGTGTCTCCTCTTATACAGAGCACAGTCCTCTGTTTGAAGGGCAGCCAGGGGGCTGTCCTCTGTTTGAAAGTATCCTCTGTTTGAAAGACCTCCCTGTTTAATTCCGGTTTAAAGATGAAGGGCAGAATCCAATGGGGCGCTTACTTACCGTCACTGATTCTCTTACACTCCACCAATTGCGTTGTGCAAGTGGCCCCCACTGCTTGTGCAACAGTGATTTAGCGCTTCCAGGGCAACCTGAAAAGAGCAGAGACGCTCGTTTCTGGAAGCAGGTTGGCGGAGCTCACATAAGGGAGCTTCCACTCATTTCGGGGCTTCCTTTAGGACACGGCTCTCCAACATTGGGTCCCAAGATGTTGCTGGACTACAGCTCCCAGAATCCCTTGCCATTATTAGCCATGCTGGCTGGGTATGCTGGAAGCTGTAGGCCAGCAACATCTGCGGACCCAAGGTTGGAGAGCCCTGATCCAGGAAGTGCTACATCTCCCTTGAGTAAGTGGTGGGTCCCACTTGTGCAACAGAATTGGCAGGACCCACCATTTGCAGAAGGGAATTGGCAGGGCCGAAAAGAATCGGTGGGGGCACAAGCGTCCCCTTAGATTCTGCCAATTGAACCATAAGAACCATTCCCCATCACCAGTTAGCCCCTGAACAGCGGACTGAACAGGCAGGCACACAGGTCACCAGGCCCACTATGATGAAAGGTACTGTGTTTCTAAAATAAGCATTTCTAAATTTGCATCACATATAAATTAGCATCTGCAGATTTTATGCAAATCGGTGTCCCCTTTTGTCCTTTTTGGGGGGCGATTCATAAGTGGCCACCATATTAAACCACTCCGAGGGCATCTGCCAGTTGGGTGGCATATAAATTTAATAAACAAACAAGCAGGCACAAAGTAAATCCTGGAAGCCTAATGTCTGCCTGCCCCCACCCTAAGTGACACTTGTGCAAACAGCCAAATACTGGCACATAAGCCTAATAATATTCAATCTGTGCTGTTCCTTCCTGGGATCTGCTTGCAAGAAAATTAGCTAAGGGGAAACATTGAATGTGAAGCAACAGGGTTAGAGTGGTGGAGGACTCTTGTACTGGAAGAGGGCCAGGATACTCCTGAGATGGGGTGTGGGGGGAGGCCTTGCAGATGCCCCTAACTATAATTAATAAATTATTACGGTAATTCTGAAGCTGTGAGATAAAGGAATGAAAGACTGCTTTGCACTGAACGATCATGTCCAAAAGTTGTTTTAATCTCCTACCATGGGAGATGTTGAGTTGGAGCAGACAGCTCTCTGACTGAAGGCAATTGAAGGCAGGTAGCCTGTGTAGACTTTTTTTTCCCCATCTCCTTTTTTCTTTGCAGTTCAGGAGACAGATACTTCTCATCTCAGTGCAAGGGCAGAACCAATCAACATGATCTCCCGATTTCCTTCCTTGGAGGCTACTTCAGAATCTCACCCTCTCCGGAGACTTATCCAACACTGGCAGCAGTATGTCACCTGCTGTAGATGTGGCAACTGATAAAGAACGGGCTTCTGGGACCTGAGAGGGGCCTCTTTGAACGAGGGAGGAGCAGTGTGGATTGTTCAGTCCGCACAGACTCCTGACAATCACTCTCTGAACTGTCAACACTCTTGTAGTACCAGTGGTTTTAAGCAAAATACATGAATAAAATGAAAGGGAGCAAACCATAATATCAAAGTGAAAGTAACACAGAGCTGTTTTTATCACAGTCCCATCAAAAGCTCCCTTGGTAATTCTGATTACTCAAGGAAGACAGCTCTTTCTGGGTGGGGAAAAGCAGGGAGAGACAGTGGCACATGAGCAAGAAAACCGGATGAGAGCATCTGCGTAGCTTGGAGGAGCCTCAGGTGTGTGCAGCCTGTAAGCCATGGAGTACAGTCTATGGAATTGGGCACAGACTATAATTCCCACCATCCCCAGTAAGCATGGCCTTGCTGGGGGTGATAGGGGTTGCAGATCAACCCATCTGGAGAACACTGTGTTCGGGGAAGGTTGCTCTAGAGCAGGTCTCTCCAACCTTGGGTCCCCAGATGTTGCTGGCCTACAGCTCCCAGCACACCCAGCCAGCATGGCCAATAGCAAGGGATTCTGGGAGCTGTAGTCCAGCAACATCTGGGGACCCAAAGTTGGAGAGCCCTGCTCTAGAGGCACATCCAGCCACTCCGCCTGCGACTTGTGCCAGTGGACCCTGGCCTCCTGCTGTCCACTACAAATTGATGTTAGGAAGAAGTAATGGCGGGGGAGAAAGTGGCAGGAGGAAGGCTGCTTAACTTCTTCTGGCCACTTTTTTCCTCCTGCAATGCCCCCACATGTGCTTTCCCCCCTGCTCAGGGTGTCAGATCCCCGTTTGCTCCTCTCCCCTAAACTCCAATCTTTGGGGAAATATTCCATGTTCAGTGAAAAAGTGAAATACTGCTATTACTGCTATGTCACAGACTGCAAAGGTTGTTCCAATGTCTGAAGTCTGAGCATTCCTGCTACCTTGGCCACAGTCACCAACAGCAGTTACCATCTGAACATGCACGATACAATTATCAGCAACAGTCCCAAGGAGCTCATCTTTGTATGTGGAATTCCTCATAAAATCCTGTCAGTTCTTTGTAATAACATGGTCTGGTAGTACCTGCTTCCACCTCTTTGCTTCTTTGCATATCACTTAATACTCAGAATGACCTATTTATTGAGAAACTGGGCTGTTGAGGAGACATTTCCTGGATGTCTTTGCTGATATACAGTGGTGTAGTGGTGCATTTTGAAGTGCAGGCACTCATCATGACAGTCCCCATAACCACGCCCCCAAGGAGAGTCCAAAAATACAGGCAGCTGTGATTTTTTTTTTTTTTAAACAGCTCCTGGTGAATGGAAAAAGCCATTTCCATCCCCACCATGAGCTGGGCTGGATCTACACTATGCATTTTAACCAGCACTGTAATGCCTGACACACTGGCGTGTCACATGGCACTCACCCCAAACCGTCCTGCTCATGCTATTTCTTCCATTATATCCTGAATTTCTTCGAACCAGTTATATCACAACTTTTTTATATGTTGCGGGTTCCCCTCATATATATATATGTCAGGGTGTGCTAAACTTGCAGTACTGTTCTGGGGCCAAGAGGAGTGGCTTCAGTGGGCTGACAAGGAAGTGTCCTATCGGGCTTCAGCAAAACAGCAGCAACTCTGAGAAGGAGATCCTTCAGTTGCTTTCCTGACTCACTCACCACCACCACCCCACTTCTCTCTCTCTCGCTGGGCGGGTTCGCATGACCCGGCAACAATTGTGGTACAGTTACCACAATTGTTTGCCGGATCACGCAAAACAACAACGATGAGCCCAACAGACGATCAGTCTCATCATTGTTGCTTGGCTCCCTCCCTGCCCCTCCTTCCTCCCAGTGATATCCCAGGGGACACCGCGGGGAGGAATGAGGCTCCTCTCTTTGGCAGTCGCAATCCCGAGCCGGTTTCATTGTGCAAACAGGGCTCGTGCCCTGGAGCACAAGGGGGAGGGGGGAGCAGGGAGCCTCTTGCCTCCTCCTTGAGAGGTCTCCTCTCAGGCAGGAGTGCCAGTTCCACTCCACAAGTGCTCCGTAGATGGAGCAGATATGGAGAGCGGATCACAGCCTCCCACCAAAAAGGTTTACTCACAGGGTAAACCTTTCCTGCAGCAGGTGGTAACACAGTCCCCGCAGCTGCTCTGTGCACGGAGGGGACTGCATCCCTGCCTACAGCAGGTTAAACCTGTCTGACAGCAGAGCAGGATGGCAGGAAGCACCCGCCCACTCCCGAGTGGGGAAACAAAGGGAGGAGTGGGTGCGTGCTTCCCGCCACCCTAGCCCTGCCGCCAGAGGGGTTTACCTGCTGGAGGTGGTGACACAGTCCCCACTTCCAGCAGCTTAACCTCTCCGGCAGAGCAGGCGGCGGGCAGCCCCTGCCCCCTCCGCCCTTTTCTTTCCGGGGTTCTTCTGGGAAAGCAAGGGGTGGAGAGGGCGGGCCACGCGGGTGCTTCCCACACTCACTGGGGCAGCAACCCCAGCGGCGGCAGGAAGCATCTCCATCCCCGTGGCTGCTCGGCATGCAGGGCAGCCACGGGGATCAGAGCACGGCCTCCCCCTGGGAGAAAACCTTTCAGGCTGGAGGCTGTGCTCTGATCCCCCATGGCTGCTCAGCGTGCCTCTCCTTCAAGAAAACCACTCTGGAGGAGGAGGCGGGGGTGCCTGACCCTGACCTGCTCTGCAGGGAAGGAGAAAGAAGCCTCTCATGGCCGCCTCCTAGCGCCGTTTGGACACTTTGGGGGCAGCTGCCAGCTGCACTCTGTAGCCAGCCGCTTGGCAAGAGTGGCAATGTCTGCTCTTGCCAAGCGGCTCACCGCTTCTGGGGATTGTGCCACGATGGGTCATGTGGTCCGGGTTCAGACAACACGACAAGCCATCATGATACAAATAGACCCTGGAACAGACCATTGTGACTTACCGTTGCTCAAAACCACAATAAGTCACAGAGGTCAGTCATAACGGCTGAGTTCGAACAACACGCCCAACAAGCAGTGGTGAGTCACCACCGTTGCTAAGCATGTGTCGTCCGAACCCAGTCTCTATCTTGCCCAGTGAATGGAGAGCAAATGCAGTGCTGCTTCCCTCCCCCCCCTCCCCTCCCCTTTGAAAAAAATAAAGTTTGGAATGTCCCCTTTGTCCCCTTGCCTCAAGGAACAACTAGCTGAAAACAAGCCGATTGAATGCCTGGCTACTCTGAAGTAAATCACATGATCTTCAATGGCCTTACTCAGAAGTAAATCACATCGATTTCAAGGGGCTGCTCTGGGGAACTGCTTTTGGCCCTGGGTGCAGGGAAATGGGGGTACTGATCCTGCTGGATTCACCCCATGGAAGGTGGGAGGTTGGTGGCGGCGGCGGCAGCAGCAGCAGCACCAAAGCCTTCCCCTCATCTCTTCCCATGCCCTTTTCCTTCTCCATGATTTTTTGTGAGGGGGCAGGAGGAGCTGTCAATTTTTTTTCTTTTTTTAAATGATCTCCACTTGTTCACTCCTTCACATCTGCTCATAGATGAATAAAACACACACACACACTTTTTTTTTTTTTTAAAGGGCCATTTCCCCTGCACGCATCACCTTTTGACCTCCTCCTACTTCTCCCAGGATTGCATTTGTGTGTGACACAAGATCACGTTTTCAACACGCTGTATTCATTAGCATGTGCCTCAAAAGCGGTAAATGGGTTTTGCATAAATATCTTGACAGAGCTCCCTGATTAACAAAAGAGGCTCTCTGTAGATCTGCCCCTGGTCTGTTGTGAAGCTAATAGGTCTAAGCCACCCCAAAATACTTTGCATTACAACAGAGATAGCTCACAAAAACTATTTTGTTGCTGGGAGGATTGCAGCTATGTTCAGAGGGAACAGGGAAGACTGGGGGGTGGCAGGTGACATCATCAACCCTGCTAATCAAAAAGTCCCAGCATGTTGACCCTGTGAGCCCCGGCTCCACTACACGACTGCTGGTAGAAGGTTGGAAAGTGAGGAATTAGTAGTCATTGATATATATTTTTTCTCTATTTGTATGGCATCAAAAATATTATCAAATGTTGCTCCATCATGTACTATGGCACTGCAGTAACCTGAGAGGTTATGCAGATGTCACCTCCAAAAATGGTACCAGCTCTAGTTAGTGCTGATATAGACTTGTTATAGCCTCCATGTGTGGTGGTTGTGCTGGGGATTTTGGAAAGCAAGTGGCTGTAGAGAGGGAGGTTTAAACCACCCCTACCCATGTGTGGTGGCCCCACACAGATCAGGGCCCCGCATGCTTACTTTAGAGTAAAAGACAGAGGGTCAGCAGCATGCTATCTATTTAATGCACACAAAATGCAAAGGTTGGCCATAAGCTAAATTCTTAAATCTGAATTAATTTCATACTTTTATTAGGCCAAACAAAAGATTACAAAAATGTGCAAGCTTTCCAGATTTCCAGTTCTCTTCATCAGGCAAGATGTTACAAAAAGCTGGGTGGGGTGGGAAAGGGAGATGGAGAGAAAATGAAAACTGACTTGATGTTGAAGTTGATTGATGATCAAGATCTTGAGATGAAATGAGGGAGGAAGGGTCTTCAGACATTCAAATAAGGCTGTAGCAGTGTAGCACATAATGTGACGGTTCTGGAGCTGCTCCCAGGGCTGCTGCTGCGAAGAAAGGCATATAAGTTTGATCCTTGATTATTATTATTATTATTATAAAATTGATTTTGGTGATATTTTGGTTGACCTAATAAATAGTTTACACTAATCTGGTTTATGTGTTTAATGTATTGTGTAGTTTGACCTTTATATCACCATTGCTAGACAGCATAACAGGAAAGGGCCGATTCTTGTATTCGATGAATTGTTCAGCATCCATGTTACAATTCAGATTCACCATGAAACAGTCAAATATCTGTCTTCAGTAACTTCAGGGTAGTGTTTTCTTCTCCCATTCAGCTTTCGTTAACAGGTCTTCAAGAAAGGAGTTGCACAGTTTTTGTGTGATTCTTTAAAATCAGTTTTGTCTGCAGAAACTGCCATTGTAACAACTTCTTTTTCTGTAATGGCTCTGCAGTCCATAACAACGATGAACTTGCTTGCTGGAATAAGGATACACTAGTTCCATTCAAAGAACCTTGGACGTCGTGCTGCTTGGGATTGGGTCAATGTTATGATCTGATGCCACGATCACGATTGCTTTACATAACTTTGCTGGACAAACAGGTTTTGCCTATCCAGACTGAAGATTAGAGCATTGGCTCAGAGGAGATAAGGGGGCAGTGCCCCTTCCTGGCGCGGTGCCTGTGCTAATTCTGTTGCACCAGTGGAACCCACCGCTACTGCAACAGGAACTAGCAGTTCCTGAAACAGCTCCGGAAACAAGTGGAAACACTTGTTTCTGGATCAAGGCAGGTTAACAGAGCTCCCTTCTGGGAGCTCTGTTGACCTGCCCAGTTCCAGAAACCAGTGTTTCCACTCATTTTCAGGTTGTTTCAGGAACCACTAGTTCCTGTTGCACTAGTGGTCCATTTTGTTAGCATGAGGACAGTGTATGATACTGCCCAAGATTTCCAGCATAATTGCATATTGACTGACCAAGATTATGTAATATCTCAACAATTTTCTTCCCCTCCCCCTCACTTTTCCATATATTGGAAGTCCTAGATCCACTGGCAAAGGAAGTTCTCAATCAGACTGGTGTCTCACTGAACTTCCACTTGGCTAGTTACAATTGTAGTATGAAAAATAAGCCACTGTGATATTATGATAGCTAGTTGAGTGATAATGCTATCATTTCTGAGGCATGCTCCATAAAGAATCATATTCATAACACCAAGCAGTCCTCAGGGTAAAATTTTACTTTGACAACCATTCTCAAATTGCCCATTAAAAGTGCTGGTATGCTCAGCCATTTCCTATCCCTCGCCGGATCGTCACCTTGAAGTGGTGAGTGGGCTTGCGTGTTCCGATGAATCCTGTGAGCAATGCCGTCGGGAGCTATGTACTCCCAGTAGGGTCACCCATGGCGGTAAGGTCCGGGGAGAGGAACCAGACAAAGAACGATCCAAAACATAAAGTCCTCAATGGCAGAACAGGCGGAAGATAATTAAACCTAAATTACAACGGCTGTGAAGGCGGATGAAGGCTGCAGCAGAGAATGGTTTTCCAATCGTCAGGGTAACCGTGCCATTGGATCTCTGCCGTACTCTGTCAAGTTTGTGTGGTGATTCGTTGTGCACCGATCTCCCCACATAAAACAGTTTCACGCACAGGCGTCTTCCAACCCAACCCATCCAACCCAACCCAACCCAACCAAACAAAAACAAAAAAAGTCCCATGGCGACTGGCGAATGGCAACGGGGGCAGGACTGTGAATCTGGAAGCCCCTAGTCATGGACCAGCACATGGGCGGTGGATGCAGACTCAGTCGCCCTGTTCAAGGAACGAGGTAGTCGAGCAGCTCGGCAGCTGTATCCATGACTGAGCAGCCCTATTTAGGAGCCACTCTGCTCACCCCGTATGGGGAGGGGGCTAGAAAAGGTGCCCTAAACATAGTCTACCTCTTTCTCCCCTGACTGGATTACCGCGTCCAGTGGGGTCACCATTTTAGCGGTCGAAAAAGACATTTGAATTTTGGAACATGGAATATACGGACATTGCTGGATAACATAGATAGTGAACGCCCTGAGCGTAGGACTGCTATTATTGCAAGGGAGCTGAGACGGTTTAAGATTGACATAGCAGCACTTCAAGAAACTCGAAGGGCAGGAGAGGGACAGCTGAAAGAAGAAAAAGGAGGTTATACCTTCTTCTGGAAAGGACTACCTGAGCAGGACCGACGAATACATGGTGTAGGCTTTGCCATCAAAAATGAACTAGTGAACTCTTTGTCAGAAGTTCCTACTGGCATTAACGAACGCCTGATAACTCTTCGATTAAAGCTCGCCAATAACCAACAGGTAACTATTTTGAGCGCTTATGCACCAACATTAGATGCTGATGATGACATCAAGGAAAGTTTTTATAGCCAGTTGGACACTCTCCTGTCAGAGATACCTAAGGAGGATAAAATTATCCTCCTGGGCGATTTTAACGCAAGAGTCGGGCGTGACTTTGATTTATGGCCAGAAACTATTGGAAAAGACGGAGTTGGTAATAGCAACCCGAACGGACTCTTACTTTTGTCTATATGTGCAGAGCATAATCTCACTATCACAAACACGCTCTTTCGACAAAAGAATAAGTTTAAAACATCATGGCAGCACCCACGGTCAAAGCACTGGCATCTTCTGGATTATGTAATTGTCCGTGTTAGAGATCGCCGCGATGTACTTCTTACTAGGGCCATGGTGAGTGCCGACGACTGCTGGACAGACCACCGACTAATCCGTTCCACAATGGTTATCAACATTGCTCCCCAACGTAGGCTTCAAGGAAGGAAACCAAGGCGTAAAATGAACATCCAAGTCCTTCAAGATCCTATTAAGCAAACTCGTCTTCAATCACTTCTTAAGGAACATCTACCTACGGAACCTCCTGACAATATTGAGGACCATTGGTCTAAGCTGAAAACCTCCATTACTGCAGCTTGTGAACAAACTATTGGATATGAAACTAAGAAACATCAGGATTGGTTTGATGAAAATGACAATGAGATTAAATATATAATTGACCAAAAAAGGAAAGCCTTCCAAATATGGCAAAATGATATTAACTGCGCTGCCAAGAAAAAAACCTACGCTAGCGCAAAGGCTGAGGTCCAAAGAAGAACAAGAGAACTTAAGAACGCTTGGTGGAAAAAGAAAGCTGAAGAAATTCAACAACTTGCAGAATCTCATGATGCACGGGGCTTTTTTAAGGCCACAAGGGCCATTTATGGACCAAAAACCTATGGTACAAACCCTTTACAATCAAAAGATGGCACCAAACTCTTAAAAGACAAAGAGTCTATTGCACTGCGTTGGAAAGAGCATTATTATGACCTTTTAAATCGTAAATCTAAGGTGGATAATGAGATTTTTTCGCAAATCCCGCAAAAACAAATTAAAGAGGAACTTGCAATACTCCCCACTTTAGATGAAGTAAAAAAAGCCATTAATCAAATGAAGAACAACAAAGCTAGTGGACCAGATGGGATTCCTGCTGAAATCTTTAAAGAAGGGGGCCCCGAACTTGTACAACATCTTCATAAACTCATCGAAAAAATCTGGATAAGAGAAGAGATCCCAGAAGACTTCAGGGATGCCATAATTATCACCCTCTTTAAGAAGGGTGATAGAACAGACTGTGGAAACTATCGGGGCATTTCTCTCTTAGCAACCGCAGGTAAAATATTTGCTAGGATTCTCGCAAACCGTCTTCTATCTATTTCAGAAGAGATCCTCCCTGAAACTCAATATGGTTTCCGCCCCTCTAGAGGGACAGTAGACATGATTTTTACTGCACGTCAGCTCCAAGAAAAATGCCAGGAGCAAAATCAACCCCTTTATATGGCATTTATTGATTTGGCTAAGGCCTTTGATACTGTAGATCGTACAGCTCTCTGGACTATCCTTATGAAAATTGGATGCCCCAATAAATTTGTGAATATCTTGCGACTTCTCCATGACAACATGACGGCAACAGTTTTGGACAACAACGGCTCTCATGGTGCTCCATTTAAAGTGGGATCAGGTGTTAAACAGGGATGTGTTATCGCCCCAACATTATTTGCCATTTTCATCGCCATGGTTTTACATCTTGTCAAGGGGAAACTTCCCACCGGTGTGGGAATTATATATCGAACAGATGGAAAGCTTTTTAATCTCAGCAGGCTGAAAGCAAAAAGTAAGGTAATTACAACCTCCGTTGTGGAACTTCAGTATGCTGATGATAATGTGGTCTCTGCACATTCAGAGGATGATCTCCAAACTATCCTAAATGCTTTTGCAGAAGCATACGAAAAACTTGGTCTCTCATTTAACATCAAAAAAACCAAAGTGCTTCATCAGCAAGTGCAAGCCAATCCTTTGGTGATACCATCTATCCAGCTTGGCGGGACAATACTGGAAAATGTCGATCATTTTCTCTATCTTGGCAGCTATCTTTCTGTTACAGCTAACATCGACAGTGAAATCCAGCATCGTCTGAGCTCCGCAAGTGCCGCATTTTCTCGAATGAAACATAGAGTGTTCGAGGATCGGGATATTTGTAAGAAGACCAAAACACTGGTTTATGAAGCCATTGTATTACCAACTTTATTGTATGCCTGCGAAACATGGACTATCTATAAACGTCACTTCCACCTCCTTGAAAGGTTTCATCAACGTTGCCTCCGGAAAATCCTGCAAATTACTTGGGAAGATAGGCGAACAAATGTCAGTGTACTGGAAGAAGCAAAGACTACTAGCATTGAAAAAATGATCCTTCAACGCCAACTTCAGTGGACCGGTCATGTTGTTCGAATGCCTGACTGCCGTCTCCCAAAGCAGTTACTTTACTCCCAACTCAAGGATGGAAAGCGGAATATCGGTGGTCAATATAAGAGGTTTAAAGATGTTCATAAGGCTAATCTAAAAAAATGCAATATAAACATCGAAAACTGGGAAGCTCTGGCCCATGAACGATCTAAATGGAGGTTGGCCTTTCACAAAGGTTCCATGGACTTTGAAGAAGCCCGAGTGCAAGGTGAAAGGGAGAAACGTGCTAAGCGAAAAGCACGTCAAATGAATCCTTTACAGGACCATCTTCTATCTGGTAACCTGTGTCCTCACTGTGGGAAGCTGTGTGGATCTAGAATTGGCCTCCACAGTCACTTACGGACCCATCGCTAGAGTCTACACAATCTTCTTTAGAATTTCCTCCTTTTATCCCGGAAGACAATCTTACTCGGTCACGAGTGATCGCCTGATGATGATGCTCAGCCATTTCCTATCTAATCATGTTTGCAATTCAAATAAGAGCTAGTATATCTTCATAATAACCTTCTTTGCCAGTTTGCCCCACCACATCACCAACATTTTTGTCATAGACCAAAAGGTACTCTATTCCTGAAAGGTTATAGTATACACATGCTGGGGGTGCGGGGTAGGAGATGTAAACTGTGTTGATTTCAGTTGCTCATAGTAACAATAAAGTGTGGATCAGAAGCCACACACTTCCAACTCAACAAAATTTGATACCTCCAGCACTACCATTCTCTGAGCCCTGCATGCTCCATTAAAACCTGACTCACAGCTTGGACCAATGCATAGTTAGGTACTCTTAAGCCTATTGATAGCAATAGGCTTAGGTGTGTCTACCTCAGCATAGGATTGAGCTGTTTGGCTGCAATCTTTAGCACACTTACTAGGGAGTAAGTCCAATTGAACCCAATGAGGCCCACTCAGGACCAGCCCAAGACATTTTGCTGCCTGAGGCAAAGAACAAGATAGCGCCCTCTCCCATTCCATGTACAAAAGCCGACTGGACTGGCAGTTGAATCTTTCCTCCACACTGATGATGGAACAGCATCCTCCCCTACACCTGAGGGCATCAGGCTAACTTAGGGAGTGCAGGGCATGTCATGTGGCATATAAGCTCTCTCCTCCAACACCTTGCTGTTGTCTCCCAACATCTGCTGCCTGAGGCAGCCGCCTCACTCTGCCTAATGATAGGGCTGGCCCTAGACCCACTTCCAAGTAAACATGCTTGGGTCATGGGCAGTAGGTGGAAGTCCTGTGCATGCTTGCTTTGAGAGTGAGTCCCACTGAAATCATGCCTAGGGTAAGGCTGTACAGATACAGATATAGATATATATATAGAAAGAAAGAAAGTAAAAAGATGTTATTGCTACTGGAATAACAGGTTAGTGGTCAGACCAAATGCCGTGCTAATAAATTGTTTGCTTAACTGTTTTGGATGATGGGGTTGACAAGCTGACACAAGGCTGAAAGGGGAAATCTGCCAAGTTCAGCACTGCATGCCTGAGGCTTATCCTGCCTCTGGCTCCCACAGAAGGCTTCATGCAATGCACCGATTCCCCAAACACCTTGCTTCAATCACAAGATGCAATCCAGTGACCTCCTGGTAGCCAGAAAGCCAAATGGGCCCTTCCTATCCTCAGGCAATCCTGATGGCTAGGTTTTAGATGGGTGGTGAATTTGATGCTTACATAGGTTTCCCACAATGCCTTGCAAAGAGAAGAAAATCCTCCCCTGTTGAAACAGTGGCATTGGGTCAGGAGAGGTAAATCACATATAATGGCATTGCTCTGCTTGCTGAACACATAGCTAAGAACTGGCCTGGGTTTATGGATGGAAAGATCTCATGGTTTTGTGCACATTCCATTCAAATGAACGTGCATTCATTTGAATGTGATAATAATGCTGATGGCCCCAGTGGGAACGTTGGGGGCATCAGACAGTTCAAAAGCTCCAAACCAGTTATGTGAATAAGGGCCAGACTAGATGAAATGCCACTGATGCAGTTAGCAATTTTGTGACTCACTTTAAAAAAGAAAATAGCAGGAATGGGAGGCCCAATCCAGATCAAGGCCCCGGAGGGAAAGTGTGTGTTTGTTTGTTTAAAAAAATTCTTGACTTGCTGAAGCATTAAAGCATTTCTTCAACTGAAAAGGCTACCACAGCCATTACATTAAATCAATAAAACAAGACAGTCCCTACCCACAGGCTTACAATCTAAAAGACAGAACAGAAAAGGGATTGGGATAGGATTGGCTCCCCTTTCTGCCAATCTGAAGCAACAAGCACAGTCCTAAAGTCTACATGAAAAAGTTGAACCGCCACCCAGTAAAATAAATCTAACAGCACAGTCCTGCGCATGTTCTGTGTTTCTTTTCATTCTGTGGCTGTTTTTAATCAAGTTGACTGCACACCATCTTGGACATCCTCTTGTACACAGAGGAAATGAGAGATGTAAGTATTTTCAATAAATAAATAATAATAAATAAATGTTTACTTGGAAGTAAAAACCCACAGTATTCAATGGGATTCATGTCCAGGTAAGTCAACTCTCAGGAGGATTCCTCTAGCAATAAAGTAAGGCTCAGATGCTTACTGAGGCAAAACAGGACCAGGACAATGTGGGGTATCTTTTCTGGTCCCTCTCACTCCATCCTCCCCATCTGGATTTGGGCCTGAAAAACCAAGGGAAATGTGGGTGCGGTCCCTGCCGTCTAAGGTATGTTCCATGCCAGGGGCTTATATAGCACCCCTGGTGAGCCTTGATTGACTGCAGAATTGGTTGGAATCATGGCTGAGGAAGCAGAGCAGGAGGTCATGGGGGATTTCCATCCACTTCAATGGGAGTGTTTTTATCATATAATACCACCCCTTTCACTAGCTTAACGTTATGCTGTTACTGCAGGCAGGACCAACCTGTAAGTGAGCATAAGTTTTCAACTAAGTCCTCCCCCACCATATCCCTGACACTATTTTGGGGAGCTTTTGCATTTGCAGAGTTATGCCAGCTTGGCAGTTACATCACTGCATCAGCATTTATTTATTTATTTATTTATTATTATATTTATTAATCGCCCATCTGGCCGGTCACCCGTGCTGATGCATTACTGTGGTGCTTTGCCAGCTAAATCGCCAACACGGGCATACCTTCAGGATCCACAAGTGCAAGGGGATGTAGTTGGCACCCTGTCCTCATCCAGATGCCTTAAATTAAGGATAGAATTGCACTGTAAAGCAGGGGGGGGCGTCTTTCAGCCTGAGGGTCAAATTCAGTTTCAGAGGAGCTCCTGAGGGAAGCATTCCAGTGGTGGGTGGGGCCACAGGTAAAGGGGTGGGGTCAAAATACACCCCCAAAATCAGCATATTGTAGCATAAAACTCTTACTGCCAGTAACTGAGCCTTAGGAGAGGTACTTCAATCTTTCAGAATGGGGGGAAAACGGCACAAAAGCTGGGAAACCACCAAACGATCAGCGGTCAAGGGAAAGATGGCAGATTGGGACTCCAGGCCTGACATTCCCCTCCCCTGCTATGAAGAAATAATGTTCACACAGTGGATTGTTTGTTTTGTCTTACACCACCCCTGATAGGAGAGGTACAATCTTTTTTGCAACCCCCCCCCCCCCCCGCATTAGAAGAAAACAAGATATGACTAACCACAGTCTGGAAAAGAGCAAGGTGTAGACAGCATCTCTGTTCTTCTGAACCCACTGAATATTTTTGGCGCATCTTGACCTACTTCCACTAGAGACACCAGCTGGCAAAGGCACGTTCCTACCCTTCTTCTGAAAACCCAAACCACACCAATCTATGTAGCTGTAGCAACAAATCACCAGTTCCTCTTGATGTTTTGACATGATCACCGCAGAATGCTTGGGAATATGCTCTGTTTCTGTACTAACTCTTTGTAGATTCCCATCTGTGACTCTATGAATATTTGATGCCAGTGGCCACTCTACAAACCCACAGTACTGATAACTTTTGCCCAGGAGCTAGAGCACAATTATCAGCCATCAGAATAAGTTAAAAAGAGCTCATTCATTAGTAACATCAAAGGAGCAGGTGTGTGTGTGTGTGTGTACACACACACACACACATTTTCATTGGTTTCAAAGGTGGACAGTTAAACAAGGCTCTTCAGCTAACCAATTCATTCATATATATTTTTTAAAAATACAAAATATAGTTTAGCAGAGGGTCTCCATTCAATCAGCATAACTATCCCTTTACCTCCCCCTTTATTTTTCTTCTCCCTTGCTCCCCTTGTTTAGCTTCTTTGACTTCCCTGAATGTTCCTTATCTGCTCCTGTCCTGTAACATCTAAAATCTGTGCCAATGTCATCTTACAAGTATAAGAACTAGCTGCTGGAAACACTGCCTGCCTAGAGTCTGTTCAGAGTCAGACATACAGCGTATTTGAATAAAACAAGGCAAACCATCATTTAGAAAAGAACTGACACTTGTAAGGTGACGCAAGAAACAGAACCCAGCATGGGGTCATGCAAACAAAGGGGTGGGCTATAAAGACATGAATTTGGATTCTAAATGGCTATTACTAAATTTTAAGGGATAGAGTAAATGAACTGTACTCTGGAATGAACACTCTTGCTTGGGGGGGGGGGAGAACTTGCCTGCTACTTCACACAAAGCAGACATCAGGCTAAGGAGGAGGTTTTGTTCCCACTCCAATAGCATCTCCAAGTGTACATCATTTATTTCTTGCATATAAGTAGCTGCCTGCCATTCATTTGTATGGGGGAAAGTAATGTGTGGCTCTTGGGGACAACTGTGCAATGCAATTAAAAACCTTCCAGCCAGCCATGATATTGGGTACTAGGTCAGCTACTATTGCTCATCCAGTGGGGTTGCATTGCACCCACCCTCAGCAATATATTAGCCCAAGCTCCATACATACCCAACTCTAATAACAAGCATTTACGGAAATTACCTAACAACAATCCACACCCCCAACCATTTTATTTCATTGTTACTGAACACAATCCTTCCCCCCCCCCCCAATGAATCTGTAGTCTTATGATAGCACTGGATACAGTAACAAGGTAGATGCTAGAAGAATAACAGTGCAATCCTTTACATGTCTATAAATAGGTCCCATTAAGTTCATTGGGGTTTACTTCCAGGTAAGTACAGAATTGCAGTTTCATATCTATACAGTAAAATGAGTGGGTCTCAACATGTAACAAGGAGAAAGCACCTTGAATATGGAGATCCTAGAGGTGTCCAAAACAATAAAATGGTACTAACCCATTAATAACACACAGGGAGAAAACAAACATGATGCATTGCCTGTAAATTGGGTACTTGCCCAGGCACAAATGCTACTCTTTCCAAACAGCAAATAAGTGGCAGATTACAAGGCTGAACTAAATCTGAGGTCATCAAACCACCTAGATGTATAGTAAATCTATCCAAAGGAAAGCGTTAACACTGAAAAAACATGAATATCAGGAACGAGTGAAGTTTCATTCATGCTCTTTCATTCAGCCTTCAAAGCATTCCAGGAGACAAACCATAAAGAGAGACAGACAGAAGCACCAAGCCCAGGACTCCCTAGAAGATTTGCATTATTGTACTGATGAAAAATTCTGTCTGCACATATACTGAAGCTGATGAAGGGGATCTCCTAGTGGCTAAAAGGAAGAATGAAAATCAGAGTTACAAATGCAAATTATGTAGGGAGACTTTGGTGACTGAAGTTTTAATTTACATTGGCTCTGGAATACAATCCAATTTCAATAAGAGCCCCGCTGAATCAGACCAAGGGTGCATCTCATCCAGTATTCTGTTCACACAGTGGCCAATCAGCTGTCCATGGGAAAACCACTAGTAGGACATGAATGCAGCAGCACCTTCCCATCCATGTTCCTCAGCACCTGGTGTACATAGGCATACTGCCTCTGATACTGGATGTAGCATATAGCCATCAGAACTAATAGCCACTGAATTTGTCTAATCCCCCTTTAAAGCCATCACTACATCTTGTGGTAGCAAATTCCATAGCTTAATGATACACTGGGTGTAGAAGTACTTCCCTTTGTCTTTCCTGAATCTCACACCAATCGGCCTCAATTAATAGGACTGCTCAGAGTTGAAGCATTTATGAGAACTTGTAGTATGTAAAAGTTTTTCTTAAGCTGCATGCAAGGTAAAGATGGCAATTATACCTACAGCACTCTAGTTAGAGGGTTTTTCTTTGCCCACAACCACTTAAGAACGTATGAAAAGCCCTGCTGGATCAGACCAAGGCTCCATCTAGTCCAGCATTCTGTTTACACAGTGGCCAACCAGCAGCCCACGGGAAACTGTCACTTTCAACCACTGTTCCATGCACCCTATAGTTATACAATGGCTGCTATTACGCAATAATAGTAGGAAGCCTACACTTTCTGAATATTTGTGGGCAGTTTCTTTTCCTCTTCCCTTAGCAGCATTCACACTTTTAATAGAAAGCTGTAGTATTATTCCTCATCGTTCTAAGGTCCCATCTGCTTACAAGGAACAAAAAGTCGATCTGCTTTTGTTAAGAGCCCACAGCCCTGACTGTAGATGTGTCCATGTTTCATGATCTTCAGTTTTCAACAAGCTTATCTCAGCTAGATGCAAAGCAAACTCATGGCTACATAGTTTTTTAGGTCTAACACAAAGAAATACTTGGGTGAAGGCATTGTAGATCCCAGCTACTGCTGTAATTGATCTAATAAATGCAACCATTGAGAACACCAAATGCGTGTACTGACTCGCCACAGCAAATGTTTGTGTTAAAGAACACATTCTGGAAAATTCCTTTTTTTGATCAAGTATGGTCTCCAATCCATACTGTTGCTTTATGTCATGTTCATAGCAACCAAATATGGCAAGAAACAACAATGTGGACATGCTTCTTATCACCAGCCCATAACCTGATTTACATTTCAGTGATCTGGTAAACTGAGGGCTGCCAGAACTTTTATATTTTATGTTGTTTTATATGTAACCTGTGTGCACGGTGTATGGTTTACTGCAGGGGTCAGGAACTTTTTTTTCAAAAATTGTTAGTTTTTAAAATGTGAATTACACCAAAACAAAACAAAAAACATATTTAAAAAATGGAAAAAATACAATTTTCTTACGGTATTTAAAATGGATCACTTACAGTAAATATGTATACAGGCCTGTGGCTTACGCTGGCTCAGCTTGTCTGAGTGTGGAAAGCTAAGCAGGGTCAGGCCTGGTTATTACTTGGATGGGAGACCCTCCTCTAGTTTCCTGCATTGAGCAGGGGGTTGGACTCGATGGCCTTGTAGGCTCCTTCCAACTCTATGATCTATGAAATCTATGTATGAAATATATATCCATGTATCAATAAGTATATAGTAATACAACTATCCGTAAAGACAGTTATGCATAAACTTCAGAAAATCAGACCAAATATCCATGTATTTATCCATCTGCAAGTGGCGTCTAAATACCACCCGCTCAAATGTTGAAAGTGTTATTAGGTCCTCAATCCATTGTGTTATAGGAGGTGCACATTTATCTTTCTAGTGTTGTAATATCAGTCTTTTAGCTGTCAAGAGGGTGCGGAAAATCCACAAGCGTTGTCCTTGTGATAAACTCCATACCGCAGGTATATAATTTAAAAGAATGTGTGCATCCGTAAATATTAAAGAGCATTCTAATACTAGATTTATCCATACCATGACCTCAACCCAAAAAGAAGCAACCACTGGGCATTGCCAAAACATATGGGTAAACGAAGCATTCACAGCATTACACCTCCAACAGTTAGAGGGGTCAGGAACTTATGGCCCTCCAGATGTTGTTGGACTCCCATCAGCCCCAGCTAGGATGACCAATGATCAAGGATGATGGGAGATGATTCTATAACATCTGTTTTACTAGGTATTGCAAGCTATTCCTGAGGAGTCACTTTATCTCATTCTTTGGGGATATCTTTTTTTGTATGGGCTATCATGTTGTGATACCATACTTGCCTAAATATATATTTAACACTAACAATTATTAAATCAGAAAACATATTAAATGCTCCAGGATTTTTTAAAAAAATGATGTATACCAATCTGTAGTAGATTGATGATATTCAGGATGCTTCTCACCTATTTCAGCAGTCTCAAGCAATTGGGAATTTCCCAATTGTTTTTCCTCTGCCTAGCCCCACCCCATTCCTCCAAACTTCTATTAAATATGACAATGGATGAGATACAGTACTTTAACTTGCACAAGATGGCTTGTTTTTGCTGCAAGACTAAAGGCGCAATCCAATCAGGATGCCCATAGCTGGAGCTCTTTGGATGGAGAGGGGAGGAGGCTGCAGAGAACACAGGATATGCCTCTGCAGTCTCCTCCCCTCCCCCCGGAATGTCCCCTTTACCCCCTCTCTGAGGTTGATTTTCCAACCTCGGAGAGGCAGCCAGCACAGTTCTTTCTGCACCAGCTGTGAGGGAGTGGGGGAGGGAGGCAGAGCACAGATTCCCAGCTCCAAGGTCAGAGCTCTGATTCCAACCCCAGGAATCCGAAGTTTCCTATGACCCCCAGACGATGCCTAAGGTCGATAAGATTGCCCCTAACCTTCTGGTGATTGCGCACTAGAAAGGGCTGTAAATAATGCTAACAATTAAAATGAAAAGTGAGCCAAAATCTATGGTGAGTGTTGCGACAACACGGTCCCTTACACTTTAGGACCAGGCGCATAAACCCTTCTCAGGCTAAGCACCAACACTTAAAAACCTGAGAGGAGGGTCAAATGAAACCTTTCCCCTACCAATGAGGGAAAAGATTAATACAGGTTTTAAGGATCTAGCTCAAATGTATGATACTGTGGGTACAAAGGGGTGTGTGTGTGTGTGTAGATTTAACAGCAATGCAAGTTAATAACGCCAAGCTGACACGTAGGATTTGGGTAGCAAACAAAATGAAAATAAGTTTATTTTAATTCTCAAAATCTTAGTTCCAGAAAATAACTTTAAACCTGCCTACACCAAACACTTTGTAATTAACCTAAGTCCCTATAACTCTAAATATTTTCACTCCTCATACAAGCACTGATTTCTCTCAAAACTCCTGACAGACAAGACAGGAATAACCTAACTCCCAACACACACACTACTCTCTACACCAGTGTTCTCCAACCTTGGGTCCCCAGATGTTTTTGGCCTACAACTCCCAGCATGCCCCAGCCAGCATAGCTGGGGCATGCTGGGAGTTGTAGGCCAAAAAACATCTGGGGACCCAAGGTTGGAGAACACTGCTCTACACAGTCCCATAACACACTAACTCCTTATATACTCCTCCCCCCATTCTTTCCAAGACATCACAAACCACACCCACTCGGTTCAACATTCTATACTCACTAAACATACTAATGTAGACATACACCAGAGAACTGAATTGTGGGGTTATGCCACAGGTGTGAAAAGTATAAAATTCCTATGTAATGTGAAAATATAATGTAACAAGTATTATTTTGTTCTAAATGTAATCCCAGAACTTTCTTCAACTATAAGTAAGAGAATTTGCTGTCCTGGCTTTTGAAAGACAGGAAGCTCTCTCTCTCTCTCTCTCTCAGGCTGTAAGAGGCCTAGTGAAATTCTTTGAACTGCTAGAGTTAATTGTATATGGGATAAAGTAGTAGAATAGTTGCTTCAATAGTTATGTTAATCATCCTTACAAGACTGATTTACAAGGGCATATCTGTAACCATCAAAGAAGTGTAAACTGTCCTTCCTTCCCTCTATCCCCACTGCCTATCTGCACCTGGTCAGTGATTGCATTATTTACAGCTGGGAACTGGCCAAGGGGAGAAGAAACCAAATGTTGCAAAGAGGGTAGAGACAAATGCTTGGCAAAAAGGTATAAAGAGGGATGCATTTCTTGTGTTAGGGGTCTCACTCTTCTTTTTTTGAGTGACATCATACAGCACTGTATTTTCAATAAACGAATTCTTTTTTTACCAGCTCTGGCTGATTATTGACCACAGGGAACGAACTTGGGGAGTGGCTTTAGCTTCCTTACCACATGGGCAATAACCTTACTAGGCTGAGCCAAGATGTCACAAAACAGTAAGCTAGCATTCCATTTCTCCAGAACTAAAGTAGCATAATCAAGCGGCCAGAGGGCATGCAACCCTCCAAAAGTAAAATCCCGTCTTCAGGTGCTGCAGGTTCAATGGGGCTTACTCCCAGTTAGGTGTGTATAGACTTGTAGCCTTAGAGCAGCCTTCCCCAAGCTGGGGCTCTCCAGATGTGTTGGGACTACAACTTCCATCACCCCTGACCATTGGCCATGCTGACGGGTTGATAGAATTGTTGTCCAAAACGTCTGGAGGGTACTGCATTGCCTACCCCTGCTATAGACAACTGTGGCCATAGATGAAACCATGCTGACTGGGGATGCTGGGAGTTGTAGTCAAACGCAGCTGGGGGGGCAGGTTGGGGAAGACTGTCTTAAGGTGCAATCTACACGTTTAGGCGAGGGGGAAAGTCCTACAACTCCCAGCATCCCTCCAGGCAGCCATGCTGGGAATAATAGGACTTTTTCTGTCTAAACCTGCATAGGTCTACACACCCTTAGAGAATTAAGAGTAAGGACCAGAAAACTCAGCCCAACACTTCGGACTCCTAACGTGAAAAGCACAAAAGGAAATCAAGTCCCGCCACACACACCCGGCCCGGACTCCGCCCGAGACCCTCTTGGTACCGCGCGTTCGGCTAAGCTCCCCGTTCCGCTCCCCCACCCCCGAATATTAGAAAAGGGCTAGATACACGGATTGAACTTCCACTTTTAGTAGGCTCTTTCCCCCGCCCCCAGGCGAAAGTAATAGCTGTCCAGAGAAACAAGCCGGTGTGACTGGGCAGACTTGCGTCCTTTTCAGAAACGAAAAGTAGCATCTCTCAATTAAAAATGGCTTCTCCAATATGAACCCGGAAATTCTATATCCAAATAAAATGATCTTCTTATTGTTTTTATCTCTGTGGTCAAAATAACCTTTTCTGTTAATGAAAGGGTCAGTTCCGGGTTATAGGTACGTGACGTACAACACACCGGGCCAGGAGAGGGCGCGCTCGACGGCGCTCCATGATGGCCTTTCAGCGAAACCAGCCATTAATCGCTCGCTTTCCGCCCCTCATTCAAAATCGGCGGCGACAACGACCAATCAACGCTAGGTTGAGCCTCTTTCGCTCTGTGATTGACGTGCCCAGCAGCCAGTGGCTAGGAGCTAGGCCTGGCGAGGGTGGGCGTGTGCGGCGGCAGAGTCGGCTGGTGATGGCGGAAAGAGGAGGTGGTGGCGGCGCTGGAGGTGGTGGCGCTAGTGGCGGCGGCGGAGCAGGCGGTGGCGAAGGGGACACTGGGGCGGCGGAGCGGTACAATAATGAGATCAGGTAAGGCGAAACTTTCCTCTCAAACGGCCTCCCGGCGCGCTGGGGGGTGGGTGAGCGATAGCCGGGAGCACGAGGCCTTTGTGAGTGCGCGCGCTCCCCCGCTACGCTCTTGCCTCGGTGGTTCCTCCCCCTCCGCCGCCTCTCTTCCTCTCGCTCAAGGCGGAAGCGGCCGTTCAGTCTTCGCCCCTCCTCCCTCCAGCTTCATTTCTGCCCTGGTGAGCTTCCCCGTTAGCTGCCCCGACCGTTTAACCCTCCGAATTTCACATTGCGAAGCTGGACCGTTGGATGTAGTGCTTATTTTATTGTATCCCCCCCCCCTTTTCAAATGGCTCTTCGTTTGGTATTTCGGAGGAGGGGGGAATGCCCGGGGAGAGACTGAAAGGAAGAGCGTTTCCTCCCTCTAAAGGCGGGATTCCCATTTTGTCTGTGGAGGGTTTTTCACGCACTCGGCTCTTGCCAATGGGATGGTGGCTCCCGTGCGCGCCGACGTACTAGGAAGGCTGCCCGGGGCGGGGGTCGGTGGGTTGTTACGCGAGTTAGCCTCGCAGTTCCGCTGTTGCTGTCTCACCTGGAGCAGTGGCTTCTGGGGACGGGCCATAGCTCGGTGGTAAGGCCACATGCTCTGCATGCGGGTGGGCTCGGCTTCAGTCATTCAGTTAGAAAAAGGATCAGTGCTGGCGAGAAAAGCCCTTCCTGAGACCTTAGAGCAGGTGCCGGTCACGGTAGACCAGCCGTGTTTGACTCCCATCATCCCTAGTCAGCATGCTTGCTAGGAATGGTGGGGATTGTCCAGATGGAAGGCACCAGGGTGGGAAAGACTGCAATAGACTGCAATACTGGACAAGATGTTCCAAGGGACTATCTCGATATAAAGCAGCATTGTATGTTTGAATTAATATCAGTAGGGTTCATTTTTAAAGTCTTTCAGGTTTGTTTCTTTATAAAACAGAGCCTCTCGAATCTCAGAAGCATAAAAAAAGTTGACCTGACTTGCCACCATTATTTCCCTTTTCCTCCAACATAAGCAAAGCACATCTAAAATTTTATCCTCGCAATGCTACCTATTCTGCATAAGGAGGCACTTCCATGTAGGAAACACTGTGAAACTGGCGTGTGGTATTTGCATATGCTTGTGTTTTGCTTGGTGTACTTGTAAAGTTCATGTGCTACAAAGCTGTGTCAAATTGCAGCTTCTCAGCATGTGGATGCAGAGCAAAATACATATGTGTAATTGTCATATATTGTAGTCTACATGCAAGTATCATGCTTTTCCATACATGGAAATATAATATATGAAGTTGCCCTGACAAGAGTGAGATAACTTTTCCAAAATAACCTTGTATGTTCTGAGTCTGGAGAGGAGGCTTTTTCCATATGCCTGGCTGGTATGAACTGAAGAACTTAATATGCCTAGAAATTAATAAAAGCTCTACATTCTCAAGGATGTATTCTCAAGGATCCATTTGTTTTTTGCAGATGGATTTGGACAACCAGTTTGTCCCAGAGTACATTTGCTTTGTTTGTCATATCCGGTGGGATAAAATGGAAGTAGTGGTCAAATGAGCATTGACTTCCACAGTCACTACCTGTTGGACAAGCTGCAAAAATCTAATTTGTCTTATTAGCGTTGGCTGAGGAGTTAAATCACTTGCTGACATTTTCAACCCGTTTTTGTTTAATTTTCCCTGCTTAGTGACTGCAAATGTACATGTTGGAAGAGGCCAAACAAACAGCTTTCATGATTTGCACTTATAAATTTACACTTTTTAAAGGGTAAATGTTCATGTGTTAAAATATTATGAGAATGCTTTCCACATAAATAGGCAAGCATTGGATCCACAAATAGCACTCAACAGTGTGCAACAGAAAGCCAGTGTGGTGTAGTGGTGAGAGTGTTGGACTGAGACTCGGGAGATCCGGGTTCTAGTCCCCGCTCTGCCGTGAAACCCACTGGGTGACTTTGGGCCAGTCACTGACTCTCAGCCTAACCTACATCACAGGGTTGTTGTGAGGATAAAATGGAAAGGAGGATTATGTGAGCCGCCTTGGGTTCCTTGCAGGAAAAAAGGCGGGGTATAGATATAATAAATAAATAAACAGGAATTTGGTTGAGGATCTGTTTCAGACAATGTATTATTCCTGTGTACTATCTGCATGTGTAGGTGCTAATAGAATCACAAAAAGTAAATGTGAGTACAAAATGTCACATTAGAGTCAGTCCTGAGTCCACTTCTTGGTTCTCATCATAATTTTGTGAGCTACAATACTAATGCTCTCTGTTCTGTAGATAGTATTTTCCAGAACTTTCTTAAGTGAAAGTTGTCTTGGGGGCCCTGTTAATAAGATATTTTGTACATTAATGTTGATAACTAAGTACAGAATGCATGTACCGTATATCATTCAGTTATGCACATGTATGCATTGTGGCATTTTCCTTTTTAAAAATACCTGTGAGCAGTTGCTGGAAATGGGCCCAAGCTTGCTTATATTTTGAAGACATAACCTGAAATACTTACATGTGTGCACCCGTCATAACTGATGCAATATGCATATATTATGTTCTCTAATATTTTTATCAAGAATACAGTGATCTGGTGTGGCCCTTGAATATCTCAGTGGAGCTGGCAGTGGCCACTTAAGGTGTCACATCACATGTTTACAATTTATAGCAGTAGAATTCTTAAACACCTTGATGCTATGCAACTTCCTAAATTAGAAGGTGTTTGAATAATGAGTGTTGAATTATGTGTCTGTTTTCGTTCACCACCTTATAACCTTTGTTTTTTTCAATTTTGAGTCATCATGCCAACATTGGTATTGCACTGGCACTAAATGGTGGGCAAAATTGTTTTCCTGGGAGCATCAGAAGAGCGTTTGTTGGTTACAAAGGTGAACGTTTTTCCTATATATACATTTACTAAGCTACCTCTATGAGAGGGCTGGGTGGCACAGTGGGTTTAGTATACTCAAATTCTGCTTTAGGTGAAAAGGTGAAATTCTGCTTTAGTGAAAAGGATGTAGATGGTCTCATTCAAGTGTGTCATGGGCACCTATTTACATTATGAAACTGTTGGGTGCCTTAATATTTATTATCAGAAACAAGTTATTTACAAGCCTTGGATGTGTATAGGAGAGGTATGGGTATTGCACCTTGTGCCTGAGGTGCTTTATAGTTAGGCCTGTGGGAGGGAGCCTTGCAGAGTGCCTTTCCATTCTAAGTAGCCCCAGTCTAGATGTTACTTTCTAATACTTTTAAATTGTGAGGCCAAAGTCTCCCAAACAGTTTGGAACCCCAGTATTGTTCATGAGAACTTTTGTCAAAAAGTTTTGACTCATCACACCAGTGCCATTTTGTTGATCAACAAGTTTGAAGACAAAACTGTTTCTCTTTGGTTTTGCTCACAGAATGGCTCAACAGCAAGCACTGAGATTTCGTGGTCCGGCTCCTCCACCAAACACTGTCATGAGAGGCCCACCACCTCTTATGCGTCCCCCTCCACCTTTTGGTATGATGCGAGGTCCACCTCCACCACCCCGGCCTCCTTTTGGACGTCCTCCATTTGATCCAAATATGCCTCCAATGCCACCTCCAGGAGGAATTCCTCCACCTATGGGACCTCCACATCTACAGGTAAAAATGTGCATGGGATACATTTTGCAGGACAGTACTGGGGTCGTCCCCCCCCCCCAAGGATGGTGGATTTTCCCCCCGGGGTGACATACGTGGTCATCCATTTGCCAGTAGTGATGAGGATCTCATCTGTCCAAAGTATTGCAGTAAAATCAGTTAATATTAGTTGTTTGCTTTTTTTTCTTACTGACTACTCTTAATATTTTCCCCTAAGCTGTCCTAGTTCTTGCTCTTTTTTTCACTCAACCTCCCAACTTTCTGCCTGCCTGCCTGCATAGAACTTCTCTGTTCCCTTTGTTCCTTGCAGCAGCACATAGCCTTTTGTCCCTAGGCTTTTGTTAGTATTTTCCTCAGACTTCTGATCTCACTACTCATTTACTCAAACTCTCTTTCAGATCCCTAGTTCTTCTACCTCTGTTTCTAAAACGTCTCTACTTTTCAGCACACTGTCTATTCTGTTTTGCTCTCAACCTCCCTGCCAGCCCAGCACCTCTGTCTCTTTGTCACCCCCTTCCTAACAGTGTGAAGTTTTCACCCAGTTTCCTTAGCTTTCTAGCCCCTTTGGGCTTCTTTTCCTTCAACCTCTTTACTTTCCTTTTCATCTGTGCTTCCCTCAGCCTCCTGTTTTGCTGCCAATTGCATTCTTCATTTTTCTTCAGCCACCTTGCCTTTTAGGCTCCTTATTATTTAATTTAATTGGGTACTGTTCTCACAGCTTCCTAGCTGTCCTTAGGCTGGGGATGGGCCGGCCCAGCCATGCCAGCCCAGCCCAGCCATGTTGTGCTTCCCAACAGGCGACTCCATTGCTATTGATTTCTCAAGTGTTTGTGTCCTAATGAAATTTCCTTTTCCATCACTGATGTAGGGCCTGTGAGAGATCATTTTCTAGAAAACCAATCTTTCACTTCCCTCAGAAAAGCTTCATTGTTTGTAACATATTGTTGGCTGTTTCCTGAGCGTTTAGAATGTTTATGAACATTCAGCTATATCTGTGAGCTCAGCCAATGACGAGAGATTGACTCCCAGGCTATTTTTTTTTCCTTCTCTAAGTTAACTTGATACATACAATAATTATATGAAGCTGGAACAATTGTTTGCTGGCAAATTTTAAGAACTGCACAAAATATTACATACCGGTAGTTATAGAACGTTCTTCCCAGAGGCTTGCCTGACACCTACTTTGTGCTCTTTTTGGCACCAGGTAAAGACCTTTTTATTCCCCCAGGCCTTTTAGGTTAGATTGTAGTACATTTTAGATTTTTGCCATTTATCATTTTTCCCCTTGCTGGATTTTAGGCTGGTATTATACTGATTTTCTTCTGTTTTGTGCTGGTTTTGATGCTGGGTTTTGTAGATTTTATACTTATAGGTTGTATTGATGTTTTAAATATCTTCCGATGTTACTTGATTTTATTTTGGTTTTTTATTGTTTTATAAGTTGTGTAAACTTTCAGATGACTTGGTTGATTGGAAGTATAAAAATGTCATAAATAAATAAATGTCAATGGTGTAGAATTTGCAGGTCTTTTAGCCTTGAAACAGTGATAGTAAAACACTAGCAGGAAATTTATTGATGGATGGAATTTTCTGCAGTGGTCATTAATGAAATACTTGCTTCTACTTTTATATATGACAAGCCTGTAAATGTGAGAAGATGAATGTGAGGAATTGCATCAAAATCTTCTGTGGGCAGTCTTCTTTTGATACGGTTCTAAATCCAATAAGCTGAATCAAGCTATTCTTAAACTGTTCTTAAACAGCTTGGAATCATGAGTAAAAGGTTTTCCTTTGTAAATTGTTATGGCTTTGCATTTATTGCTGACTTAAGTTGGGTTGCTATATATTTTTTCTTACAATGGGAAATGGTGTTTGTTCTCTTTCTGTAGTGACTACCTGGTTATTTTTTCATTAAATACAACTTTTTAAGGTTCAGTAGAGTTTATGCTGTCGCTCCTTAGTTAAGAAGGCACTGTGGATTGGAACATACCTTGTCATATTTTTTCTATTGTGTATGTTTATAGAGACCACCTTTCATGCCTCCTCCCATGGGTAATATGCCACCACCTCCTGGTATGATGTTTCCTCCGGGAATGCCACCAGTCTCTGCCCCTGGAACACCAACAATGCCACCTGCTGAAGAGATATGGGTAGAAAACAAAACTCCAGATGGAAAGGTCAGAATTATCTCTAGTAGCAATAGCAGTAATTGTTCTCATGCCCATTTAAGATACATATTGCATTATAAAATGTAGTAACCTTATTGGATAAAGTGACTGGGCAATATAACATTTTCTTCAGAATACTAAAAACTCCAATAAATGTATTGATTTGGAGAGTTTTTAGCTGTGAATTTCAAGGCTGAATTGGAAGAACTACATACAATAACTTAAAATTGTCTTAATTTTTTCTTTAGGTTTATTACTATAATGCACGAACACGTGAGTCAGCCTGGACCAAACCTGATGGAGTGAAAGTTATTCAGCAATCTGAATTGACACCAATTCTGGCTGCCCAGGCTCAGGCTCAGGCCCAAGCTGTAGGTGCCTCCACAACTACTACTAGTAGTCCTGCATCAGCGGTATCTCCGTCTACATCATCAAGTAGTCAGTCTTCTTCAACTTCTACTACTACCACAGCAACCTCTGTTTCACAGACCGTTTCCAGTGAGTAAATTATGCAGAATGTGGGAAGGGAGGGTGGTAGGTTTTGAGTGGGTGAGAAATAAATTGTATCTTTGAAAAAATGCTACTCTCCATTTTAAGGCCAAATGACATGTACATTAATGCTTCTACTTTATTCCTCTTCACATGGTCCTTTCAATGTACAGGATCATGTGGAAACAAAAAGAGGTTGGTTCACATTTGTAAACTGGCTCTCTTATACAGTCCTTGTTTTTACATCATTGTTACTTCTTAGGGCTACATCAGAGATGTAGTGACCCTCATGCAAGTGCCTCAGGAGTATACTGGGCCACCATGCTTGCTTCTAATTTGTGTTCACATGGAGGCACCATTTGCGGGAATAAATGCCTACACATGGATGATCTATATTGTAAACACCCTGATTCTTGTGGCCACCTATATGGAGGAACCAAGTTAAAAAAATGGTGCCCCCACGTGAGCCTTGTGGCAGCTCCACTCACTCCAGAGGCACTCATGACGTAGGTCAAGAACATATTAAAACCAAAATATTCCACTATTTTAGTAGAAAAACCTTTTTTTTTTTTTTTTTTAACAAGGAGAGGCTTTCTTTGGGATTTTTCTCATTCTCGTTTATCTTCTGACACACATTTGAGGAAATTCTCCTTTAAAATCCAGTTGTTAGGGCAAACTCCCATCTCGGTTATGACAGTTAATGTTATCAGCAGGAAGATGAATGGTTCCCTGTTCATTTGCAGTTCAGTCAATACTCCCGTCTTGTAGTTGTCCCATTTTTAATCTGAATTGCTGGTGGCATGTACACATTACCTCAACAGAGGGGAAGGAAAGAACTGTTTGCCTGCATTAAACTTCTTCAAAAACTGCAAGGATGGCCTTACTTTCACTATGCATTTGTTATTAATAGCACACTTACAGGCAGTCTTGACAATTGTATAAAATGATGTCCACATTTACAGAATTTCCAGTCTGTGGAGAAGTTTTCCCATGTAGGAGTAATCCAAATGGTTAATATTTATTTAGTTATTTATTATATTTATACCCTGCCTTTTTTCCTGCAAGGAACCTAAGGCAGCTTACATAATCCTCCTTCTCCTCTCCATTTTATCCTCACAACAACCCTGTGAGGTAGGTTAGGCTGAGAGTCAGTGACTGGCCCAAAGTCACCCAGTGAGTTTCATGGCCGAGCGGAGACTAGAACCCAGATCTCCCTAGTCCCAGTCCAACACCCTAACCACTACACCACACTGGCTCTCTTTGTTAATAACAAAACACCATGGATAGTGTTATATTGTTACCAGGCCCTATACAGTTAGAGCTGGTAAACAATTATACCGAGAGCTCTGTGTGCTGGCTTCACAAAATAAACTGAAAAACAAAAACTCTGAAATCCACTTCTTTTCCCTACATTTAGTACCTGTTGCTCTTGAAATGCATTTCTTTCCTATTTCTCTTCCCTGTACTCTTCCTCCTGAATTTGATTACTCTGCAGTACTCCAAACTCATGACAATTCAAGGGAAGCAGAGTGAGCTTGCAGAATATATATATATATATATATATATATTAGCTAAAGCTCCTATTTCTACAGTATGCTCACCATGTTCAGCTTATATCAGGGCAGTTTCATTATTCCCAACAGCAGAAAGATGGATGCATGGTACTAGTTCATAAGATGCTTAACACATTAAGGCTTCCAGACATGTTGCTGGTTACTCCTAGCATACAATAAAAAGACTGAATTGTGTTGTAGATTACAAGAAAAACATGGTTGTGTAAATACATCCAAAGTGTAGTTGTCTTTTTCTGGCCCATGTAACCAGCTTTTAAATCAAAGAAAAATATCAGTGAAAATATTAGGATTCAGTTCATATAAGCTATGTGAGTTATAACTCACTTACTGTACTTTCCATTCCTTGCTGAAGTGTTAATACCAAAGAGAGTTCTAGGGCTGTATCCAAAACTGGCAGTTGGACAGCACACATTAGGTTCCGCTAGTGCCAGGGTGGGCAACTTGTGGCCCTCCAGATGTTTTAGCCTACAATTCCCATCATCCCTCGCCATTGGCTATGCTGGCTAGGACTGATGGGAGGTGTAGGCCAAAACTTCGGGAAGGCCACAAGTTGCCCACCTCTGTGGTAGTGGGAATGACTTCTAGTGCAACAAGACGCTAGCGCTTCCTAGAGCAACCATGGAAAGTAGCCAGAACGAGTGTTTCCGGAATGGGAAAGTTCAGCAAGAGCTCCCTTCTGCTGTGAGCTCTGCTGACTTGTTCCATTCCAGAAATACTCATTTTGGCTTGTTTCCAGCTGCTTTGGGAAGCGCTGGGTTTCAGTCATTCTCACTAGTGCAAGGGCAGCTTCAGATGCTTCCCCTAGACAATAGCAGGACTTTATGCAATAACAGTCATATATATTCATAACTTGTATAAAATTAAATTTGAAAACCTTACCATTAACATTCTATTTTAAAGTGATATTTTTAAGGGCAAAAAATTCGCATGACCTGTTGTGGAATTAAACAGTTCTTTTTCCCCCCTTTTTTTTTTTTACAAATATGGTTTCTTTTAGTCAGTAACTCCAGATCACAACCAAGTTCTAATAGCTTGTCCTAATAACACACAGTGTAATAAGCAATATTATTAAATGCAATCTTCAGTAATGCTGCAGAATTTAGTATTAAATTCTGGTGCCACTTGGAGGTGCTATAGGATTCTAGAATACTTAAAATTGCTGAATTCAAGGGGGAAAGATTGAATATATTTACATTATGCTATGGCCATGCATATGCTGAACTGTTCTAATGATGTTTTAAAGTTATCTTTCATGTTACACATGATATGTACACTTGTAAGTCCAGGGGCAGGGGAGTTTTCTTCTTTATTTTGGCTTGGCATAATGTAAGTTTCTAATATATCCATTCTTCAACTGACTATATTTGCTGTTTGGTGAATCAACAGAAAACTCCTGCCACTGCTCTGGAGGTTTGTTAGGTGCATTGTATGGAAAATGTGGAGGTGAAATAAAATGCTATAACTGTCCTTTGAAGAAAGCTGAAAAATCTCAATATCAGCTCTTTTCAGAAATTTACTTTACATATGCCCTTGAGGTGAGTGTGTGTGCGTGCGTGTGTGTGTATGGAGTAAATGTTCAGAGCTGCAGAGATAATTTCATGATTTATTGCTTGCAGCAGAAAGTCTTTTGAAGGGGGGCTCCACTGGCAGAGCACCTTGAGGATCCTAGCTCTAAGTTTGTAAAACACTTTTTATGATGGACGTTTTTAATGAAACGAAATAATATGCAAACCCTTAAGTGGCTTCTCTGAAAATTGTGTATATGTTCATAAATCACTTATGGGAGTATAACCAACTTTGCATTGATATGTTGGTGAGTCCTTTTAAATATACAACTCGTACTGTATGATACAGGGTTTCAGATGTTTGTTTTCTTTATCAGCACCTACAACACAAGACCAGACCCCCAGCTCAGCCGTTTCAGTTGCCACACCTTCAGTCAGTGTTTCAACCTCTGCTCCTTCTGCTACGCCTGTGCAGACTGTACCCCAGCCAGTCCCACAGACATTGCCTCCTGCAGTTCCTCACGCAATACCTCAGCCAACTGCAGCAATTCCTGCTTTTCCACCAGTAATGGTACCTCCATTTCGTGTTCCCCTTCCTGGCATGCCTATTCCACTACCAGGTAAATTGGGAAACTATAACTTGTCTTGTCAGCCACATGTCCATGTTTGTCAATTTGTTTGCACTCATGTGTCCACTGTGTATGGAATTTGCCTGAATCCTCTTCATTCAAAATATATTATTTAGCAAATTTGGAGTTATTAGACAAGCTTTTTAAAGTTTTAAAAAAAAATCAGGTGTTTATTTTTATTGGAAAGAAGCCACATTCAGTCATGTAAAACACTTTGTGGCACGAGCAGAATCTTGTACTTTAAAAAAAAAACAGTGTGTTGGTCTTACAGTTAATAGTTGGAAGAAATTTACCTAGTCTCGGGTACTTAGGCTACAATCCTGTAGACACTTATTTTGGAGTAAGTTCCATTAAACTCAGTGGCACTACTGGAGAGACACACATAGGATTGCGCCATAAGAATGTGATGTTAGGCCTTACTGACTTTAAAAATAGGTGGTGTTTTGGGTAGAAGTAGGCTGACTTGAAGATAAGGAGAAGTGAACAGCTTCTGTGGTAAACTATCGAGCTGGCTAATTACCTATTAAAGTTCTTCAAAGTATTAACTGTAGAGTTGTAGGTTAAAATGCAGCCATTAACACCATCAAGTTTAGACCATGGATCTTTATGTGTACTTGATAGAGATTAAACTGATGGAGTGCAGAAGATTTTAAAATTCAGTAGTTATATTGCCAAGTGGTAATTGCCAGGTGAAATGAGGACACTTGTTAAAGGGTGGTATAAAAATCTTTAAATAAATTCAAGGTTAGGCCTTGGATTTAAGTATCTGTCTCTACAAAAACATTATCCTTGGTTCCATCTACAGTGTTCTTCCTCCCTGCCTGCAATCCTTTGCACCCCTTGAAAAGTGGGAGACAGAGTATGATTTGGACAGGGAGAGGATTTAGTGTTTCACACAGAGAAAAGTGCTTTCTGGTCAAGCACAGGGCTCTTTGGATCTCAGCCAGATAGTTTCAATTTAAAGACTGTGGTAAAGAGATTTGAGGACACAGGATACATAAATATTTTAAAAAGTCATTATTAGAGTGTTAAAATTTCAAGTAGCACATAGGCGAACTATGTGGAACAATGTAATCTTTAAATCACACTTGAGTGGTCCACGCACCGGTTTAAATTCCTGAGATGTGCAGCTTTCATTCTGAAAATGGAGTAAAGTTTCAGACGGATATGGTTGAAGAGAGAATCTTGATGCTATGGCCAAGTTTGGGTGATCAAATCCTGAAGTCACATTCAGTCATGAAAAACACTTATTTTTAGCATGAGCAGAATATAACTTCTGCTTTTAAAAAACAGTTTCTTGGTCCTGCAGGATATGCATGAGCATCATGCATCCACAGGCAGCCCCTTTTCTATTACTTCATTCTTCTCTTTGTACAAGCAGAGATACAAGCCAGGAAGCCACAGTTAACCAATTATGTGCAAACTGAGAACTGTCGTTAATGGCTTCCTAACAAGCCAGGATTCAAAAGCAAAATTTAAACCATGGTTTCAGATCCAGGCTTGTTCAGAAGCCATTAACTGTAGTTTTCTGGTTCATGTGTAACAGAAAGCTATGGCTAACTGGCTTGTTCACTTGCTTGTTCAAAGGAGTGAAGGAGCTGCATGCAGGTGCACAATGCTAATGCATATCCTGCTGTATTTAGCCAGGATTTGATAATCCAAACTGGGCCTGTGCGGGAAGCATATTTGAACATTTTATTACAAAGTGAATAACCTTGTAGTCCTTTGCCAAATGTCATTGTGTAAGCCCTATTAATAATTTCAAGGATATTAATCACAAATTTGATCATTTGGGGATAGTATTACAAGGGTTCTTAATCACCTCAGCTGACTGGAAAAAGTTTTATTTATTTATTTATTTATTACATTTATACCCCGCCTTTTTTCCTCTTGCAAGGAACCCAAGGCGGCTTACATAGTCCTCCTCCTCCTCTCCACTTTATCCTCACAACAACCCTGTGAGGTAGGTTAGGCTGAGAGTCAGTGACTGGCCCAAAGTCACCCAGTGAGTTTCATGGCCGAGCGGGGACTCGAACCTGGGTCTCCCCGAGTCCCAGTCCAACACTCTCACCGCTACGCCACACTGGCTTGATTTCTTAGAGAAGATATAGTGTCATCCTTGGCATTTATGTGGAGAGAGATTTTTCCACCTCACAAAACACTTCTAGTTTGGCTATCAGTGATACTGGCCAAGCTGCTTGTCTTTGTAGTAGAACCTCAGGGATCTTAAAATAGACCAGATGAAATTCCAGTAGTTATACTGAAAAGTATCAACATGAGTGATTGCTAAAATATACACTGGACTGGACTTGCACTGGAAAAACAGAAGAAGTTTCTTATTAAGCCTTGCATTGAAGTGTAAATGATGGGGCAAAGCATTAAAACGTGTGTGTCCTCCTCCTGGTCCACTGAGTAATGCAATCACATTGTACAACATAGGCTAGTCTAGTGGTGCCATCATAGTGTAGTTTTTCCTGTTGCCACTGTGGTGTATTCCTGTCAGTGTGCTGCCTTTGAACCTTGTTTTCCTAACAGAAAAATCATATCTGGTCAAGTTAATACTAATGTATTGAGAGAGAAAAATAGGCTGGAACATTTAATAAAACCTTTTAGGTATGGAAAGTATGTTCCACCCTGCCACTACTATGGTAAGTGAAGAAGTACCAGTTCAGATTATCTCCCCACCTCCCTTGAACCTTCTGTTATTTGGAAGTGGACCAAATTTTTGTAGCTAGAAACTTTACTATTTTTCTGAAATAATTGAAGCTTAGAGAATTCATGATGAAGCTTTATCTTCACTGTACTACATAGTTGTAGCCATGCAGATTTCTAATTCTCCTATGGTTAAACAAGGCCAGTCTAGTCCAGTACATATTGTGTAGGCAAAGAGCATTATATAATAATACTTGTAGGTGTTGAACAGTAGACCTGCTTCTTAGTTCATATACAAAAAGCTAGTTGTACATTTAATATGACAAGTTTGGCAGTAGAAATGACAACTTTCCTCACCAATCTTTTATGAACTAAAATCTTAACCAGGTTCAGTGATCTTCCACATGTGTGTGTTTATAATAACTTCCAGTACAATCCTATGCATGTTTACACAGAAGTAAGTTCCACTGTGTGCAATGGGGCTTACTCCCTAGTAATTGTGTTTAGGATTGCAGCCCTAGCCTTAATTTTCAGGCATGTTCAAAACATGGATAACAGGATTAACCTTTGCATTCATTACAAGTTTATAGCATAAATTCACTCTAGCAAATACTCTGCTTGACTCTGCAGTTTGCATTTTGTTCCATGCATGAATAAAGCTTGGGAATCTTACTAGAAAAGACACTTCCTGGAAGACTGATACAGTACAAAAACCCTTGAATTATATTTTAATGTTTTTGGATTGGATGTTCTTGGAGAATTGTTTTGTTTTTGTTTTTTGTGTTTTGAACTTGGGAATTAGTTTTATTGTGCATCCCCAATTATGGGAGTGAAAATATTCCAAAAGGGATTCAGGAAGTGTTTACTTTTTTTGCATTTCAAGTGTCAGAAGGTACTGTAACAGCTTGGTACCTCTCATGCAGTTGCCTCCTTTAAATGATCTCTTGTCTGGAATCTCACTCCACTTCCTGTCCCGTTCTCTCCCCCCCCCCCCCATTTGCTGGATCCCTCATCCCATGTGACCCTGTCAATATCATTTTTCAGTTAGAAAGCAATTCTTGACTCTGTTCTTCTCGGCGAATAAACTTAATGGGGCCCCTGTAAAAGTCATCCTAGCCACGAGGGAGTTGCTTGCAGAAAAGCAGCTTCCATGTCGCTTGGGTAATGGTTAAAGGACTAATTTGCAGTCCATGTTGGCGCTGGAATGGACATAGGGGTGGGAGAGGTGAGAGAAGATATAAGGGAGAGCAAATATAAGCTGCTAATGAGCCATCAACTCAGCTTCTTTTTCTTTTTCGTCCCCCTTGCCTTGTCCCCCTCTACTTCAGTTCATTTCCTTACCTTCAACCTTGTCTCTCTCCCCCCGCCCCAAACGGATACTCCTGTGTCTCTTAGTATGATTTTGTCTTTTCAACACCATTCTTTTATTTTTCCAAATAAATACATTCTTAAAGCTGCAATCCTGTGAGTATTTGGAACACAGCCCTATTGAACGTAGTGGGGCTCCCTTCCAAGTAAACATGCATAGGAGTGGGCTGCGTGAGCTGTTTTGCCTAAATGCTGGATAAAGTTCTGTAAATAGAGAGAGCAAAATAAGTATGACCTTTTTCTCCTAGCGTTACCTTGTAAGAGGGTGGAGAAGGCTGCCCACACTGAATTTAAATCCTTGGGTCTTCCCCCCAACTTCTTTTTTCCTTAAAAGGACTGATGCATTGTCCTTTGAATCCTCTTCTTCAGTATAAACTTGAGATTATTTCAGGAACGTGTAATTGATCTGGCATCACTTTAATCAATTGTTAGAGCAAAATTGAGTTTAGACCTTCCTGCTTGCTTCTTATTGCCATTGGGAAAAAAATGGCATGCTAAATTGGTAGCAGGAAACTGATACTGCTCAGATCCCCAGTGGTAGCTGACATACAGTGGCAGCTTTCCAACATGCTTGCTTATCCATTTTACAGGTGTAGCAATGATGCAAATAGTCAGCTGCCCGTATGTAAAGACAGTCGCTACCACCAAGACCGGTAATTTTTTAAAACAATCTTAGTCTGTTTTGTCTGTAAGTTGGCATGGTAGTGGATGTTGTTGTTTTACCGTTTATTTGCTTTTTCCAAATAACTGGATCTCTATCTTTATTTTCAAAGTCCACTTATAAATACAGATTTCACATGTAGCCAGCAAGAATCTTTCCCAATTAACTTACAATATTAGCTTAATTAGTACAAAACCTCTGCAAGTTTAAATTACTCTATTCATGTGAATCTCATCCATGTCTTGTTTTTGTTTTTCTATGTGGGATACAGTATTTGGTTTTTCTCTCCTGCCATCTGTACAGTGATCAGACTTTGTTTGCATGTTAGTGTGCTTGTGTATGTGTTTATATGTGTGTGTCTAATTTTTAAACCTACATTTTAAAGGTTGTTTTAGATACATATATTTTTTATTGAAAAAGCAGTTAGTAGTCTGCACTTTCACTCAGTTGAAAAGCTTAAGAGTTTTGTGACACACTAAACCTATTCTGTTACCATCTAAATCCAAACTTGATATAAACACACTTAAAAGCAAAAAAACCCCCACAGTCTAATAGAGGAGAAAAACATAAAATTAAAATAGTTTATTCCTTGCACTTGGTCATATCTAGGCAGAGAGAATAATTCTGTCCTTAATTTAATTTGACATCTTTTTGTCTTTGTATAGCCATGCCCAATAAAGTTCAGGTCAAGAAATAAAATGTATTTTATTTTTTAGAAGTAAAATGTTAGCTCTAAAAATCACTACAAAGCTTTCAAATACATTAAACCAAGGCGGGAAACCCCACCAGGTATCAGGTTGCATGGGCGCCTAAACATCTGATCCTGACTCCCAAAAATGGCTGCTGCCACCAGTGGTAGATGGAATTCAGTAAGTGCACAAGGCTCTATTCCTTTTCTTGGCTCTGGGGAAACCCTGCTTGCATGTGTGGGTCTTCCTTGCTGGATCACACACTCTGACGACAAGTCAGGAGAGAGTGACTTGCTGATAAATATTAGCTCTGTAACTACAGTCGAGAAGCTGGCTTTTTTTATGTTACTACTCCTCACCAATGTTTTCACTTTCAAGAGAAGTAGATCATTTCCCATCTTCATTCAATGCTGATTCTTATATACAGTGTATGGAATTGGAAATAACCTATTTCTTACCCCTGATAAAATGGTGCAACTTCACACAACACTTAAAATACGGCCTACATTTTGTGCTGTAAACGCAAGGGACACTAGTGATTAGGTAAACTACCAAGGGGCACTAGCGGTTAGGTAATGTCCAAGAAGTATATTTCAGTTACACAGGAATACAGTTTAGATGGAATATATCTATTTCCAACATTAATAGCTTCATTTTCTTTTATAAGCTTTTGTATTTGCTAATTTCAGTTTGGTGCTTCTGATTCACAAAATGATATTTTATCCGTACTTGCTTTTGTATTGCTCCGTCTTATGTAGGTGTCTTGCCAGGAATGGCTCCTCCTATTGTACCTATGATCCATCCTCAGGTTGCTATTGCCGCTTCACCTGCTACCTTGGCTGGAGCAACAGCAGTCTCTGAATGGACAGAGTACAAAACAGCTGATGGGAAGACTTACTACTATAACAATAGGACACTGGAATCAACATGGGAGAAGCCTCAAGAACTGAAGGAGAAAGGTATCGTGTTCAGTTTTGGAGTGGTAGTATCCATTGTGATTACGAATGTTACTGACATTCATTTTGTTCCTTAGCATATGTAGTAAGAGGGTGATCATAAAAATATGTTTTTATGTGTAATGGTTACCAGTAATTACTAATGACTACATTACCGTTTGGCCATGTAAGCATTACAGGCGCAGTATAAGAAAGTTGCATTCTTCATATCCATTGTAGTTCTGAAAAGGCAGAAAGTAGTGAAATAGATTTCTTTATTTTGGAAATTTAAATATAACTTGAAGAAGATACATGAAATAAAAGTAAACTGCCTCCGATAACTAAGGGTGCAATCCTGTGCAAGTTTAGACAGAAAAAGACCTACAACTCCCAGTATGCCCCAGCCAACTATGATGGGAGTTATAGGCCTTTTTTCTGTCTAAACTTGCATCGGATTGTGCCTTAAGAGTCTATTTGTACTCTTTTTTCCCCTCATTCTTCTGCCTTAGAGATTGTTAATCATTTTGTCCACGGACCCTCTCTCTTCTATGTGTTTTGTTTGGTTGGTTTTTTTTTTGCACTGTCATTTCTGTTTCAGGGTTTCTTCCTGTCTAACTATTTTTTCAGTCTTCCCTGACCTTTTCATTGTTTCTCTCCCCTTTTTTTGTCATTCATTCTCCTGATTTCAGCTACTATCTTTGTGCTATTACTCCTAGATCTATTTTTCTTCACTGTTATTTCAACATCTGATTTAGGTAGGAACTTCGGAGTATGCTATGTAAGTTGGCCTTGATCATGATAATAGATACATGGCCATCGTTTGCAAGGAAAACATCTGATAAAAATGAAAATACTAGAATGAAAATACAGTTACATTATGAACAGGGTCCACAATTTATGTCTGGGATTAGTAAACAAACATTATTACTACTAGCCAGCAAGACTATAGTAAAAGTGCATCTGAACACATGGAGAGTGCCTTTTGCTTTCTACCCAGCCTTCTCCTCTCATAAAATTAAGGAGAAGAGCTGTCACAGAAACAGGGAGATGGTTAAAAAGGCTGGGAAATGTTATCTCTCTCACACACACACACACACACACTCCAGATTTTTCTTCCCTGCAGCTCCCCTTCACAATGCAATCCTTGTTTGTTACCTTAATCAGCCTTTTTTCCCTTTCTGGTGTGGAAAGGAGGAATGAGAGAGAAGCCAATTGCAAGTGAAACTGGGAAATGCTGAAATGCCACAGAGGTAGAGATGCTAAGAAAAGTAAAAGGGGAATTTGGGTTAAATCCAACATCGTGCTAGTGGAACTCTGCGCAATGAGACCCCCCCCCCCCCCGCAGCCCTTTGTGCTATCTGAGAAATAGCTCTGGATGGCTTCACAGCCTTCTGGGGCAGCTTTTGAGGGTATACGGGGGGCAGTATTGCTTCCATCAGTGGGATGAAAGGGTTGGAAAAGACCCTTTGAAATGGCCCTCTACCTTCTCCCATCCAGTCAGTCAACCAGTTTAGAGGAAACCTTCATATCCTTAAAAGTTTACCTGCAGTTGGAATCAAGTGTCAAGGTTTGTTGATTGGCAGGTATTTGGAAGGAATATATTCTCAGGGTGAGGGGTAGAGGCCGAGGCGGCAAAGGTGGAGGATAGTCCTGTGTAGAGCAAGCAGCCCCCCCGGAGAGGAAGAGAAACACAAGACTGAGTAACACCAGCCTCACTCCCTAGGCATATTTTCTCACCAAGATCAAAGTATTTCGCATCCCATGCTTGTTGGTGAGTGGCTTTGTTGAAGGCTGATTATGAAATTTATGCTGATGAGAAAGTTGGTTTAGTAATTTTGAATTTACAGAAAGTGGAAAGTAAATGATATTTCTTCTTAGAAAAAGTAGAAGAGAAGATGAAAGAAAACATTAAAGAACCTCCTGAGGAACCTTTGCCTATGGAGACAGAAGAGGAGGAACCCAAAGTCGAACCTATCAAGGAACTTATAAAGGAGGTAAAAGACCTAACGCAGCTAACACATCTACAGGTTAATTTATTTATTTATTTATTCATTCATTCATTCATTTATTATACTTCTATAACACAAGACCTAAGTGGTTCACATTAAAATGTATGTGTATATAATTCAATATAAAATAATAAATAAAAACTTTACAACAAATATGTTAAGAAAACAGGGCAGTGACATCCATTGCAGGTCAGGGAAGGCCTGTGTGAATAAGTATTAAGTTTTTGAGAGGTGTTTGAAACCTAACCATTTCTGCCTCTTGAACCATACGTGGGAGTGTTCCAAGGTGTGGATGCCACTATTGAGAAGGCCCATTTACATGCTACCTTGTGACATTCACTTGGTTACTTAATCACCAGTAAGGTCTCCTCAAGATCTCAGGAGTCCCGATCTAGATATTCTGGTCCCAAGCAATGTAGGGCTTTGTATATTAACAGAATCTTGAAAATGACTCGATAACTAATAGGCAGGCCAGTGCAGTTTTTTTAACACAGGTGTAATATGTTTATAGCTAGGTGCACCACTGAATGCCCTAGTTGCTGCATTCTGCACTAGCTGCAGGTCCCGAACCAGGTTCAAGGGCAGCCCCACATCAAGTGCATTACAGTAGTCTAGTGAGGTTGCCTGTGCATGGATCACAGTAGGTAGGCTATTCCAAGCCAGGAATGAGTGTAGTTGGCACACCAGTCAAAGTTGGTAATGGGCCATTGAGGTCTCCTTGGTCTCCATGGATAAAGATGGGTCCAGAAGCACCCCCAAACTACATACCTGTTCCTTCAGAGAGAGTGCAACCCTGTCCACAACAGGAAAACAATCCAATTCTTGGACCTGGGAACTGCCCACTTATAGGGTCCCTGTCTTACCAAGATTCAGTTTATTAGCCCTCATCCAGCCGATAAAAGGATCTAGGCATATCAGTTCATAACATGCACAGCCTCCTGATTCAGATATCACAAAGCAGTGGAGCTGGATATCACAGGCCTATGGCTCATGCTGGCTCAGCTTGTCTGAGCGTGGAAAGCTAAGCAGGGTCAGGCCTGGTTATTACTTGGATGGGAGACCCCCTCCTCTAGTTTCCTGCATTGAGCAGGGGGTTGGACTCGATAGCCTTGTAGGCTCCTTCCAACTCTATGATCTATGAATCAGCATACTGATAACACCTTGCCCCAAATCTAATGGCCACTCTCAATTACTTTATTTTGATGTTGAACAACAGTGGGAACAAAATAATGGGAGGGGCTGTAGCTCAGTGTTAGAGCACCTCCTTTGCATACAGATAGTCTCAGCTCTCAGGTTCAAGCCCCAGCTTCTTCAGATAGAGCTAGGAAAGACTCCTGCCTGAAACCCTGGAAAGTTGCTACCAGTCAGTGTCAACAATACTGGGCTAGATTGACCAATGGTATGACTTAGTATAAGGCAGCTTCCTATGTTTCTAGTGTCCTGTGGGACATCACAGTTCAATTTCCAGGGAGTTGAGGTACAGTCACCCAGTGTTCTTCTCTGGAATGAAGCCGAACCATCGTAGAACAGTGCCCCTAACTCATGGAGATGGTCCAGGAGGATACAGCAGTCAGTGGTATCAAAAGCTGCTGGGAGATCAAGAAGTAACAGGGTTGCACTCCCCCTGTCCCTCTTCAGAAGAAGGTCATCCATCGGTGACCAGGACTGATTCCATCCTATAACTGGGCCTGAACCCAGACTGAATAATCAGTTTCATCCAAGAGCACCTGCAGCTGAGATGTCACCACTCTCTCTTGAGCAATTCACCCAAAAAGGGGTATTTGTGACCATACAATAGTTAGTATAGCTCTCTGAATCCTGCCAGGGCTTTTCAGTAGTGGTCGTACCACTGCCTCCTTCAAGGTAGCATGGACCACACCGTCATGCAATGATGCATTCCCCACTCCTGTGATCCAGCCAGCCAGTCCCCCGCAGCTAGCTCGAAGAAGTGATGATGGGCAAGGGTCAAGAAAGCATGTGGTGGGTCACACAGATGCAAGCGTCTTGCCCATATCGTCAGACTTTAAAAACTGAAATTGATCCCACAAAACAGGACAAGACAATGCACTGGACACCTCAGAGACAATGTATCAATAGTGGCATTCAAATCAGCATGAAGGTGAGCAATTTTGTCCTCAAAGTTTTTGACAAACTCGTCACAATGAGTCTCTAGAGGGCTCCAGTACTGTATTCACTGAGATAGATTAAAGCAATCCCCGGAAAACGCACAAGAGCTCAGCTTGGATGGCTACTCAAGAATGCAATGGAGGTGGCAAAGTAAGCCTTTACTACCACACTAGGTGTGATTATACGCTTTCACATGTGTTTGGTCACCCTCATGGCAAGACGAGCTCCAGCCACCTTTTGGTCTATTTCAGTAAACCAGAGACCCATCCAAACTTCACAGTGCTGAAGAGGGTCCTCAGGAGCAAGTGTGTCAATGTCCTATTGCGCCTCGCCATTCTACCATGTGACAAAGGTCTCAACAGAATCACTATCTCTAGCTGCTGGAAAATCCCCTGAGCATTCAGGAATCCATCAGATAACATAAGTTCCCAGGGACAAACCATCTTAATGGGTCCCCCACCTCTTCTGGAATGAGACCCAACTTCATCAGGAATTTAGCATTTTTTTTTACTCAATTGGTGTGTAAAGACATAAAACTTCCGACAAAGAATGTAATGGAGAGAAAGTTAAACTTAAGTAAACTACCCAGAGAGCTTCGGCTATTGGGCAGTATAGAAATCTAAGAAATGAAATAAAATGGAACTTATTTGTTCTTCACTTTGTATAATGTCCAAAACATATTGACAGCTCTCTAATTGAATAGCTTGTTCTTACATTTTAGGAACTGATTAGAAGCAGTATTTACTTTTAGAAGTTATTTTTAAAAATATGATCGAAAACCTGTATTAGTGGATAGTAGGAAGGGTTTTTGAGTTACAGGGAGTGTGGGGTGGAGCTGTTTTTTTTAAAGTACAGGAGCAATGACTTTAAATACTGAAAACTTGTCAATTACATTTAGAAATTTAAGCATTAAAAACAAGTAGTATTGTACAGTTTTTGCAAGAGACAAAAGACACTTCTGTATGGAGAGAATCTTTCCCATTTATTCTGTTCTGAATTCTGCCTCCTTATCCTTGTTGTTAGCTTCAACACAAATACAAAGGGTTGTATCCAGCGGTGTCATTCAACTAGCACAAAGCTTCTACAGCTTACAGAAGCCCAGCTTTCATCCTTGCACAAATGCCAAATCTAATACTTTGATTCCATTTGCATAAGCACTTTCACAATTCATTATGACTTCATTACTATTCGTAAACTGCTGTAGTTGGTCCTGGAAAGCTAGTACAGAAATACATAAATAAATAATGCTATGTGCTGCTTATGCTAATTGTTCTACTAGTGCTTGTGCAACTACTAGTGAAACAATGCCACAAAGCGTTTTCCTCTGACATTACACTGGATACAACCCAGTAGTTGGTCTTAGACTGTAACTGATTTCTACAACCTTCGGTCTCTCACCAGGAGCCAAAAGAAGAAGAAATGACTGAAGAAGAAAAGGCAGCTCAGAAAGCAAAACCTGTGGCTACTACCCCTATTCCTGGTACTCCATGGTATGTAGCCATTTTTCTCAAATTGAACGATTAATTTATTATAAATGATTATTAAGATTACCCCTACTAATATGTAGTGATGGGCAATCTTACCCCAGGTGAATTCGTTATTTCCTCAGATGATAATGAACTCACCCATGTAAGCTTGGACGAGTGTTCACCCTTAAAACAAACTCTCATTCCGTGTAAATGAGCTTTTGCGCTAAGTGCATCTTGGGAACTGTAGTTTGGAAACACATGGTGCATCCTGATGTCATGTGTCACCATATTATGTACCCCCTTCCTGACTGGTTGTTTTGCCTGGCCCCTCACAGAAACACTCCACCCGCCAGCGGCAGTAAATAAAGTACACGTTTACTTATTGAACAAAATAAAAAAGTACTGTATGAACAACGACCCAAATCCGATCTGCTGAAAGTAAGAGAGAGAATGTGCTGTCATGATTGGTTGTAGGGTAAAGTGACAACATCACAGATTACCAAGAATAAACAAGAAAAGGGTTAATGCAACCAATTCAGCGCATGCACTGAAATAACATTATTAGATACAGACCACATGCTCAGAAGCTCATGATCAGTTCTGAACTTAACAGCAAATTCATAAAACACTGGTCATGACTTGTTAAAAACGTAAGCATTACGAACAGGCAAAGTTTGACCAGCAAGCTGACTTATTATGAAATTTCGTGGCATCATTACTAATATGGTGGAAAATTCACTTTAAAATCGATAAGCAAGAAAATAAAGGTTTGATTTTAAAATCATACAATAATTATATCAATATTTCACAGCAGGTTTCCATAGCACATTTATTCATAATGAATAAAGGAAAAGTGGTATTTAGATTTTTCCAGCAGACTGGCTACTAGGTCTTGGGAATTAACAGCATCCACATCTGCTTACTTTTCATAGGGTTGGATCTGGCTTTTCCCCTGCCAACAGGAGCACTCTTTTGAGTGGAGTTTCACTCAGGATGCTCCAACCAGTGAGAAGAGGAGGGGAAACAATCTTTGCTGATTGCCTCCTCCTTCTGTAGCTCTCAGCACCACATCCCACAGTATTCCAGGGGGTCCTCTCACCCCCCCCCCCCAGAGCAGATTGGGGGGTGTAGGAGACTGCAGGAGGAGGGGGAATCAGCGAAGATTACCTTCTCCAAAGTTCCACCAGCTGAAAAGCTCCACTGAATCAAAAGCCTTCCATGGGTAGAAGGAGCCTTTCCATCAGCATGAGGAAGACTCTGAACCCAAGCCACAAAACATAGGGGCCACAGTCCAATACAGAGTCAGGTACAGTTAAGTGCCATAGATTACAACTATAATCCCATACAAACTTTTCTGGAAATAAGCCCACTGATTACAGTGGGTTAGATCCAGGATCTTCCTTCAATGGACAGAAGGGCTTCACTCACGGAAGGTACATCTGCCTGGTTTTTGTGGATCCCCTGTCCCCACCACAGTTTGCCCCATTCAGCAGGGTTTCCTGACCTCTGTGTAGCATTTTCAGTGGGCTGGTTGTGGAGAGGAGAGGGTGAGGAAATCCACTTCTACCACCTCAGTTGCACCCACTGAAATCTGGATCCAACCTAAATTTTTTTCTGAGTAAACATGCTTAGATTTGTGGTGTTTGGAGCTTAAGTATACATAACATAAGGCACTGCCCTCCCCACCTTGTTTTATGAAGAGAAAGACCTGTGGATTGCAGAAATTGTGCAAAATTGTCTGTTGATGACTCATAAGAATTAAAATTAATCAAAATCTGGTAGAATGCAGATAAACAATCTAGGATTTATTGCTTTTCTCTAGGTGTGTGGTGTGGACTGGTGATGAACGGGTGTTTTTTTACAACCCTACCACTCGACTGTCTATGTGGGACCGACCAGATGACTTAATAGGAAGAGCAGATGTGGACAAAATTATTCAGGAGCCTCCTCACAAAAAGGGAATGGATGAAGGGAAAAAACAAAGTAAGAGTAAAATCAGTGTTGCCATTATTTATTCAATATTTTGTATCTTTGAATACATCACAGATTACATATTTTGTCCACCTCTTTAAGCAGAGAAAATGTTTAAAATACCTCCAGCTTTTTCCAGCCAGGTCTCGGTAATACAAGCTAGGTCAGAATTCTCATCCAGGATCAAGTCCTGGCTGGCTGTTTTTTTATGCATGGTGTGGAGAAAGTGGATAGGGAGACATTTTTCTCCCTCTCATAATACTGGAACTTGGAGTCATCCTATGAAGCTGACTGGTGGGAGATTCAGGACAGATAAAAGGAAGTACTTCTTCACACAGTGCATAGTTAAACTATGGAATTCACTTCCACAAGATGTAGTGATGACCAATTTGGATGGCTTTAAAAGGGGATTGGACAAATTCATGGAGGATAAGACTATCAATGGCTACCAGTCATGATGGCTATATGCTACCTCCAGTATCAGATGCAGTATGCCTATGTACACCAGTTGCTGGGGTGGTAGGATGCTGTTGCATTTATGTCCTGCTTGTGGGTTTCCTGTGGGCAGCTGGTTGGCCACTGTGAACAGAATGCTGGACTAGATGGACCCTTGGTCTGATCCAACATGGCCCTTCTTATGTTCTTATGACACCAATGTGTCTCCATAGAGTACCTTTCTGTCTGGTTTGCATTCTTTAGAATTTTATGTGGGTACAAAGCTGGCATAAGTGGTGAAGTTTGGACTGTACCTAAAAGGATGCTAATAAAAAACTTTCTTACAGTAAAAGAAGAGCACGAAATGCTAGAAGAAACCAATGACGATGAGCCTATTAAAGCAAAGAAACGGAAGTAAGTTGTGTGTGAAAGGAGAGTCTGGATGATCGATTCAGTGTTGAACCTTAAGTCTGAACCAGGCCTTAGGCCTTTGTGAGTGTGGAAAATCAGAGTTTTAATTGTAGTGTTAGTTCTTTATGCAATCTAGTATACCTTTATTTTTATAGGAAAGAAGATAACAAAGACATTGATTCAGAGAAGGAAGCGGCCATGGAAGCTGAAATCAAAGCTGCTCGAGAGAGAGCCATTGTCCCTCTGGAGGCTCGCATGAAACAGTTCAAGGACATGCTACTAGAGAGAGGGGTCAGAAGCTATTCCTGTATTAAGTTCACTAGGACATGGCAAGCTTTTTTTTGCTCGTGACTGTTAATTAGGATTCACACATACATTTCTGAATTAGATTAGAAAAAGAAATAGGACTGTAGGCGGGGGAAGATGCTCACATTTTGCGATATGAACACACTGAAATGTTAGCCTGAATAATGGAAAATGTAATTGATAATGTTTATATTCATATCTTCTCTCTCCAGTTGACAAGTAATACTTGTACAATGTTGTTAGGTTTTAAGGGTATTTCTTGTCCATATACCAATGAGATATTCCAACCTTTTATGGATGCTAATGTTAAAGAACTTCTAGGCTCCGATACATTTATTATTGTTTGTCAGATGTGCAGAATAACTGCTGAAATATAAAATTTATGCACATGCTCAATAAATATCCACCTTAAAATATCCCCCGCCCATCTGTTGACGTTTCACATTGGCCCGGTTCACACGTAGCAGCAGCAAATTGTGGGTTAATTAATCAACCCACGATTTGCTGCCTCTTGTGTGCGAACGGGGCATTGTGTGATCACTGGGCCACAACCATGGGAGTGGGGAAATGTTATCTCCTATCAGCACAATTGGAGGTTGCTCCATGACATGTGAACCCAGACGCTATGGGTTAAACGACCCACAGTTAACCTACAATTAGTTATTAGGTTAACTGGGGGTTATCTAACCCACAATTAACCCATAGTGTCTGGGTTTGCATATTATGGAGCAACCTTCAATCGGGTTGATCAGAAGCTGCTTATTCAAAATGACAGTGGCAAACATCGCAGCAAATTGTGGATTAATTAATTAGATTAATCCACAATTTGCCGCCGTTGCATGCAAACAGGGCCATTGTGTGATCACTGTGCACAGCCATGGGAGTGGAGAAATGCTATCTACTTCATTGGGTTGGGCGGTTGTAGCTTGGCCTGCTTGACGGTCCACAACCTTCAGTTTTAAACCCCAGTTCCAAGCCTTGTAATTCTCACTGTATCTTCACATTTGAAGACCTTGCTTGCTCCTTGCGTGTATTTTCTGGAGGTAGATACAATCGAACTACTTTGGCACATGTTTCTATGCAAAATGAAGCAAACGGGTTGTCTTTGCCAGGACCAGTTCAGAACAGTAGAGTTTTGTGGCATCCATCTTCTCCATGCCCCAAACCCTGATTTGTGATGTGGGAAGCAAGGAGCAGTGATGAGCTGTGTGCAGGTTTACAGCTGATTTCAACATTCTCTTTCAAAATGGTATACTTCTCCTTTCCAGTGAACAACCAGTGTTGTTCGCTCTACTCGGCACTGTCCAGTGGTCCAGACATTGGGATGTTCTTCACTCCACCCAGTGGGAGGCAGGAACTTTTTTAATTGAGAAAAACCAGTCTGAGAGGCAGAGCTAGGAGACGGTGGGAGAAATGATCCTGTTCCTATGGGGTAGAGCAGAGAGCACCCCAATGTTCGGGCCACTGTCTGGCAAACAAGTAGAAAGAGAAATCACAAGTAAGGGAAATTCTCTATTTTCCAATTTTCCTTGAAATGTCACAGGTCTGTCTTGTTAAGCTTTCAGCCTTTCTCTTTTTTCTTTTTTTCTTTAAGTCCCCAAAGTCTATTCCTGTGCAAAACCTTCCAGTTTATTGGGCAGAGGGGGGAATATTGGATCATTTAGAAAAAGAACTATGAAGGCATAGGAAATCAGAATAGTGAACTTCAAGGCTTTCTTTTGATGTAGCAATTTTTAAATGTCACACAGTAGTGGTTATTTTAATGAGTAATTAGGTGTGTGTTAGTTCTGTGTAATTATGTAGACGTTTTCAGAGCCAATTAGTGTGGAAATTTGCCATGCTGACCTCCTGCAGCTCATCATCTATTAGTGATGAAACTGCTGTAAGGCTTTCAGTTATGGCTCCTTTCTAACAGATGTCCTGTAGGTTTTAAGCAGAATTGCACAACTTGCATGTCTTTGCTTGAATTTAATTGCCAGGAAAATCAGCGCTTTCCCCCTTCTTTCTTTCTTTAGGTTTCAGCTTTTTCTACTTGGGAGAAAGAGCTACACAAGATCGTTTTTGATCCCCGGTACCTGCTTCTTAACCCTAAAGAAAGGAAACAGGTAAAGGGAAATGCCTACAAGTCTAAACTCTTATTTTATTAGAAAATAAAATAAAATCAGTCAATGGAAGCTAAATTTTGAAGTGTCTTTGGAACTGTTTGAGACTTTTTGCACTGAAATTTTTCAGAAGACCTTCGTGAAACCACCAGTACTGAACAAAGGTGATCACTTGCTTGTCTCCCATGTTAAATCATGTGCTTATAGCCCCGTGTTAGATGGTGCTTCATCTTATCTAAAGCACTGATTATCAAATGTCCTGGATAATATCTTTCCTTAAATAAATAAGGGTTTTTTTATTGGACTACCATTGCCATAAATTGTGTGTTTCTGCGGTTTGTAAGCTTTAAAGTCTCCATTACAGTCAATATGTAATGTGAAAAAAGAGCTGTTCCTTCGTTTGCCGGCATGTGTATAGGATCATCTTCTCTTGACAAGAGTTATACTCTTGGGCTTTGAAAGAGATGCAGCAGTTCTTTTTCCCCCCTCCTCCGTGGCTGTCTTGAACTGCAGAAGCTCCCTTCTTTCATGCCACATTGTTCAAGATGAACTTGGTCCCAGTTTGAGTGCTAACACAAAACTTTATGAAAGAATTGGGCTGGATCCAGATTTAGGCGCATGCAACAGGGCTGGTGAAAGTGGACTTCCCTTCTTCCCCTAGGTAGTCCCTCCATTCCCCTGAAAATGCTGTAGAGGGTTGGGGAACCCTGTTGAATGGGGTAGGTGGGGGTGTGAAGTCTGGGGCTTTTGGCTCATTCCCCATGTCCTTATATTGGCTTAGTTACTAAGTGAAAGTACATGTAATTGAAGCAATCATATATTCTTCCCCTGCTAACCCATGTCTCAATTTCCCCCTTCCTCTGTTTCTGTATGTCTAAGATTGTAAGTCCCTTAGGGGTAGGGACCTCCCATACCTCTTCTTTGTAAACCACCAGGTTACAAACTTGGTATTGTACAAATTTTGTGTGTCTATTATCTGTTGACTTACTGTTTATGCTGGTCTTGGACCATAATAAAGATTTGATTGATTGATTGAAGCGCCAGGTTAATCGATGGTGCTAAATAAATAATAATAGTGAAGTAATATCCTCCCTTCTTCTGTTCATTGGTATCTTGTCTACATCATTGCAGATAGGTGTATCCTAGCCTTTGCTATGCTCTTCTGGGTTCTCTTCACTTAATGGATGCTCCACATGGTATATATACTCTTTGGTATTTTTATAGGTATTTGATCAATATGTGAAAACCAGGGCGGAAGAAGAGCGTAAAGAAAAGAAAAATAAAATAATGCAGGCCAAGGAAGATTTCAAGAAAATAATGGAAGAAGCAAAGATTAATCCCAGGTAAGAATATTTCCTCCTATTTATGTTTAAATGTTTTTTCTCCACACTATATTTCTGTGTTCCTTGGTTCCTTTTAAAGCCTTTGTTTTGCTTGAAGTTTTCAGCACTCGTCTCTGCAAGTTTATTGTCATTTTAATCCAATTCTAATACTTATTAGCTATTTCAGAATATGAAACAATCACAAACATTTCACATGGTGTGGAGGATGGATTTATTTGCCATGAACATTCACAAGCCATGTTCCCCAATCTGTAGCTTTCCACTTTTGAATAGCTGTTAAAAACACTAAAATACAAAGTATCCAATATAACTTGTGCTTTTTCGGCATTATGTGAATATGAAGCATATTACTGTCAATCATACTGTCGTCTGTAGTGCAAAGTTGTTGGACACTGAGCAGTATTTTTAAATGATCTTTGCCCCACTTCAACAAACAGTATATTCCAGTGGACCACAGCTATAAAAGACATGGATCCATAAGCTATTCCATTTTCAACTGTGGGGAAAACCCATGTGGATTCTGTGCTTCGCTCCTGCGTTGCAACCTTATATTGTTAATGGCCAAGTGGGTTTCCACAATTTAATCATCTTGTAAGCAAGACACCGCTAATATGTCGTTTGACAATATGTAATTCTTCCTTTTTGAAAGACTTACTTGATTGTTCCTTTTTGCCTAAAGCAGTTAGGATTTATTTTGCACTAACTGTTAATCTGCATTAGTTCAATCCTATTGTTGCCATAAAATGCAGTGAAATATACAGGAAGGACAAACTTGTTTTCAGATGTTATGGTACTTTGCTTGAATTACCTTGATGTCTACAACCAGCTATCCGACTACGGCTACAATTGTAAACACTTAATAGAGAGTAAGCCCTACTGAACATGGTAGGGCCTATGTCCAGATAAATATGCATAGTTTTGTACTGTGGGTTGCTCTGTAGTTTACTCATTCAATAAAGGTAGATCAATATTTAGAATGAATGTAGTGCTGAGCTTGAAAATAATTGCTTTGTTAGTGCAACCATTTTCCTGATTTAGCCTCAACTATTTCTAGTTGCTTTTTGCATCCCAAGGACTTAGGAGTCATAGGATTGGATGCAAGCATGCGCTTTCATGAACAGAAAAGCTCCTTCCCTTCATGAAAGGGATTGAGATCCAGCAGAGGCTCCCCCTGGAAGAAGGGGTATCGGCAATATCACACACCCTTCCTTCAGGGGGAGAATTCTGTGGGCAGAGTTGCACCCATGGGTACTCTGAATCCAATCCATTATTTCTATCATTTATACATTTTGTCTGGTTTTAGCCAACAATGAGTAAGGAAGGAAATCTCCAAAGGACTTGCATGTCTTGTTAACTTCATCTTCTAACTTCACTTTTTTTTTTTATCCAAGGTAATGATGCCCTTTTGGATGTTTGCACTCCTTGGAAATCATCTCTGTGCTTTGTATGCTCAAGAATTTGTGTCCAGCTATGCTTTAGTATAGGTTTACATTCACTTCCAAACAATTGAATAAGCTACCAAATTCTTCTCTTGTTTTAATTTACCCTACAGCAACAGTAGGCGGGATTTCCCAAGTCTAATTATTTCCATGCTGTGATGAAAACATTCGTAGGATTATAATGTCTCACGTAATCTTGGGGCCAGATTAGCATCAGATCTTGGAAAAAGCACAGTAGTGGTTTTTTTTTCGAGGTAAGTGGCAGTACTATATCTACTGCACATCTGAGATTTGGAATCTGGCCCTGGAGGTGAGAGTATTGTAAGGAGATAAATACTGCAGGAAGGAAGAGTGAAAAACCCTACAGACACTGCAGTCCTTGATCTCATAGTATTGAAAGAAACTGGAAGTTTATGTTATGCTAGTTGCACTCCTGGTAGAGCTGGTTGGCAAATGAGTAAGTTTTAACTTTTCATTGCATAACCATGAATTATCAGGGCAGGGTGGTACTCTTATTCTACAAAGGATATGCTACCTTGGAAGAACTGCATTCAATATATACTTTTCAAAAATACAGTGCAAGGTAACTTCTTTTAAGGAAAAATATAAACTTTGCTTCTTGGACCTGCATATGTGGTGAGGATACTGGTGTATTGGTGTTTAGTGCCTATATTTCAGCAGGCCCAAAACGCAGTTGTGCTTTTGAATGCATTTTCCAGCTAAGAAAGCTCTGCCAAATCAGTACACTTGCCGTTTTGTTACAGAACTACTTTTAGTGAATTTGCAGCCAAGCATGCTAAAGACTCACGTTTCAAAGCAATTGAAAAAATGAAAGATCGAGAGGCCTTGTTTAATGAGTTTATCACAGCAGCAAGAAAGAAGGAAAAAGAAGATTCGAAGACCAGAGGAGAGAAGGTAATTTTTTTACATATCAAGTGTGTGGAAGTAGTATGAATGAGGGGGGTGGGAGAGGGCCCATGCGAGTCTTCCAGGTTCCCACTCCACGCTCAGAATTGCTTTTCCCTGCCTTCGCTTTTTTCCTAGTTGGAGGATTTCCCGATATGTCTTGTTTGTTTGGGGTGTGTTTGATCTCTCAAATTTTTCTCTAAACTCAGAATGACTATACTGTTCTAGAAAATGTACCATACTATTCTTTTCCCTAAATTAATATCTAAGTTTTAAAATCCTAGAGTTTGAAAAAAGAAGTGTCTGGCTGGAAAACTCCAAACAGACCTTTACATACCCATTCTGTCGCTGATGTGAGTAAGATTTGAGAACTCTTTGTGGACAAATTTCAAATAGTTGCTTTACCTCTAAATGCTAACACTTCATTGTCTTTTTTAATCTTCCAGTAAATGTATTTTAATATGACTACTTATCAGAATTAAAGGTCGCCTATTAAAGATTAATGAATTTCAAATGTCATTTGTCTGCACTGTCAGTACAAGAGACAAAGTGCACATCACTGGGAAGGCGGATGCTACCGAGGGTCTTCAACAGTGTTGGCATCAAAATATGCAGCAGCTTTCTTCAGCATTCTTGTATGCTGTGTGAATGTAGGGAAAAACATATCTCTGAAACCTAATCACTTCTGGTTTTTCTGTTTCTTTACATACCCTATAAATGAAGTGGATATGCATTCCTTTCAGTTACTAATGTGTGTAGGCAGAGGCATGTAATATTTCATGCAAAAGCCCTCTGTCATATAGGAATGAGAAACATTCACAGTTGAAATGCAAACCCATTATAAATACTTACAATTTTTTAAAAAAAAACAACAACCAAAAGACCTCAGATAGTTTCCTAGAAAAGTGCTTCATATGTATCATCTCACTGAAATGCTTTCATACGACAACCCTATAAAGTAGGTCAGTACTGTTATCCCCATATTACAGCAAATAGGGAACTAAAGATGAGAGAAAATGCTTTCCTAAGCTCATGGCAGAAGTGGGATTCAATCTGGGAACTTCTTGATGCACTACTCAGTCTTTTAGGCTGCTGTACCCACTTATCTTCCAGTAATACCCATTGAACTCAGTGGGGCTTATTTCTGAGTATATACGTATAAGATTCCACTGTTAGATGCTATGCTACACCAGAATGATTAGCTTTCTAGAGGTGAATATATGTAATCTCAAGCTTCAACCTAAGCTGCTATTTGTTTTAATCTGTAGTCATGGTTTAAACACTATTGTTGCATCTTAGCCATAATCAAAGTGAATAATTCATAAGTAAATTCTTTAATATTGCATGAGCTACATCAAACAAGATTTAGTGTTAAATATTGTATTTATCTTTGCATTTGAAACTAATTATTTCTTTTCTCCCAAAGCCTCTTGTAACCATTTTATGTATTCTGTTTTGTAACAAGTGGATAGATTTTACAGTTTTGTGCTGTGCGGCCTGTCAATCAGTTCAGTCTGACAGCTGTCAATCACTGACACGCAAAGTATTATGGGATTCCCTAGTGAGGAAAGAATTGGTATCTCTGTGTGGTGACTTTAGCCTCCCGCAGTTCCGGTACTTTACATTTTTTTCAGTTTTTTTCCTTGTGAAGTGATGAGAGTTGTGCCCAGAATGTGTAAACTGCAAAAAAAAAAAAAAAGAGAGAGAGAGAAATGCTCCTAAATACACACAAAATATTTTCAGCCTTATTTGCTGCTGTTGTATTTCCATAAAAGAACGAAAGGTTAACATGTGCCTAAAGTGTTGTGAAGCTTTCTCAGTCAGTTTTTCAGAATAGAGGGTTAATGCAAGAATTGTATGATCTTCTCATAAGCCTTTAAAGTAAGGGTTTGAAATATCACACTTTGATTACCGGTAATTGTTTATTGGCATAATCCAACTTATTTAGTGAGATTAAAGAGATAAAATAGTCAAGGTCCTTTAGGACCTGAGATATGACCAAATTTTATGCTGAGGCAAGAGATGTAAGGTATTCCATTTAAAATTCCTGTTGCTTAGCTGCACCTCTTAGGGAACAGAAGGAGAGGAGTCTCTCAGGAATGCATATACAGCCCTGATCATTGTCCACATAAAAGTCCACAGCAAATTTGAGTATTGCCAGGCCGTTACCTTGACTGAACAACTCAACAGCCCTTTATTTTCCTACACCCCAGAGTTTGGGTTTTTTAAAAATCCAGAGTCAAGAGACACCCTCCTCCTCTTTCTGCTATGTTGTTGCACTTATGGATTAGTATCTTTGCTCTTGGCTTTAAAAGTTCATGCTTTTCATTTTCTACTTTGCTTTTCCTTAAAGAGTGAGCAGTAAAATGTGGTACAGTAATACCTTGGATTGCGAGCATAATTCGTTCCGGAAACGTGCTTGTAATCCAGAGCATTTGTATATCAAAGCGGAATTCCCCATAAGAATTTGTACACATTTTTAATTTAAGCTGCAATAAAGAATGATAGTGTAAAGTCTTCATTTTTCTTGACCGTACTACAGTACTTGTATTGCAAGACGTCGCTTGTTTATCAAGTTAAAATTTATTTTAAAAATTTGCTTGTCTTGCAAAACACTTGCAGACCAAGTTACTTGCAATCCAAGGTTTTACTGTATTCTCACAACCTGTATGAAGCCAGAAATCTCGCATGTTCCCTAAGCCGTAGAATTATATCAAAATCAGTTAGCAGAATTGATTTACTTCCTTTATCAGACAAGATGGTAGTAGAATTGCCTTTAGATGAAATATTGGCTGTTCTATTTTGGCACAAGAAATAGCACTAGGTGGTGGGATCATGCTGGCTTTCAAGTTAGAATGAGGATGACAGCTGCTGGTTCCTATAGAGACCGGGATGCATGCTTTATGTATGTCAGATAGGATTGTTGCTTGAGCTACTTTTTGGCTGTAATGTTCTGAGTTCTTCTAAATGAACTCCAGCTACATTTTGACTTAAATTGACAAATAAGCTTACTGGACAGTATAAAAAGAAAACAGAAAAGTAGCATTAATCCATTTGGTGTGCCTGTTCAAGTACCCATACTTTAAAGATTTCTACAGAAACACCTTGGTTTTTCCTTTCTTGAGTATAATCTTCTTACATCTGGCTGAGAAAGCTTTATATTTTGATACTACTTGCATGTTATGTTGAAGTTCATCTTTGAAATAACAGATACTGGATTGACTCCAGAGATGGAACTCTGCTTGTGCAATGGGTCCTCCTTCCCACTATAGCCCCCTGTGTTCCCCAAAAGCTGCTCCTGGGAGTCAAGGGGACTCTCTGGAATGGCGCAGGATGGGGCCTGGGGGCTGCAGCAGGATGGGGAAATTGGGGCTGCCTTGCGCAAATGAAAGTGCAAGACATCTCTGGATCCAAGCCAGTATTTTTTAAAAGCACTTATAAGGTTACTGTGCATCTTCTTAAACACTTCTGTGGTAGAGCATACCACTAAAATTGATGGAGAGTTGAGAAAATTGCAGTACACAAAACTGAGGATATTTCCTGATTTCATAGAATCATAGAAAAGTAGAGTTGGAAGGGGCCTACAAGGCCATTTATTTGCCTTTGGACTTCAAAACTTTCATTGATGATCTTCTATGTCTAACTACTGTGCCAAGAGCCAAATGCCAGCATTGAGGGAAATCTACAGACTATTCGTACTATTCTTTAATTTGTTCTACATGTAGTAGTTACTAGTAATGCTTGAAGTAAGCGAGAACCTAAGTTTTAATTGGCTGCAATATTAAGCATACTTAAGTCAATGGGGCATTAAGGTTTGGGGTTCACAGTGGCACCCTCTGCATTTTTGATGTGGGCTTATAGGGAGGATGTTAAAACTGTATGTTGTAGTCAGGCTCACAATTGAATAATATCTGTTCTGCAGCTAAAGGAACTGATCCCTCCATCTGGTCTCAAAAGAACTTGGGGATGTTCCGAAGGCAATATACTTAGCCTCATGGGCAGGTCTTGGCCATTCAGCAGGATAAAATGAGTGGACTCAGTGAAAGACTTTTTCCCATGGGTGCATGGTCTTTATTATACGTGAGCACACTTTCGCATGATCTGTTTGTGTGAAGTGCCTCCTCATGTGATTGCAGCAGTTGTGCTCTCGCAATCACAACCCTTTAAAAGGTGGTTTTGCACTGGTGTAGTTGAAATTGGCGCAAGCACATGAGAAGTTGATTCACACAAACCAATTATAATGTGAAGGTGTGCCTCTGTCAGTGTGTTACAAGCATCCAGTCATGCAGTGGCTGTATGTGTGAATTGGCCAAAGGTTCTGCAGTTCCACCTTTGTCATACATAAAACGGAGAAAATCCTATAAATTCCAAGGGAAGCCGGCAGAAAAAATAAGTGGAGGGGAAAGAGAAACAATTGTGTTTTTGCTGCTTTGTTCACACAGAGGACAAATTGTTTTCTGAAACATTTCATTGTAGACTGAATTCTTCTGGGTTGTATCCAATGTTAATCCTACTTAAAGTAGACCCATTGAAATGAATGGGACTTAGGTTAGACTAACAGTGAATGTAACCTACTGTTTCTCTACTGGTTTGTAGTTATATACTGAGTAAAAAGAGGTTTGTCATAATTCATATTCTATTTGTGTTTTCCCAAAAAGAGCAAACACATTAAAGCAAATATTTAAGCAACTTGCCAAATGTTAATATATTGGCAATATTCTTATGTTTTATACTTTAAGCATTAACCAGTGAAAACCATAGTCAAACAACTTTTCTTATTCTATATGAAACTTAACTGTGACTTTCATACTGATTTTTATAATCAGTATCCACCACTAGCTGCTACTCATGCTGTTTTGAGAACATGAACTTGCCCATTTTAATGCACACATGTAAATTTTGATAATTTATTCCTTAATTCAGAAGCTCAGTGAATTGGTATTTGAAAGTGCAATTAGAAATTAAGGGTGTTGCCCACTAAGCATTGCTCTTGGGAAAGAACAACCTTCAGCGGATTATACAATGGCTGAAATACAAAAATGCAGTTTATGCATGTGTGACAGAGCTGTAGACTATTTATTGAAGCAAGCCCTCAGTACGAGTGATGGGGGATTAATAGTGAAGTGGTTCCCCCAAAACACACACACACAGACACACACACACACTTCCTTACCCCCACTTCCTTAGAGAGGAAGGATTGCACAATCATGGCCATATATGCCCCATTGATGACCATCATGACCATGTATGCCACACTACACATTGATGGGGGGGCCCACCATGCATATAGAGGGCCCATTTCAGTGAATGGGTGGACTGGCCCCAAGTTTGCAGTGTGGGTTTCCTGTCAATTTTTGCAAAAGCAATACCAATTGTGTGTGACGTGCACCACTTTTTAAATGGAATAGCGGGGTGGTGTTGCTGGAGTACAAACTTCCCAAGAAAGCCACAAATACTGATGCAGTTCTCTCACACTTGTGTAAAAATCCTCTTTATATTGTGGTCTTAGACTGTAATGACTGTACAGTATCCTTTAAAGAACTATTCAGCTTGCATTTTGACAGCTTCTGTATTATTATACTATTCAGATACATTTGCTATAGTTTCATTCAAAATTACAGTGGATTAGACACACAAGCAAGTGTAAAATTTAGGATTGTTATGAAAAATCTAATTTTGAATATATTAAATTAAAATAGTTTTTATCATGGTAAGTCTGCTTCTGCTTTTTTTAAGATAACATTGCAAGCATGCAAAAAACAATGTACCTCTTAATTTCCCAATTTTTCTTCCTTTTGTCTTCTGTTTAAAATATAGATCAAAATGGACTTCTTTGAACTGTTATCTAATCACCACTTGGACAGTCAGTCTCGCTGGAGCAAAGTGAAGGACAAAGTAGAGACTGACCCCCGCTACAAAGCTGTGGATAGCTCTTCACAAAGAGAGGATCTTTTTAAGCAGTACATTGAAAAAATAGCCAAAGTAAGTGTGCTACTGACAAAACTGCTTCCAATTTCTTAGTATTTCACTGTTGGAACAATTGACATGGAGTTTGAAGTACTCCCACGAGCATAGTATTTAATATGTAATGCAGTTTGTTAAAAAGAAAATTCGCTTCTTCGTGGCAAGCATTGCCTATATTATTAGACTGGTATCCTTGTCCTATTGTTAGAATAATAATATCTGTCGAAATGTCATGCAGTGGTCACAGGATGCATGTGTAGACTGGACTACATTATAGTAAAACCTCAGTTACATCCTGGAATTCATTTGTAGTTTGTACATTCTCCACTAATAAATTCCTCTCCACTTCTGTGTATTTGCTTTTCCACAAACCCCCCCCATCTTTTTACGACCTCCGTTAAACGTTCCTTTGTCCCTTTCTGCTGGGACTGTGAGCTGCCAATGGAAGAATACCTTCAGAGCAGTCTTTCACAACCCAGGAGCTATTATGGCAGTAGTAACAGCACTATTTATTCCTTTGTTTATTCAGTATGTATTCCCCCTTTCAGTTTGGCAGAACACTAAGAGCCTTACAATCGGAACAAAAGCAATTCTAAAACAATGTTGAAAACACTTAAACTAAAACAGATTCATCAAGGATTCATTACAGCAGTCCAGCAGCTAAAAACTTTCATCTTTAAAATACCCTACTAAACTCTATGACCTAAACATCAGGAGGGAATCAAGAAACAGCACCTTTAATTGTGCCTGGAAGAGCTGCTTGGTTTAGTTAGTATCTCTAGGATGAGCTTGTATCTCCTGGAAATAGTACACTTTTTCAGTTTACTTATTTTCTGTTCATTATGAGGCTTAGCTGCTTGTATATGTTTCCTTCAGAAAATTTGTTTTTGATTTATATGTGTGATTGAAAATCTGGGATTGTATGAAACAGGAGTATGACCAAGACTTCTAATCCTAAGAGCTGTATATAAGCTATGATTCTCATCGCTTCTCCCTCATTTTCACCTCAAGGACCATCCCTGGTCCTTCTCATCCTCTTCCCGTATGAGCTACAATTTCCAGCCTTACCTGTGTGTGGAGTAGTAGCCAATTTCTAGTCACTTATTCAGCTACCTTGAAGACCACACATGGTTCCCAAGCTGTGGAATAGCATGCAAAAGTAGTTTAGGTGTGCCCAAAAGACTTGGGTGTGCCCGGTACAATTTTTAATTTGTCTCCTTCTGCAGTCTCCCGTGCTCTTACGAACTTCTTTTGAAAGTTTCAGAGATGGCTTGCCATCTGGCATGGAGGGCTGCTGTTCGAGAAATGTAAATCCAAAGTCTCCTTGAGCATTCACAACTTATCATGCATTTCTTTGAATCCCAGCTATCATTCATTCTCCACTCATAATATAAAGCCCAGTTTGTTCCAGTTTTGCAGGTAGTCAGTCTTTCACCTCTTTCAATCTGCAGAATAATGTCTTCCATTTGTGTAGCTCTAATTTATGTGGCCACTGAGATCTGTGCTGACTATGTACAAGGCGAAATCTTACACTGGTAACAGTAGTAATATTTTCCAAAGTTGTCCCACTAGATGAATCATGTTTTAAGCGTGTTAATATTAGTTTACTTCATCAGTTTTAATTCATGAGTTCGCTTTGTGTTAATACCTGCAGTTGGTAGTTTAATCAGAATCAAATGTGTACTTTGGCGTCCATTTCAGAATGTGGACTCTGAAAAAGAAAAGGAACTGGAAAGACAGGCTCGCATTGAGGCAAGCTTGCGTGAACGGGAGAGAGAAGTTCAGAAAGCTCGTTCTGAGCAGACAAAGGAGATTGACAGAGAACGAGAACAGCACAAACGAGAAGAGGCAATCCAGAATTTCAAAGCTCTCCTATCTGATATGGTGAGACTCCTCTGTGTTAAAGTTAACAAGGGCAAGCATGCACTTCTGTATAGAGAAGATACAAAATTGTTTCCATTTGATTTTAATATGTGAAGTACTGGAGAGAGTGATGTGCGCATGGATTTCTGCACTAAAGTCCTACACTTTTAAAAAAGAAAGCTAATTACAAATGAGCTGTCCTTGGGGGCAGAGTGAAGACAATGATCGGTGTAATTAGTAATTTTATAGCAGCCTTCCCCAACCTGGTGCCCTCTTGACATGTTGAATGACAACTCTGATTGTCTCAGTGGCCACATTGGCTGGGAATTCGTTGTCGTCCAATACATCCGGAGGGTACCAGGTTGAGAGAGGCTGTTTTATAGCAACTCCTAGAGCAAGTGTGGGTATTCGTTGTCTTCCAGATGCATTGACTACAACTCACATCAGCCCTTGCCAGTATAGCCAGTAGTGAGGGATGATAAGAGTTGTAGGCCAAAACACCTGGAGGGCTACAAGTTGTCCACCCTTGTCCTAGAGGATAGTTTCTTGTGCCAAATCTTGTTTGTGCATTTCTGCACAAACTGAAACCAAGAATGAAGAGTGATTCTATTTTCCACTAAGTAGCAAAATAAATTCCATATCCATATTGAGATCTGTTTCCATCCAAAACTGAATTCTCTGTTCTATATGAATAATGCAACCAATTCATATTTACATAAAATTGATTACTTTGTCACTCTAATTGTGTTTGTTCTTGCTGAATTCTGAAAAAAATAGAGTATTAAATGGTAACAAAAAATGAGAAAAATGGGCTGGAGAACAGAATAGGATAGTGAGGAAAGGGAGTGTTGCAAAGCATAAACACCCTCCCTCTCTCAAGAATACAGGCAATTCCTATAAGCCCTCTTTTGCATCTGTGCTTTCAGCATACTTTTTGCATATCTTCAGATGTTTTTGCAAACATGAAAATGAAACAAAGCCTTTGAAGTGTCAGTTTTAAAGTAAACCAAAACAAGCAACTATTTAGTTATCTAAACTTCTTCCTCTATTAGGTGCGATCTTCAGATGTGTCATGGTCCGATACTAGAAGGACACTTCGAAAAGATCATCGGTGGGAATCCGGTTCCCTTCTGGAAAGAGAAGAGAAGGAAAAGTTATTTAATGAACACATAGAGGCACTTACAAAGAAAAAGAAAGAGCATTTTCGGCAGCTTCTGGATGAAACCTCATCAGTAAGGAGAAGCTCTGCCTTTCCCCCTGAGCTTTAACTTCATAGTTTTGTGTTACTTTAGCTGTTTCTTACTTTGTATTTCAGGGTTGCCATTTTCTGGAAAGTCAGGGATAATCAGGGAAAGTCAAGGAAATGGGAATTGGTCAGGGAAATTGGTCGAAAGTCAGGGAAACTGTGTTTAAGGTTATACTTGTGTAATGGATTTTTTGAGATGCCGCTGCAAGAGGAAAGTCTGCACTTGAGGCAGTTGGAGTAGAGAAGCTGCAGAATATAAGTGTAATGTAATGATACACACATAGTCCATAATATAATTACATGATTTTGAAAAAGTTTATTGGTTGTTAATAGTAAAAAACAATAAAATGAACCTGCATGTGATAATAATTTTATTATGGAGAAGCTGACTGGCTTCTTGCAACTGGGTAATTTGTGCATTCAAACAAACTGGAATCAGTTTGTTGATTTTAAGATGTGAATATTTTGACAGGGGTCAGCAAATTGAGGCTGGCTGGACTTAGTATCCAGCCGTTATTTCTTCTAGCCAGCTGTGAAGTCCAGTCCTGCCACAATTTGTCTCCTAGCAAGGGTACCTGCCAAAAATGAAAGTTGTAGCACTTTGCAAAACCCACTTTGCAAGCGCTGGGGGTGTGTGTGTGTAGGAAGTACCCTTAGCAGCAGAACCTTCTGGTTTTTTGGACGGGTGCTCATTGTCCATGGGCTGCCCTCATTTTTCCAAGTGTGGATAACCCAGTGGCATGTGAGGTCCCCCCCAAAAACCTGGGGATCATGCGGCAAATTGTGTTTTCCAGCAGGATCCGGGGGGGGGGGGTTGGAGTGATCACAAGTCCCAAGTACCCCCTCGGTTTTGCCATTCACCTCAAGTTGCTAGCACCTCAAGGAGCAGCAAAACTTGGGGGGGGGATTCTCAGTGCCATGGGTACACGAGTTTGGCGTTACTTTGACACATGTTAAACTGAGCCCTCCCTCCTGTCAATGGGAATCCCCTCTAGTTATGAAGGTTCCCCCAATGTTAGCAGGGGGGGCACTTGCAAAACTGGAGGGCCATTAGGGACACCTGATCTCCCCCCAAAAAAACCAGGGGATCATGTTGCAAATAAGGGGGAAAGAGCCCCTTTCTGCAAACTGTGATCTCCTGGGGCTTTGCAAGGAGCTGACCTGTCAAACCTGTCAGCTTGTGAAGGGGAGAAAATACTTACCTGCAGCCTTGTGTAGGCACTGTATAGGTGGGTGCCTGCTGGATTTGACCAACCCGCCCTGCCTGATATGCACAAATCAGACAGGTTGGATTTTTTTAAAAGGAGCACAATTATTTGCACGCACTATTGGTACAAAAAAAATCTTTTAAGTGGGGCGACCACAGGCAGCCCCGCCAAGGTATCGCGGGGGGGTCCTTGGAGGGGCACTTCATCGATGCCCCCATGGGGATCACTGAAGTCTGTTTGACAGCTGGCTTTTGTGATCTCCCCCCAAAAAAGGTTTAAAATATAGAAGGGCAAGCTGCAGTGATCCCGAAATGGGTTGCAGCACAGAGTGCGGGAAGCCTTTGCCAGAGGCCCCAAAGTGCCACTCAGGCTGGCAATGGTGGTCGCCCACTAGCCACTTGGCAGGAGCGGCAAGGGGTTTTTGCTGCTCTTGCCAAGTGGCTCACTTGTAGTCAGGGTTGACCCACAATGGGTTGTCTTGTCCAGGTTTGGATGACAAAATAGAGAGGAGGAGGTAAGCTGCCTTGGGTTCCTTGCAGGAAGAAAGGCGGGGTATAAATATAATAAATAAAATAAACAGACCCTACTACAAGCCATGGCTTGTCTGGATGACTTACAACTCAAAAATAAGACACCCTGACAAACCCATCCCAGGTTCTCACGACCCAACAACCCACCATGGCTTATAAGCCATGATGGGTTGCCATGTCGTGCAGTAGTAGGCGATCACTCGTGACCGAGTAAGATTGTCTCCCAGGATAAAATTACAAAAAGAAAATTATAAAAAGAGGAAATTCTAAAGAAATTGTGTAGACTCTAGCGATGGGTCCGTAAGTGACTGTGGAGGCCAATTCTAGATCCACACAGCTTCCCACAGTGAGGACACAGGTTACCATATGGAAGATGGTCCTGTAAAGGATTTGTTTTTCGCTTAGCACGTTTCTCCCTTTCACCTTGCACTCGGGCTTCTTCAAAGTCCATGGAACCTTTGTGAAAGGCCAACCTCCATTTAGATCGTTCATGGGCCAGAGCTTCCCAGTTCTCGATGTTTATATTGCATTTTTTTAGATTAGCCTTAAGAACATCTTTAAACCTCTTATACTGACCACCGATATTCCGCTTTCCATCCTTGAGTTGGGAATAAAGTACTAACTGCTTTGGGAGATGGCAGTCAGACATTCGAACAATATGACCGGTCCAAGTTGGCGTTGAAGGATCATTTTTTCAACGCTAGTAGTCTTTGCTTCTTCCAGTACACTGACATTTGTTCGCCTATCTTCCCAAGTAATCCTCAGGATTTTCAGACCCCGTCTCAGTGTTTAAAGAAGCTCATATTGAAGCTCCTACCTTGACCAAAAAAATGCCTTTCAATACTTGTGTAGTTTTAAACCATTTAATAAAACTGTTATGTAATACATTGTAACCTATGAATACTTTTAACTTGGGGTTACAGTCATGCCTTGGAGAGCATAATTCGTTCCGGAAACGTGCTTGTAATCCAAAACACTCTTATATCAAAACGAAACCCCCCCCAAAAAAAATTTGTACAGAGATTTTTAATTTAAGCCATACTACAGTACTTGTATTGCAAGACGTCGCTTGTATATCAAGTAAAAAAAAATTAAATAAATATTTAAAAATTTGCTTGTCTTGCAAAACGCTCTCAAACCAAGTTACTTGCAATCCAAGGCATTACTGTATTTTTGAATGGTGGTCAGGGAAATTGACAAAAGTTGGTCAGGGAACGTCAAGGGAATGGAAAATGAAATTTCAGTGTCAACCCTGTATTTATATATTCTTACTAAAATTATTCTTAAAATGCAATTGGTATATTCTGCTGTCGTTCCATTCTCTATTGTTTTCTGCCTAGAAAAATCTGGATGGAAATGCTAATAAATCTGTGCTCAGGCTAACTATGTTGTGCTCCTACTTCTAGAGCTAAGCCATTGAGGGTGGGGGGAGATAGGGGATTTTTTGAAAATATATTTATGTTCCTTTTTGCGGGGCAGGGAGGGGATCTCAAAAGGACATGAAAATGTTCACTGGTGGAGGATTGAATAGGTTTGATCCTATATGCATAAATGTGAACAGCTTATTGATAGGTGCAATGGCATGTACTGATATACGTTCTACCAAGTTAAGTGCTCACATTTTACTTACTTTAAATATTATTTATATAATTACTTCAATTTCTGAATTTTCTTTTTAAAAAGACTTGCACAATAAAATAACATTGAGCTCAAAAGTGAAACCAAATGTAAGAACAATTGCCCTGATCGCGTGCGTCTAATCATGGGGCACCATGTGTTAGATAAGGATCCATCCCTTGAGCTTTGTCCATTAGATATTGCAGATGTTTTGGGCTAGTACTGCTTGTTTGCATTTCATGTATCAGCCTGTAATAGTTCTGTTTCTTTCTGTTTCAAAAGATTACCTTAACATCAACATGGAAAGAAGTAAAGAAAATAATTAAAGAAGATCCCAGGTGCATTAAATTCTCTTCCAGTGACAGGGTAAGAAGAAGGCTTCCCATATGTAGTTAAAACCAGGTGTAATTTCCCCCCCTCACTATGATATTTCATTCATTAAGAACATGTAAAATCTAACATGAATTAGGAGGTCAGTGTTGCAATGATGATGATATTTTCAAATTTGCTTCTATCTTTTCATGCAGAAAAAGCAAAGGGAGTTTGAAGAATACATCAGAGACAAATATATTACAGCCAAAGCAGATTTCAGAACGCTTTTGAAAGAGACCAAATTTATAACATACAGGTATGTATTTAAATACAGCACAAATATGGGTTTTTAAAGTTCCACTTTCTGCTCCTTTTTTTATCTTTACATCCAAACATCTGATTCACTTTTTTAGTTAATTTAGCAAATTTTTTAAATGGGGGGGAAATTGGACTGCCACCAGTTATTTACAAGAATTGAAAGTGTGCCAAATCATGGTTCTGGATATTTTTTGTTGAATACTATTCAAGATGGATATCTCTGGAAATCCTAGATACATTTTAGATTGTCTGATCTAACTCCATGAAGATGGGTGAATTAATTTTTTAATTAGAGAAACAATCTTGGAATGTATATTCTGTGTAATATATAGCCTACTCTCAAAAATGTTAAAAGGGAACAATTTGTACTGAAATTTTACTTTTAGGTGTGAACAGATTAGGCTAGATCCAAAGGTGTCCTTCTGCTCAGTGAAGGGTCATATCTAAATTAGTGGAAGAGCTTTGCATGGAAAAAGGAACCCCAGATCCAGAAGGGTCCCTTCATTTGCCCAAGTTCTTACAGCCTGTATGTTTCTCATTCATTGTTTCTCATACTGTAACGCAAAGCGTGATACATCATGCTGCACTGTGAGAAGTCTTCCTCTAGCTCTTAAGCGAGAGTTCATGGAACAGCACTATTTCCCCATCTGCTCATGGTTCTTTGGATCCAAGCCTTTGGTTGTTCTGTTTATCAGCAATCCCCAAAATCTATACAATGCTATCCAGTTACGAAAAAGGTTGATTTGATCCTAATAGGTTGCCTGTTTCTTTGCAGTTACTGTTTTTGTGAAGTCTTTATTGACTGCGTTCATATACCACCTTTCTGCCAAAGTATTCAGTGCAGTTTGAAATTTAAAATACTGAAGCCAAAAAAGTTACATAATGATAAAATACAAGATTTGTCTCAGGCTAGCAGTGGTCTCTGCAGGTGCTGGTGAGAAGAGTTCCATGGCCCGTGGTCGGTCCTCCTCTTCTACCTGATCGTTGTTATATTGAAGGCTGGTTATTGTTGGCGTTGAAAAAGTGTGCTGTCTCAAATGAATGTAATGATCAGATTAATGCCTCAGTTGGACTGGATTACCACTGGGATATTGGAATCCATTTTCTACAGGTGTTCTTCAACTACAGTGTTTAATTTGAAATGTGCTCATTTTTCTTATTTTACATTTTTGTAGTTTAACTTAGTGCTGATTTTAAAAGGTACTGGCAGCCCTTGAGACTGAAGTCTTCTGTTTACCTGCAGAACAGATACAGCACAGGCAGTGGCAGTGCAAGATTTTTTACACTCACACATCCCTGCCATTTTGCCTCACCCCTGACCTGAAGGGGCAACCTTATAGGTGAGAGGATAGCCCAGTCTCTGTGTCCTTTTGAGCATTTGGCCTACCTGATTGCAATGTCAAGAGAGTTTTATTTTGGTGGGTGGAATTGTTATTGGGACACCTGTCCACTAGTATCTTCACCAAGATTCCAGTTCATTTATGGATTACACAATCACCTGATGTTAATGGTAACCCTTACACTTAATTGCAGATCCAAAAAGTTGATCCAAGAATCTGACCAGCACCTGAAGGATATAGAAAAGATATTACAGAATGACAAACGTTATCTGGTACTTGACTGTGTACCAGAGGAGAGACGCAAACTCATCGTGTCCTATGTAGATGACTTAGATCGTAGAGGCCCCCCTCCACCTCCCACAGCTTCAGAGCCTACAAGACGAACAACAAAATAATTACGAAGTACTCTTGAACAAGAATATCTGTTAAGTCAAGAAGATTGCATGAGCCATCTGTCAGGTTTAATCATATACATTACCGTGAACCTATTGCAAAACCATCCAAGGAGCAGAGAGAAGCAGCATTCGTGAACATAAAGCAATCTCTATACAGAGAGAACATTTGCATTATTGATGCTTTTTCTCTTTGCCGCATGACTGACAAATATTCTAACCATGCAGCTATTTCCAGTGATTTTTAGATCCTAGAACAATGCAATATCTGTGTACGAGATGTGGATGTTGGTAGCATATGGAGGCGTTCTTCTCAGCAGTGTTACATGTGAAAGCCTTGGGTTGATTGATAGTTGTGGTTTGAAGTTAAGAACTACAAAAATACCACAGATTTCCTAATGGGAGAGCCAAGGTCAGGCACTCTGATGATTAAGCTATTGACTGCTGAAGACCGCAGTAAGATTATGCCCGTTCATGAACCTGAAAATATAGGGCCTAATTCTCTGCTCATGCGTGGCCTTTCCTGTATAAATCAGGACTAACTCCATTAATGTCAGATCCAGCATGAGAGGAGAATGAACCTTGCAGTGACCAAATTGAATAAACACCATTTGATCTTGTTCACGGGCCTGCTTTGATTCCCCCCTCTCCCCCTCCTCCCCAATTGGCACAATCAAGTTGCTTTGCCCGGTAGTCTGGTCATGTTTTGCTGTAAATTGGAAATGCACAGAAAAAAACATTTCTTCCCCAGGATAGCACGGTTGTACAAATACACTTTTATTGACCATAAAGTGATCTCTACCAACCTCTGAATTAGAATATGGACTTCCCTTCTGGGTATTTCTTGTAAACTATATTCCTGTTTTGAATGTTAAACTTGTGTTTCTAAAGTTTAATTTTGAAATGTTGGGATTGTTCAGTTTACGTATTTGAACGACAATAAACCAACCCTTTTTATATATGGATTGTACATGCTTAGTAATGGCTTATTGCATTCTATTTTTTGTAAGCCCTATTGAGTTCAATAGGACTTACTCCCAAGTTAGTAAGATATCAGAGCATATATGTGGGTCAAACATCATACAAGGTTAATTGCAAGATAAGGTCATAATTTCTATCTAAAAGAAGATTCAGTCATTTTCTGCCTTAGAGATCATTCACTGAAGGATGTTGCTTACCTCAGTGCTGCTGGTAATATTTCTGTTAAAGCTCCTTCCTTTTTAGTTATTTCCAAATTTTGAAACTTTGTGTGGAAGGTTGATGTCTTGTCTCTCTTTCTTTCTTCATGTATTTGCTGGACATGGGGGATACATCCCTATGCTGGATCTCTCAGTGACATTTGTTGCCATTGAGTATGGTATGCTTCTGGACTGCCTGGCCTGAATGGGCCTTGGGGGCAATATTTCAATGTTTCTGGTCCTTCCTAGATGATAGGTTTCAGATGTTGATGCTGAGGAAGTACTGCTCAATCCCTTGGCTTTTGGCCTGTGATATCTCTCAGGGGCCCATCTTGTGTCCCATACTGTATAACATGCACATGAAAACAGGGCAAGATTATCCAGAGATCTGGAATTTGATATCATCCATATGCTGATGATACTCTGTGCTCTCCTTTCCATCTCATCAGTGAATGGTTCTGAACCTGTTTCTGAGATCAGTAATAAACTAGATGTCAGCTAGTACATTGAAAGTTATTCCTGATTCTACAAAAATCAATTGGACCACTAATCCTGTGGTAAGGGTTCAGCCTGTTTTGAATGGGTTGCACTCTCCTTAAAAAATAAGTTTCGCAATTTGAGATGCTCCTGAACAAGCCTTGTTCCTGGATGCCCAGAATCCAGCTGCAACCAGGAGTGTGTTTGCTCAGCTTAGGCTGTTGTGCCAACTGGGCCTGTTGTCGCATACACCTTCGTTATACCAAGGTTGGATTTCTGTAATGTGCACTGTGTGGGGCTGCCTTTGAAAAGCACTCAGAAACAAGGTGATTCAAAACAGCTAAAGTTCTGATTGGAGTTAGTTTTTTGAAGAATGTGACCCTTTTTTATCAACTTCACTGGCTGACAATCCATTTCTGGACTCAATTCAACATGCTGGTTATTACCTTAAAAGCCCTAAATGACTTGTGACTAGAATACCAAAAGGACTGTCTCCTCCTATATTATACAGTCTGTCCACTTAGGTCAGCTGTGCATATCTTGCTTCCATCTAAGGAGTAGTTAGCACATGTGAAAGGGCCTTCTTTGCTGTGCAAATCCGTCTTGGGAGATCTATCTGGCCCCCTCCCTCATAATGGTGTTCTGCCAGCTGAAGGCTTCCTGCAGGCCTTTGGCTTGACCAGTATTGCATTTATTATGCCTGGCTCTCTTATTATTGTTGATTTTTGTTTGCTGCTGTTGTGTTTTCTCAATTTGTCTTTAATTGTGCCTGTTTTTAAATTTTGCTGCAATTAGCCACCTTGGGCATTTCATAAGCAGCAGAAAGGCAGGATATACATTTATAAAATAAATGTGCATTTGGTTCCCTGAAGGTCTATTGACATGAATTGAAAGGGAAGCAAGAGACTAATGTTTCTTTTTTAATTCTAAGGCTATGGACACTAGGTAACCCACAACATCTGGTCAGAGGCCTCCATTAGAAGTAGTTCACTTTTTTAGATTTAAGAACAATATACTGTCCTCCCGCATCCCCATCTTCTAGGTTGCTCTCATATTTAGAAGAAAGATCTCTTAAAGGATAGAATAAAATACTAACAGTCCTATATTTTTAAGAGTTTCAAATTGCAAAGAAAGCCACATCTTTAATTTCAAAGTATCACAGAGCACTTTAGCCCCAAATACATTTTTTTAAAAGCATAACATACACATGTGCTTATCCCCCTGATCAAAGTAAATGAGTTCTGCGGGGGGGGGGGGGTCTCTTTAGCATCTCAGTACTGTTTCTGATACTCAGTTTGCATGGGACAATTCCTGCTGTATATGTATGTATGTATATGTGTGTGTGTGTGTGTGTGTGTGTGTGTGTGTATATATATATATATGTATATATATATATATATATATATATATATATATATATATATATTAACAAACATTTCCCCCCACAAATGGGTTATCTATACAACTTGCTCATAGTTAATCTCTAATAGCCATTTTTATCAAAGAGCCCAACTCTCAAAAGATGACTTCTAGTACGTATATTTCCTATGTATTACTTCAGGAGCCATCCTACTGATACTTAAATATTACATTTGCAATGGCTATCAGCATTTTAGTACAGCATTTTAATTTGGGGTGTTATTTATACAGCACTTATTAAAGTCCACAGCTTAAAGATTATCCATGCTATATGCTTGACTTCATAAATTTACCTCTAGAAATGGCGGGGGGGGGGGGAGGATGAAGTTGCATAGGATTTGCTGTTGTGGTGTTCTCAAATGCAGCATTTGCCCAAATAATGCTTTTCAAGGTTTAGGAGGAACAACTTGTATACCAGTGCTTAAACATCTTAAAAGAGAGAGTGTATAAACAATAGCCAATGCAGATAAAATCAAACTAGTAGCCAGCATAGGCATAAGCTTCTTCATGAACTAAGAAACAATGTTCTATACAAAACCAAGTGAACATGCATGCACTTAATGACACCTGAGCCTCTGTGGGCCATATTGACACTGACATGGCTGCCCACACATGTAACCCAAGTAGTTGCTGGGGATGACAATATTTTTGTGGGCATAAACGGAAGCAGCATGTGATTCAAGAGCTTCATCTCAGGATCTTTTGTAATGTCAAAAAAGGTGCTAGAGTGCAACTCTTACTATATACAGCTGTTACTCCCCAGTATCACCTTGCTCTTTGTTAGCAATCTTGGATCATACTTCCTTGAATTGCACAGTGTAGCGGCTTGACATAAGAAGAGTCATGCTGGACCAGACCAAAAGCATATCTAGTCCAGCATATTCGGTTCCATAGTAGCCAACCAGCTGCCAGTGGGAAGTGCACAAGCAGGACCTGACTGCAATAGCACTCTCCAGGCTGTGTTCCCCAGCAACCAGTATTGAGAGGCATCCTGCCTCTGATACTGGAGGTAGTGTATAGCCATCAAGTCTTGTAGCCATTGATAGCCTTCTCCTCCATGCATAACCCCCTTTTAAAGCTGTTCAAGTTGGCTGACACTTTGTGATAGTACATAACTAAACTATGGAATTTGCGATGTGGGAAAAGTACTTACTTTTGCCTGTCCTGATTCTCCCAACATTCAGCTTCATTGGATGACCCTGTAGCTGCTTGGGGTGTCTTAACAACCATGCTGGACCAGACCAAAAGCATATATAGTCCAGCATTCAGTTCCCATAGTGTCCAACCAGCTGCCTGTGCTGTAGTATTATGAGAGAGGGAGAAAAGCATCTCCCTGTCCACTTTCTCCACGCTGTAATTTTATACATGTAATTTACATGTTTATACACCTCTACCATCTACCACCCCACCACCCCTGATATTGTAGAAGGGCATTACAATATCAGTTTTATTTTTTATTCCTTTTGGAATTTGCCTCTTGCACACTGGGTTGATGTTTTCATTCAGCTATCCACCATAGCCCCAAGATCCCTTTCCGGGCCACTGTCTCTGCCAGATTGGACCCATCAGCATTTATATGAAGTTTTTTGTTTGTTTTTTGACAATGTCTTTCCTTGCTAAACTGTGTTAGCAAATGGGGCATAATGTGTTGAGAATGTTACCAGGAATAGTTGTGTACCTGTTTGTTCTGGAAGGGCGAGTTCAAGTTAAATTCCACATATAACAGAAGAAAATAGTTACCTACATGATCCGCTTGGTAACGTTTAAATTTAAGCTCATGAACGTTTTGCTGTAGGCACACTTGAAGCCTGAAACACTCAGAAACTTATATAAATAAATCCTACTAAAAAGTGTCACTTTTAAAAAAAAAAAACAACAGGTTGTTAGAGTCAATTTTGCCTTTTATATAAATATGTGGTTCAGTTGTGAGCTGTACTGCCGTGTGTTGGATAATGCATGATGTCCGACATTGGAACAATATGCTGCATATATACAGCTGATATTTCTAGAACTATAAAGTAATACAAAAAGGAAACATTACAGCATTTCTAGCACCTTTTATTCAGTCAGCAACTCACTTGCTTTTTAGAAAATGTAAAATAAGAATGAATCCATATGTTAAGATGAAAATGCAAATTGTGTAATTGAGATATGTAAACATAAGGTAATGATGTCATTTTGAGAAAAGAAAAACCTTCAGTTGCATAATGTGAAATCCATGTGCATTTTGATGCAACTGAAGTGATTACCACCCAATAGCAAAATAACTTGATTTTTGCTCTTGTTCAAACTTACTACCAACTGCAAATATTATGTAATTACCTAATGTCTCATTCTGTAGTTGCCTGATAATCATAATGCAGAGTAGGAAGATTTCTTCACATCTGTTTCAGAACACAATACCTAAAATATAAACCCCACTTAGGTCACTCATGTACAACAGTAAGGGAGATAGCACGGTAAGAAGGCTGATCAGTTATCAGAAAAACATGATCCACTTTTTCTTTGAGCACATTTAATACATATTTGGTGTAGTAATAGCAGGAAAATCTGTAATGCATACTCTGTCATCAGTAAAAACCAAATTACACCTTTTGCTCTGCACCTATTTTGAATAGTAGAAAACCTGTTCTAAGCCCTAATGTTTTACCCAAAGCATTTATACAAAACCTGCTATATGTGTATTACAAATAAGCACAAAAGCCCCCCTGCTTTAATAGTTGGATCATGCAGTTTCAGCTCGCTGATTGAAGGAAAGCTACTTCGCAAAATTAGGCAATTTAAAGCTTTCCCCCCACTTCTGAAATTTTAACTTCACTCATCCTCTGAAAGTGCAGAACATGAATTTTAAGTACGATGATTCATAAAATCTTAGAGCAGAGTGACCAGAATGATTGCTGCATTTGTACACAACATGAATTTTGAAGAACTTGATATGTCCCAAGCACTACTGAACACATGCAAAGGTATAACTAAAGGCAATTTAACAATGCTTTACATGCCTCACATACCAGTTGAACATTACCCCAAGTAAGCAACAAAATTATATTGGGATGGATCCAGATGTAGTCATATTTAGACTCATTAAAATCAATGGGACTTGAATTGGGCATAACTAAAGTCCCATTTATTTAATTGGGTCTATAAGTATGACTAAGTCTCGATCCAACCCTATGATTTTTTGATATATATTTTTTGCTTGCCTTTTCAGCTTTCTAACTTCAGGGACTTTTTATCACAACCTACTGTCTCTTGTTCTTCATGTTCCCAAGGAATAGGGTCATTGTCTTGAGCATCAGGGACTGCTTCCCGGTCATGCCAGAATTGTTCAACATCTGGCAAAATAGGCATTTCCTTTATTTCCATGCTTTCTGAGGTATGGAGAACAGGGGGGGTCTCTTTCTCTTGATTAGGAGTCACTGCCTCTGGCGAAGGAGTGGTATCTGGGACGCCCTCCAAGTTATCGGCTGCTGTTTCCTCCTGGTCTTCTGGGGTAGGCAGAGGCTTTTTCAGAGTAAGCCTTTTCCACAAGCCTTTAAAACCCTCTCTGAACTCCTCGGACATAAGTACAAAGATAAGAGGATTGGCTGAAGAGATGGCAAACATCAAGACTTGGGTAGTGGCCATGAACCCTTGCGGGGGAGCAGGCCCGTCCTTCTTCAGGTGCCAGAGCCACAGCCAAGATATCCAGTCAGGAAGCCACATCACAGCAGAGGTGACAGTAACGCTCAGAAGCATCATAGTTAGGCACCTGGATCGGATCTGATTCCTCAAGTTCTGAGTCTTGGTCCCCCTCCGCTGGCATCTGCCATAAGCTCTCCAGAAATAAAAGAATGCAAAGGTGAGGGGTACACAAAATACCAGCAGGGGATAGAGCTTCACAAAGGCTGACATAAACTCGTGAGCACGGGCTGGAATAATCACGATGCACAGAGCAGATCCGACCTCTGGCTCCCAGAGGCTGCTGAAGAACCACAAGGGCAGTGGAATTCCCAAGGCCACCAGCCAAATAGCCAACAGCACCGCACAGATGGTGTGCCACTTAATGTCCACCTGTTTAGCTGGGTTATTTGCATACATGAAGCAAGTCTTGGCTACCACTGCGATGGTCAAGCTCTTGGCTGTCATGCAAGTGTGTCGGAACCAGTCAGAGGTTTTGCAAAGAAACCAGCCCAGGTACCAGACTCCCTTGGAGTAAGCAGCTGCTCTGAAGGGCACAACAAAGAGGACGAGGAGCAGGTCTGCCAGGCTGAGGTTGAGGATCAAGGAGTGGATCATGGAAGGTTTCCCTTTCTTTGCGTTGTACAGTAGGATCCCAATTACACACACATTCCCTGCAAAGCCAGCCAGGCAGATCACCCCCAAGAAGGCTGGGATCACCACCTTCCACTCCTTGGGATCCTGGGGTTCATAGCCTCCTGCATAATGGAGTGGCTGAGCCAGTGAGCTGTTCATGATGCTGAAAGAAGATTGCCCTCCAGACCCAGTAAGCATCTGCGATTGTTGGAGCACGCCAATGAGACTCAAATAGCTTCTTCCTCTGTTCTGTCTCTTTTAAGCCCTCTGTGGCTGAAACAAGTCTGTCATTCCGCATGGAGTACGAGACCTCTGCAAGAAGCCTCGATACAGTACATGCGGATCCAGCCAGACCTTCTCATTGCTTTATAACTGCTGCCGCTTTGATTGACAGTCCCCCAGTGGGAGCACATAGCCTGCTCCTTATTAGCAAGTCGAATAACCAGTGTGGCAGCCCCATGCAGTAATTAAAACGATTCTTCCATAAATGATGTAAAACTCAAAAAAAACACAGAACATTGTGCCTGGTTGTTGTCCCCCGCCCTCTTTTTTAAAAGTAATTTGGAAGTCGACTCTAGACTTTTTATTAGAGGAAACAGTAGCACTGAATGGTTCTCTAATTTTGGTGCTAATTTAAACATAGGCCACAGCCTAAAGTAGCTCTCTAATGTCAAAAATATGTAGAAATGGCAAAGCTCCATTCCAGGTGCTACAGGTGCAAACCACATTTGGCTTTGCAGAAAATTGCCTGGGTGGGAGATTTAATTATCGGGGAATTGTTGCATAAACTCTCTCTTATGAAGGAGAGAGTTTGATCAACATATGACTCTGAGGTACAGTTACCTCTTACTTTCTTTGGGGATTAAAAAAAAAAAATGTTTCTTCTGTTGCTGCATGTCAAAGGTTTGAACCCCCATGAGGGAAAAGAGGCAACTGAGAGCTGTTGAGATCATTTGCCCTTTTGCTTTATGTAGGAACACACACAGGTGCTGCCGCAGGTTGGCTGGCTTATAAAGAGGCCTTATTCATGACTACTCTTGAGATTTTAAGCCTTCTGTTGCTATAAGAATTAAGCATTGTTAGAATGATTGTGATAACATTTTAGTATTTTATATTATTTTCCGGCTGTTTTGAAGCATTCTGCAATATCTCAGTCAGTGTTGCAATAATGCTGTAAGGTAGCACCATCCTGGCGCTGCTCGCGAGCTCCAGTGAGCACACACACACACGCCGCTTGTCCCTCTGCTTGCCTCTCCGATGAGCATTTTAGTAAAGTCAGAAGTGACGCGACAGGTCTCCTGTCGCGTCACTTCCTGGTTCTGCAGCGCTGCCACCCGGGCCACACAGCAGGTGAGCAGTGGGCGACCCCCTCCCCGGTCCGTGGAAAAATTTATTCCACGGGACCCGGCCCCTGGTCCCAAAAAGTTTGGGGACCGCTGCTCTAAGGAACTAGGATTTGGATCTGCAGCCCCTGGAGCCCTTTGGGAACTTTCAGTGCCTCAGCCTTGTTTATTCCTAGCTGATTTGTAGAACAAAGCATGAGCTTATAACACTTTGCTAGACAGAAATAAGGTGGGAAGGGTAATGGATATGAATACCAAAGGATGCTCCCTCCCTGTTCCACACTCATTCACCAATCCCTCATCAAGAAACATTTCCAAAGCTGCTTGCTAGAAGAGCCTTCCTTGTATAGTAGGGTTTGAGACTTTGGATTGGGTCATAAAGCTGCAGTTAGGTGCAGTGTTGTAGTGGAGCCGGGTCTCACAGGGTCATAGCGCTGGGACTTTTTGAATAGCAGGGATGATGACATCATCGGCCACCTCCCTCAGGCTTCCCTGCTGCCTCTGAGCATAGCTGCAATCTTCACAGTAGCTGGAGTAATTGATTTTTCCAGCAGCAATGTATTGTTCTGAGCTACTCCTGTTGTAATGCACAATATTTTGGGGTGGCTTGGTCTTGAATGGGCAGTTAAGACCCATTAGCTTTACAGAAGACTGGAAATGCAAGCTGCTAGAACAGGGCTCTCCAACCTTGGGTCCCCAGATGTTGCTGGACTACAGCTCCCAGAATCCCTTGCCATTAGCCATGCTGGCTGGGTATGCTGGGAGCTGTAGGCCAGCAACATCTGGGGACCCAAGGTTGGAGAGCCCTGTGCTAGAACTTGTTCGTCCTACCCTGAAAGGCGGCCTAGAAATATTTTTAATTTAATTAATATATGATTGTTGAAAACCAAAAGCCCTGTATAAAGGATTGATTGATTTTAAAATACTTTTATATCACCTTTCAAGGCAAAGCCTCCTTAAGGCAGTTTACAAGATAAAATTTAAAACAAATACATAGAATATAATTAACAGCAGTATTTAAAAAATCTTAAAATGACAGCAGAAGAACCCCTGCAGCTCCCTGCACACACCCCAAATCACTCTAGAAGGTCTCCCAACCTTCCAAAGCAGATAAAGATAAAGCATAAAGCAACTTGATAAAGATCAGCATCCAGGCACTTAAAGGAAAGTTTTAAAGGCCCTTTTAAAAATAATCAGGAGTGAGTCAGGTGCACCTCATGTGATATAGTATTATAAGGATGGGACTCCCTCAGAAAAGGCCCTGTCCCCTTGTGCCCACCAACCTGATAGATCAGGGGTGGATAACTTTGGGCAATCAGGGGTCAATGTTCAGCTCCATTCCATGAGCTGCACTCCTGTCGACTATGATAAAAAAATATGGATGGTTTGCCGCTGAAATTTGGTAGCAAACCACAACGGAGCCTTAGAAAGTCCAAAGATAGCTAGAAAACAAGCTTTCTAAGGCTCTCTAGCAGTTTGCCACCGAATTCCATCGACAAACTGCTGCTTTTATTATTTTTATTATTTCTTTTGCGGCCAAATTCAGTGGCCGCGGTGCCATCAGGGGCACAGAAGAGGATGGGGGTGCATGTTGTCCATCTTTCTGGTCGATCTTAACAGCGGGAACATCAGCAAGAGCCTCTGTGGCCAACTGTAGGCCTGGGCAGGTCCATACTGATGCTGTTGCTGTGATATTTGTCCTAGTTAATATGCTTTACCAGTTCAATCCTACTAAGAACTAATGTTGGTATCATGTAGAAAAACAACTGGGTCAAGAATGAGGCCTTGATCATGCCTGTGAAATGGACATGTCTGCTGCCATTATTTTAATAAGGCTGTCAATGCTGCAATGCTTGCTCTTCCTACTTCTACTGAAAGAGCTGTGAAAGGAAGGATTCTTTTCACTTCTGATCCGAGGAATAAAGTGAAGTGGATTGTCTATGTATTATTCACACTCTGCTCCCCAGCTGGTATTACAAATGAGCCACTTTTTTAAGTGACAAGGGACATTATTCTCATCGCAGCACGTTTCGCATGTGTATAATTCATTTCTTAGAAAGCCGAGGCAGCGGTACCTGCTGCTCATTTTTGTGCACGATATTTTGCCTGAAAGTGAAGGTGCAGATGGTGGGAGCACTGGAGAGTGTGTGAGGACGTGGCACATATTCTCAGGTCTCCACCTGGTTAGCTGCATTGATGATTCAGCTACTTCATTTCTCTACAGGCCGTTTTCTTCCAGAAATGTGCCAATGCGCTTATTTCTGTTTCTCTCTTTTCCCTCCCACCCCCCAAAAAAGATTGCAGGTGAGCGATTTCTTTTACAGTAAACTTCCATTTCAACCTGACGCAGCAACATTTTAATAGCGCAGATGGAATCTTTAATTTTCGTAATGCACAAGTATTATACATGCACATAAAATATTCCATAGCAATGCCTCTCTGACTCAGATATATTTAATTACATTTTTTTTAAGTAACAACACTAAATATATGCCATTAAAGAACCTAAGTAAGTCTGGTTATTCTGACAGCAATCATGGTATTACCTTGTCATGAAAGCAGGGGTGACCTTTTAAAAATACTATTTTTTGATAGACATTTGCTTATTAAATTAAGCCATTGTATTATTTTGCCTAACATTTGGAGTCTTTGGGTGGCATGACTAGAAGTTGCATGAGAGAGAACGCCCACATATGTATGAAAGAAAAGCACTTGAATCCATGCTATTATGAGGAAACATGGTAAGACAGGGAACGTCAGTGTGGTGCAGTGGTTTGAGTGTTGGACTGGGACTTGGGGGACTCAGGTTCTAGCCCCACTTGGCTTTGAAGCTCACTAAGTGACTCTGGCCAAGTCCCTGACTCTCAGCCTAACCTACCTCACAGGGTTGTTGTGTGGATAAAATGGAGAGGAGGGGGAGGATCATGTACACCGCCTTGGGCTCCTTGAAGGAAAAGTGCGATATAAATGCCAACTAATAATAAATAAAAGACTGGGCATAAATGAAACTGCTGCCCCTTCTTTAAGCATAAACTGGGCCAGATCCATCCATTATGTATAGTAGCCCATCTCTTCTAGACTGTCCTTATGCTTGGAATATGCTGTTCTAATTGCAGTAATTATGCAAGATCCAGATAATGTTTGCCAAATTAGTACATCTGTTGGGGCCAGGTAGGTAGAGGTGTGTGTATGTGTGTGCTTGTCTGTCCACATATTTTCCAGCTAGCACTTCAGTTGTAAGTTGCTATTGTGAGAGAAGTGCATTTTGTTTCCCTCTAGCTGGCACTTCAAAACAAATGTGACAGCTGTATGGATGGAAGCCATGCAAACATGATGTGTGCCTCTTGCAGCTTTCCCGAATCTGGTGCCCTCTGGATGTTTTTGACTTCAACTCCCATCAGACCCAGCCAGCATGGGCAATGGTCAGGAATGCTGGGAACTGTAGTCCAAAACCTCTGGAGGGCACCGGATTGGAGAAGGCTGACTTGGCTGGGGCCCGTGTCATGCTTTCACCCAGCCATATATCCCAGCACCATTTTGAACCCTTAACATTTTCACACTTCTTTATATTTCTCATCTCTGCTAAGAGCTAAGCACAGCTCCAGAAACAAATAGAGTTCTTACTAGGGAGCAACCACTCCTGCCCTTTCCAATTGCTAGAGCAAGCGGGCGGGAACTCTCTCAGCCCAGGGGCCAACTTCAGTCACGGAGAAGCTCTCAAGAGTGATGGGGAGGACCTGGGGCAAGTTGGCAGGGCTGAAAGCCAAAGGGGTGGGGCCAAAAATACACCAACACCCTCCCCCCAGCATAGTTTAACTTAAAGCTCTTGCTGCTTGTAACTAAGGCTAAGCCTTCAGTTAGGGAAGACATTTCAACCTTTTAGAATGGGGAAAACACGGCACAGGAGCCAAACAATTGGTGGTTGGGGGAAAGGGGGTGGGGCCAGGAAATGAGGTGTGGCCATCCGGGGAACCGGGAAGGGACAGATTTGGCTCCCAGACCTGAGGTTCCTACTGCCAGGTTAGAGACAGTGGTGCAGTGGAGCCAGGACTTTCAGTGGCGCAGCGCCGGGACCCTCAAATAACCCATGGCTTGTTTTAGGATTATTTTGAGGGTTGTCTAACCCTCAAACAACCCATTATGCCTGGGTTTGCATGACATGGTGAGTCGGGTGTCATGCAAAAATGGCGCTCGTGGGCACCTGGCACAACACAACAGCCCCTGGAGGTCAATTAACCCACGGTGGGTTGTCGTGTTGTATGAACCAGCCCACTGTGTCTGCGGCTTTAATGTGTTTATTTGTTCTTTTAATATGTAGCTTTATTTTTTTTAATAAATTGTTAGTTGACCTGGAAGTAGAAATACTGAAGGGTGGTGTGTGTGTGTGTAAAGATAGATTAGATTAAATTGAATGTAAACAAACAGATATCATGTAAGTACATAAACTATTGGGAGATGGGGCCCATGCTGTTTTTATTTGCCCAGCACTCTAAAGTCCTCTTCCCCAACCTGGTGCTCTCCAGATACTTTGGACTTCAACTCCCATCAGCCTAAGCCAGCATGGCCAACAGTCAGGAATGCTTGGAGTTGTGGTCCAAAACATCTGGAGAGCACCAGGTTGAGGAAGGCTACTCTACAGTGTGACCAAATAATGGTAGGGAATCTAGCAAATGATCGTGAGCACCCTCACTCAGACATTCTTAAGTACTGTCATGCCATGGGATCTTACCATTTATTTATGCTGTAGCGTTTATCCTCTATGCATGAGAAGTGCCCACAACGTTCTGGCTTAGGATAGGAGATTGGAGATCCAATGCAGCCTGGAAGATGACCACACATCAGCATGCGATTTGGTGGCAATCACACCGCAAAAGGTGACAAATTAACACAACCAAATGAGCAAGGTGGGAAGAATGTGCTTTGAGCTGGATTGGTGCACTGTGTGGTATGCCCTGAACTCATTTCCCCCCTTCCTCTCTTTATTTTGATTGCTTGGGTAAGTGCCCGACTCAGTCCACATCTATTGTGCATGATCCCTTCTGGCAGCTTTGCAATAGTGTTAAACATGTAGCCTGAGCAGCCGAGCTGAGCATGTAGTTTAGCCGTCATCACATGACCCTGTCAGCACATGCTGAGTTCTCCATGGCTCTATTCAACTGATAGCCTTACTTTACTCAAGTGAACAGGCGTACTACAGCAAAACTTGAGGATCTATGTTCTGTGAAAAGCAAAAACAAGGAGTCTAGGGGCACCTTAAAGGTGAACAAATTTGTTACTATTTGTCATTGCTGCTTTTGCTGCTACCCCACTGGAATCTGTTCTAGGAAAAATGATCTGGTTTTATATGCAAGAGAAATCCACTAGATGGCACAGCTTCTTCATAGATTTTTGACAAAGGGAAGAATGAACTCATTTTCTCTTTGAAAGCAAACTCAAGGGTGGGCACTCCAGACACCAGGACACATCTCTAGCCAAGGTAGTGTTAAATGTACTTGCATGTCTATTGTGTTCTTAAATGTGCCCTTTGCAAATTTAAGTACATGCTTTTTTTTCACCTGATACTTTTCAAGTCTCCAGGGAAATCTTCTGATATCTACAAATCTATTGTGTTGGATCTGGACTAGGGTTAGATCCAGATTTACACTGGAACAATTGTGTTGGAGGAAGTGGACTTCCCACCCCCTCCTTCCCATGGCAGCTTCTCCAGGCCCCTGAAAATGCTACACAGAGAGTCAGGAGCCCCTGCTGAATGGGGTGAGCTGTGAGGGGGATCCCCAAATATCAGGCAGAGGCACCTTCTGCAAGCAGAGCCATGCCTCTCGCGGAGGGCAGATCCTGTACCTCATTTTATCATTTGATATAATTGTGGTGTGCATATAGAGTCTCTGACATTTGGTAAGAAATTATGCGGAGCGCCTACTGACATGAGTGACAATTTTGCCCTGACTTCCTCAGTAATCAAACACCAACTTTTAGGTGCCAAGTACCCAAAATCACTGTTCAAAGTTCAATATGAAAATATCACATGGAATAATTAAGCTAGAGAAGCGTTCCCCAACCTTGTGTCCCCCAGGTGTTTTAGACTACAACTCCCAGCATGCCTGACCATTGACCATGCTGGCTGGGGCTGATGGGAGTTGAAGTCCAAAAGATCTGGAGGGCACCAGGGTGGGGAAGGCTGAGTTAGCATGCCCAACCCTGCGATTCAGCTCTGTGGAGTTGCGTGGTAGCTTTGGATCATTTTGCAGCCCTGACTTTGCATCTGACCCACAGATTATGTTTGTTTCCTCAGGAAGTTATTAATGGTGGTTTTCAGGATAAATTAATTGGTGTCTGCCATGGGTAGCAAAGATTTCCAATGTACATTTATAATCATAGTGCTCCCCTCCCAGGATCCCATTCTAGGTTCTTAACACCATGTGTTAATTACTTTCCTGTACATGGGACAGCATAATCCATATTGTGGCTACACCAATCGAGTCTCCTCCAGTCATGCGGTCTAGCCAGGCATTTGGAGATAACTGGGTTGGTATTTTGCATCCTTTTGTGGCAGCTAAACCAGTTAAATTCAGCCTATTCAAAATAACACAAAGCTCTCGGATCAAAAGTATCCCTCTTCAGCGACTGTGATATTTTTAGCTTCTACAAAGGCTGCGAAGCCGCGGTATCTGTAATCGAATTGCTGCACTTAAAAAGAAGCCATCAAGTACTTTGTCTCAGGTTTGACCTACCATGATGATTCTCATTAATCTGGTCTGATGGAGAGGAGGGAGGAGAAGGAGAGAGAAAGAGTTAGCTCAGCTGTATAAACAAGGAAGAAACGCCTCCCTTTTTGTTGTTTTAAAATGCATTACACATGCCAGTGCGGTCACTGGCAAATAATGGGGGAAATCTTCTGGTTCAGACAAGAGAGCAAGGGGCCTGAGTTAAATGGCCACAGTGGTTGGGCTTGGGTCTGCCCATATAAATGAGGACCTTCCACACTCCCTTGCTAAACCATTGCTTGCCCAACCCTTGGGAGGATTTGAGATTCATTTTAAATCCTTCCCTCTGGTAGGCTCAGTATGGAACATGGAGGTGCATGAAAACCATGGGGGGGGGGGAACCTCTTTCAGCCCGAGGGGCAGAATCCCATTTCAGAGAAACTCTTGGGAGCTGCATTCCAGTGGCGGGCAAGGCTGAAGTCAAAAGGGGCGGGGCCAAAGCACCAAAAATACCAGCATGGTTTACCTTAAAGCTCTTACTGCCCTGACGAAGCCTTAACAGAGGTATTTCAAGCTTTTAGTAGTTAACCTAACTACTAACTGTGGTAGACATGTAGCACACACACACACACCCCAATCAGCCTGATCAGGGGTTGAATATTCAAAAAAGACTGTGGAATGTGCCCAGCACGTGCTGCAGCAAATCACGGGTTAAGTAACCTGTGATTTGCTGCCCTTACATGTGAACGGCATCTGCGATTGGGCTGTTAAGCATCTAATTGTGGATTGTCGTTCCACTGATTTCAGTGGATCTCATTTCATTGCACCGTGCCCTGCATACACAAGAACCTGAAAGCCAATTTTAATTTTGTGTAAATGGTATAAATCCAAGATTTATTTCAGGATTTTTTTTCTGACAATGTTTACAAGAGGTAATTTCCCTGAAAAATATCAATCATAACCTAGTTCATTTACATAATTACAACATTTTCAGGGCTTCTATTAATTTATCTTCATTATTAGGTCAATTTTGGTTCTCCCACTTGTTTTCAGACACACACTCTCTCTCTCTTTTTACTACCAACACTTACTGATCAACTTCTAATCAGTAACTTTCCATTGTGATTATGGTAAAAGAATCAGCGTCTCTGTGAGCTCCTGTCTTTTTCCTAGGATAACCCAGGATTACTATTGGTTAACCAGACCAGTGCCACTCTTAAGTGCACTAGTTGAAGGGCAAATCAATTAGTTTATTAAGAAACCCATAGAGTTCTATTGCTGATCAGGGACTTTGGTAGCTGCAATCAACTCAGGCAGTGATGTACTGCTAGACAAATAGATCAGTGTCTTTCAATTTCCCATGCCCTGGGGTGAAATCCACTGACAATGTTGGGAACCAGTGTTGCATAAATTAGAGCATCAAACATCAATCTTCTGATTCGAAAATCCAAGTATGCAGCCTATTCACTGGTCAAATTATGTTAAACACCTCCTGCCCCCTTCAAAATTCAGAGCTGCTCCTAAAGGCGGTCGAAAGTGGAAATAGACATTTCAGTCTTTACCTTCATTGCAGGGGTGTCGAACCTCTTTCAGCCCAAGAGCCGAATTCCAGGAGAAGCTCTTGGGAGTTGCATTCCAGTGGTGGACGGGGCCAAAGGCAAAGAGCAGGGGCCAAAAATACTTATTTTAGCTTAGAGCTCTTACTGCCAATAACGAAGCCAAAAGAGAGGCATTTCTACTTCTTAAAATGGAAAAAACATGACCAAAGCCAGGAAGCCACTAAATGATCAACAGCTGGGGAAGATGGGGCATGGGGAAGGATGCATGGCCATCTGAGGAACCCCGGCAGGCTGGATTAGACCCCCCCCTCGGCAGGCTGGATTAGACCCCCCCCTCGGCAGGCTGGATTAGACCTATTGGCCATGCTGCCTTTAAAGCCTGTTTGGAAACGCCAACTGGTACAAAACATGGCACTCAAGTATGGGTAGATTCTAGGCTGTTGGATCACATGACACCTAAATTGTATCAGCTGCCAGTGCCTTTCCGGTCCCAATTTAAAGTGCTTGTATTGGCCGTTAAAGCCTTCGCTTTGAGTCCAGGTTACTAGAAGGACCACTTTCACCCATACCAACCTGCCCCCATTCTAAGAACGTCAGAGACTTGGTTTGTCTGTCTGCCTGTCAAAGCAACTAGGCTGGCAGGCACGAAGAGTGGAGCCTTCTCAGTAGAGGCCCCCCACTTTTGGAACTCTTCCAATTGATGTCTGCCAGTCCCATCATTAGAGGCCTTCAAGCAAGCCCTAAAAATTTATTTATTTACCTTGGCCTATAATCGAGTCAAGATGTTGTCAGGTAACGTTGTGTATATGGTATTGTCTGGTTTTCATTGTTAATCTTGGTTTTATTATTATAATTGTTTTATTGTGCTTTGTGGTTTTAATTTTGGTACGCCATCTTGGGAAGGCTCTCCCTAAAAAGTGGCTTATAAAGCTTTTAAATAAATAACCCCATTTATTTTATCTTTGGCTTAGTATGCACGGTAGAGAGATGCTAACTAAAAAAGCAAAGCAGCAAATCTCCCACCACCACCACCGCTGGGGATACAAAAAATAAAATAAAATTTTTATCCAAGACCAAAAGCTCTTGGCAAAACGCCTGCTCCCTCCAAAGCTCAAAGGCAGCCCTGGAGTGCCTGTAAGCACATTTCTTTCGCTTGACTTTGCACCTCCTCGCAGGAGTTCATGCATTTTTTATTCCTGCCTTTAAAAATACGGTTAGCATGTTCATTAAATGAATAAGATTATTATTAATTTTAATTTATCTTGTTTATTGAGACCAGCTGTTCATTAACATTTATTTATCTGCTTATTTTGCAGCTAAACCAATTATGTAAAATATGCCGTGTTTCATGCCCAGGGAGACATTGCCATTTTGGACTGCACAGTCCATTAGCAGAAATAAAATATTTCTGTGGGATTTTTCATTGTATCTGTGAGAGTCCTTGTGTCATAAGAGGAGGGACAAAATCAAGAACTTGGGAAATAACAATTTTGTGTCACTTTCTCAAACATTCAGAATTCGGGTCAACAATAAACCGTACCACACCACTAATTTATTTGCCCATACTGATTTCATCAAGACACTGTAAGCAAAGCATCAGTTTTCATGTACTGTTATGTAAAATTCCCCACACTTGGGATTCCCGGGTGTGCTTTGAATAAATATGAAATTACTTGACTGGTTGCATGCACAATGCCGATGAAGACCAATGGTCAAAATGCATCAACTGGCTATGGACTGATTTGTCCAATTTGATCTTGCTGCAGTAGCCATTTTTAGAATGTTGTGATAGCACATAAACATTGGTATGTAGCTATTTTTATTTTCCGTATGAGATATGTATGCTTTGTGGCATATTTTAGGGGTCAGTTTACTGCTCTCTTAGGGATTTTTTTTTTTTTTAAATGCCATTTAACCTTGCATAAAATAATTTCACCCTACAGTTGTTGGCTTTTATTAGGGTTCCTATGTCCTTCCCCACAAAAACAGGGCTCCTTTTGCATATCATGCCAAAATAAACCTTTTCCTGCTACTTGCCTGGGACTGCGATAACCCTCTTCTTGTATTGTCTCTCCACATTCTCAATCAGCACTGGGAGCAGAGCAGGATGGTTCTGCCAGGTGGTCCTGCCCACAACCTCCACACATGTATCAACACATTGGGCGGATGGTTAGAATGGGCCCTAAGCATATACAACTGCACATCAGTTACAGTGGCCCCTTACACGTCACCAAAAAAAAAGAGGGTGCCAATTTGCATATGCTAATGTATGCATATACATGCCCATTTGGGAATAATGACTATACTTTAAATAGAAATGCAATACATTACTTGGATCCTAGTGTGGAAGACTGTGACCTGGGCCGGATCTACATTACACTGTAAATTGCCAAGTTAGCAGAACAGTACTGCTATATTCACATTCCGCAGTAACTCCTCACAGGGCACACTCTCGTTAAATGTACAGCAGTCATCCCAGTTTACTACCCCACACCTAACTCCGTAGCAGTAGAACTGGGCGTTGCCTTGAACAGGGCTTTTTAAAAAATATATTTTGTTTTGTCATCTCTGCGCAGGTGCACTATTTAAAAAGGGAAAGGAAAAAGCTCTTCTGGCCTCTCACAAAAAAGGAGAAGGATGCTGCTGCTGCTGCCGCCGCCGCCGCCACCACCACCACCATCACCCTCCTGCAGGGTTGGGGTGAAGCCAGCAGGATCATCCAAATGCAATTTCCCAAAGAAGTGATCCTCCCGTTCTGAGTTTCCCAAGCACAGGGCTCCTGTTGAATCAATGTGATTCACTCAGGAGTAAGGGCATTGGAAAGAATGTGATTTACTTCTGAGCAGACATGCCTTCTGGCTAACTAATTTACAGCTCCCTGCTGTTCAGGCAATGGGGGTGAACGTGGCTGTTTAAAAAGGAAGGGAAATCCTCCTGCCCCAGTCCCCTCTCAAACTCCATGGCGGTTATCCTGGGGGTAGACTTTCACATGCAGGGGAAACAGCCATTTAGCAAGAAGGGATTTTTTGTTTTTGTTTCTGGTCTGCTGTCTATGTGGAGGTACACACGTGTGCAGGAGAGAAATTGTGTTGGTTTTGTTTTGTTTTTAAAGCACCCACTTGCAATTTCCTGAAGCAGCCTGTTTGGAGGTGCTGAGGTGTGCAGGAACTTTTACAAACAAAAAAATTAACAAGCTTCCGGGGAAGAAGTCGAAGCCCCGCACAACAACAAATGGTGAATACCTCTCTCCCCCTCCATTTCTCCTACCCCTTGAAAACTATTGGCTAACTCCAGTGATGACACTTTTGTGGCCACACCTCAGATGGTCAACAACAGCGCCAGTTTAGCACACACTAGCCATATATTGCAACAGTGAACTGCAATAACAACAAAAAAACAACAACAGGATAAACCAGGAAATTCCGGAAGAAACAAAGACCGCTTATGCACGACCAATACTGAAAAGTGAGTGCATCGTGTGCCCTGTAAGTCACAGCAGCGATCCAGTACTGCAATAAAGCTTAGGTGTGGATCGTACCTTGGTGACCTGTGTTCCTGCTCAGGCTGCTGTCCAGGTGCTGACTTCAAGGACCCTGCTGTCTCTCCCTTCTGATGGAGCTTTATTTTTAGAACCAGGCTTGGACTAAACAGCCCTTCAAATAAAGGATGCTTTCAGATAGAGGACTGTGCATCATTTCTCACTCACTCACCCCCCCCCAACTTACCTAACACACACAGATGTAACAGGAATACATACTTATAAGCATAGACTCAATGCAGAACACATTATACCTACCATATATATACTTTAAATTTACCCTGCATAACATAACATAACATAACACAACATCACAGCCACGTGTCCTCTTTTACAGAGTGCAGCCTTTAAAGGTAAAGAACCATGAGAAGGAAGAGCTGGGCCAAGCTGCTTCTCAACAGCACCTGGACAGCAGACTGACCAAGGCACCCACACAGGTCACCAGGTCACAGTCCTCCACGCAATGGTGGTGAGTGAGATGGACTGCATTTCTAATTAAATTGTATAACTTAATTTTAAATTTGCATCTATACATATAAATTAGCATATGCAAATTTTATGCAAAGAGGCATCATATTTTGTCCTCTTTTTTGGCAATTCACAAGTGGCCGCCATACCTCCATGTGTTGATTGAACAGTTGGAGGGGAGTGCATGAAAAGGACTGATATGTGTCTGTTCACCCAGCTGCATTTGGCTCAGTAGATCTGAAGCTGTGCAAACCTGCCATCGAGGTAGGTTTGCAGCTCTTAGGATAAAAACGCAACAGTTACTTCTTGCTAAATCATGCCATGGGTGAAACAAAAGTCATGCACAGGCCCTAAGTACCAAATTGATTTTGAAGACTGGCACACTGGTGCTTTCCGAGGCACATGTAAGCTTCAGAAAGGCCACTACCAAATGGCTTTCACATTAAGAAAAGGGTCTTGAGTTTTGACATCAGTGGCCGTGGAACGCTGACAATAGCTTTCATTGGTTTTGATGCAGCTTCTGTCTGGTTTTGCCCAGACAGAAATGCAACCCTTTGTTAGGCTCCGTGGTTTGATCTCTTCTCCTTAGTTGCTTTCAGGTACTGATCAGTGTGTTGAGGCAAATGCACACACAAGCCCCAAACCATGTTGTATTGTTCGCTTACTGTGTGAGATGTGTTGCTGGGGTCTCTGTGTGAGGCTACATGAGGCAAGAATGCGAGGCCAGGCTCAAATGAGTGAGTCTCATACTTCATGTTGTTGGGTGTGGCTCCATTCCACACTGGAATGGAAGCAGGGAAGAAAGGTCGGTTGTGAACCCTCCTATAGCTGGGGTGGGCAATTTGTGGTCCTCAGATGTTTTGACCTGCAGCTCCCGTGTTCCTTCACCATTGGCTAAGCTAGCAAGGGCTGATGGGAGCTGTAGGCCAAAACATCTGGAGGACCAAAGTGGCCTGACCCTGCACTCCATGACTGTGGCATGAGAGACCCTGGGAATGAGGCAAAAGCAAAAAATTGCCTCCTCCCCCCTTCAGTGGTAAATTTTGAAGTGCTACCACTGATCATGACAGTCCTCATAGCCACTCCCCCAAGGGGAATCCAAACATTCAGGCAGCCATGTTGATCCATATCAACAACCAGTTCTAGCAGTTTTCTTCTCCACCAGGAGCAGGTCTTCTGTCAAGCTAATGGGTCTTCATTGCCCATTCAGAACCAAGCCACCTCAAAATATTTTACATTGCAACAAGGAATAATATATTGTAGCTGGGGAAATTGTTGCTTCACTACACCACTGTCTCTCTTCCTCCAGTGGGAGCGTCTCGTGGATGGAGCTCCACCCATAGTTAGTCTAGCTACAACCCAATCATAGCAATGCTCTGCCTGCAGAGAACTTAGTGAGTATATTGTACATAGTGTGTTTCCCATCCAAAGCTCCCTGGGAAACATGTGCGTATCCTCTGCTTCGCCATTAAGCCAAACAGAAAATCCTTTGCTTGTATGGAGCTCCACTGCAAGTCAGACCACCAGGCTCTGGGTGCAGGTTTTATTTCATTTATTTTAAATGAATCAAATACAGACAGTCTGTGCATCAATCGTGTATCTTTGCCTGGTCCTAATACATAACTGAATTTAGTGTGCTTAATGAGCTCCAGTCTGCACAATGGCAATGTCAGTACACATGGAAGTTAATCCCTGCCACTTGCTCATGCTGGGGAATATAACCATGTGTCTAGCAGGATCTTTGCCATATCTTTTTATGCAGCGTTTCTCTGGAACTCCTGTCCAGTATTCAAAATGAGTGTTGCGCATTATCTAAACTCCCCCTAAAGGGAAATAACCCTGCCAGCTCATTGCTTGAAAATCATGGATATTATTTACTATTTCAGCTGTCAGAAATGGGCTAATAGATTGGGATTTAAATGAAAGCCATTTTAGGGGAGGAAAAGTCAATTTTGAAAGCAAACATCTTTCAAGAGGATCAAATAGCAGGATTTGCCAGGGGTCACACATTCTGAGCTCCATCTCCTCACTGAGGTTGGCAGGCTAATTTCCAGGAGGAATTTACGTACAATAGCTTATAAAATCAGCTCTCTGTTTCTGCAGACAAGGAACACTGATGTGCAGTTAGATCCAAAACAGCTTAACCTGGTATACTACCTGCATCTGTGCAGGCATGTTTCCAGATGGACAGCTCCTAGCACTACCGATCAAAAGACATGGGGTGCTTCTAGACAGGGCTTTTAATGTGTAGTCACCCTGCCTTGTTCATGGAATTTTACAGGGGTGGGTGAAGGTGTCCAGACAATGACTTTATCCACTTGTAACCCTCCTGTGTCTTCCTACTGCTTCTTCTGACATTTTTCTTAACAGGAAAAAAATGTTATGGAAGAAACTGAGAGCCAGTGTGGTGTAGTGGTGAGACTGTTGGTCTGGGACTCAGGAGATCCGGGTTCTAGTCCCCGCTCTGCCATGAAACTCACTGGGTGACTTTGGGCCAGTCACTAACTCTCAGCCTAACCTACCTCAAAGGGTTGTTGTGAGGATAAAATGGAGAGGAGGAGGATTATGTAAGCCGCCTTGGGTTCCTTGCAGGAAAAAAGGTGGGGTATAAATAAATAAAATAGCTGCACAATGTCTTCTGATTGTTAGCACTAGGATCCCTCTGTCTGGAAGCACCCACTGTGCTGCTATTTCATTTTTTCCTCCTTAATAGATTTTTTTGTGGAAAGAAGGGGGGGAAAGGAAGAAGCCGAGGGAAACACAGGAAGGTTATAAGTGGAAGACATCATTTTCTGGACTCCCACCACTGTAAAATTCCATGAATGAGGCAGGGTGATAGCATGATTATTATTGTTTTTTAAAAAACATCCATCTGGGAACATCCATTGTCCCAAGGATGTCAATGAGAGCTACTCTGGATTTTAAACACATTGGCCATGATGCAGATTAGTACCACAAACACTCCCATTGTTTCCTATAGGGCAGGGGATGCGTGCATATACATTGGGGGCGGTTTCATTGCATAGCGGTGTCATTTTGGGCTTGCCGTTGTATGGAAAAAAACCTCCATGCATTTGTGACCAGGATGCTGCAAACATACCAGTTGTGGAAAAGAATTACAGTCACAGCTCCTGTGACTATGCTTTTGATGGGGTTCTCTCTGTTGAACCAACATAGCATTTGTTCTACTCTGTCGTCTGATATAAATGATAACCAGTGTGGATTAGTTGATAGAGGGCTTGGAACAGAGAGACCCAAGTTCAAATACCTGCTTAGCTATGAAACTCTCTGGGGTGACCATGGACCAGTCAACGGTGCACGTAGCCCAACCTACCTCGGATGGTTGTTGTGAGGATAACAAGGGAAATCCAGTGTTCCCCTGAGCTAGGAGGAAGTGTAGAATAGGAAAGAAAGTTTTATCTATCACCAGCCAACTTGGAAAGTATAAGGACTTTTGTGGTAACCTTCCATCTTTTATCTTGGGTAACCCTAACTTCTCTCCTATTTTGATTACACATGATCACCTTAACAGTCCCACAAAACAACCCTTTAAATAGGTTCCATCCACATCTTCCCCTGCAACAATAAAAATCACATGAGCTTAGAAATACATTGATTGAGCCCCGGCAGAACGCGGGCCCACCTGGATCATTTCCTCCCCGTCCTCCCATGCACACCAGTAAAATTAGAGTCAGCTCTGGCATTCAAATAGTCCTTACCATTGAACATCTGGAAGCAGGGGTGGGCCATGTCTGTAAGCACCTTTGGCTCTGGAATTTGCTCCCTGTCCTCTTTGATTTGTTGCCATCAGAACAGAGTGAGTGATCTATCTGCCCATGCAGGCTTTTACCCCAGGGAGGAGGTTATAGGCTAGGCACATAATTTACTCTGAGAGATGGAAGCCTCTAACCGTTCATGCTGGGCAGTGAGTTATGTGTGTTAGCCTTCAAATGCCCCTGGGGAGTTACGTGACAGGTGCATATTTCACTTACACAATAAATATATCATATCATTTTAAATTAAAATACTCTCTGCCTTTCAGCCATTATAGCATCTGCATGGTCATGGTATTTTGCATGCCCATTTCCTCCCCCTTTAGTTGCTGACTGGTCTCCTAAGAATAGTCTGTACATGGCACATGTTAACTGTATGCACGGGGGTTGGACATGCCTCCCAAGTTCTTGATCACTGTGAATAATTTGAGGCAGAGGTAGGCTATTGGTTTGTTTAGTTGAAAGTTCTAAAAAGATAGAGAAGGTTTGAGGGGGGGGCTTAATCACTGGTGAGCAGTGCCAATGCTACCCTTAGACCACACCTGCCCTGAAAACATTCAGTGTCATAGATGTGAACTAAACTTCATGATGTGATCACTGGGGGTTGAGTCCTCAACTATGCCAGACTGCAGTTATTGGAGAATAGGACTGAGTTGCAAATATGCCCCTAAATACTGAGTTGGAGTATATAAGACAAAAGACTTGATCTCACCTATGCTTCCCATGTTCCTAGTGCAATGCTCTAATGTGCCCCACCAGAAACATAGGAAGAGCCACCATTTTAAATACATACACGCATGCACGCGCACACACACACACACTGTGCAGGGCTTTGTGCCTTTTGCCACCGACTCATCTAACCCATTTTGTGAACTCATCCACCTGCCTGCCATGATTCTCTTGATCTGCCATGTGTATGGACTACAAGGAGATCAAAGTGGGATCAGCACTGATATGATGTGGTTTGCATGGATCAGATCGGGTTGCCGGGTTGCCATCCAGAGATGTGCACAGTGCCATTAAATTCTTCGATGCAGTGGGAAGACGAGGGCCCCCTCCTGTTCATTCTTCCACCAAAGTTATTGCTCCCACCACCTGTTGTGTCCTGCTCATTACAGCAAGGGAGGAAGGGTCAGGATGACAAGATTGGGAAAGGAACAAGAGGGAGAAGCTGTGGCCGCCTCCATCTTTCACCGCAGCAGGGATTTAAAAGTCACATTGAGGATTTCCTGCAATCCTAGGCAGTGCCAACTTCAGGTTTTTGGGGCCCTTCAGCAAGACACTCTCAATGGGGGCCCTCCCTCAATGAGTACCTTCTCACCACCATTGTCACCAGCTGTTGTTGCTCCTCCTCCTCCTCTTTCTCATCATCACTAGCCAGGGATGTTGAAGAGTCCTTGGTTTCGAGTCATGAGTTGAGTCACGACGAGTCTTTGGACCCGAGTCTCGAGTCCAAGTCCGAGTCCTTGGTCCAAAATGGTGACTCACGAGTCACTCCCAAAGCTGACTCCACGAGTCCCTATTAAAATCAATGGGGTTTTTCCCCAACAAAATAAGGCTATTTCAGATGTGTGGCTTAAATAAATTCTAGGCACAAGTGTGCCTTTTTATTTCAAAACTCTGCCACTGATTTTGACAAGAACAGACCAGGCAGACAAACTCAAAATAACCAGGCAGGCAGAGGAGGCAGGGAACCCCAAAGCAGGCAGGCAGAGGCCTTTGTCTTGGACAATTCAAACTGTGGAACTGGTTAAGAAGAGACCAGGCAGGCAGAGGAGGCAGGGAACCCCAAACAGGCAGGCAGAGGCAGCCAAACCCAAAATGTCTGAAAGGTTGCATTTTAGGAAAATGATTTTAAAAAATAAACTTGCTGTACTTCGTAAGACCTATCCATGTTGCATTTGAGGAACACAATTTTGGAACACGAGTCGTTGGTCTTGAGTCCCGAGTCGAGTCTCGAGTCCCATTAAAAATATTGGGTCTCGAGTCTGACTCGAGTCAGAGGGGGGACTCAGTCCGACTCACGAGTCGAGTCCTGGAGTCCGAGTCCCCATCCCTGTCACTAGCAGTGGCATCTACTGCTCCTCCTCACCAGCACCTCCATTGCCTGGGCCAGAGCGAGAGGCAGGTGAACAAGCAGGTTGCAATGGTGAAGAGGAGGAGCAACTCCAGGGGGCTCTTGTCAGTGGGTCCCTGCTGCGGTGTGGGCCCTAGGCAGGTGCCCAACCATGCCTACCCCTGACTCCAGCCCTGAGCCTAGGATCGGGTGCCTCGAATTGCAGTGCATTTTCTCCCATCCCTGTCTCGCCCTGCCCACCACCACCACCACCCTACACCAACAATTGCTCTAGTCTGCCATTGAATCTGTTGAGCCATTTGCACATCAGAATGCAATCAAGATGGGTCAAAAAAGAAATTAGAATATCCTCTCTCACAGCATTTAAAAAAAAAAAAGTCTATTAGATGTGATTTTCTGACTGAATGAATAGCATACCTTGGCCTTCACCTGTAACTGCTGCAGATGCTCTATCTATACGGCTGTTTTGGTGGTGTTGATCAAGGTGCTCCCTTCTTCTTTTCTACCTGTCTTGTTTTCCATGCACTTAGTTAGGCAGTTGGCTTAGTTGGAAGACCTCTTGTTCCCAGCAGGGTATGATCTTCCAAGAAAAGAGGTCCCACAACTAATATAATCTTTCCAGCATCCTACGTGCTTACGGCCTTCTGTTCTACACTGTTTCTTTGAAAAGGTGCCCTTTGAATATAGAACTTAGCAAGGCTAAAGGTAATGTACTAGGTTGGAATGTCTATAGCAGTGTTCTCCAACCTTGGGTCCCCAGATGTTTTTGGCCTACAACTCCCAGCATGCCCCAGCCAGCTATGCTGGCTGGGGCATGCTAGGAGTTGTAGGCCAAAAACACCTGGGGACCCAAGGTTGGAGAACACTGGTCTATAGAGTCATGGTAATTGAACCCTGGGGTCTTGAAGATGACGAGCAAAAGGTTGTTAAACCAGAGGATAACAAAGACCTCCAGATGATCCAGAAGATGGCAGCTGGGTGAACAAAGCACCCCAAGCAGCATCCTTAGGCCACAATACCAAAATAAATTATACCAATGACAAGGGTCAATCAGTTAATTTTCAGTTCATAAATACTGCCCTGATATCATGCTAAGAAACCCATGCTAATTAAGGTTCATATTAGTTCCTGATGAGTAAAATACGGAGGAAAGAAATTGCATCAACAGCATTTTATGCACAGATAGTTTTGGCTAATATTTAGCTTCAGTGCTACTTTGGATGCCCAACAGATGCATAAATAAATGTATTAGTCTTAATTAAAGAGTTCCAAATAGTGCATTAACCTCAGGGTGACCTTGGATACAGATTTTGCATTACTGGCTGGAGCCATTCAATTTCAAGACTCTTTGGCTGCACTGAACTAACTCTGAAGATCTAGGTACATTGTCCTGTTCAGGAGTTAGTAGCTTACATGATGACTGTTGCATGAGGGGGAGAATGGGGTTCCACTGGCCTGCTGGTTCTACTTCCGCCACTGCATCCCCATCAGCCTAGTCCCACCACGGTCCATGCATTGAAGAAGGAAGCCTGCTCAAGGTGTCTGGGCTTCCCGCACAATTTAGAGCTCTGATGGTGCAGGGGTCTAAAGCATGCGGTGTGCTCATGCTCCCTGCTTCAGACCTTCCCAATAATGTGTGGGCAGTGGGGGACTAGAGCCAATGCACACATGCAATGGTGGAACAGGGCCAGTACGTGCATACCCTTCATTCTCCCCACTCACACGATGGTCGATGTATGAGCTGCTAACGCCCAAACAGGGCTCCTGTTACACACCAGTGGGTAGGCTCCTCCTGTGCCCCAGCGCTAGTGTTAATGATGTCGCCCTGGCATAAACCAACACTTGTGTGACATAACTAGTGCTTGCCAAGGCAGTGGGGGAAAGCAGCAATTTAATTCCAAAATTTGGGGGTCAGTCACCACCTTTATATAAGCCAAGGTGGAGGCACTCAGCTTCTAGCCTTCCCCAACCTGGTGCCCGCCAGAGCCCCCAGCATCCCCAAGCAGCCCCAAGCAGCAGGGCCAATGGCCATGCTGGCTGGAAATGATGGGAGTTGTAGTCCAATCCATCTGGAGGGTCCCAGGTTGGGGAAGGCTGTAGCCCAAGGCTCTCCAACCTTGGGTCCCCAGATGTTGCTGGCCTACAGCTCCCAGCATACCCAGCCAGCATGGCTAATGAAAAGGGATTCTGGGAGCTGTAGTCCAGCAACATCTGGGGACCCAAGGTTGGAGAGCCCTGCTGTAGCCAAAGTCCACTGCTCTCACATCAGATCTCCAGGGAGAACTAACTCCCCACATTGCTGTTAGCTTACACAGAGCCCAAACTGAGCTACATAGTCTCTGACCTGGATCCAAGACCTGGTTTCCGTGGACAGAAGGGCTCTGCTCACAGAAGGTGCCTCCGCCTGATGTGGTGGGATCCCCCTCTCCCCATATTATAACTTACTCCATTAAGCAGGGCCCGCCTAACTTCTGTGTAGCATTGGGGGGGGCACTGCTGTGGTGGGGATGGCACACAGCCCAGTTGCACAGGCCTAAGTCTGGATCCAACCCTAGGTCGAAAACTGTAGTCTGTTCCCTTTGTTTCCTGCATGCTCACATACACCTCAGTTAAATCAGCCTCAGCCGGGGCTATCTGTCAGCTTTTCTCTCCTGTTTTTATCTCTGTGTTTCATAGCGTTATGGTGTTATAAAACCAGACAGACCCCACTCAGCCATGAAGCTTCACTGGGTGACTTTGGGCCAGTCACTGACTCTCGGCCTAACCTACTTCACAGGGTTGTTGTGAGGATAAAAAGGAGAGGAGGAGGGCCTTGGGTTCCTTGCTGGGGAGGGCGGGGAAGGCAGGATATAAAATGGAGAGAAGGAGGGCCTTGGGCTCCTTGTAAGAAGAAAAAAGGTGGGATATAAATGTAACAAATACATCTATACATCCATCCATAAGACAGTCCTCTATTTCAGTGTTCTCCAACCTTGGGTCCCCAGTTGTTTTTGGCCTACAACTCCCAGCATGCCCCAGCCAGTTGTAGGCCAAAAACATCTGGGGACCCAAGGTTGGAGAACACTGCTCTATTTGACAGTGCCCTCTCAAGTCTGATTTAAAGATAAAGAACCATAAGGAGGGAAAGCAGGCAGCAGCCTTGAAGTTGCCCATCAGCAGTCAGCATCTGGACAGCAGACTGAGCAGGCACAGAGGTCACCCAGTCATAGTCTTCCCACTATGATATAAGATGCATTGTATTTCTATTTAAATTACAATTAAAAAATATGCATCTATACATATGAGCATATGCAACTTTTCGGCAAATCGGTTTCCTCTTTCTTAGCAATGCATATGGAGCCATTTGTACAATGCACCATACAAAAATGGGGAGGGGGGAGAAAACCATTTCTGCCCCATTTAATAGACATGATAATGGAGGAAAGGGGGTGGGAAGTGCAAAGGAAAGTGGCCAGATTCAAATACTGCAATCGTATGCACACTTGCCTGAGAGTAAGTCCCACTGAACTCAATGGGACTTACTTCTGAGTAGACATGTATAGATAGAATTGCTCTGTAATTCTTCATAATTTGAAATCAAATAGCACATGGGGCGGGTGGGGGGATTGTCACCTGTAGGCTTGGTTTTATTAACTGTATCGTCATTCATTTTAAACTGTCCTTTTAAATTTGGTTTTTAATCTTTTTAACTATATTGTATTTTTTTAATTGTTGGTTTTTATGTAGTTTTATTGTATAAATTGTTGTGAACCGCCCAGACAGCTTCGGCTGTGGGGCGGTATAGAAATGAAATAAATAATAAATAATAATAATAAAAAGTCCAGTGCTCTATCCCCTGCAGCATATACGCTTTATTCAAAGAGAGTAATGGAATATGAATTCTTCAGCTTAGAAAAGAAAAACCTACCAGTGGGTAAGACAGAGGCATGAATGGCTTGTAGGCAAGTGATTAGAAAATTCCCCCCTCCCTGCATAATAGAAAATATGGTACCTCTGATGAAATAACTGTAGCCAGAAATGAAATACAATTTGCTTTCAGACAGTGCAGTAATCTTCAGGAATCTATGCTCTCTGATATTTATAATACACAACTATTGGTCTCTTTAAAAATATATAGACAAATTTGTGTACCATAGTAATATCAATGGCTTTTAAATAAGATGGTCCAGGTGTATCATTTTGTGATCTCATAGATTTCATAGATCATAGAGTTGGAAGGAGCCTACAAGGCTATCGAGTCCAACCCCCTGCTCAGTGCAGGAAACTAGAGGAGGGGTCTCCCATCCAAGTAACAACCAGGCCTGACCCTGCTTAGCTTTCCACGCTCAGACAAGCTGAGCCAGCGTAAGCCACAGGCCTGTATATCTACTCTGATGTCACAGTGGGCAGGCTGAGCTGGCACAGTTCTACTGGCTTAGATGCTCTGATGTCATTGAGGGGCAGGTAGAGCAGGGATAGGCAGCTAATTGCTAAAGAAAAGCTAGGAACTGGCATCCTAAGGCTAATGAGCCACTTTTGTTATTAAACTATATTCCCTTTTATGCAATCGGCTTCTTGGTTCAGGTCTATTGTTAAAGCCTTTTAGTGGAACATTAGTGGATAGATAATATTTGCTTGTGACATGGGATAACCAGCACCCGGAATGAAACCCTCTGTTTGCTTCCCAGAGAGCACACTGATTTGTACTCCAGTCTGGTCCAACTCTTAGATGGTGGGATTTATAAGACTTGGGTTCAAATCCCTTCACGGCCAGAAGCTCTCTGGGCAGTCTTGGCAGGTCATCTCTCTGTTTCTGTTTCCCCTTTGAAAAATGTGAATAATAGTTTTCTTATTAGTTATGAGAGCGGCATTGCAAAGCATCATTAAAATACTGCAGAAACGATTAGCTGTAATAATACGGTGGGTGGCAGTATTGTAATGGACCTGCCTGTGACATCCTGCGATGAATGATGCACACTTTCCAGCCCCATCACTGCAGCAACTTTCACTATTAATCTCTTAATTATTTCTCTATAACAAGACACTGATATCTTCTTCTCCTTCTGGTTATCAATCTGCCCCAGGTCCGTCTGGGAGTCTCGTTTTCAGCAAGTTTCAGCTGATGGAGGCGCATGAGTGATTTTTAATTAAATACAAGTTATTTGTTTCTCCAAATATAGGGCCCTAATTAAAAAAACAAATAGCATAAAACTTCATCTTTACAAGCACCAAGGCAGCAAGCAGCACTGAAATGCTGACATTCGGAGAACAAATTAGAAACATTTATCAGCTCAGAAAGCCACTCGCATATGCAAATCAGGCTCTAGCAGGCAAGCAAGAAGGTAAAGGGAGAAGAGTGGACGTGGGCAAGCAACTTGTGCTGGAGAAGTCACAGAGAGAGAGAGAGAGAGAGAGAGAGAGAGAGACTTGGAAAAGTATTTCTGCCATCAAGGACCCACGATCAGAGTTTGTGACCAGCAGAAGAAGACTGGACTGGCTCCACACGCAAGATGAGACTAGGCCTGCCCCACTAGCTATATTTGAAAACTGACTATCCTGACCCTGGATCTCTAGAACTGTGACCCCGCCACCCCAGAAAGGACTTGTGTGCCATACTTTGGTGTAGGCAACCTGGTGCCCTCCAGATGTTTTGGACTAAAGCTCCCATCGGGCCCAGCCAATCTGGCCAATGATCAGGGAGATTATGGGAGCTGTAGTTCAAAATGTCAAAGGTGGGATCCAGAATCATTGTTCCACCAGTGGAAGGATACCACTGGCAGATTAGGACTTCTGTCTCCACTCCTCCTCCCTGCAGCTCTCTGTGTAGCCTCCAGATCTGCTCCCGTCCCAACCCTCCAGGGCAGATTTCGAGAATGCACAGGAAGGGGGCTGCAGGGGGGAGAGGATGTGGAGGTCCCATTCACCAGTGGAATCCTTCCACCAGTGGAATGGTAATTCTGGATCCAAGCCCTGTAGGGAAATGGAATCCTGAGCAGAGTGTGATATTTATTTATTTATTTTATTTAATACATTTTTATACTGCCCAATAGCCGAAGCTCTCTGGGCGGTTTACAACAGTTAAAATCATAAAATACAATATAAAATATAAAATTTAAAACCACAAATTAAAAACGAACAGCAGAGCTAGCAGCAGCAGTTACAATAATGGAATTAAAAACAACTACAAGATTAAAATGATTAAGATGATTAAAATGATTAAAATGCCTGGGAGAACAAAAAGGTCTTCACCTGGCGCCGGAAAGAATACAAAGTAGGCGCCCGGTGAACCTCTTTGGGGAGCTCATTCCATAACCGGATATCACTCCTTGCCATGGGTATAAAGCTACTGCTGAAAGGCAGCATGGCTCGGACATTGCCACATCCATGACCCCAGCCTGGGTCCCCAGGATTACGTTAGCAGGCTTGATGGGCTGCACTTATATTCCACTTTTCTTCAGAGGAGCTCAGAGCTCAGAGCTGCTTCCATATGGTCCTCACATAGTCTCCCATTCAGACAGCTTAACAGGCCAAACCTGCATAGCTCCAGCAGTAGAAATGCATCATGTGCCTTTGGGCCACTGCACCCTTTGATGCCACTATTACACTACAGATCTAGAGGCATTTACAACGACCCATCTCCAGCTTGCATTTTGCATATGTATGTAGGAAAGCAGCCAGAAAAGGGCTGATGAAGATGCATGTTGTCATAATGTACACCTCTGGTGAAGTTCTTGGAACCTTCTTCTTCACAGCTCACTAGTCTTATACTTGCATTTAGCTGTTCAGAAATGAAAAAGATGCAAGTCAGTTTTTCGTTGCCTCCATACACACACATTCAAAACACAGATAACTCTGGTATTTATGTGGCATTTGAGAATATGCCACTAGTTCATAGATTCATAGATCCTAGAGTTGGAAGGGGCCTATAAGGCCCTCGAGTCCAACCCCCTGCTCAATGCAGGAAACTAGAGGAGGGGATCTCCCATCCAAGTAATAACCAGGCCTGACCCTGCTTAGCTTTCCACACTCAGACAAGCTGAGTCAGTGTGAGCCACAGTTGGGGGCACATCCAAATGATTAGCACTCAGAAAGATCTGTGGTTGTGCAACTGGATTTGCAAAATATCATATGAATAAAGAGGGCATCTATGTATACAAATGGCTGTTAAGGGTGCAATCTTATGCATACTTATCTGGGAGTTAGTCCCATTGAACTTCAAAGAAACATGCATAGCTTCAGACTGAAACAGTGATTCATTGACTTTTTTTTATTATTTAGAATATAGCACTCAATATAACATTAGCCAGAGCCGAAGACGTAACACTGAAATCGCAACCATACACATGCCCAAGAAAATGGCCCTGAAATATATGATTGTTCGAAATATGCCCAACAAAATGGCCTTGAAATATATTATTGCCCCCACTAATAAATTGACAAGTGATGTGGAGGCATGTCAATGTCATCCATCTGAACTGAGTCTTGGCAAAAGCCTGAAAGAATGAACATGCCCAGGAAAATAACAAGGGAAGAGCACAGAAAAAACTATTTATCTGAAATGCTTTCCTTCCATTGATACGATTAAGCTGCCACTGCTGCTTCTGCTAACGGACACTACCGCACTCCACTTTCTCTGGTTCTGCACAGCAAGCAGAAACTCATAGCTAGAAGGTGCAAAGTCTGAGAGCAGGAATATAATCATCCAATGCCATGGAAGGAAGAGAATGACCAGGTGGATAATACTGAGAGGAGGAGGAGGAGGAGGAGGAGGAGGAGGAGGAGGAGGAGGAGGAGGAGGAGGAGAGGACCTTCCCAATTGTCACTGTGGATTCTTATCTGTTAATGTTGTATTTTTCAATTGTATTGCTATCCTGTTATGCTAGGAATGTTTGGTTACCAGTATATCTCAGATGTATTCTCTTTATGTTTATATGTGCCACACTGATTTGATAATATAATCTCATTTGCTGACTTTCTCTCTGTTGTATTTTCTCAGCAGTTGGGTGCACCCTGCACCTTGGTCTTGTATCTAATTAGGACCCCCATGTTTAGGGGGCAGTACGCTTCTGAATAACAGGTGCTGGGGATAATCAGCTATATTTATTATCTGCTTGTGAACAACTGGCTGCCTGTTATCGGAAACAGAATGCTGGATTAAAAGGAACTTTGGAAATTATATTATATATATATATATATATATATATATATATATATATATGGGGGTATGAGGGGTAGAGAGATATCCTTCCCTGCTATCCCATCTGCCATTCTGCAAAGTGACTCCAAGGATAGTCATCAGTGGACATTTAAGGGAATTGAACAATTGCTCCTCTAAATATTGATCATTCTGCACAAGAAGACCAGAGAAAGAACAACTCAAGCATCTCTTTTGACTAAGGGGGTGGGAGGGAGGGGTCACTATCTCACCTGTAATACTACCTGAGTAAAGCGAATGCTTGATTCAACCTCAATCACTGGAGAAGCATTCATGGGAGCTGCAGTCAGATGGGATTAATGTGCTTCCTTCTGATGGCACGGCTGCCTTGAAAATATGCCCACACTAATTGCCTTCAACAGAGAGAATAATATGAGCTGCTTGTCTCAGCTAGATCAGAAGAGTGGTCTGAGATTGTTGTTGTTGATGGCATGGGCAGGTAAATTTACAAAGGGGAAAAGGCATTGGGCACGTTCACACATCACACCAACTCACCCTGGCAATATGCAGGGATGAATGCATATCTGCCCCTTTGGAAAAACAAACAAACCATGAGGAGCCCAGTCAAAAAAATCCATTTTCAAGGAGCCAGAGTTCTGACAGCTAGCTGTCCAAAACTGACAACTCCCATTAAAAGGGGGTGGCTTGCACTTTTCCACCTTCCTGAGCACCTAGAATCTCGTAAAAGCTGCCGGAAATGAGAGGACCCTCAGAAGAGCCAGGTCCAACCCCCCCAAAAAAACCTTGAGGTTCTCGCCACACAGGGGGTAACCAACTGGCCACCCCCTTTTCATGAGCAAAGATCAATCGCAGCTTTTGTTTCTCTTGACAGTTCACAGTTTGCTGTGAAATTGGAGATCACTTTTTGCGATCTCTGAAAAAAGAAAATATAAAAGGTAAAGGGGACAAAAATGCTGCAGTGAGTGCAAAAAGGGCTTGTGATCGTGTCGGGGGGCCTGGAGCCAGTGCTGCTCACCCCAAAGTGCTGCTTGTGCACTTGTGGGGCAGCTGGCACTGGCAGTGGCCCAGGAGAGTGCGGCAAGAGCAGCAAGGAATTTTTGCCACTCTTGCCAAGCAGTTCACCAGCTGATACCCGGTACCCACAATGGGGTCAGTTGCCCAAGTTTGGATGACACAACAACCCATCGTGGGTGCAACAACCCCTAGAACAATCAATGGGTTGTCAGGGTGGCTTGTTGCCCTCAAACAAGCCACCCTGTGGGAAACGGTCCAGGTTCCCATGACACGAAATCTACTGTGGCTTGTCACCCACGTTTTCATGTTGTGCAAACCCAGTCATTTTGCTATAAATGTGATGAGGTCTTAGTTGTTTGACATGTAATTTGGCTTTGGTGGGTTGTGTGTCTGTGGGTTGCTCCCAGATGGAGGGCTCCGAGTGCTACCAATTAAAAGGCCTTGTGCGGCTATTCCATCTTTCCCTCCTTAATGGATGTTTTGTGCTGAGGGGAAAAATGGAAGAAGTGGTGGGAAAAGATGAGAGAGTTACAAGTGGAAGACACTTTGTACCCATCATAGATTCATAGATCATAGAGTTGGAAGGGGCCTACAAGGCCATTGAGTCCAACCCCCTGCTCAATGCAGGAAACTAGAGGAGGGGTCTCCCATCCAAGTAATAACCAGGCCTGACCCTGCTTAGCTTTCCACACTCAGACAAGCTGAGCCAGAGTGAGAATTCCATGAATGGGACAGGGTGATGATTGCACAATAAAAGCCTGGTCTGGAAGCACCCTTGGTTGAATTTCTCCACTTTGGCATCACACCAAAATGTTTAAACCCATTTCCATTTATCTGTTTATTCTCTTCTACCACTGAAAACTATATCCATGCTGAGAACCCATCTAATGGATAATGAATCAGACTTGGACCCAGGAGATCTGAATCCATTGTGTCAGTTTTCCATCTCCACAATGAGAAACACTGTAGCCTTCTTTACAGAATTATTCAATATGGATGTTCAGACAACACACACATGGTGCAGAGACTACCTTGGTTGCCCTGATGGATGACCTATGCCAGGAGAATGACCGGAAGAGTTTGACTGTGCTAATTTTCTGGACACCATCAACCCAGGTATCCTTTGGGATAGGCTCAGTGGGTTGGTAGTTGGAGGCATGGCAATGCTGCTGTTGTTGTTGTTATTATTTTATTTTATTTTTTTACCCCGCTCTTCAGCCAGAAAAGGCTCCCAGAGTGGCTTACAAAGATTAATATTAGACAGTCCCTGCCCTCAGGCTTACAATCTAAAAAGACATGACACAAAAGGAAAAGGGATTGGGAGGGAGGAGGAAGAAAGCAAAACTCAGGCACCAGTTCTTAGATACAAGGTTCTTTATATATATATATATATATATATATATATATATATATATACACACACACACACACACACACACGCGCGCACACACACTTTTTTTTTCCCTGGCAGGGAAAGGCAAAACAAGCTCCCTGCAGCTTTTCCTTCTTTGTCCAATGATAGCAGTCTTCCAGTGTCTGAAAGGTGGCCCTGCAGAAAATGGAGCGGAGCTGTTCTCTGTTGTTGCAGAGGGCAGGACTTGAAGCAGTGGGTGGAAATTGCAGGGAAGCAGGAACGGTTGAAAGAGCGGGTGGGTTTAGCCTTCTAATTATTCCTTTAGAGGGCCCATGAATCGCTGAAATGCCATCTCTTCCATAGCTGAGAGAACATCTCCAGCATTCAGTGTTTTCCTCTTCCCCTTCATTGCAAAATTATTGGCACAGGATCTGTAAGAAGGGAAATTGTGCTTCTTCTACCAAGAGACTCCTGAAGAGTGGCATTTCTTTGGCAGGAGAAAAGTATATGGCCGCTGCTTGTAAGTCAGATCAAATGAGTAAACGTGAGCATGGGGATGAGCGCCTACATGACGCAGTAAGGGAAGCGGTAGCACCCCGCATCCAGCCCTGCCCCGCTGCGACGCCACCTGCTCCATGATTCTGCTCCTGTCTAGAGGGATAATTCTAGAAGGTGGTACTGGGGGAGTACCTACCGCTCAGCCCGATGGCATTTAAGCTATGGGATCATCTCACAAGGTTCTCTCTTGTCTCCCGAAGGCAGCTCCTGGATCCAACCCAATTACTATCATTTAAATAGAAATAAAATATATCCCACCCTCGTGGGGAAAACTGTGACCAGGTGACCTGTGTGCCTGCCTGCTCAGTCTGCTGCCCAGGTGCCGAGTCTTGATGGGCAACTTCAAGGCCCCTGTTCTCTGTTTTTATGGTTCTTTATCTTGAAACCAGACTTGGACTTGGCAGCCCATCACCATCATCATCATCATCATCATCATCATCATCATCATCTGTATGCCGCTTTTCCACAAAAAATGTGCCCACAGCGACTCACAACATAGCAACAAATAACATCAAATATAATATACAAAACATCAAGGAACACTGAATATAATATTAAAAAAATAATAATTTACAGAATATAAGAATAGTAAATACAAGTTACAAAATATTAAAAAACCCCACTAAATATAATATTCAAAAATACAATAGAAATAATTACAGAGGACACCTTCAAACAGAGGACACCTTCAAATATTGGATGGTCCTCTGCCAGTCCTTCAAACAGAGGACAGTCCTCTGTAAAATATGGCACATGGCCACCCTAAATAAGACTATAAATAAATACAAAAAGTGAAATAGAAATATATTTTGTAATACTTTATAAACAGTTATATAAAGTAATGGAATAACAACAACAACATTTTGAAAGGTTACAGAATGACTTGTATTTCTTCTCACCAATGATGTCACAGGAACTATCCAATAGGAGCTGATGACACTTTCTGATACACATTCCTTATACAGTTTGCAATCACAGAGTTGAACCCAGCATCATGATACTGCAAGCAGAGGTTACCACATACGGAATGGGACTTCCACAGCCTCTCTTTCCCCTGCAGCACCCCCCCCCCCCCGCACCCTCCAAATCTGCTCCAGCGGGTGTCCCGGAACACAAAATTTCACTAGTCAGTCAGAAGACAAATTTATTTTTTCCCAGGGACAAAATATTATGGTTTAAGTGCTGGCAAAAAAAAAAAAAGGTGATATTCAAGGTGCTATCTTGAGGGAACAACAAATGAGTAACATCCACACTTTACTATATGGGGGGAAATGATTCCACAGATCGCATCTAGGAGTCAATCAGTTCCTTAATCCGCACTCCCGATGTGAATCACTTCAGAAATCTTATTAAAATGAAAAGGAGACTAAGGATGCCTGCCATTGAACCCAAACTGTCCCTTTCCAAGCTGAGTAATGGCAATGAAAGGCCGTCAATCTGCCATTTCCCCCCCCTGGTAGGGCAGGAAGAAGAGCAAAGCCTAATGGGAGGAGGGAAGCACATACATCACGGGGTACAGCAGGGCAGCCTGACATGGGATTCCCTGGGGAGTCTTAACAAGACGCAGCATAGCCTAAAATCCCCTGGAAATTGGACTGATAATATTGCATGATGATAAGGCCCTTCTGTCAGCCCAAGGCTGTCCCTCCACTCCCGTCCCAGGCTGTAGAAGTGTCTCCTGTTCCTAAATCCATCTCCTTGATCTTCTCTGTGGGCCGCAACTGGGACTCAAACCTGGTGGAAGGGGGTGGGGAGGAGAAGCTGCCATTAAAATTGATAGCCCAGCAGCTCTGATGATAGAGAGCTTAATACTTGTTATATGTTATGTCACTTATGCCTGGCGCAGCAATCTTACTCCAGTGACAAATTGCATTAAGGGAGGGATGAGAGAGCGAAAGCCTGCAAATTAAAAACAAACCAGCGGTGCTTACTGCATTCCTGTCACTGATGGGTGATGGACCACCTCAGCTTTAGGCCAGGGTGTCAAGTGCAGCAGAGGCAGCCGGCTTTCACATCAGATTAGCTGGAGAGAGGCAGGCTGCACCCATGCAAAGGAAACGGCATTGCCAGAAGCAAATGAAGAAACCGAGAGGTGGTCTCCAGGAGGAAGAAGTCTGAACTGATTATATCAAGCCAAGTTCATATCAGTTCTCCCATCATGGATGGGGGTGTGCAGTGTAGCTGAGGTCCTTTATTCCAGCCCTCCTCAGCCTGGCGCCCTCCAGATGTTTTGGACGTCCACTCCCATTATCCCCAGCCAGCATGGCCAATAGTCAGGAATGTTGGGAGTTGTAGTCCAAAGGGTAACCAGTTGGGGAAGGCTGCTTTGTTCTCTCCAATCCCAGCAGTTTCTTCCAGCACCCTTAGGAGCCTTCCCGTTCCCGGGGGAGGGGGCATTAAACTCCCCCCCGCCGCCGCCGTATTTCAGATCATATGTGATCATTCCCCAAGAACACTTATATTTCTGGACCACGGACTGTCCTTACGCACGGTGGTCAAAATTATAGGCCCCGTACGTCTTTGTGATGGTTGCATTGAAAGAGGATGTCATGTCCTTCCCCCAGCTTCAAGGAAATACTCGCCAAACTCAAGAGTTAATAAATAGAAGCAATGTGTTTCTCAAAATTAAAGGCACATTCGTTGTAATTTTCACTGAGGAGCACAAATCATTTTAGACAGCCAGTCAGCAGTAGCCTAAGGATGGGAATGAATTACAGGCAACTTCAAAGGGCCCCCACCTGGCCTCAGTGGCATCCCCTCATTAAAAGCTTATTTGCTTTGATTCACACACCCTCGTGTAAAGCTACAAAAAGCATTCAGGAGTGTCACCGGTGTTTCATAGTAGGATCCTTAATAAACCTTGGATCTCTAAAGTGGTGTAACCAACCCAGTTTCATCCAAAATAATGCCACCAGCCAGGTGCATATTTGCCTATTAATCCTGTTGGGACTTGAAAAAGATACTAGGAGAGGATATATTGTGGAGTAATATCCTTCCTATCTCACGTTAGTGAGATCAGCAGAGTACAGTCCCTTTCCAGCTTAAAAGAAGCTTAGATTTGGCTAGTGTTAGCCAGTTAGCATTTGGTAATCCAGGATGCTTTAAGGCAGACTGGATTTCCCTGGTTTTGCCCCCTTTTCTCTCCCTCAGAACAATAATCAGAGACACAGTCTTGTAAAAGTTAAAAGTAACATTTACTCACTCAGATTATGCAGTTTCATTCAGGCAGGCTTAAAAGACGTTTCTTACAGTTGGTACAAGTACATTTGTAGTTACTTGGGGTCTGAACTTGTGGAGTTCAGACCAGCAACTCTGGCTACATGCTGCTACAAGGATCACGTGGAGACAACAACCTGATGGTGCCACACTCACTAGAGTCTGAACAGAAAGAGGAAGAAGCTGGGAGCTACACCCACTTCCTGTTCAGGCTGTTAATAATTCACTGAGTACCTTCTAGGAAAACCACCCTAGAAGGTATCAGTGATCTTAACCATTTCACCCAATTACCTGGTGAAACATTAGCCATAGGTTTTGACTGCAATTTTAATTATCCAACAAATCCAATAGTAGTAGTAGTCGTCGTCGTCATAGTATTTGAACATTACAAACTCAGTGTAATGTGTGGAGATCCCTAGTGTGCGCCCTGATCCCTACATGCCCTTTTCCCACCATGCAGAAAGGAACAGCAGAGATCAAGGCCCTCGCACTGTATTTCTGCCTTCAGGAGGGCAGCACATGGCCCCCCAAACCCACACTTCCTTTTCCCACCAGACAGAAAGGAAGAGCAGGGATTGGGGCCCTTATGCTCCATTTCTGCTTTAGAAAGATAGTGTGAAACCCTGATCCTTCTGCTTCCCCCACCAGTGCATTACATGAGCCCCTAATCACCTAAGGGTCAAATAACATGTTACTTTACAGATGTAGGTAATAGCTGTCTTTTTTTTTTTTTAACTCAAAAGTAAGTGAAAGGGACCTAATGTGGGTTGGGACTGGGGCCCTGTACCTACAATTCATATTACAACTGGATCATTTGGGGGCAATGTAATTTGTAGGCAGGGGCCAGGGCGGCTGTATGTGATTCAGATTGGGACCACAGCATGGGGCAAAGGGTTAAAGCTCTCTCCCCTGTCCCATGCTAGGGTCCAATCCATGCAGTAGTTTGACCCTGAGTGGGTCACATTCCATAACTAAAGGAATAGGCATTAGAATCCACTAGATTCCCTCTGCAACACAGTATTCCTCTGAAAACACTGGAGTGCTGGCAGCAATCTAGCTTCTGAATGAAACTGAGCATGCATCAGATAACTTTGCCAGCAGTTGCAGCCACGCAGTTTAATGGGGTGAGTAAGAAAACCTCAGTAACTGTTGAACTGCTGCTCAGAACTTTGCCAAACCAGTGAAGGATTTCCTTCCTCTAGACTAGTTTCCTGCACTGAGCAGGGGGGTGGACTCAATAGCCTTGTCATCATCATCATCAGGCAATCACTCGTGACCGAGTAAGATTGTCTCCCAGGATAAATATTTACAAAAAGAAAATTTTAAAAGGAGGAAATTCTAAAGAAAATTGTGTAGATTCTAGCGATGGGTCCGTAAGTGACTGTGGAGGCCAATTCTAGATCCACACAGCTTCCCACAGTGAGGACACAGGTTACCAGATGGGAAATGGTCCTGTAAAGGATTCGTTTGACGTGCTTTTCGCTTAGCACGTTTCTCCCTTTCACCTTGCACTCGGGCTTCTTCAAAGTCCATGGAACCTTTGTGAAAGGCCAACCTCCATTTAGATCGTTCATGGGCCAGAGCTTCCCAGTTTTCGATGTTTATATTGCATTTTTTTAGATTAGCCTTAAGAACATCTTTAAACCTCTTATACTGACCACCGATATTCCGCTTTCCATCCTTAAGTTGGGAATAAAGTAACTGCTTTGGGAGACAGCAGTCAGACATTCGAACAACATGACCGGTCCACTGAAGTTGGCGTTGAAGGATCATTTTTTCAACGCTAGTAGTCTTTGCTTCTTCCAGTACACTGACATTTGTTCACCTATCTTCCCAAGTAATTTGCAGGATTTTCCGGAGGCAACGTTGATGAAATCTTTCAAGGAGGTGGAAGTGACGTTTATAGATAGTCCATGTTTCACAGGCATACAATAAAGTTGGTAATACAATGGCTTCACAAACCAGTGTTTTGGTCTTCTTACAAATATTCCGATCCTCGAACACTCTGTGTTTCATTCGAGAAAACGCAGCACTTGCGGAGCTCAAACGATGCTGGTTTTCACTGTCAATGTTAGCTGTAACAGAAAGATAGCTGCCAAGATAGAGAAAATGTTGGGGATTGCCAAAAGACCTGGGAGAGGATATTGTGATATATTATCTCTATGCAGAGACTCTGTGGTCCCAATTACATCATGCACCTATGCATGGCTTGAGGTTTTGACTGTTCATTCCCAACAGAAAATAATCGACATTTTCCACTATTGCCCCGCCAAGCTGGATAGATGGCAGTTTGTAGGCTCCTTCCAACTCTATGAGCTATGAAATCTATGAAATCTATAAGCCTAAAGAAAATACATCACATATCTAACCACAAGGAAGAGAAGGCTTAGGCTGGGACTCCAGGAGCATCTTGGCATATCTTGGCCATGTTTTGAGATTTTAAATGATACATTATTTCAGGATTACGATGCCAGAATCCCCTTTGCCCCAATGCCATTGTTGCCTCTTACACATGTCTGCTTCCATGACCAAGCCCGACCATTAGGCAGAATAAGGCAGCCACCTCAGGTGCTGGGTGCTGGGGGCAGGCGCTGAGGCGCAGAGGTGAAGTGTGACAGGACAGAGCTGTGTGTATCATGCAGCCATCCTTTCCCTTCAGGCGCAGCGGAAGATGCTGTCCTGTCACCAGTGTTAAAGTACGATTCACTCGGTTACTGTGCATGGAATGGGGAGAGTTGGCACCATCTTGTTCTTTGCCTCAAGTAGCAAGACATCTTGGGCCAGCCCTGGCTGCTTCTTCTGCCTGAGCCTGGGTGGCCAGGTGCCCTACTTTACAGAGGTAGTAGTAATAGTAGGCGATCACTCGTGACCGAGTAAGATTGTCTTCCAGGATAAAATTACAAAAAGAAAATTATAAAAAGAGGAAATAGTAAAAGAATTGTGTAGACTCTAGCGATGGGTCCGTAAGTGACTGTGGAGGCCAATTCTAGATCCACACAGCTCCCCACAGTGAGGACACAGGTTACCAGATGGAAGATGGGCCCATAAAGGATTGGTTTGACGTGCTTGTCGCTTAGCACGTTTCTCCCTTTCCCTTTACAGAGGACAGTCCTCTGTTTAAAGGTGTTCTTTATTTGAAGGGTTTCCAGTCCAAGTTCAGTTTAAAGACGAGAACCATTTGAAGGGCAAGCAGAGGCCTTGAAGTTGCCCACTGACAGTTAGCATAGGGGTGGGCAACACTCAGCCTGTTGGCTGCATGCTAGCCCCACCCCTGGCATTTTGTGTGGCCTCCCCCCCCACACACACAGCCACCACTGAATTTGTCATGGCAGTGGCAGCAACAACAACCCCCCCCCCCCAGCAATTTTACTTACAAACAAGGCGAGCAGGAAATTTTCAAGCAAAAGTGCCACCGTTTTGCCACTGCTACCAGCATGCTGCCAAATTTTGGTGGCAAATTTGGTGGTGGCTTGAGGAAAGGGTGTAGCCCAGAGGGGCAATATGCCCCACAACCCCTGGAAGTTGCCCACCCTAGAGTTAGCATCTGGACAGCAGACTAAGCAGGCACACAAGTCACCTGGTCACAGTCTTCCTCACTATGGTGAGGTGTATTTTTATTTAAATCATAGTAAATATTTCTACATTTGCATCTATACATATAACAGCATATACATATAAATCAGCATAGGCAAAAGTTATGCAAATCTATGTCCTCTTGGTTCTCTGTTTTGGTTCTATATTTCTTTCTTTCTTTTTGACAGTGCATAAGCGTCCACCCTCTCTGGTAGCATAATTTATGGGTCCGCCATGTGAGAAGACTGTATGATGTGGTTACTTTCCACACCAATTTCTCCCCTGCTATGAAGCTGGCAGCCGAACCAATGTGATGCAGCCAGAATATATGGCATGTCAGCACCTCAGAATATAGTCATGCACAGGGCCATTATGTTCAGCAACGCTACTTTCCAAAAGAATAATTTTTCTCATCAATTAGTAATAGATTTTATACATCCTCAATGCACCCTCAAAAATCCCACCCAGAGTCAATGCAATTCTCTATATCAAAGGATACTTGAATTAACACAGCTCCATCTGAAGTGAATCTGACGCCACTGGATCCAAGTGAAGTTAATTGCATGGCTTACACATGGACTGTATTTTGACCTCAACGGACTGAACATTTTACAAATGTAATGAGCATCGTGTAACTTACAGGAACAGCTCTGGAATGTCGGTTCACAAGCCATCTCTCCTACAAGCGTAGGGGAAGAATTTTTCATTGCTACCACAGCTGTTTTAAGTTCCTGTTTGAGAATGTAAAGAGGGCAATTGGAAGATCCAGTAAAACAAGTGACTGTTCCTTTGCCCCGTTCTATAGGCCCTTTGGCAGAGTGGGCTGGTTCACGCAATCGTCACAGCCCACTGTGGCCTATTTAAGCCACGGTAGGTTGAGGCGCAAGCTGGGGGCCATTTTGAATATTCAAGTCACGCCAGGCTGTTGCTGTAGTGTGTCATCTGAACCCTGCAAGGGTGAGTTGTTGGCATGATTAACAAACCACCCACAACCCTAAAACAGCCCATGGGTTGTGGGTGGTTTGTTAACCACACCAATAAACCACCCTCACCAGGTTCACATGACACAATAAGCCACAGCAATCTCCTACCATACTTGAATATTCAAAATGGCTGCCACCAACAGTGAAAGACATTCTAGTTGTTGAAGAATTCTGCAGACATCTTTTCACAACCCCCTGAAGAAGGCCTTAAAAAAACCATAGGCCGAAACGCATCGGGCTCCTCCACCTGTATACAAATATTAAAGAATTTGCATCCTGAGAACTTGTTCTCTCCCCCTTCTTTTTTTGCATGCACCACAACCCACCATGGCTTATTTAAGCAACAGCGAGCTGCAGTGACCATGTGAACTGGGTCAGTATCTCCAAGAGGTTTCTCCTCCCTAAACTCTCCACCTATAATCTGCTGCATTGAAGCCACAGCGCATGGGTTCTAGTGTAAAGATCTTGGCACTTGGTGCAAAAGGACTGTTTGCTTCCTTGCTCTGCTGCTGGGAAACAATCTAACTCCGCATTCTGGCATAGCAACAGCCATTGCCATGGCAGCACAAGGACTTCCTCCAGTCATATTTGAGATTAAAGGGAGCCATGATAGCTGTCCTCAAATATATGAAGGGCTGTCATGCAGGAGACAGCGCAGACTCGTTCTCTGTTGCTCCAGAGGGCTGGACTAGAATCAGTGGGTGCAAATTGCAGGGAAGTAGATTTCGGCTAAACATGAGGAGAACTTCTGCATAGTTAGTGTTGCTCAGCAGGGCAACGGTCTGCCTCAGGAGGGTCTCCTTTGCTGGAGGCATTTGAGCAGAGGCTGGAGAGCCCTGTCTCAGGAATGCTAAAGTTGTGTCCTTCATTTTAGCTCCTTCACTGAGCAAGGGGTTGACTAGATGACCTTCAAGGTCCCTTCCAGCTCTATGGTTCTGTGATTCTAGGTCTGCCATGGCACAGCTGTGCTGTGAAAGGGTTTGGGAAGCAGGGGAGGTGGGTTGGCAAGGGCACTCGAAGGAGGCAGTATCCAGAGGGCCATCCGGATCATCCTCCGTGCTCAAGGCGGGGTGGGTGGCATCCCACTTCTTTTCAGGTGGACATAACTGAATGTGGCCTAACCATCTCACTTCCTTTTTCTCTTCTCCCACTTTGAAATTATCCCTTTTTCCTTTTTCTCCTGCTCCAGGCACCAGGTGTCCTAGACTCTAACTCAAGGGTCTTCAACATGGTGCCCTTGGTACCCACAAAGCTTTAAAAAAAAAAGATTCCCCCCCCCCTTTTAATATGCGTGCATGGATTTGTATATATCCATAGCAATGGTATATATGAAATGCCTATATATTAAAATACAACTTTCTAGCAATTATACATAGCCTTGCTATTTCTCTCCATCCAATCCCTTCCCTTGCTATTTCCCTCCCTTCCTAGCCTTCTTTCTCTTCTTTCCTAGCCTCTAGACTTGTTCTTCCTCTCTCACTCACCCTTTTATCGTGCCGTTTCTCTTGACTCTCAGCCTCCAGCCTCTCTATTTCTCTCCCCTACCTCTTTACCTTCTTGTTTATCCCTCCTCCTAGCTTTCTAGCCTTGCTCTTTCTCATCCTTCTACCCCTTTTCAGTGCTATTTCCCACTCCCTCCCAGTGCGCCTATCCTTGCTATTTCTCTTCCCCCACCTCTTTGGACTAGCCGGACCCGCACAGCAGCCATTAAGCGACTAGCCACATCCTCCATGTTGTGGTGGCGCCCACAGCAGTTTCTCAAATTCCCAAATGTGCCCACAGGTCTGAAAATGTTGGTGACCCCTGCCCTAACTCTACACCTCGGGAAATGTTTGAGGCTTTAAAGCAGGGGTCTCCAACCTTGGGTCCCCGGATGTTGCTGGACTACAGCTCCCAGAATCCCTTGCCATTAGCCATGCTGGCTGGGTATGCTGGGAGCTGTAGGCCAGCAACGTCTGGGGACTCAAGATTGGAGAGCCCTGCTTTAAAGACTATCTTTAATTAGCAAAATCCAACTTGACACGAGCAGACTTCCACTTGTGCAACTGAGCTTTCCCCTCCCCTCCCCCCCTGTGAACCCCTTTGCCTCCAAGAGTCTGCTTTCAAGGGTCCCCCAACCCTCTGAAACACATTTTTGAGGGTGTGCAGGGGGAGAAGGATTTGCTCCCTTCCTGTTCCACTGATGGAAGCCAGCGGAGCCAGCGGAGCAAGCTCCTCCCATTGGTGGGAGGAGCTTGAGAATGAGCAGTCTTACAGAAGACTTACAGCAGAGTTGGGGGTCACTTTTCTCATGCCTTGCTAGGAAAAGCCCTGCCATGAGCATCCGCAAGAGGCTTTCTGCTAGCAAAAGGGCACCTCTGGATCATCCAGTGCATTGTCAACAGAAGTCTTTGCACCCAGTTCCAAACACCACTTTGCTGGCACACTGGCTTATAGAATCACTCTGGTTTCCACGTGAGAGGTTGCCATCACCAGGGCCAGGGTGATGCAGGTGACAGAGTGCTTTGTTTGGGGGTTAAAGCCCCAAGTGTGATATTCACAGAGGGCCTTCAGCAAATCGCTGTCTCTCACAACCTAGTCTACCTCACAAGGCATTCAAGATAAATGAGATCAGAATTGTGGAGCTTTAAAAAAAAAAAAAAAAAACTTGGGGAAAATGCTACAGAGACCATAGAGCCTGCAAATGGAATTGGGAAGCCTGCAGCTCCTGCCAAAAGAAAAAAACAAGCACTTATACTTTCTTCTTTTTCAGGTTCACCTGTCTGAAATCGCATTGTGCCTTCACAATTCACATTATCCATTCACTGTGAAGAATCATCATTAGCCAGGTGAAGTATTCACCAGACTGGTAACTGAGCATGGAAGAATAGAGAACTTTGCCACAGAGATGGAAGCAATGCAAGAAATAAATATTTGGGCAGAAGCCATTAATCAGGATAGTCATGATTTAATTGCAGAATTCAAATATTTTTTTTATTATTATAAATGAATCTGGATCAGAAAAGTAAACAGGTCCTACAAACAGATATTCCCGAGGTACACAGCAGCAGTTAGAACCCCAGGTGTGTTACCTGATGGATGGGGTAGCAGCGTAGGAAATAAATGTTGCCTCGTTTGCTGTTTGTGCACTGCCTGCGTATTGTGGGTGCCCGATCTGCTTTGCCTCCTAATGGATGGATGGAAGGGCTGATTCCGTGGCTTTCTCCCACTGTAGCCAGCCACCTGTTCAGAGCATTTCACTGTTACCCCTGTGCAGCGGTGTTGTGGTAAATTTTGAAGTGCAGGAGCTCATCATGACAGTCCCCATAGCCACGCCCCCAAGGAGAATCCGAAAATGCAGGCAGTCCTAGCAGTTTTCACCTCCACCTGGAGCAGGCCTTTTGTGAAGCCTATGAGTGCTCATCCCCCACTCCAGACCAAGCCACCCCAATATACTTTGCATTATAGTGGGGAACAAGATATTGTTGCTTGGCAAATTCATTGCCTCTCTCCCACTTACTGTGAGGATTGCAGGGAACAGGGACGTCCAGGGGTGGTGGTAGCAGATGACTTCCAATGTCCCTGCTGCTAAAGAAGGGCTGGCGCTGCGTCCCCGTGGGCCCTGGCTCCACCACACCACTATCACTGTGGCTTCCACTGGCGCAGGGGTGTTGAACATCAGGCCTGGGGGCCAAATCCAGCCCACCTGGGATCCCAGCGTGGCCTTCCAGAGTTTGCTAGATGTCCCCGTACCTTACCCTGCCCCTCTTTTCCCCAACCTCTGATCGTTTGGTGGCTTCCCGGCTTTTTGCACCGTTTTCATTCCCCCATTCTAAATGGTTGAACTGTCTCTAGGCAGGACGAACTCTAAGCTAAAAACATGCTGGGGTTGTGTTTTTTTTGTATTTCTGGCCTGACCCTTTTGCCTTTGGCACAGCCCACCAATGGAATGGCCTCTAATGGCGTGAGGCTGCAGCGGTGGGGACCCATCGGCAGCACTATGCCGAGGGCCCACTGGAATCTGGTGATGGCCCTAGGTGTGGGGTGTGTGGGGGGATCCCCCAAAATAGGACAGAGAGGCCTTCTGCGAGCAGAGAGGTCCTTTTGCTCTCGTGGAAAGCAGATCCTCGATCTCACGCTGAAGCTAGATGATGATGACAGTTCTGGTCTGTTTGGTTTTTTAAACAGGAATTTAAAAAGTAAAATAATAAATAATCAGGATTAATTGGCTGACAGGTGACAGAAAAAAATCTCTGCCCCCAGGGTTTCCTTGCTACCACACAGACCGATCCCAGATATTAACTGATGAGTTTAATTGCTGTTCAAGTAGTTTAGTCAATGCAATTTTAACACTTCACGCCTTGTATGAGGCATTTCTCAGTCATTACCTGCCGCTGCCTCAGGGGATCTGATATCAGATGACCCAAAAAAACAGGCCAGCTTTGGGTTTTAGCACAGCACCTTGTATGTAAACAGCTTGCTTCCAGCTTTAGCAAGTGCAGTCAACTTGTGGCCTGCATTCAACTTCTATCATTCTTGTGCAAAAATAGCAAATCAACATTAATGTGATAGCAGCATTTCTCTTTGCTTTTCCTCATATTCCCAATGTACAGTGTTTTGGAAATCACCTCATTCCCCTGGAGGTTTCCTATTCCAGGAAAATACAATAGCAGAATTGTGTGGCACATGGACTTGATGACATTATCATTGTTATTGTGGCAAAATGGAAAATGTCTTACATATAGTTTGTTTGTTACATTTATATCCCACTTTTTCCTTCAAGGACACCAAGGCGGTGTACATAAACCTTGTCCTCTCCATTTTATCCTCACAACAACCCTGTGAGGTAGGTTAGCTGAGAGTCAGTGACTGGCCCACAGTCACCTAATGAGTTTCAAGGCCAAGTGGGGACTAGAACCCGGGTTTTCCGGGTCCCAGCCCAACACTCTAGCCATTATTATTATTATTATTATTATTATTATTATTATTATTATTAAATTTTGAATTGCCCCTCCACATAAAAGGTGGTCAAGGAGTTATACAAATCAAATAAAACAGCAATAAAATGCAAAGATGATAAAATCATGGAAGCAAAAAAATATTAAATATAATAAAATCAGTAATAAATAAATAAAGTGGACTCTCGCATGATCACTGGATGTTGCAGCTTTGCCTTGTTTCCCTAAGCTTGGTATTTCCTACCCCTCCACCCCGCAAAAACACTAGGATGTTTAATATTTTAAATATATATTTTAGATATATGGCTAGATTTAAGTTGTAAGAGAGTGGCCAGCTAAGTCATATTGTAACATATACATTTACTGATTAGATATGTAAGAAGCTCTCATCAGCTTCTGGAATATGTAAAGATAGTTTTAAAAGAACAGCACATACACAATGCTGTTAAGAGTTTTCTTTCTAGCAAGTTATGTTTGCATGAGATACATACCTCCGGGAAGTTCTCCAGCAAAAGACCCACTGAAATGAATGGAGCCACCACTCTGTGCATCTGTGCAGCTCCCCTTCATTTCCATATATTCACTCAGAGATATTTAAGGTATATCAAGTTCAAGGGTGAAGAATGTTAGACAATTATTATTCGGTAGACCCTATCCTCGTGAAGATACTTTGGCCAATGGGGACAGCTGTCAGGTACCACATATTATTAATGAGACGATGCCAGATCCAAAGCCCCCTCATTCCCCAGACATGCTGTGGCGTAACCCCACAATTCAGTTCCCTGGTGTATGTCTGCATTAGTATGTTTAGTGTGTCTAGAATGTTGAACCGAGTGGGTGTGGTTTGTGATGGCTTGGAAAGGGTGGGGGGAGGAGTATATAAGGAGTGTTTGAGTGATGTCAGAGTTAGTTAAGGAGTTGAGTGTGTTATGGGAGTTAGGTTAGTTGGGTTATTTGTGTCTTGTCAGGAGTTTTGAGAGAAATCAGTGCTTGTATGAGGAGTGAAAGTATTTGGAGTTATAGGGGCTTAGGTTAATTACAAAGTGTTTGGGGGTAGGCAGGTTTATAGTTATTTTCTGGAACTAAGATTTTGAGAATTAAAATAAACTTATTTTTATTTTGTTTGCTACCCAAATCCTACGTGTCAGCTTGGCATTATTAACCTGCATTACTTTCAAATCTACACACACTTTTGTACCCACAGTATCATAAATTTAAGCCAGATCCTTAATAACCAGTATTAATCTTTTCCCTCATTGGTAGGGGAAAGGTTTCATTTGACCCTCCCCTCAGGTTTTTAAGTGTTGATGCTTAGCCTGAGAAGGGTTCATATGCGCCTGGTCCTAAAGTGTAAGGGACCGTGTCGTCGCACATGCCACTGGGGACAGCCTTTAGTTCAATAAATCCCCAGGGAATGGTGCTACATCATGACGTAATATTGTTCTCATCACGGCATTTTCTTCAACTTTAAGAAGGGATGCTGCCTGGGTATTGATAAAGCTTTTTTATAGTAAAAGAAAACAAAACAAAACCCACAAATCCTCAGCTGCCTGGTCAGAAGAGAGTGGTAAGCCAACACTTTGCCAAAAAAACCCAAAAACTAAGACAAACAAACAAACAAAACCCTATTGAGAATTTGGCAAGGCCCCAAACATTTATTATAATTGGGGTGGGGGGCTGCTTTCACCTCAACCCCTGAAATAGATGAAAAGGCCTGGGCTGTATCCGTTAGCCAAGCTTTAGGGTACAATCCTGTGGTTCCCTAGGAGGGTATCCAAGGTGCCATAGAATACAGGGGATCTCCACCTCCCTGGGTGCAGAGGTCTGCCCTGGATGACAGTGGAGCTTTCCGCTGTTGGGGCAGCCTTGCTGGGGTGCTCTGCTAGTGATAAAAACAAAAGGGGGTGTTGCAATGGTGTGTAGGGATGAATCACAGGAGGCTGTGTATCTGCCAGATCCAAGGCCCCCTCATTCTTGACACACACACCCGCTCGTTTTCTTGAGACACCAGCCCTGCCATAGTGAATTTCCCTCCCACTTGAGGCAATGGGGAAAATTTTTCAGCAACCAAAAGAAAAGAGAAGAGTGGGGAAGAAAAAGGCCGTCCCTCCTCTCCTACCACCCTGGCCAGTGTGAGTTCAGCAGCGTTTAGGATTCTCCTGTCATGGATTCCTCTCTCCCCCACCCAATAGGAGTGCCTTGTTCATCTTATTTTTAAGAGCTGTAACGACCATCAGAAAGTGCCATGTTTTCTGTGTGGTCCCAGTTAAGCATGCTTTTGTTAAAATTGCATCCAAACAGGCACTTGAAAGGATCCACAGTGAGGACCATGTTGGCACTGGAATTTCAGAGTTCATTATGCTCAATCGTCAGATGTACATGTTCACTTCCTCCTTTAAACACTGCAATCTGCATGGGGGCAGGAGGGTCTGCCTAGTCACATATTGGCTGCTTTATGATCCTGCACCAGTTGGGTATTATCTTTGATTATCCACTCACCGCAATAGCAGGGGTCCCCAACCTTTTTGGACCCATGGGCATATTTGGGAAATTGAGAAACTGCTCTGGGCACCACCACAAAATGGCTCCCATGGAGGATGTGGCTAGTCACATATTGGCTGCTGTGGGGGCCTGGCTAGTCAAAAGTGAGCTAAAGAGGGGTGTGTGCGTTGTGTGTGTGTGTGTGTGTGTTTGTGTTGGGGGAGAGAAATAGTGAGGCTAGAGGCTGGGAGGGAGGTGGAAATAGTAAGGCAAAGGGATAGAGAAGGATAAAGGGCTCAAGGGGGGAGAAACAGTGAGCTAAAGAGGTGAGGAGATAGAAATAGTGAGGCTAGAAAGGGAGAGAAAGAAGACTGCCCTAACATTTTCCAAGTTTTTTTTTTTTTTTTAAAGAGGTGGTGGCAGGGAGTGGAGAGATTTGTGGCTGCCACTGGAGGTCCCCACAGTACCCATGGACATTGCATTGGGGAACCCTGCCCTATAGGAAGGAGCAAGCATGTAGATGGAGCAGTAAAAGCCAGTCCCACTGCTCTGTGAAGCACGAGTCGAGACGGCTATGTTACGCTTTACATTTGAACATACCTGGGGGAGGTAATTACCAGGTATTACCCCCGTGGTAATTTGTCTGCTTCTGTAGCATCCACGTGCAGGGATCCGTTGCCATTTTTATCCTCCTGTTTGTTGGATGGCCGTGGTAGGGATTGAGGCATCCGCAATCCTGGTTAATACATGGAAGCTCCCCAAGGGTACTTTGGATCCTGGCTGGGTTTTTTTTTTTAAATTCATTCCTTGAACTGATTTCCATTGATCATTAACCCTGATACCTTAAGTAAACTTTTCCATATTCTTTCATGTAGAATATTTAACCTCTTGCAGCTTGAGGACCAAATTCCATTTTGGAGGCGCTTCAGTGGCTGTATTTGAGAGGTGGGCAAGGCAGGTGGGGCCAAAATACCCCAAACAGCAGCATATCTTAGCTTAAACGTATTGCAGCCATTAGGAAAGCCTTAGGGGAGGCATTTATTTTAAATGAATGAATGAATGAATGAATGAATAAATAAATAAATTTCAACCAATTAGAATGGGGGGGGGGAACTGAACAAAAGCTGGGAGACGCCAAACAATTGGAGAAAGGGGGGTGAAGCTAGGGAAAGGGGAGTGGTCCTCTGGGGAACTTGGCCTCTGGGCCTGAGCTGTTCCTCCCCTGATGTAAACCACACTTGGTTTGAGTTGAGAAGATACCCACACTCACAGGAGATCACCGTTATCATATCTGCTTACAGAAAATAAATAAAATGCTACATTAAAGGAACAGCAACACCCTCTCCAGCATCTCTTCCCCTGCCATTCTCCTGCCTCTCACGTAGGGTAACTCCCACCCTTAGCCATTCAGCCCTCCTAGTTTTTAGGTCATATCTCGTCCATCAGAGAAGCCTAGTCAATCTCTCACCCAAGCTCACTCACTCCTGGCTTCTCACACAATGGGATCCTCTCCCACCACACACATCCATTTCAACCCCCAAGATTGCACTCCTATTAGTCCATCATCCTGATGAACACTGTCAAATACTGACACTTGAGCTTAGCGTACTTTCATTAAAATATCTATAAAGACTAGAAGAAGCTTTTTAAAGAGCTGTCTAAAACTGTAACTTGGTGGTAGGACACATGCTTCACATGCTGAAGGTCCCAGATTCAATTCTTGGCATCTCCAGTTAAAGTGATCTCAGGTAGCAACAAGTGATGGGAAATACCTTTGCTTTGCCTCCTCCTGAGACCCTGGAGAGTGGCTGCCACAGTGGACAATATTGCCCTAGATGGACAAGTATTCTGACATGGGATGTCAACCTATGATGTCCTAAGGCATTACCTTTGAACAAACAGCTTGCGGAGGTGCAGTGAGGTAATTTTAGGTTCTGGATTCAATGGTTTTATGGCGGTGCTGGTGGGTTCTTTAGGTAGTACTGGGCCTATTCGCTTGCAATGGCGGCAAATCATGGTTTAACCCACAATTTGCCGCAGCACATGCTGGGTGCGTTCCTCTGCCATTTTGCATATGCAACCTCCGATCAGGTCAAACGGAGGTTGCTATGTGATGTCCAAACCTGGACACTATAGGTCAACTGTAGGTTGTTTAACCCACGATTAACCTATAGTGTTGGGGTTTGGACATGATGTAGCAACCTCTGATCAGCCTAATCAGAGGTTGTATATGCTAAATGACAGTGGAACGCACTCAGCACATGCCAAAGCAAATAGTGGGTTAATTAATTAACCCACGATTTGCTGCCATTATGTGTGAGCTACATCAATGCGTATTAATGGAAATGGTCTCATGGGGAGCCCACACTTTAGATGGTAATGTTTCAGAATGTTTTCAATATTATGATCAATTTGTCCATGTAACTACACAACACACTGCAAATTATAACACAATCTCAATAGTTGTTAAATAAGATTTTGAATGCAACTGTTTATATATATCTGAACTTGAAGTTTTAATCTCCTGTAAACAGATTAGCCTGACCTAAAACAAATGCATAAGATTTCACAGGTATTTGTGGTCATGGCTTGTACTGTAGAACTGATTTGCTTTTATTTCTTGTTTAGTAGTCTGTGTTGATTTTCTTTTATGACTGGCTATAGCTTCTGTGAAATGCGACTTTGTTCCTAGGGCAGACACTACGATCAAAATAATGAACCCAAGCTGGGAGAAGGTTTCATTTATTAGAGTACATTTTCCCTGATACATTGAAATCAAAGTTCCATCTTTTAGAAGATGATTACAAACACCATAAAATAAATCCCACATTTCACCTCTCTCATCAACCAAACGTGCTGTATGGCAACCCAACTAAATAGAACTGCCAATCTTGGCTGTGTTAGGCAAGCATTTGACTCCTGACATGGGATTATGAGGGGGCTGAGGAGGCATCCCCGGATAAACTCAAATGGAAGATTTTGGCAGCTCAGCTTTTCAGAGAGGTTTAGACTGCGGGTTAAAAATAATAGCCCTTGTCACTTCACATAGCCTTGTTATTGGAGATATTTAGTGCTGAGGCTGGGCTATGGGGGTAGTTTCTAGGATGTGATAATGTTTCTTCCTGCATCAGTGAGCACCATATTGATTGTGAGCTGTCATGGTTTGGGCACACTTTATGGTACTCCAGTAGGTTGCCTTTGACAATGAATCATGCCACATCCCTCATGCACTGCATTATCTAAGACAGCCATAAGAGCAATGGCCATCCTTCCTTAATACCCCTCTTGAAGATCTCTGTAGCTCTTCTGAAATAAGGCAAGCATTCAAGAAATATAGCCAACGAACTCCTCAAATATGGCCTTTCTAGGGCTGATACATAATGTTCTTATCAAATCTTTGTTGGATTCTTGTGGGGCCCTGACCAAGAGACTCAGAGAATCATCCACTCCCATGGCAATGAGTCAGAATTTCTGGTGTCAGGGCAATAAAGCTCCTATTTTTCAAAAGTAAACAAGCAGGCACAATCACAAAATGAGAGATTGTATTGCTCCCTAATCTCTCTAGCCAACACACCAACTTCTTTGAACAGGTAGTCTCTAAGCAAACCATGACACCAGCAAGCTGTGATAGGATATGGCCCAGCCACCCTATTAAAAACCTGGAAAATCCTCAGATTGATCTCCACCCCAGTAATAGTCTAATCCCAGTTGCTCAAAAAAGACATTAGTCACAGCTGTGTGGTCTAATACAATGAATCAACTGGCCCAAGTTGGTGGATAAGGTCTTATGGTATTTGAAATGGCAAAGTTGTTCTTACAGCGATTGGCTACACCAGATCTATTGATTCCCCTTTTAGTTATTCCTCCAGGCTTCTCTTCTGTTAGTCTGCCATCCAAGCCATGCTCTGTGGGTGCACATTGCACCTTCCACCTCTGAGTAATTTCCTTCCTGCTTCCCATTTCCCTGGAATTTTACTATTAGCGGAAAATCTTCAAGGGCTCACCGTGACCAGTTCTTCTGCCACCAGTAAAGCTGGAGAGCCCCACTTGTTATTAAATGGAGACCTTCAGCAGGCTGTGGGATGATGCAGTGGCAACAGAGATAGTCAGAAACAATCCTAAACACTGTGGAGGTGAGTGCTAGCCCTGAGGAAAGGACATCACGTTTGACACTTGCCATCTTGCAGCTAGAAATGCCCACCTAGTGTGTAAGCTACCCCTGATGAAACAGATAGTCTAGTTGGACATTAACAGGAATCTTCTCAGTAAATGTAAAGCCCTGCTGTTTGCTGGCACATGGAAACATGTTGGGTTGTATGCACCGAGCCTGAGCATCATCATAGGATAACAATGAGAAAAGACTACGAAGGGAGCTTCACACTGCTTGATGTCATGGTGCCCACACTCACATAGGAATAATCCCTTCCCAGCCCATGGTCACATATCTTTTGATTCTTCATAGTCCCTGAGTGTGTTATGTTCTCTGGGGGCCCTTGAAAGGAAAAGAATGATGGGAGACAATCTGGACCCAGATGTGCATGATGGAACTCAGTGCAAATGCCTGTGTAGCAGCATGTACCACCAAGGACATACGTGCATAATGGCAACCACAGAACTGTCCTGTTAACTCTTTCCATGCGGTGGAACTTTTAATTCTTCTTAAATATTTTGGCAGCAGCATTGCACACTGTTAAGACAAGCTATTTTTTAAACTGTTGAGTTTCAAAAGTGGTTTATGTTACAGCAAAAGGAACTCACGTTAAAGGTGGGGAGGGAAACATCTGAAACACCATTGCACACATCCAAAGCCTTTGCTGGATCATAACCATAAACATTTCTATCAGTTTCTAACCCCCTAGTACAGAGGCAGTAGTGGTTAAGAGCGCTGGACTGGAACTCGGGAGATGCAGGTTCTAGTCCCCACCTAGCCATGAAGCTTACTGGGTGACTCTGAGCCAGTTTCTGACTCTCAGCCTAACCTACCTCACAGGTTTGTTGTGAGGATAAAATGGCGAGGACCATGACCACGTAAGTTGCCTTGGGTTCCTTGCAAGAGGAAAAGGGTGGGATAGAAATGTAATAATATATTTTTTTAGAAAACCACAAATGCTGGTGATAAACAGGGTGGCTATTACTTTCACTGACCAATTTATGAGCTTTCATGGGGTATCTGCTTAGCTGGACTGGATTAACCATTGACATTCAGGAGGGAAATCTCCCCTGCCCCCACTTAAGTGTGTCACCTCTCCACTCATAGGAACAAATGTGAGAAGTTCTTAATCTAGACAACGTACTTGGTCTGAACAAGTCCTTTGAGTCTGTCAGCAGGCAATCTTAATGCCAATGGTGTAGGGTCTGTTTCCTCAGCATTTGGAAATTAGCAACTCCACATCAGAGCATCTTGGAGACAATTTTACTTCTGATTCCAGAGTATAGACTTTAAAAAAAAATAATAAAAGAAAAATGACTCATTTACTCCTGTCATTTTTTTATCATTTCATTATTATTATTTTTAAAAGAGGTTGCTCCTGAAAGCCATTACTTGTAATAAATTTATAAGCCAGCATACTTTTTTTCCTGTAATCATTCCTTTAAACAAGGCAAACCGTCTAATTTGCCCCTGTCCTAAGCAGTCTTGTGAAGAGCAGACAGGGTGTTAAGTAAGTCTAATGACAAAAGCTTGGATCCAAATATCTGAACTTCCTCTTGTTCCCAAAACTATTAAATCAATGTCCCCTCCCAGGATCTGTGCAGCCTTGTGCCATTTTGATGTTTCTTGACATAACTGCAGTCACAGTTTCACTTATAAGGTGTTAAGAGTTGGTAGGGCCAGCACAGGAAAGGCTGGGTTTTCAATCGTCCTTTACTGTAGAGTGTATTTGGAATTCTTGCATGCTTCATGGCAACCATCACAAAGGTTAGAACTATTGCTCCACTTTTCACAATCAGAGAAAATGCACAGCACACTGATCTTTGAATATCCACCTTGTCAGAGAAAGAATTGAGTTTATTCCTTGTAGGATCTGCTCTCTGATTGTATTTTTTTTAATTATTATTATTATTTTAATTTCCCCCACAACTGATCAAATAAAGGCAGGACCTGGATTAGCCTTGTAGTAGAACAGGACAGTTTACCATGCAAAGGCGAAGAGCTATTGTAGCTAATCTTCATACCGCAGAACCATGGACAACCTCTCTTAAAAAGCAGCCAGGCGATAATAGCATAACATGTTGGTTTGGTGGTTATTTTTGTTTGAGTTGTTTTAAATGCCATAAATTAGCAACTTAAGAGTTCTCTTTTTTCCCCCCCAAAAGGAGAGGGAGGATGTCTATTGGAATGAATAAATAAATAAATAAATAAACAAACAATACTTTAAAAATGCACTACTAAAAAAAAGAAAAAGAAAAGTAACCCCACAAATACATATTTATGACATGCAAGAGATCAAAAGAGAACAATTTTGAGTTCTCTCATCCAAAGCAAAAATAACATTGAAAAATAAAATAAAGTTACAGGAATTGCAGAAGAAAGCTCAGATTCGTTTTGGTTTGCAAGTATCGCATTTTGGAAGCATCGTTTCTAAGGTATTTTGTATACCAGCAAAAGGCACCACAGGATCAACACAGCGAAATCCATGAGAGGCCGTTTGTGGGGTGTGATGAAGGAAGGTAACAGCCTTCAGTTCAGTAGCATACATGGTTCTTCATGAATGAGGAGTCTAAACGTCCCTACTGCAAACCTGCTCTTTCTGTCTTGTCTTTGTTTTTCCTGTCTGAGGGCCTTTCCAGACAACACAAAGGGGCTTTCTTACCTTTAGTGCAAAAGCAGCACTAGCCTGGATCCAGCACTAGCTGTGCAGTATCTTGTCCACATGCAATGGAAGGAAAAGTGGTCTTATTACGGGAGGGAAAGATGTTTACCAGGTATTTTTAAAATATTTTTTTAAAAAAGAGGGCTGCAGAAGAATTAATAGAATAGAACTAAATTTAATGGGGGGGGGGATAGAGGGAAAGTCACAAAACCTGTAGGCTGGGACACTGCTGTCTGTGTGGAATGCATTGGGAGAGGGATAGCCCAGCCTTGCTGGTGTTTGCCAGGTTTTGTTTTAAAGAAAAGTCTCTATGAGGACACTGACTTGAGTGGTATAGAGTGGGAGGATTCAGCCTCTCACTCAGATCTAACCAAACATAAGCACTTTCGCAGTCTACTGATTTCAAAGGAAGAGTTACACATGTGCTTAAATCTGTCTCATTGACATCAATGGTGCTTCAAAGTCTTTAGCTTTGGCTGGATCGTATCCTCAGAAAAATAAATTGAGTGGCCATGGTAGAGGAGTGTGTCACTGGTTACCACTGATGTCACAGATACTAACCAATAGGTGTCCGTGAGACTTGTGTAACTCCAGTACACATGGCGCTTCAAAATACAATGAGTCCTCTAGCTGGACGGGAGTGGGAGTGGATATTTTATTTTCCCAGCCAAAAGTAGCTAGCTGGGGCAAAAATACATGTGCATCTCTCACAACAACTGAGTTACAGTAAAATATTGTGTAATAAATATGCACAATAAATGGTCATCTGGAAAGGCCCTGAGTTGACAAAAGGAATCTGCCAGTTAATAAAGGGAAAAGGTCAACTACAAGAAATGAAGTACCAAAGGAAATTGAATTCCTGTTTGGGAATAGGTGTAAAACAAAAGGATAATCTCCAAAATCAAAAATAGGAGAGCTTAATGTAATACATCCTTGTTTTATGGCCATGATGGATTTTTTTTTGTAAATATATTACTATAATCTTAACTTTATTATAAATTGGCAGGTGTCTCTGGAACAATATTTTTAAAGGAACTAAACCTACTAGCGAGTACTGGGTAAAATGAAAGCATAAGTAATTCAAGTTTGCTGTTGAATTAATGGTGTAACTTGATAGCTCTCAATACTTAGAAGTCAAATGTTCCTAATAGGGCTTTACTAACCCAATTTCTTAAGATTTGGGGAAAAGCAATAGACACTGGAATCTGAGTGCTTACCTCCACATAATTAATGTCTGCAGAGGATTAATGAAACAAACGAAGAGGAGGGGGAGGAGGAGGAGAAAACAGAAGAAACACTTAAAAACTTGTGTTTGCTAGTATTCAGTACATAAGATTCCTAAGGAATATCTTTCCCCCCTCCTAGTTAACCTTGTCCTGAAATATATACAGGTTATTTGTTGCTGCCACTGCTATGATATTTTCTGAAGGATGCCAAGCTGTATGCAGGATCTTTTTGCTAAAGTCCAGACTGTCCACGCTAATTTCATCTTTTCTCCGTTTGCCCCCCACACAAACTTTGCGGGGCTTCAGGATGGCACGTGGTTTGCTGTTTTCCCTTGAGGCCTCCAGGGTCACATCACGCTTGGTGTTGCGATCAAACATTCTAAAGAAATTGTTGTAGGAGCCGGTCATGATGACACTGAAAAGCAAGCAAAGAGGATGGATGAAAATCGTACCATATGCCATGCCAGGTGAAACGGAAAGTCGCCTCCATTTTCCAAGCATCTTATACTTTCCCCTCCCAGTCACCTGCTGCCACACACAATGTCATGATGGTACCAGCCCTCTAGGCTTCTCTGTCAGGAAAAGTGGTACAAGGAGGCACCTTGGCTGCATAGGGTGTGGAATCCTGGAGGTATACGGATGGAATTTGCTGACCTCCAAATTTTTTGACTGAGGTGAGGCTTCAATTCCCCTTAATGGTTGGGGTTGAGTCCAGCCAACACATTTGCACAGCTGAGAGAAGTCTCACCTCTTGGGTTTCTGCAGCTTGGATCTCCATTTAACAGCCTTCAGGAAGTGGGAAAAGGAAGCAACTGGTAGTGAGCTGCACCTCTGGGCCACAGACTGAGGAAGCTTTAGTACTGCAAGAAGCTGGCAGGGAGGAGCTGGCTTACAGTAATGCAAGAAGCTTGCAGGGAGGCAGGTGTAGTAATTTGCTGCATACCTTCTTGCTAGCCTCTTGTGCTTTCACTCCAGTCCACATAACCATGAGTTATTAAAAACTTTCAGTTAAGATAGCACTAACCACCTGAAAGGAGGAAGATAGTACATGATGGACATAGGACAGTAGGTCCAGCAAATTCAATTGCTGACATCAGTGACATGCTATCTTCTGCCACACATACCGCTTGGAAACAAAGGAGGATCTGAATGCACAACTCCTTTGGTGAGATTAGGCCATTGTTCCATGACTGGAGGATCCAGAGCAATGCCCCTGTCCTCACAGCCTAAGCAACAGTCGCAAGCCAAGCCCTGTGACTGAAAATGCAAAAGTGAATGACAATAAAAAGTTAATTTCATGTTTGATTTTACATTATAGATGATGGGATAAGTTTGAAGGACACCTAACTCATTAAAATTTTCTAATCAGCAATATTTTAAACAAAATGAGCTATGTGTTGACAAAAAAGGTGCCAATTTAATTAGCAATATTTGTCAAAGTAGAGCTAGAAAAACATCATATGGGTCACCTCAGTTCCAGTTCTACATCACAGATCATTTAGTATGGCCAAATAAATATTGGCTTTGTATGCTTAAGTATTTTAAAATTCTAACTGATGGAAGTCAATGTCCTTTTGAGTGGGCAAAAAACAAACAAACCCAGTGATGAATAAGTCCAATAAAAGCATTTTCAGATCGAGTAGTTATGCGAGGCACACTTCAGACAACATTTACAAATCACACTAGGACTGTGTTACTCCCCAACCTGACTGCTTCTACGCCAAATGGACTAGCAGGATCAGTACAGGTGGCAAAGCATCAGTAGCACCTAGCCAGCTACCCAAGCTCAAACCCCCTGCTCAAGGAAGCATCTCCTCTTCAAAGTGCTTCCTGTTACACTTCCTGTGCTGGTGCTCTGGGTCACTAGAAGAACTGCAATCTGAAAGTGCCACGTGATTTATGACAGGTTTTTTGTTTCTGATTAACAGATTTTATGTTTCGTTCGGCTTCGTATTTAAATCCAACTAACTCCACACCACATTCCATGAAGCAACAGGAATCAAAGGTAAGAGAGTGTAAACCAAGGGGAAGTTTGGGGAATCACCAAATGAAAAGAAAATCTTTCATATAACCATTGATGATGCTCCTCACCTGTCAGACCCATTCCACACACATTCAAATTTATCAAAAATGCAATCGTTCTCATAGAGGGAGCACAGCTTGCTGCGGAGGTAATCATGAACCTAAGGAAAGAGAAACAGACACAAAGAGGGAAATGAAAATAGAGTTCAATGGGAATTACATGCTAAAGCTTGATTTCTAACACTCAAGAACCAAAATCACATTGTAACTAGTTAGTTCTCTGCATGCTAGCATCTTACAGATCTAGATTCCTGTTGTACAATGGATAGATTAAGCGGTTCATTACTCAAGCAGGAACATGAATCAAAGGAATTATGTTTGTGACTAAAATACTTGGGAAGAACTGAGCAGCCCCATGGGGGGAAAGCTGCCCCATTACCTGAGTAGAGAAAAAGAGTGGGAAAGGGCAACCTCAAAAATAATCTGCCAGTGGGGGAAAGAAGGTGGAACAAAACCACTTGAAGATCTTATTTAGGTAATGAAAGGTTCACTGAAGGAAGAAGCTGTCCAAGAACCTATTCATATACCACTCTCTGCCCTGGAAGCTTCAATTGTCACTACGAAGCACCTGGGGTGTTGAAGAAGCCATTGAGACACCCTCCCTCACCTAAGAAAGAAACATGCCCCTCCCTCTTCCTTGAAACAGCATTTTCACCAGGTACAGAAAGTTACATCATCACCACCTTGGGATTCCACAAGCCATAACAATGCTCACCCCGCATGGCATCTCCATGGGTCAGAATCATTGGAAGACTCCATAGCTCACTGGTAGAGCACATGCTTTGCATACAGAAGGCCCCAAGCCCAGGAATCTCCAGTTCAAGAATGCCAGATGGCAAGGCTGGGAAAGATCTTTCCCTGAGACCTTGGAGAGGGGCTGCCAGCCAGAGTAAGCAATAGACTGACCACTGGCCTGACTCTGCATGAGGATATTTCATATATGATTTGACCCGCAAAGAAATGTTTCCTCGGAGAACCCCGACTCCCAAAGGCTCAGCAACACTATTAGGCAGAGAATGTAAGTGTATTCAGATTCTAGTATCTTCTCAGTCATTGCATAACCTTAGGATAAGTATAGTGTTCTACAGACAGTCTTAAAGTATGCCACTTCCCATGAGATCAGATGTGACAGATTTTTGCTCATTGAAAACTATGGCAAAGATCCTCATGATTTCCCTCATAGAAAGAGAGATCCTGCCCAGTCATGCTAGTTTGAAGATCTCACCTTAGCAGTAGTAAATAGATACGGAGTTCTGAGCCAGTTTAGAATGTTTCAAAGTGCTCTACATACATTATCTTTGGTCCCCATCCCATTCATTCATAGCATCTCAATAACCCTGAGAGTTAAGTACCTGGTATGTCTCAATAGGCCTGTTCTCCATGTTCAAGTCCCACACTTTGACAGTGAGATAGTCCCTGGTCATGATGTATCTCCCACTGTGACTGAACTTAACATCAGAAATTGAAGAGATGATCTCAGAAAAAAACGACCTGTTACTTGGGTCTTCGGGCTCTTCAAAAACTACACAACACACACAAAACAAGCAACATAAAATAAAACATGGTCAAGACAGAAGTCAACAGGGCTCGGGTCAGTGTGGTAAATATTAAAGTATTCATGTTTCCACATGAAGAAATATTTAATGGCTAATTGTTAAAAGTTTAACATAGCATTCAGATATAACACAGTAGCTGTCATTTCACAGAAAGAAAGAGACCATAAACACAGTGGGTATAATCCTGTAAAAAGAATGTAGCCAAGACATCCTATACATAGTTATCTGGGAATAAATCTCACCAAACTCAACGGGATTAACTTCTGGGTATAGAATTATGCTGTCAGAGTTTAAGTTGTTCTGGGAATTTGGTTGAGGGTGATCTGTATATTTTAAAAATGCTCAACACAATGGAGAGAGGAAAAAATAAACTCTGCTTTAAACATATAGCATGTGAGTAAATTATAACAATGTTAGATGCCTGAAAAATCTGTTTTGTTTTTATTTTAACAAAAACTACACAATTTTGTGAAATTTACCCTAAAAGTTCTAAGTTTCATACAAAACCCAACAAGTTTAAAAATCAAAACCCATTTGTGGGTGGCTCCCACCCCCCCTTTAAAAAACAGTCTAGCTTCTTTGCAAACTCTCACTCCTGCTTAATGACAAAGACCAGGGCGGCAGCGGGGTGGGGTGGGGACACCAGTGGTGACAAGGAAGTCTTAACAAGATCTTGTTTTGCAGTCCTAATATAATTGCCAGGGAGATGGCTCATGCTTTGTCTGCCTTTTCGTTCATCTGACAGTTTCAAATTCCATCACACGAGCTTTATTTGCATTTTAATATTTCTGTGCAAGGCACCTCTTCAGTGTCATTAAAAAAACAACAACCTTGGACTATAAAATATTAATTTCTTAAATTAAAATGCAACAGTACAAAATGAGCTTTCACCTGGGCTCTGACTGCATAGCTAGAAGCTATCCAAGGCAAAGAACAGTTTTGGGAGTCAAAGCAGGATGTAGCATGAATGCAACTCACTTTATGCTACTTTCTGATTGGTCAAGTGCTAGCTTCTAAGGGACCAAACATGGGTCTTTCTAAGGATCAGAAGGCAGAGGCCACAGCCATTCAGCATGATGCAAGGCTGGAGAAGCACTGAATCTTCCTGGCTTTCTCTGTAACTGCAGAGGCTCTTCCCAGCCTTCTGGCTGTCTGGGTTATTTACAGAAATCCTTCTGGGTCAGGGTGATCCCAGGCTAAGTAGGACATCCTGCCTGACACCTGTGACAGGAAGCCCAGACTTTCTTGCCTTACCTTTCTGACTTTCTTCCCAAGGCTTCCACTCCCATTTACCTTGTTTCTGTCATGGAACTGCCCACCCATACGCCAGCCTCACTTGAGCAAGCATATAACTTGTATCATGTCCTCAAGATATTGCTATGGGTTTGGGGTTATTCAGAGGTCTGTGAGAACAATAGACAGAAGCTGTGTGTGTATCAGTCGGTCTGTGCTGGAACTGTATGTGAAAAGGAGGCAGAGGGCTGACCTTGCTCTCTGCAGGAAATCCTGTAGCACCATGGGCTCCCACAGGAAGCTGAAGGGGAGAAGGAATATGTAGGGAGTGTCAGTGCTGTAGACCCTCATTTTATGCTCAACCTGTATATATGTGTAAGTAAATCTTACATCACAGAACACCGTAAGTCTCCAGTGATCTCCTACTAAGGAAACTGAACCCTGATTAAATGCTAGAACCCCTGAAACTTTTTACCACTTGGAAATGGGGTGCACACACATAACAGTTGAATGAGAATACTTATCTTTAAAGGATTTACTATTCCATGCCATCAGCCACCAAGCCATCAATTAGTGGGACAGGAAGCACTTGTAATAATCCTGACACACCCAGCTTCAGAGATGTAAAGCTTTATGGGCCAATCAACAGATGGTGCTAGCCAATGGAAGTCAATACAGAGATTTCAGAGCAGCCACAACCATCTAGTTTACTTTGGTATAAATAAATCACAACCTGAACAGCCCTAGATTAATGCAACACTGCAGTTAAGACCCTATTTGTCAATAAAATCTCAAGGATCCATCTGATGGGCAAGTTCTAGGAACCTGCCAGGGCCTTTATTTGAATGTTATGCTAATGTAATTATCCTCAGAAATTATTGCATCACAGCAAAGCTTGGGGAAAAATATTGTCCTTTGGTGGCATACTTTTCTTATGTGTGACAGTCGTTCAAGCAGTATCCCCCCCCCCTCTTATGTCCACACATGAGGTCTTAAACATGCACTGGATATTGCCTCCACCACTCCATAAGGCTAGAAATAAATATGTATTAGAATGGATCTAGTACATTTCTGTGGCTGGGACAGGAGATGTGAAGTGTGGATAAAACAAGGTGAAGCATAAGGACATTTGCCAGTGATACCAGCATTTCCTCAGAGATGCAAACGTAGTGTAACTTTGTATGAAACAGTGGCAATCCCTTTGGAAGGGTAAGGGCACACTTGACACTTAAAATCCTGGTATCAAGAAAATAAAAAGGAAGTTTGAAACTGGAAGTCAAGTTTGAAATGGCAAAGACCCTACGAAAGCAGGATTTCCTTTCTCATTGCAAACATTTAGTTAGCTTTATTAACCTATAACAGTAGAGTGTAACTGAATGCTGAGCTATGAACTCCTGAATTTCGGAATATGGTATGTGCAGGGGGGGGGGGGACCAATCTAAAATGCTAGGATAAATGATCTCTCTACAAATCTGAAATGGCATTGCTCACAGCAGTCTCCAGCTTGAGGTCCTTTGCTGCCAGCAGGAAATCTGATGACTTACGGGATTTTCGAAAATAAAATAAAAACATCAACAACAGGGAAAAAAATATATCAAGATCTGAGCTGGCTTGTGCAAAGCATCTAACTTCCATGAGAGCTTGTCGCTGCTGTAATAATTATGGGCTCCGGCACACCAGGGGGCAGGATTTGGGAGGAATTTTTAACAGCTGCATATTTTCTTTTGAGTTGTTATGTGTAAGCTAGAGTCAAGCTTGGCAGTGCTCTAAAGTGACAGCAAACATGCAGGGCTGACGACTGCTGATGGGGAGGGGAAGTGAAAATTTGCAACCACCACCAAAATGTCTAAACTTAAGAGCATGTGAAAAACTTAGGACAACCTACATGTGATGTGGGACATCTCCTGATCATTTTGATTTTTACTTTTAATTGGGGGCTCTGAATTTGATAGGAGCAGTAGCACCGGGGGGTAGGGGGAGTTTAATCCTCCCCCCACTCTATCTTCCTGATCTAAATCCCCCACAAAGCTGCCCCACAGCAAAAAAGATACAGGCACCCACCCATCTTTCATTCTTTGGCTTGCTTGGTTTTTTATACGTGTGATTCTGTGTGAATGCAGCGTTAAATTAGATCATTCTTTAAAAAATAAGGTACCTGGGTAAATGGCAGTGCTATGCAAGAGATTCAAGTAATAGGGATTCTGTTGTAAAACGACAAGCAAACATGTGCAAGGCCCACTTGCCAGCATGTCATTTTGCACCCAGCCCAGCAGCCCAGGATGAGGATTATATGTACAGACAGCAGGATTTAAAAATGGGCTTGGATGCAGACTTCCTTGAATTGGGCCTGCATCCAAACTCTGCTCCAAAAGCTCCCTCTTAACAATATGTTTAGTCAAGGCCACTTTGAAACAATGCCTGCTTTGTGCTTTATTCATCGAAAGAATGACATAAAAGACCTTCCTTCCCACACATTTCCCATCTTCATTATCTGCAATTACTCCCAATGCAAAGTGAAAATTGGAAATACAGAAATCTGTGAACTGTCTTGTTATCAAAGACCATATGGTGCTCCTTCACTCAAAAAACTATTACAATTGGAGACTTGATGGTACCATGACAACTGGCGCATAGGAAGCTTTCATCATCACTTACTAATGGCCAAATATGGGGGCTTATTCCAAGTGAGTAGGGTCTCTCTAGGCAGAGGAGGCTGCCATTCTGTACAGGCAGTAGTCCCCAACTGAGACAACAAAGGGCTGCTTTGGCCCCAATAAAAAGAGCTACTGAGTAATAGTGGTAACAAGTGGATAATCACTAGATTATTATTTTTTTGCAGAATAACTCACTGTTGAGGGTTATTTAGTGAGCTTATATATGCCTACACTGATTCCAAAAACATTTTGGGGGAGATTTGAGTAACGTGGAAGCCTTTATATCAAGTAAAGATAACTCCATCTTTTGTTGTTGTTGTTACTTCTGTATGTGCTAATATGGCAACAAGAAGTTACCTCTCTTCTACATTTTTCTTCCCATACCTCATGTCTGTATTATGGAAAACTACAAAATGGAAATGGGACCCTTGTGCCTCTAAAATGAGGAATGGTCTAGCATGAGACACACTAATGTAAGCAGCATCTGTGACTTAACACACCAGCTCACAGTTCAGGCTGGCTGGCCTGGTTTCCAACCAGCATGCAACCCGTATGAGAGTAATGCACAACTGTCTGAAGTGCAGACAGCAATAGTCAGTTGCACGCTGATGCTAAAAGAAAACTGACCTGCAGATTTACCTTCATGCAGACAAATCTTTAGAGAGTTTTTTCCCAATCAATTAGAGAAGGCAAATGGTAAGACAGAAACTTTGTTGCCAAGAAGACAGAATGAAAAGTACAATCTTGATAGGGTTATACCCAAGGGCACCATTCTGCTGTTAAGCAGTCCCATGAGCAGAGCCACGAGAGGGGTGATCCACCCCCACAGCCCCTGTGCACCCTCAAAATCTGCTCCAGAGGGCTAGGAAGCCCACCAGAGCAGATTTTCACGGCTGCTTTTCCCTCACCAACGAACAAGAACAAAACTTCATGGAAATCCCCATTCCCCCCCCCCACTGCTGGTGGGGAACATTTTACTTTGAGGTGATCAAGAGTGGCATCATCCTGGGTGGGCCCAGAACACCCTATTAGTCCAGAACATTCTGCAGCACCTTTCCACCAAAGATTGTACCTGTAGAAGCATTAGTTTTATAATGACAAGTGAACATGTGCATACTGGAGGAACAAATTGCAGATCTGAAAATCTTCTTGTCTATGGGAGAGTTTAAAGAGCCTGCAGGCTAAATCCAGGTGTAGTTTCTGCCTACCTATGACGGAGGTGGGATGCAACCTAAGCCTGTTAGCACTTGTGGAATTTGTCCCAGGGTGTCTTCAGAGCACCCAGGTGGGTGGGGAGGAAGATAGAGCCTGCTGTTGCGACTGCCCCATATTCAATTCTGTTTGTGACCTTGGAGCTAAGTGGTGCAGTATCCCACAATATAGCCATTGTGCTTGATAGATAATTTTGGGGTCCCTTTCTAACGTGATAGTGGGATAGATGGATTCCTATTAATCCCTGTGACTTCCTGAAGATCTAGGGTCAATGAGTCAGATAAATTTGAGATTGGGGGAGTTGAGAGCTTGCTGGGCACCGGTGACCACATGAAACACATAGCTCACTACTGCTAAGAAGGACTTCTTTTGGGAAGAAGGGGGGACCACTCCTCCAATTCTAGTCTGAAGAAGATTCTAGTCTTGCCTGCAGCAGTAGGATGAGCTTCATCCCAAAGTAAACAGCTCTCTCCTAATAAGATAACTATTTGTTTCAGAGTCTGTCAAGGCTGTCCCACAGAAGACTATATCATCCTATAACACACAATCTAATTGCTTTTAGTAGGTATATATACTCTGTTTCTATTTATTTTCAAATTGGAACTTTCTCCTTTTCTTGTGTTTATGACCTCACCATAAAGGCACAAAGCCTTGTCCTTCAAAATCTTCTCAGGAAGTGTATGAAAGGACTGGGAATCTCAGAGAAATTTGGTAGAGCTCTCTTCCAGAAATGACATTTTATCTATAGAAAGACACAGTTGGCACTCTCCCCATATTATATGGAAGCTGACTATTTCCCCCCATAATGGAACAAAAGCAGGCAATTTTCTTGCAGTGCAAAGGAGGCAGCAAGTTTTTATTTTAGATAGGCAGTAAACAGCAGTTTTCCTCCACCCCATGACATTGCATTGCTCTGAATATACTGAGATAGGCTGAAAGGTCTGCTATAGGAAGAGCTGCATCCAATCCTTTGCAAGTTTACAAATCAGAGGAATGGTGTGTTAGAATCTTCTGCTAACAGTACTGTTTCCCTAGCAGCAGAACAAGCAAAGATAAGGAGAAATCAGACTGTCACCCTGGTAGTTATGTGGATGGAGAAACAATTCACTTACATGATTGCAGAAGCATTTTGGTGCTTCTCAGGATAAGTGTACACATCTGGAGGCCCCCTAGAGCAGCCTTCTCCAATCTGGTGATATTTTGGACTTCAACCCCCATCAGTGCCAGGCAGCATGGTCAATGGTCAGGAATGCTGGGAGTTGTAGTCCAAAACATCAGGAGGGCACCAGGTTGGGGAAGGCTGCTCTCACAAACCTATCCTGAAATGTGACCTTGACAGTGCTGGAATATCATAGGACAGGAAACCTGGCTTTGCTTTTTATGTTGCTACTCCCTCTATGGTGGCCACCTGCCAAGAATAAAACAAAGTGTTCTGCAAAGAGCCATTTTTCTCTAGGAGGTGCTACCAGAACAAGGAAAGACAAGGAAAGCTGAGCAATGGAGTTGCTTCCAAGTCCACTAGCAGTGGATTTATTCTGCTAACTACTGAGCTACCCATCAACTCTACTATGGCATGGAGAGGCTCAGTTAACATTGCCATTGCATTACACCCATTATCTTATACTCAGTGTATTATACCCATGTATATTACACACATGAATGGGATGTGCTACAATATCATCTGCATTTTGATTAAACATTAACTGTTATTAAATATTTCCTTTGGCGAAATTAATCTTTAAAGGCCAGAGTTGCTTTTTGTTTTGAACCCTGATGAACTGCCTCGATTCTGGCATGTACATCTGCTGAACCGCAATTGAGTGAGGGCCAATGCTTCTGAAGGATAGAGAAAAATCAATATCAGACGTCAAGGGAGAGGTCAAATTGAACTTGTTTTCACAATTGCCTCGTATGCGCTCTAAAGGACACCACAGCAGCAGAACAAAGGAACAAACCAAGCCAAGGTCTACGGTACTGGAAAGTATAGGAAATTAATCTGGCTTGCTTCTTAATACGTATATTATGAATCTGAGCTGGACTCTAGCATGGTACAATAACCAGACATGGGGAGGAATGAATGTAAAAATAGCGGCTTTCCAATTAATTTTAGTGATAGATATCAGGATATAATCATATACCTGGAACAGCCAAATAATTGGCTTCTGTGACATTTCCCACTAAGTGGAAGAGATAAGACTGAAGAGGTCATTTTTGTAACCCAGTTATTAGGGGTTAGGGATTGATTCAATAGTAAAAAGCCAGTGCAAACTACTGCAGTGCCATGGATGCTGGAAAATGATATTTTCTAGGAGGACACCACATTTGGGATTTAAAGCTTCTGAAGAGAAAAACATTCCTATCTCACCTGCATTTTAACATGGACATAAAATAAATTAGAATGTGATTTAAAAAACAAAACAAAACACCAGTATTTAGGAGAATCCTCAAATTTGACCTGGCTGTCACAAAGCCATTGTGAAACTGATCATGTCTACAGAATAGGATAATTAAATATTAGTAAAAGTCAGTCAAAAAGTCACTGTGGTCCAGGAAACAGAAATAAAATCATGTGGTGAAGGGGACTAGTCATGGAAAAAGAGAAGAAAGCTGCATTTATATAGAAGTCCTGGGCTCAGTCCAGTGTAATGACAAACCATGATTTGTTGTTCAGGAACAAGTGATGGAAGTTCTTGGGCTCTGTCCTCCACTTCCTTTGTGCAGGAGGGTTTGCTGGCAAACTATGATTTCTGCAAACCACAGACTGGGTTCAGACATGTTAACCTACATTTCAACAACAACCCATGGTTCAACTACAACCCACACTCAAACCCATACTAAACCCTTGAGTGCGGGTTATCGTGTTGTCTGAACCCAGCCATAGATTGCCACATTCAGATCAAATGGCAAATGATGGTTTGCCACAAATAGACACAAAAGCTACTAAACTTCTCTTCTTGAGTACACTGGAGAGAAGGGAATATGCAAGCCCAAGGCTTGCCACTGCTCATTCTCATACTATGTTCATCATCTAAGGCCCTCCCTCCAGGTATCTCTGAGGGAGGCTTGGAAAGTGGCAACAAGGGAGAAGGCCTTCGCAATTATGGAATGATCTCCCCAATGAGGCCCACCTAGTGCCAACATTGTTATCTTTTTGGTGCCAAGTTAAGACCTTCCTCTACTCTCAGGCATTTAACAGCATATTATAAGGTTTTAGTCAGGTCCTGGCTTTTCTGATTATTGATTGTTTAATTGTGTGTGTGTGTGTGTGTGTGTGCTTGTGCACATGCACGCACATGTGTGCTATCCGTGTGCTATCTGTTTGTAGCTAAACCATTTTTATACTATGTATAATATTGTATTTTTAAGTTTTTTAATCTTTGTAACCCACCCAGAGAGCTCAGCTATCAGGAAGTATGAAGAAGAAAGAGCAGTTTGGTCATAGATTAAAATAAATAATCCCTCACTTCATATTATAGTCAAGTCATCCCTCTAAAACACAAGGCTTGTTTACAGAAAACAACTATTTAGATTAGATTGGGCTGACTTGCGATTCAGTCCCCCCATGGATTCTTGGTTCAGGTTTAAGAACAATGTATTAATCCTGAGTCAAATTAAATTAGACTAAATTACTCAACTCCTAAAGTAATTCTTTGCATAAGAGTTTAATCTGGATTAAATCATCCATGTCATTTAAAGTAGATAAAATAGTGAAGGATAATATACAACATCTATATCAGAATTTCTCAGTGTGAAAACTTTATTCTGTTAATCACTTATCAAAAATCACTGTACTCTCTCAGAGACATCAAGATAGTGACCCAGTTTGCATAAAGAAACAACCCATGGTTTATCAACCATGGGTTGTTTGGGAGTGCACTGGAGTGAGTGAGCATGCTGGCTCCCAACCGCTCTCCTGCTTTCAACGTGCTAAGTAACCCAGGGACGGAACTTCCCTGGGTTTTCTCTGTGATGTCCAGATCCACAACTCTGGGTTGTTGAAGGAGAAACAACCTAGAGTTAGAACCCATTATTTGTTCTTGGCTTATATCTCTGGCTTGTTTCTCTCCCACCAACCCAGAGTTCTGGGTTCAGATGTCACAGAGGACAATCCAGGGACAGGGCATCCCAGGGTTGTTTACTGCACTGGCATCAGTTGAGCGGCCGGGAGCCAGCATGTTCACTCACTCCAGTGTGATCCCAAATAACCCATGGTTAACAAAACATGGGTTGTTTCATCGTGTGAACCGAGTCATAGTGTCAATCCACTAAACACTTGGAAATTTTATCCCATTTTAACTGCAATTGACTTCCCCCCCCTAATCTAAGGGGCAAATGCACACAAATTGGTGCATTGGAAATGTGGGCCGAGTGAATCTATGCCTAGATATTCTCTCCTGGAGGACTCGCCTCTTCCAGATAAGCTGTAGATCTTAGGGTGGGGCAGGAGAGGGTTTCCTCAGGAGTAAGGAGGACTTGCTGGGGGGAAAACCTTCTTCTTTGTTCAGTCTCTGCTCCACAAAGGCTCATGGGCAGCTGCTGCTGAAGATATAGGCAGGTGACAAGAAGCAGGACAGTGGAAGAGTCAGAGTATGCAGATGGTATGCCTAGGTAGGCTCCTATCTTTGCTCAGTCACTGCCCCACCACTATGCAGAGTTCAGCATGTGGTGAAAGCAAGCATATAACTGCACCACTATTCAACACATTTTGGCAACTTCTGTGGCACGGTGGTGGAGTTATGGCTGAATTATGAAGTACTCACACAACCACATCACCACATACACCACTCTGTACAGATCCAATCCACCAGTATTTTCAACATACTAATTTGATCATGTGAATGAGCCTTTAGGTAGTTATGATCATTCATCTTTTTTCTTATGGAAGGTAGTACATGACATGCAATTTAATCCCCACACCTGATTTTGAAATACCACAATTAGTGGCTGAATCACAATTAGAACCTCTCTAAAGTTGGTGAGTGTTGAAAACTGGATTTTGATCTACATTTTGCAGGTGAGAATATAGCTTAGTTCAAAACCAATCTTTTAAAGTAATTTTATCCAGCTCTGGCTGAACAAAAATAGAAATTAGGCTGAGTCCTTATAGCCATTGCTTATTTCTCCTTTATTATAACAGAAAGCAATGGTATGGCCACATTTCCCATGCATTAAAGCAACTGTCCATCAATGCTTTTATCATCCCTCCTCACCCAAGGATTTTCCATTATTTTGAACGTTCAGTTTCACATGAAACAACCCCTAGAAGGTAGCTGAGAATCCAGTGAACCAGAAATTTAAGGGTGCTCTGGGTGCTGCTCATTCCAGCAGGAGAATAAGGTTCGGTTGTACAGACAGAGTGATATACTGGGCCAAGGTAAGTATTCCACATGCTAGCTAGCTAGGCAACTGGAAGGGTGTTGTTTTAGCATATGATTGCCAAGCAAAGTGGAAAGAGGATGTGTTCTATTAATGTCCTGTTGGTATACCTTGTACCAGGAGAAAACTAGATAACTGATCACAAAGGATGTTTTCCCTTCTTCCTATTGTATGGGAGGAGGAGAGATCCTATCATACAAAGTAATACAAAATAATTTCCCCCATTCCTCCCTCCATGTGGCAGGACCAGGAAATACTCACATTTGGAGTGCCTGTCACACAGGGCGGATGCTCGCATGTCACACAGTCTTATCGTCCCCTTGCTGCTGCTGTAGACAAAGGTGTTGCAGTGGTGCGGATGGAACTCTGCAGCTGTGATCACTTCTGTCAGCTCCTCCATGTTTGCTGGTTTTATATCTACAATATCTGGCACAAGTGAATCAAGGCAAAACAAACAGCACAGAGCAGGGGTTCTCAACATTAAAGTCCTGGGTGGTGTAGGATATAAAGAGTGTCATATTTGGATCAGTGAGAACTGGGTTGAAGTTCCTGCTAATTCATGAAACTCAGCAGATAACCTTGGACCAATTACCGTACTATCTCTCAGACAACCTCACAGGGGTGTTATAAGGATAAGATGGAATAAGTGACTAATAGAGTAGTATGTTTTCTTTCATCTATCCTTAAAGCCTAGCTGCGTAAAGGATTTCGAACCTAGCTATCCCTTTTCAAATAGCTGCAACTTCATGTTAGAAAAGAGCATCCCTCAACTTTAAATGGGAATGTTTTTGTATAAGAGTCATTGTCTACATTTTATTGATGAGGAGACTAAAAAAAAAGATGTGTGATGGGCAAAACCCCTTACAGCAATTAAGATTAAAATTAGAAATCCTCAATCACACTTCTCAGCAACCCCTTATTTTCATGGCCCTCCTTCCTTTTCCTGTCCCAGGAAAAAGCTTTCCCACATTGCCCCGTTCTATCGAAACTGTTCTACAGCCATTCTGCAGAACCCTGATGCAAATCCCAGGCTTCATACTCATATTTAGTTAACACAGATTGGTTACCCTTCTGTTCTTCTTTTGTTCACACCCAGGTTGATAAAAGGAGCGTAAAAAGGAAACAGATTTCCCACCCTTTGAAGACGTGCGTATGAGTGGGACAGGGATTCCAACCTGCACCACAGGGAAGAAGGACTGGTAGTTCTACCACATTAACTAACACAGAGCGTATGTGGCACTATTCTTCAGAGATCTGGGCATACTTTAATCTCACCTTCTAGACCCATTGATTTTTCTAGCTCCATCCTTTAGAATTGGAATATTGTATATACATATTATTTTGCCTCTGGCCTTGTGAGCCGCTTTCCCCAGCCTCCTGCTTTATCATCCAGTGGTGCTAGTGAGAATGATATTTCACAAGTACTTTGCTTTACCGGCCATCAACCACATGCTAGGCATTGACTCAAAATTACTACTAACTCATTAGTCCACTAAGTTGCCCCCTGGCTGATGGTAGGTGCACAATAGATTTTCTAATTCAGAAAACAAAATCAATCTGTAACACCAGAGGAAATTGTCTGAAGAAAATAAACAAGGTGGTCAGATGTAATGAAAGGGAGAGGGAAGCCATTTTCCCTCATGAAAATTAGGAGTTATTAGCTCCTTTTTTTTTCTCCCTTGTCCCCTGCATTTCCTTGTCCCCTATCTGGCTTGACATGGCCTGCTCTCAATTTTCTGCTAGCATCTCTTAGCATATGCAGGGTAAAATTTCCATATATTCTCAGTGGGATGAGATTCTGGTGATTTTAAAGCTTCACTGTAAGGAGACTGTGGCGGCCATCACACCAAAGCCTTAAAATTTACCAAAAATTATGCTTTGATGAAGATATGGCAACTACTATGTAGCATTCATGACCTTGATCATTCAACAAAGTAATACTTGGTGTCCTGATGGCTATCACTAAGAGTCTCCTTCTTTTCCTCTTAGCAAACATCTTGGATTGGCATACATTAACCACATTGTTCCTTCAAGTGTTTAGCCCCCACAGAACTAGGAAATTCGCTTGATTAAAGTCCAGTTGGTTCACCAAAAGTTACTTTTCACTCGTCCAATGTTTCACATTGATTTATATCATAGAGAGACAGGGAGAGCGAGAGAGAGAGAGAGAGAGAGAGAGAGAGAGAAAGAGAGAGAGAGAGAAAAGTGGCATAATGTTATAGCCATAACAGCCCTATTTGGGCATTCAAAAACCGTGTGTGTGTGTGTAAACTGTGTAGGGAGTGTACCCCCTCTTCTGCAACCAACCTCACCACACATGTTGCTCCCTGACAACTCCACACTTGACCTTCCCACATTGAGCAGGAAAAACTGAAGGGGGATTCTAAGTGCTCTTCGCTAAGTTATCAGGGTCTCTGACTGCAGGGAGGATTCTAATGTGCTTAGAAGCCACCTTCAGACTTAGAATCTCCCCCACAGGCTTTATCCCCTCCACACGCTCTTTGAATGCCCTAATAGTGCTTCTGCCTGGAGACTGAAATTGTTTCTAAGGGGCATTCCACAGGTGCTTCCAGACGGAGGGTCCCTAATGCTACCAATCAAAACTGTGCAGCTATCCCATCTTTTCTTGTTTAATGGATTTTCTGTGGTTAAAAAAAAAAAAGACAGAAGTAGTAGAGGGAAAAAATGGGAGGGTTACAAGTAGAAGATGTCATCATCCCGATCCCCCATAAAATTCTGTGAATGAAGCAGGGTGATGGCAGGATAAAAGCCTCATCTGGAAGTACCCCAGGTCCATTTTGTGACTTTTACATCATGCCAGCATTTCTCCCAATCTCACCCCCTATTCTGTTCCACCTAACATCTAGCCTGACAAAGAGTTTTGGAGAACTTGAAAACTTGCTCATTATATGTTGACATTTTGGTTGATCCTAATAAAGGTATTGTTCCACCATGGATTTTGGATTTTTTTTCTATTGACCAACAAGGCTATTTATGATTTTTTCATACATATGCTTAATAGTGCTCATATATTAGTGCTCATTAGCTAAATATGTAAGGCACATCAAGTGTACCCATTGAAATGATAATCACTGATCACTGTGTGTTAAGTGTCTGGCCTTCTGGCCTTGATTCACAGAATCTAATATGAATCTATTGATATCAGTATGTGATGGAATGGAACAGAAATGTCCAATGTGAAAAAACCCACAACCACTTTTCTGATGAATATTTTCCATCTGACAAACATTTTGGCTAAAAGGAAACTTTAAATGTTTTATTCTGTGCTCCATTCAGGACTGGAATGAGTTTTAAACCTGACAGAAGATTAAAAATATGGTTTTCCTTAACAGGCCAACAACAGATCCTTCCTGTTTCCCCATGTGGTGTCCATGATCTCTCCCTCCTGCCCTAAAGGAACATCTTTGCTGGTGAAGAAAGCTCTATAAGCCCAGAAAATGCTTGATTCTAGGCCAATTCTATGCCTGTGGCTGGCATGCTTCCAGGAACATTGTGCGAAGCCAACAGAGAATGTCCTGACTACACAGCAACAGAGAAAAGTGGGGAGGGCAATTATTTGTGCAGGGAGATATACTAACAAAACCTTAGGGCATTTCATACCAGCAAATGTTAGCATAATTTGTGCCAGGAAATACCAGGAATGGCTTATGCAGTTCTCACCTCATCAGATGACTCTGCCTAGGTTTCTTTGTTAGAACCCCATAAAACAGGTAACAATCACACCACAGGGTGGTTCCCTGCTTAGTTTGGACAGCTAAGATTTTGCTTGTTACACCCTTCCATTATCCAAGCATTTTTCTTTTGCTCATGCCCACACTTCCTCCCTAGTGAATTGCTTCGGTTAATTACAGTGGAATCCTATGCATATTTACTCAGAAGTAAGTCCCGCTGCGTTCAATGGGGCTTACTCCCTAGTCATCAGGCGATCACTCGTGACCGAGTAAGATTGTCTTCCGGGATAAAAGGAGGAAATTCTAAAGAAGATTGTGTAGACTCTAGCGATGGGTCCGTAAGTGACTGTGGAGGCCAATTCTAGATCCACACAGCTTCCCACAGTGAGGACACAGGTTACCAGATAGAAGATGGTCCTGTAAAGGATTCATTTGACGTGCTTTTCGCTTAGCACGCTTCTCCCTTTCACCTTGCACTCGGGCTTCTTCAAAGTCCATGGAACCTTTGTGAAAGGCCAACCTCCATTTAGATCGTTCATGGGCCAGAGCTTCCCAGTTTTCGATGTTTATATTGCATTTTTTTAGATTAGCCTTATGAACATCTTTAAACCTCTTATATTGACCACCGATATTCCGCTTTCCATCCTTGAGTTGGGAGTAAAGTAACTGCTTTGGGAGACGGCAGTCAGGCATTCGAACAACATGACCGGTCCACTGAAGTTGGCGTTGAAGGATCATTTTTTCAATGCTAGTAGTCTTTGCTTCTTCCAGTACACTGACATTTGTTCGCCTATCTTCCCAAGTAATTTGCAGGATTTTCCGGAGGCATCGTTGATGAAACCTTTCAAGGAGGTGGAAGTGACGTTTATAGATAGTCCATGTTTCGCAGGCATACAATAAAGTTGGTAATACAATGGCTTCATAAACCAGTGTTTTGGTCTTCTTACAAATATCCCGATCCTCGAACACTCTATGTTTCATTCGAGAAAATGCGGCACTTGCGGAGCTCAGACGATGCTGGATTTCACTGTCGATGTTAGCTGTAACAGAAAGATAGCTGCCAAGATAGAGAAAATGATCGACATTTTCCAGTATTGTCCCGCCAAGCTGGATAGATGGCATCACCAAAGGATTGGCTTGCACTTGCTGATGAAGCACTTTGGTTTTTTTGATGTTAAGTGAGAGACCAAGTTTTTCGTATGCTTCTGCAAAAGCATTTAGGATAGTTTGGAGATCATCCTCTGAATGTGCAGAGACCACATTATCATCAGCATACTGAAGTTCCACAACGGAGGTTGTAATTACCTTACTTTTTGCTATCAGCCTGCTGAGATTAAAAAGCTTTCCATCTGTTCGATATATAATTCCCACACCGGTGGGAAGTTTCCCCTTGACAAGATGTAAAACCATGGCGATGAAAATGGCAAATAATGTTGGGGCGATAACACATCCCTGTTTAACACCTGATCCCACTTTAAATGGAGCACCATGAGAGCCGTTGTTGTCCAAAACTGTTGCCGTCATGTTGTCATGGAGAAGTCGCAAGATATTCACAAATTTATTGGGGCATCCAATTTTCATAAGGATAGTCCAGAGAGCTGTACGATCTACAGTATCAAAGGCCTTAGCCAAATCAATAAATGCCATATAAAGGGGTTGATTTTGCTCCCGGCATTTTTCTTGGAGCTGACGTGCAGTAAAAATCATGTCTACTGTCCCTCTAGAGGGGCGGAAACCATATTGAGTTTCAGGGAGGATCTCTTCTGAAATAGATAGAAGACGGTTTGCGAGAATCCTAGCAAATATTTTACCTGCGGTTGCTAAGAGAGAAATGCCCCGATAGTTTCCACAGTCTGTTCTATCACCCTTCTTAAAGAGGGTGATAATTATGGCATCCCTGAAGTCTTCTGGGATCTCTTCTCTTATCCAGATTTTTTCGATGAGTTTATGAAGATGTTGTACAAGTTCGGGGCCCCCTTCTTTAAAGATTTCAGCAGGAATCCCATCTGGTCCACTAGCTTTGTTGTTCTTCATTTGATTAATGGCTTTTTTTACTTCATCCAAAGTGGGGAGTATTGCAAGTTCCTCTTTAATTTGTTTTTGCGGGATTTGCGAAAAAATCTCATTATCCACCTTAGATTTACGATTTAAAAGGTCATAATAATGCTCTTTCCAACGCAGTGCGATAGACTCTTTGTCTTTTAAGAGTTTGGTGCCATCTTTTGATTGTAAAGGGTTTGTACCATAGGTTTTTGGTCCATAAATGGCCCTTGTGGCCTTAAAAAAGCCCCGTGCATCATGAGATTCTGCAAGTTGTTGAATTTCTTCAGCTTTCTTTTCCACCAAGCGTTCTTAAGTTCTCTTGTTCTTCTTTGGACCTCAGCCTTTGCGCTAGCGTAGGTTTTTTTCTTGGCAGCGCAGTTAATATCATTTTGCCATATTTGGAAGGCTTTCCTTTTTTGGTCAATTATATATTTAATCTCATTGTCATTTTCATCAAACCAATCCTGATGTTTCTTAGTTTCATATCCAATAGTTTGTTCACAAGCTGCAGTAATGGAGGTTTTCAGCTTAGACCAATGGTCCTCAATGTTGTCAGGAGGTTCCGTAGGTAGATGTTCCTTAAGAAGTGATTGAAGACGAGTTTGCTTAATAGGATCTTGAAGGACTTGGATGTTCATTTTACGCCTTGGTTTCCTTCCTTGAAGCCTACGTTGGGGAGCAATGTTGATAACCATTGTGGAACGGATTAGTCGGTGGTCTGTCCAGCAGTCGTCGGCACTCACCATGGCCCTAGTAAGAAGTACATCGCGGCGATCTCTAACACGGACAATTACATAATCCAGAAGATGCCAGTGCTTTGACCGTGGGTGCTGCCATGATGTTTTAAACTTATTCTTTTGTCGAAAGAGCGTGTTTGTGATAGTGAGATTATGCTCTGCACATATAGACAAAAGTAAGAGTCCGTTCGGGTTGCTATTACCAACTCCGTCTTTTCCAATAGTTTCTGGCCATAAATCAAAGTCACGCCCGACTCTTGCGTTAAAATCGCCCAGGAGGATAATTTTATCCTCCTTAGGTATCTCTGACAGGAGAGTGTCCAACTGGCTGTAAAAACTTTCCTTGATGTCATCATCAGCATCTAATGTTGGTGCATAAGCGCTCAAAATAGTTACCTGTTGGTTATTGGCGAGCTTTAATCGAAGAGTTATCAGGCGTTCGTTAATGCCAGTAGGAACTTCTGACAAAGAGTTCACTAGTTCATTTTTGATGGCAAAGCCTACACCATGTATTCGTCGGTCCTGCTCAGGTAGTCCTTTCCAGAAGAAGGTATAACCTCCTTTTTCTTCTTTCAGCTGTCCCTCTCCTGCCCTTCGAGTTTCTTGAAGTGCTGCTATGTCAATCTTAAACCGTCTCAGCTCCCTTGCAATAATAGCAGTCCTACGCTCAGGGCGTTCACTATCTATGTTATCCAGCAATGTCCGTATATTCCATGTTCCAAAATTCAAATGTCTTTTTCGACCGCTAAAATGGTGACCCCACTGGACGCGGTAATCCAGTCAGGGGAGAAAGAGGTAGACTATGTTTAGGGCACCTTTTCTAGCCCCCTCCCCATACGGGGTGAGCAGAGTGGATCCTAAATAGGGCTGCTCAGTCATGGATACAGCTGCCGAGCTGCTCGACTACCTCGTTCCTTGAACAGGGCGACTGAGTCTGCATCCACCGCCCATGTGCTGGTCCATGACTAGGGGCTTCCAGATTCACAGTCCTGCCCCCGTTGCCATTCGCCAGTCGCCATGGGACTTTTTTTGTTTTTGTTTGGTTGGGTTGGGTTGGGTTGGATGGGTTGGGTTGGAAGACGCCTGTGCGTGAAACTGTTTTATGTGGGGAGATCGGTGCACAACGAATCACCACACAAACTTGACAGAGTACGGCAGAGATCCAATGGCACGGTTACCCTGACGATTGGAAAACCATTCTCTGCTGCAGCCTTCATCCGCCTTCACAGCCGTTGTAATTTAGGTTTAATTATCTTCCGCCTGTTCTGCCGTTGAGGACTTTATGTTTTGGATCGTTCTTTGTCTGGTTCCTCTCCCCGGACCTTACCGCCATGGGTGACCCTACTGGGAGTACATAGCTCCCGACGGCATTGCTCACAGGATTCATCGGAACACGCAAGCCCACTCACCACTTCAAGGTGACGATCCGGCGAGGGGCTCCCTAGTAAGTGTGCCTAAGATTGTAGCCTTCATTTCCTTTTCAGTAGGGGAGAAGGATATTTTGTGACCTTGCACCATCCTAGTTAGTTCACAGTTCCATAGAAACATCTTACGGTTCCCTCCTATCCTTCCCTTTTCTCCACCAACATCAACATTAGCTGCCTGTGTGCACATCTAGCATCAGCATCATCGTCGTCATCCTCATCTAATGAATCTATAGTCTTAGGAGGGTGAAGTGCATACGTACAGCAAAAATGTAAAAAGCAGGGCAGTGAAAGACTGTGAGGGCTAGTAAGAGCTAAATCACCAAACCATAATATAGTGCGGCAAAGGTGAGAGCCACATCAACATTGTATCTGCAAAGGAGCTACACCTGTCTCTGTTCAAGAAAGATTTGCAGCACAGTTTGGACTGTAGCTGGGAATATGTTATGAGTATTTTGAGATTTCAAGATAAAAATCATCACAGACAAAAACAGAACAGTATATCCAGGATGCAATGTGGTATTTCCAGACTGTATTATTTCCAAGCAAAATAAGTACACAAGAACAGGAAATTGGCTAGGATTTTTTTTCTTTAAGGAAGTCTCATAGAGGTGTTAGTGTCCACGCTAATTAAATCTTAGCCAGTGCTTCTTTATTGATTTTAGTACAAGGAAAGCCAGCAGTAAAAGTAAGAGTATACTAAGATGAAATCTCATCTCCTCCTACATTATCTGCTGACTTTCAGATTACAACTGCTTTCTTTGGTCCAAGATGGAAACTTCAGTATTTTGTTTTTGTGTTTTTTTCTTTTGGGACGAAATTAAAGTTGAAAGAAAATAGTTCAAAGCATCATGCAAGAAGGAATTTCCAGGGTTAATAATTGTTGTTGGGAGTGATGGTTTTGCTTTCACATTTTGATTCAAGACAATCACAGGTGGAAATAATTCTAAGATTCAGGCTATTTTAGGTATTTGGGTATTTTTAGTTGCCTTTACCATTCAGAGCAAAAGCCCGGATTAGTACAGATGATCTTTTAATGATTGGCTCCCTCAGTCATGCTTTGAGATGGTGTCCACTGGAGTCAAGCAGTTTTAGATTTCACACTACAAAAACCCCAGCAGGGGGCAATTCTATTGGCTTTGTGAGGCCTTGGTTTGGAGAAAGCGGGGAGGAGAGAAAAGCACAGAGGCTTTCTTTGCCCCATATGGAAAACAAATTAAGTCCCTGCTGTTAACAGGAGGAATGGGAGGGTGGGAACATCCCATTCCTGTAGGGATTACTGAGAAAATGTGGTTGTGTGGAAAAAAAATACTTTCCTTAATGTTATTTGATGGGGAAATTGGATAGTTGGATATACCTCCCTCCTCATCCTCTCACAAATGAAAACTGTTTGAGAGAGATAAGGGATCCATCCAATTCACTGAGCATGTCCCCTGTATGAGAACCTACTGGAATGAACAAGTGGGTTTATGAGTTGTAGGCCTTACGGATAAATAAAAGTTTAACAAATCAGCGGATCCGGATGGCTCCCACCTGAAAGTTCTTAAAGAACACAAATGTGAAATTGCTGATCATCTAAAAAAAATATCTGTAACTTGTCCCTAAAATTGGCTTCTGTAACTGAGGAATAGAAAGCAGCCAATGTAATGCTAATTTTTAAAAAAAGGATCCAGGAAATTACAGGCTTGTAGTAAATGTGTTTTAATTTTTGTTTTTATACTTTTTATATTTTGTAAGCCGCTTTGGCTGACTCTATTGGAATAAGAAGATGGGACATCTTTTGGATCGGTAAGTGGTTAGAACAGGAAGCAGAAAGTAGGAATATATGGAATGTTCTCACAATGAAGGAAGTTAAGAAGAGGGATGATTTCATTTTAGGGATCATTAGGGAAGGGACTGAAAATAAAACTTCCAAGATAAATAATGCCTTTGTACAAAGCTATGGTGCAAGCATGCTTGGAGCTCTGTATATAGTTCTGGTTACTGCATCTCAAAAAGAATACAAAGGCAACCAAAATTATTGCCAGACTGAAGCAACTCCTCTACAAGGAACATTTACCATGTTTGGGGTGTTTTAATTTAGAAAAGTGAGTAAGGACCATATGACAGAGGGGTTTTTTGTTTGTTTATTTATTACATTTCTATACCGCCCAATAGCCAGAGTTTATAAAATTATGTATGGGGCGGAGGGAGAGAGGGAACTCTCTCTCTCTCTCTCTCTCTCTCTCTCTCTCTCTCTCTCTCTCAAAATACTAGAACCCGATGAAGCTGATTAGTGGGAGATTCAGGACACTCTTCTTCAAACTGCACATAGTTAAACTATGGAATTTGCTACCCCAATATGTGGTGATGTCCACCAATTTAGGTGGTTTAAAAAGGGGATTAGACAAACTCATGAAAGACTAGGCTATCAATGGCTACTAGTCATGATGGCTCAGGGAAATAACAGTGGCAGAGGACTATTTTCCTCATATCCTGTTGTGCACTTCCAATAGGCATTTGGTTGGCCACTATGGATGTTGGGCTTGATAGGCTCTTGATCTAATCGAGCAGGGCTCTTCTTATGTTCTGTGTTTTTACTCCAGATGATATCAATCAGGCCCCTGTAGAAAGGCATGTACCGTACCATATTATAACCCAACTGCATAAGGCTAGTCTGCCCAGTAAGCCCCCTATGAAAGCCAATGTAGCATTGCAGTTGACAGTGCAATTTACTCAGAAGTAAGTCCCATTGACTTCAAAGGGTCTACTGAGTTCAATGGGACTTATTCCCAAGTAAGTGTGCATAGGACTGCAGCCTAAGAGACTGTGTGGTGAATACACTGGATGTCCTGAGGCAAGCCATTGTGCCTCAGCCCCTCCCATGCAAATATGGAATATGGAGATAATGACAGGTAAAGCATTCTGAGCCTTTAAAAGAATCTACATAAATACTGAGTATTAGTATGAGCTCGTTCAAATCCTATTTAATCACAGAGTCATTAGGTAGCCATAAGCAATTCTCTCTCTTTCAGTCCCCCAGCTGCAAGACTGAAATAATCACATCAAGATTATTTTGATTATTTTCTTGAAATAATCAAGAAAAGAAGGCACTGAGCAAATGTTGGGAGTGGATAAACATGCTGTGTACTGGGGTGGAAGGGAGGATTAGGATTAGAGCGGACACTTTGCCTAAATCATGAATGGGCACTTTCATTCCATGGGCTATACCCATGTTTGATTTCACTTCTCAAGCTATGTAACCTAGAGCACTCTCACAGACTTCAGTGAGACTACTCTGGAGGAAGTTATTTTAGTGGACTATAGATCTAGCTTCTTTAGAGAGTTTAAAATAGACTTGATTTATTAGTGGCCTACATTACAGTGTTGTTGTTTAAGGAGTACTGAGATTATGGATGTAAACTGCTTTGAATTTCCAGGAACACAAATTATTATGCGAAAACCACTTAAAACACTCGAAGGGTTGCTCCACACAGTGACTGTAATGTGCATAGGGGTTTGCCATGTGTCTTCACATGCAGTGCCTCTGCACCATTGCTAGATGTCTTGATGGTATGGAAACACTTCATGCAATGCTAGTCATGGCCATGTTTCAAGTTGCTTCTATCAGAGGGAAGGAGATGACGTGCAGACCAGCGAACAGTGTGAGCAATCACTGCATAGCCTGCCTATAGATAACCCGTCTTGCTAATATACTTCAGTACTTTCCTGCATTGAGCAGGTGGTTGGACTCGATAGCCTTGCAGGCTCCTTCCAACTCTATGATCTATGAAATCTATGAGTACTTGCCTTTAATACCTCTGCTGCCAGTCCTCCTGTCTGCAGTTAAAATGAAAAGCCAAGAAACTAAGAAATATGGGCTCTTTTCCCAGCCTACCAAAGAATTACCTTAGTTATACAATTTCCATTGCTATTGGTATGTTTAAATATGGAGTCATTTATTCTACAAACAGCTTTAATCAAGTACTTGTTTTGGTCTGTTTTGCTCACAACAAATCACAAAGGCTAATATTTCTAATAGACAGGAATAAAACCAATGCCCAGAAAGAGGAAGGCAAGTCTGCATGTCACGTATGCAGTCACTGGCAGAGCTAAGAATGAAATGAAGGAATTTGGTTCTGTGTTAGAATTCTGTCTACACAGACACTTTGATTTCACTTCTCAAGCTATGTAACCTAGAGCACTCTCACAGACTTCAGTGAGACTACTCTGGAGGAAGTTATTTTAGTGGACTATAGATCTAGCTTCTTTAGAGAGTTTAAAATAGACTTGATTTATTAGTGGTCTTACACCAAAAGAAATGCTCTAGAAATGTCAGACACCATTATTATTACGGGCCTGCACAAAGCTTTGTCAATCTCTATTGGTTTACTAAGAATGTCTGCAACAAATCGTACCAAGGAGGTTTTGTGCCATGCATCAAATCTGAATTAGGATGAACCTCCCCTTCAATATAATTTTCACTTACAACTTAAGTAGGATTTGAGCCTGGAATTCTAAGGGACAAAAGTCAGGTTCATTAACCCACTGCATGTTTTTGCCCCTGGGATTTTCAGACTTCATTAAACAATATTGCACTCAGCCATAGAACAAAACTGCCCAGACACATGACGCAGTCCTCAGATTGAAATCTTAAAATTCAGTGGCCGCGTTCACACCTCACACTAAGTCACCCTGTGAATAAGCTACACAGTGTGGGTTGGAACAACCCACTGTGCACCCAACAAAAGATCGGGCTCACTGTGGCTTGTTCTCCCCCTCCTTCCCCCTCAGTCCTCCCCTCGGTATCTCAGTGACCTTCATGGCAGAGCCATTTTCAGAGCACTTAACACCTGTGGTTAGGGCGGTTCCCTGACAGTTCTAAAAAAAAGTGCAGAAATATATACAAATGTAATGGCTGGGAAGTAAATTGAGGGGAAATTTACACACCTGCAGTAACTGCTCCATTACTGCAGGTGCACAATTTCCCCTTCCATTTAGGTACTTCCCAGCCCTTAAATTGGAGCAAAATTCCCCTGCATTTACTTCTCAGCCATTAAATTTGCATATATTTCTGCATATTTTTTTTAGAATGTTCAGGGAACCTCCCTAGTCACAGGTGTAAGTGCACCAAAAAGGAGGGAGGAATTAATATCTCCCCTTTCTGGTGTAGCTGGAGACTCAGGGAAGTGTTGAAAAGGTGGAGGGCACTGAAAACTGTCAGTTCAGCACTTAAAAGCCAAAGGATCACATTGCTAAGTTGGAGATATTTCACCAAAGGGGGGGACACCTACTTTTGCTGCTTTCCCCCCTTTACTGGTGCCTTTCAGTTGACAGTCAGGCAATCAGTCACTGGCAACTGTGCACAAAATTGCCTATATGCAGTCTCACCTTGTCAATTTCCACGTATGTTACCTACTCCACTCTGTTGCTCTCTTTAACCACTGAAACAGACAAGAAAATTGACCAGGCACAACTTCTCATATTGGACAGCCAGGGGGGGGGAGAGAAAGCGAACACAATTGCGCAATTTTCTGGGGCTGAAAAAATAATTTTGAAAGGGTGGCAAACCAGCGACAGTCGCTCCAAAGTGCCAACTGGGCACTGGTGGAGGGGCTGTCACTGGTGGTGGCATGGGCGAGATCACAAAGAGTGACGGGGGGTTGCAGCTCTTGTCAAGTAGCTCACTAGCCAATCTCTGCAACCCATGATAAAATTGCTCTCCTAGGTTCAGACTGAAACAACAACCCATTGTGGGTTGAACAACCCCTAGAACAATCCATCAGTTGTCAGGGTGGCTTGCTCCTGAAAAATTAGCCATCTTGCAGGAAGCGGTCTGGGTTCAGATGACAAAACAACCCACCATAGCTAGTTACCCACATGCGAACCAGGTCAGTGTCTTCAATGGAACTAACTGGATCTAAGTGGTTTGGCAACTGCAAATCTGTTACCACCATGTCCAAGCGCACGCACGCGCACGCACACACTTAGGGGAAAGGTTGTAGCTTGGTGACAGAGCACATGCTTTAAATGTTTTACAGGTTCAATCCCCAGCATATTCAGGTAGGCCTGGGAAAGACGCCTTTATGAAACCCTGGAGAGCTGCTGTCAATCAGTGTAGAGTCTGCCACTTGCCCACTCACTGCCCTTCACCACCTCGCTTGCTTATGCCATCGCTGCTTCTTCCTACTGCTGCACTTACCTCAGTAACAAGGAAGCAGGAAATCTGCCAACTTCCTGCTTCCTCGCTCCTGCGTATGGTAGGAAGAAGTGGTGGTGGAGGTTAGGGGGGAACAGGGGTCCTGGGAGGCACACCAGTGGTCCCGTGGGGTGTGCTATGGTCCCCATGGGTGCTGGGTTGCCGACCCCTGGTGTAGATAATACTGAGCTCAATAGGCCAATGGTCTGACTCAGAATAATGCAGCTTCCAAAGTCTGTCCCCCCACAAATTTTAATAATGTATATATTTACTACTGTGATTCTATGGCAACATTTAAATTGCAGAGGCCTGTGCTGCTGCAACTAAAGCAACATCCTGTCTCAGGCTCACACTACGTGTGGTGGCAGGCCTGTTTGTTTAAGCCCAAGTGGAAGTGGTGGGCCCAACAGTAAGAGCAAAAGGGGCACATGGGCGAGGGGAGTGGAGCTATTCTGATAATTAGCATATCCAGTTCAGAGCAAAGACTAGAGCAAAGAGATGACCTGTACACTAGATGCTGGGGCTCTTTCACTGGATCCTAAGCACTACTGGAGCACAGAACTGGGCTACTACGTTTAAGATATTTTTTATGCTTTATCAACTATCATGTTTTCAGACTGGAAATTAATTATGCATTGTAAACAATTAATTGCTTCTTAGAGATCAATAACAGATGGTCCCAACTTGAAATGTGTGGGGTTGTGGCTTTACAACTGAGGGCATGGTTCCACTTTACAGCCTTTGTGAGCACATATTGCTCAGACGGAGGGCTGCCTTAAGTGATTGTAAAAGAATTGAAACATACACACACACACACACAAAGTGACAACACAGTTTGAAAGGAGACTGCAAAAAGGATTGTGTGAGAATTGCAGGTTGGTTGCTGTAAACACATAAAAACAGGCTTGCACGACTTGTGACCCACCCGTGACTTGATAAACCCCCCTCCTTTGCTGCTTGCGTAAAGCATCCCAAACATCTAGGGAGCGGCAACTGGGTGCCCCAAGGTGCGACTGGCTGCACTCCTGTAGCACATGTGCAGTTCATGTTTGCAGATGCATGCATGCACACACATACACTGTTCAACATTTTTCACTTACTATGGCAAACACTAGTGGAATGCCCCAACAAACAGGCTGCCATATGAAGCAGTTCTAAACTGACCATAACTTGGGGGTCGGGGGAAGGAGAGAGAAATGGGATGTCATGTACCCTCCCCAGTGTAAACTGCTTCTATAGTCAAAATATATGTCTTTCCTCTCTCTAAATATTAAAACTGGCTAAAAGATGTGCTTTCATACTCAAGTGGTTTCAGGAAGGCTATATTCCCACTCCACAGAAGGATATGGATCACTATCCTAATAAAGAAGAAACCCTGAGGTATGCGCATAAGGCCATCACTTTTTACAGTAACTGGACTTTTTAAGGCAGGGCTCTCCAACCTTGGGTTCCCAGATTTTGCTGGCCTACAGCTCCCAGCATACCCTGCCAGCATGGCTAATGACAAGGGATTCTGGGAGCTGTAGGCCAGCAACATCTGGGGACTCAAGGTTGGAGAGCCCTGTTTTAAGGTAACTGTGCCTTCGCACTTTGTGCTATATAAATGCCAAGTACTAGTATTGTTGTTATTAAAAGTGCTTAGCTTTGGCTAGGTCACACACAATATCCATTACATATTTTCCCCTCTTCTAGAAAGAAGTGAATGGCAATTTTGCAACTGTCTACTGTCCTCCAGTGGAGAAAATTCAACTAGGCATCTATACACTCAAACCTCTGTAGCCAGGCAGCCTCTTTAGCGATGGGATAGGATTTGTCACATGCTGACATGTTCCATCTATAATTACTGACAGACCAGAAGGCCTCCATCATTTATAATATACCAGGTTGATAAAAGATGGGCTGTTACAGTTCTTAGCAAGGATGAAATGCTGCAGAGCCACCACAGGATTTTGTGAAACCAAAAGACCTACCATTTCCCCCATAGCGCTTGCTTAGAATGGATATAGAGGGCCAAAACAGGTTTTGAAGATCACAGCAACTGTGACCACCCACTTCAAAAGACAGATAATTGTCAAGGACAAAGTAATGCTATGCAATGAATAGCAAAACTCAAGCAATAAATGAGGTTCTAGATTAATACACTGTGCTGGGTCCTTTGGGTCAGTAATGTATGCAGGTTTCTCCCTTATGATGCCACACCATCTCTTTCTAGTGCTACAGAGAATCCTTTCTTTTGCCTGAAATGGCCAAATAAAGGCTGAGGCAATGTGTTTGCCACAACACACTTTGTGCAAAAATCAGACCTGGAGAGAAAAGGAAGTGTGTGAGACTAAACTCCAGGCTTAAGAAATGCAAAGGTGCAGCGTTGTCACCCAGGTTAAGCTTACACCACACTTTCCCAAAAAGTATGTTGTGGCAAGCACATCACAGCAGGCTACAATTGTGCACTTGCAAGCAGGTCTGCAGGCCCCTGACTTGACATGACAAAGTCACAGGATTGCTTCACTGCATACCGACTACCCACATTTCAAGACACATTCATGAAATTAAGTGGTCCGGAGTCTGGTCGGTCCAGTCGCTCCGGACCCATTGGAACAGTCTAAAGCCTCCTGTGAGGCTTTAGCGAAGCACTTCGTAGATAAAATCAATCGGATTAGGAGTGGGATATCGTGCGTCGTGGACACAGGGAGTGAGCGGGAGGAGGCCAATGGCAGACCGGTTTTGTGGGATCGGTTTCGGCTTCTTCCTTCTGATGAAGTGGACAAGGTGCTTTCATCTGTGAGGCCGACCACCTGCTTGCTTGATCCTTGCCCGTCCTGGCTCATAATGAGCTGCAGGGAGAGACTGGGTGAGGGGATCAAGGCGGTGGTGAATGCCTCCCTCGAGGAGGCAGTGATGCCATCAGCCCTCAAGGAGGCAGTAATAAGACCGCTTCTAAAGAAGCCCTCCTTGGATCCCCAGGATTTAAACAACTTTCACCCAGTCTCCAATTTACCATTTCTGGGCAAGGTGATCGAGTGGGTGGTGGGTGCTCAGTTGAAGGCACACTTGGATGAAGCCGATTATTTAGATCCGTGCCAGTCGGGCTTCAGGTCTGGACATGGGACAGAGACGGCCTTGGTCGTCTTGGTGGATGATATGAGGAGGGCTTTGGATAGGGGCGAATGCTCCTTTCTAGTCCTCCTCGATCTCTCGGCGGCTTTTGATACCGTTGACCACGGTATCCTCCTGGACCGCCTGGAGGGGTTGGGCTTGGGAGGCACTGTATTGCAATGGTTCCGGTCCTTCCTCTCTGGAAGGTACCAGAGGGTAGTTCTCGGGGAGGAGGCTTCGGACCCTCGGCTGCTCACTTGTGGAGTGCCGCAGGGTTCCATCCTCTCCCCGATGTTATTCAACATCTACCTCAAGCCGCTGGGAGCTATCATCAGGAGGTTTGGGGTGCGGTGTCATCAATATGCGGATGACACGCAGCTCTACCTCTGTTTCAAGTCCTCACCGAGGTTGGCCGTTGAGACCCTGTCCAAGTGCCTGGAGACAGTGGCTGGCTGGATGGGAAGGAACATGCTGAAGCTGAACCCCGACAAGACCGAGGTACTGCTGGTGGGGGACAAGGGGAGGTTAGGGGATGCTGACCTGGTGCTGAATGGGGTACATCTACCCCTGAAGGACCAGGTCCGCAGCTTGGGGGTCATTCTAGACTCCCAGCTGTCCATGGAGGCTCAGGTGGCAGCTGTGAGCCGGGCAGCGCTGTATCAACTCCATCTGATACGGCAGCTGCGCCCCTACCTTCCTAATCACCTGCTCCCATCAGTGGTTCATGCCTTGGTCTCCTCTCGCCTAGACTACTGTAATGCGCTCTACGTGGGGTTACCCTTGAAGACGGTTCAGAAGCTACAGCTGGTACAGAACGCGGCGGCTCGCCTGGTTAAAGGCAGCCGCCGGTGGGATCACATCACGCCAGTGCTGAAGGATTTGCACTGGCTACCAGTTGCTTGCCGAGCCGAATTCAAGGTGTTGGTTTTGACCTTTAAAACCCTATACGGCTCCGGTCCAGTCTATCTCAAGGAGCGTCTCCAGCAACACCAAGTGGGCCGCTCAACAAGATCTGCCACGGATGGCCTTCTCCTTGTCCCTTCAGCCAGAGCAGCTAGACTGGTGGGGACGAGGAAGAGGGCCTTTTCTGTGGCGGCCCCCATACTGTGGAACTCTCTCCCGAGTGACCTCCGCCATGCCCCCTCTCTGATGAGCTTCCGTCGCTCATTAAAAACCTGGTTGTTCAGGCGGGAATATGGGGTGGGTTAAGATTTTAAAATTTTTATATTGTTTAAATGTATTTTATTGCTTTTATTCTGTGTACATCGCCCAGGGTGGCCGGTTGCCGGCCAGATGGGCGATAAATAAATATTAATAATAAATAAATAAATAAAAAGACCTCACATCTTAGTCATAAGCTGGGTGTCTTTTAGTTCTTGATTTCCAACTCTCCCCTGACAGCGCTTCTCGGCAACTGTTCTCATTGTTTCTTTGATCTTTCCTCACCACAACTATTGCCTCATGTTCTCCCAGGCTTGATTGTACAGTACCCCATTTTCTGAGGAGATGATATACCAACCAGGCAAATCCCCAACCCATTAGCTGGAAGAGAAAAAGGAAGAATGCACAATCACTCATGATGACTAAGAAAGCATTTATGAATCCATCTAGCACTGGGAGATTCATTGTGGCTGTTTCTTGATCTTCAGTGACCCATAAAGGAAACCTACATTTATCTGTTTACTTGAGAGCAACATTGTCTAAGAGCAGTTTGTGGTATTCCAGACATGTTTTGGGCACACTTGATATGGTAAGTGAATTATTTCCACCTGTCCCATTATTATTCCTGTTGTAGCTTTATAAAGGTGACTGGCATAGTCTCATTTGCATGCCTGTTTCTGGCAGCCTGTCATACATCTGTAGTATACAATGAAAGCTACCTATTAATATTTCTTCTCCACATGCTCCCCAAAGGCACCTGTCTTCTAAATTACACCTTGCAATTACCCTCCCCCCCACCCCATGCTGATCCTGTAAGCAAAATCCAACAACTTGTCAACTGAGCTGGAAAGCAGCACCTTGTGATAATGGCCAGCTCAGCTGCATTCAGCAGAAAGACCATGCAAGTGCCAAGGAATTAACATTTTAAAAGCAGGATCACTTAAAATAAACACAACTAAAGGAAAGAGAAAGGCCTCTAGGGATCACACTCTACTTGTATTAGTTCTAGTTTGACAGCAGTTGTAAATAAAGAGGAAAGTCTGCACTGCAGCAAAGTTTTTGGCAAATAAATACCAACACACAGAATATCCTTCTGCCCTAGGAAGTGACCATTGGAGAATGTCCTCCCCAATTGCGCCTCTCCCTCTCTCTGGCTGGGTTTACACAACAATTTAAACACAATCCTTTTTAAATATAATGTAAAAGAAATAGTTGGCAGTGGGCTACAAAGTTCCAATTTGGCATGGACACTGTGCCCATTCAGACAAGTGTCCATGCTGAATTGGAACTTTGTAGCCCATTGCTAACTATTTCATTTACATTAAAAAAAAAAAAAGTTGGGGCAGTAGAAAGCACCCTTTGCTAGCCCCTTGGCAAAAGCGGCAGCCCTTTTTTGCCGCTCTTGCCAAGGGGCTCTGTGCATTTTTGGCTTCTCAATGGGTTAGCCTGTCATCTGGGTTCAGACAACACGTTAAACCTACTAGGGTTTTCTTAACCCTACTGCAAACCATGGCTTATCAGGGTGGTTTATAAGCCAAACCAGGTTGGCTTATGAACCACCACAAAGCATCCACACAACACGCTAAGCCACTCTGCCTCTTAACCTACTGAGGTTTAGTGTGTTGTATGAACCCAGTCTCTCTCTTGCACAATCTTAATCCCCAGTCCCCCTCTTCCCTTTCCTCCTACTCCCAAGATCCATCTCTTTCTTCTCTTCCCTCTTCCCCAGTGCCTGTGCTGCCAATGCTCTCTCTTCATTCTTCCTCCATTTTACCTCGTCCCTGATGCATGTGCTGTTGCCACAAGTACAATACAATAAAAGATGCAGGATTTGCTGATTTCAATGGAACCTCCTTCACTAAATGTGTATGGGACTGCAGCCTAACACCCAGATTGTTAAATCATTACCTGGGGACAAATTTAAATTATAGCATTATCTGATAAGCTAGTGAAAATACTATCAATATGCTTGGCATAGAGCATTTTACCTGAAGTACCCAGGGCAGCCAAGGTATCTTCTTCTACAATGAGTGAAATCTGAAGTTACCTAGGCCCCATTCATAGCAGCATAGGAGCTGCTTCCCTGGAGCATCTTCCCACACTGCGCTGGCAATTATTTGAATAAGCAGTATTGCCTGATTATCAATTGGGAAACTCTGTACCAGAGCCTCAGAATTCTCATCACTCGGGATGTATGAGAACATCATTTCAGTTCCTTTTTTTAATCAGGACTTTCCAAGTTCACACCTTCTGGATTGAACACGGACTCAGGCGCAATCTGAGGTCGAAGTCCATACATTTCTGAGCTTGCAATGTGATTCACGGCCCCCCCCCCCAATTGCACTCAACAGCATGTGCACATTTGAAAAATGCGCACAAATACACTTTTAATCAATGGGAGAAGAATGCATACATTTCAAAGATACGCACAATTGATGCGTACATTTGGAAAAATATGCACAAAAATACACATGGATTTTCACGCGAAAATAAAAAAAAACGAAGCTCGCAATCTGATATGGGCTCACGCTGGAAGGAGCTTTGAGATGGAATTTGGAGAACTTTGGTGAGCTTGGGTTTTGCTGATTCACACATCCCTACGAGTCACAAAATAACTCTGTTTGATGGGGGAAAGGTAAAACTCCAAACTTTGCCTGCTCTGGCACCCCCTTGTCTTTCTCTCACAGCAGCACAAACCACCTCACCTCCAGAAATTGCCTTGGAAGAACATGGCTGCCACACTCCCCAGCTATTTCTTACTTAAAGTAGCAGTGATCACACATGTATCTGTTCTCCCTCACATCCAATTTTAAGGTGTACAGAATTCCCCATCTTTACTCTTCTGCAAAAACTGCACACTTTCCCACTCCACTTCTTCAGTGCTACTGCCAGGGGGAAGCAGTCCAGAATTTACCCGGGCAAACGAAGAGGGAAGGAAGACCTTTCCCCCATACTGTGCTGCTAAGGATGCTACCGCAAGGGGAGGCGACGCTCAATAACAACTGCTCTAGAAAAGGGAGCGGGAATGCCCCTTTCCCAGCTATCCAGTCTATTTCCCCACTTACCCTTTTGCTCAACACCAGACATGCTAGGAACTGCTACTATGTAGCCTTTCCAAAAAACAATTGGTACCAAAATTACAACTACACTGAACAAGTCGGAATTCTTATATACTTGCATACAAGAGTGCAAAAGGGCTCACACTCAGATTCTCATACTCAGATTCTCATGTTTTGAGAATATAACACTAGCACAAGGAATATAACGCTAGCATACAGGAACCAGGTGACCGGGACCAATTGTGTGGTTCCTTCCCTCCTGATCAATGCCCTCATCTCACTGTTGAGGGAAATGACTGGGAGGGAAGAACCCACATGATTGGTCCTGGTCACCTGGTTCCTGTATACCAGTGTTATCAAACATGAGAATCTGAGTGTGAGCCCTTTTTACTCTTATATGCAACCATACAAGATGGGAAAGAACCACTGTCTACATGGTTTTTGTATTCAAATATGTACTAGAGCAGTATGGGAAGAAGTCATGGTGATGCAGCTCCTATGTCACTAAAGGTAAATGTGAATTCTTTGCCTGCCATCACCATAATAGTATATTGGTTTGGATCATGCTGTGCTCAGCTTGTCTGAGTGTGGAAAGCTAAGCAGGGTCAGGCCTGGTTGTTCCTTGGATGGGAGACCCCTCCTCTAGTTTCCTGCACTGAGCAGGGGGTTGGACTCGATGGCCTTGTAGGCCCCTTCCAACTCTGTGATCTATGAAATCTATGAAATCAATGTGTGGAAGAACTTGTGCCATAGATTGCCTGTGGATGACCAAACCGTACTTTCACAGAACTCCAATCAGCCTTGAAATGGTTGGTACGCAGCCAATCCAAAGACTGTGGGTATTCTTTAGCCACTTGTGCAAACTTGTCAAGACACTCATTGCATGGGAAACATCTGCTCATCTGCGTGATGAATATTCTACTCATCTTCCAGCCTCTACTTGTGTATGTTATTAGAAGGGTCAAAATGCAAAGCAAAACAATACTAGTGACTCCCTCAATACAGACTACACAGAGAATCTCCTAAAAGTGCTCTACCTTTCTTCCTGCATTTCCTGGTGCAACCTTCTTATGGAACAAATACATTTGGCTCCTGAGAAGAAAAGCTGTTTATTCTGTGTTAAGCCATACTCTGTGAAGAATCATAACAAGAAAAAAGACCATAAGCAAATTAATGGACCCACATGGAACTTGGAACCTCAAACTTTCCCACACTTTTGAATAAGCATTTGTCTACATGCTAAATTGGGTGCGGAACAGGGACAAGTACAAACATAAAATGCACTTTAGAACACAACAAACCAACCATTCAAGAGATGCAAACTTGAGGTTCAAGCAAGCGGCTTCTTCTCAAAACAGGGCTCTTCCAATTGGATGATAACTCCAGCCACATTCATGCAGCAAAGGATACTAAAACTTTGATTGGTTATTTCAAAGTTCCATAAGTTTATCCTCAAGTCATCTGCTGACATGTAGGTTTCATAGTCACTGTTCACAGATATGGAGTTGATGTGATATGTGTGTGCATTTGCGAATACTCTCCTGGGAGTTGCCTCCACCATTAAATCCATGGGCCTTAGCACAGGTACCTGGCAAAGACAAGAAACAAAAGGAGTTAATCAAAGAGAATATATATATTATATTATCAAAGGAAGTATCACACAGTGTACTGCTGTGCAACCATTTGCCTTTAATTTACAAGTATGGCTCTCAGATTCTTATCTTGCACCTGAAATGTTAAGCTGGTTCATGAACATGACAGGTAACAGTGTGTGTGTATGTGTGCGTGTGCGTGTATGCACCCCACCTTTAGTTCCCATTCATTTTGTTCTGTTCAGTTGAGATCTGTTCTGCACATTATGTGCAAGCACATACATTTGTTTACCCTTATTCTGAATTCTGCAGAAGAAAAGGCCACTGTGGGAGAGGGAATGTAGAATCTGAATGTAAAATGTACATGTGGAATGTAGGTGGGCAAAGGGTTAATCACCCCTCCCCTACTGCTCTTCTCCTCAAAATCTCCCCCTTCCAAAGCTGTTTTTCTTCAATAAACAAGTAACAGCATCAGGGCTCTATTACAAGAGCATAGTTAACCCCTTTGTCTTCAGTGAAAGTTAATGCATAGTTAACCCCTTTGTCTTCAGTGAAAGGATGTCTTAAGACAGGGGGACATAAAGCATAAAGTAATATGCAGTAGTGGAGGACATATGGCATGACCAGAAGGATTTTATACCATGTTGGTAAAATATACCTAAGCCAAACAGCAGGAAAACTGGAACATTGCTTTTAGCATTGTAGTAATAACATATACTGTATACAAAGGAGTATGCCTTATATTTATTTTATTTAAAATATTTTTACCCTGCCATTTCTTAAGAGTTCAATGCAGCTAACAAATTCAAATTAAATAAAAACAGCACAGATTAAAAAATGCAAAAAACTAAAAAAAAAAGTACCGGTAGTTGCTTTTGTAAATCAGTGCAAGTAGTTTAACTAATTTTTATTGGTTTTATTGATGTGTTTTACCTGCCCTGTTTCTGAATGTTTACTTCATATTTTATTGCTGTTTTACTGTACTTTATTATTTTATTGTATTTGTCTTTTATTGTAGTTAGCGGTCTTGAGCACCATTTGGTTGAAAGGTGGAATATCGATTTAACAAATCAAGAAACAAACATCATACTGAGTCAGAAAAAAACAAACATCATATTGAGTCAGATCATTAGTCTACCCAACCCAGTATTGGTGTATCCAGCCCAGTTCAGCAACTCTCTCCAAGGTGTTGGGCACAGCCCTGCTCTCTGAGATCCTTTTAATTGGAGATGCTGAGCTCTGTAGGGATCTGCTTATGTGTGGGTTATTAATGGCAATTTTCAAATGGTTTCTAAACACAGGCAAGCATTACTGCTAAACAGAAAAATCCTGGAAGAGACAGAAAAGGCTGCAGACTTTTGCCGAAGCAGTCATCTGTTATTACTTATTTTTGAGGGATCTATACTAATGTGAGTATAGATTCCATCCCTTGTCACTAACCTTCACTTCCTTCAACTCATGACATTGGGATGGTGGAAGATGCAGAATCTGGAGGGGGAGTAGAATTCATGGGGAGAGAAGCGCAACACAGTACAGAATTTGGGGAGAAGGAAATTCAAATTGGGGGAGGGAGGGGGCACAGCACAATACTAAGACACACAGCATAATGGTTTTCCCGTTATGTTTCTTAAATATAATCCGATCAGATATCACTCAATGAACAGATATGGTCAGCGCCAGCAGACAGGAATAGCAGCGTAAATAATATCTCCAGCTATATAACACCATAAGGCAACTTAATATAACGAAAAGGTGTCAGCCAATGGTGGCCAATGCCAGTAAAGTATTTCCTCCAGCAACTTCATTACTGTGCATTATTGTCTGTATGCTGCCCGGGGAGATTTCCCATGGCTGTGGAGGTGGAGACGGGGAGTATGACAGCCAGGATCAAGTGACACTAGAACATAGGAACTGCCAGCTCAGAGCCTGAGATTAATGTGACGAGCCTGCTTTCTAATTCAGCCTGACATATTCAATGATGCATCGTTTGCTGTTGAAGGACTTGGCGCAGCCATCTGGGGACATGGCCTAGCATTTTGCCCACAGACTGCAGGGAGCAAGCAGTCACTCTGACTGTCAGAAACACGATGGCTTTCAAAAGATAAAAGCTTCCGTAGCCCTACTAGATTTCCCTAGAAACAAACAAGCAAACAAAATTAAAGATTTTATTCAGCTCTGTAAAGGTATGTAGGAAAGGCACATACCGTATTAACTAGTTTCTCACCTGGTCTGGCCAAATGTTAACTCAAAAGCAGAGTCTGCCACAATTAGCGAGAGGCAATCTTCTACACCTACATTTTATACTGGAGCTAAGTATATAGGCATCTTTGTATGATAAAAGCATGGATTGTGTTCAGACTTCTACAAGGATGGCCAAATTACAATTGTTCTGACAGGTGCGGGGGTGGAGAACATCTTGGATGATGTTGCCAAGGCAGTATTCGACGAGAGAGAGAGAGAAATGTGTAGCAAGCACCAAGCCAACAAGGCTAACGTGGAAAACCTTCATCCAAATAGCTGGTACAGGGAAGATTTCATTTGTCGGGACTAGGAGTGCCTGACTGGTACTATGTTCCAACTAAGGTTGTTTCATAGGTTCCATCCATTCTAGTATCACCAAGAAATGGATCCCAGGGTGGGGAAAGGATGGATCTATGCAGAGAGGGGTTACCTCAGGTCTCAGTGGCTCCTGTTGAGTTTCCTGGGGGAAAGCACATGAGCTTCTATCTCAGACACAGCTGACAGGAAGCAAAACCTTCTCCTGATCTAAGACACTAGGGGCACTAGGCGCAGGAGACAGGCCCAAATTGGTGTCCCAAAGTGCACCTCTTTACCTCATCCCATATAAGTGTATAGCTACCATTCACCCCTATGGAGAAAAAAATAACATGCTGCAATTAAGGCCAATGCTGCAGTGAGGACAAAACATCTCCTCCTCAACATTGCGGAGCCTATATGTACAGAGTAAACATACATGCATGGCGTGTCTGCGGACGGACACACACACACACACACACACACACAGTCTGTGTAATATACAGAAACATCCTGCCCAGCATAATGGCATGCATTTGATTAATAAAACAATGTGTTTGATCTGTACAATTCCTGTGACCAATACTGAAGGGGGTGGGGGGAGAGTAACAATGTTATTTGGGACTAGGAGTAGATGCATCTGCCAATTTTAGTTTTTCTCAGTTTGTCATTTTTCCAATCTCAAGTTCATTCTGTCCTATTTCTTTACCCATTTTTAAAAAATTCTTTTTAAAAGTCCTCACAAAAACTTGTACACTTGTACACAAAAGCTTTGGTGTGCATTTCACCTAATATGTCATTTTTCCTAGTATACACATTCTTTGCAAGCAATTTTTGTACATGCAATTTATCCTAATATGTAAACTTTTTCTGTGCACTTTCCCCCAATATTCACATTTTCATATGCATTTTCTGACTGGATAACTGCATCACAAAATTGGAAGAAGTGTGAATTCCAAGTAGGAAATGGCCAGACACAGTTTAGGTTTAGCAAGGTTGCTGTATCTTCATACCATGACCTGTGACCAGCTGTTCTTAGCATCTGTGAAGGACTTAGGGAGGGTAAGTATGTATCAGGGTAATTAGAGCTGTTCGTGACCAATCCGGTGATGGTAGAAAGACCATAAAACCACTTAGTTCTAGTGCAGGGGTGGGAAACCTGTGCCCCTTCAGTTGTTGTTGGACTACAACTCCCATATAGCCAATGGTGAGGGATGATGGGAGTTGCAGTCCAACAACATCTGGACGGCCACAAGTTGCCCACCCTTGTTCTAATTGCCATGGGAGCATTCAATGTCATTTGTCAATGGTGGCAAAGAGGGAAAGCAAGTTTTCTAGAGCAGAGAGGTAAGGATCGGTAGTGGACATCCTGCCAATTTCCTTGTGGGGACAGTGCACATGACTACAAACCATTGGCAGCAAGAAAAAGATTATGAAAACATAACTTGGAAATCTAGCAACAAAAATTTACTACATCATATTTAGCCATTCTGAACATACATAAGCATAACATATTAAAGAAAAGTTCAAGTACCTAATTAAAAGATACAGGATAATGTTCGCCCGTATGCTCTTTTAAGAACATTACGGAGAGTGTCTAGAACCAAACATGTTTTTAAAAAAAAAGGTTGACATATTAATACAGGGATGTGGAACCTCTGGCCCATGGAGCATCCTTGGGTTCTGCCATGGGGTGGGCCGTGGCCTTCAAGGCTCCAAGCCCTGCCACCTGGAGGAAACCCCACTGTTTTCTCAGATCTGAGACCAGAAATAACAGTGGGGCTGCAGGCAGCGGGGGACTCAGCTGATACTGGGAGGAGTATCCACCCTTCCCAGCGCCAGCTGAATGGTTTTGCACACCGCATGAAGCCAGTGACTTGTGGCTACTCCTTCCAGCGCTGGCTGAGTCCCTTTCCCAGCATGGGAAAAGGCAAAATGGGTGGGGGGATGATGTCAGTGGGTGTGGCCAAGCTCACTGACATCATCCAGCCTGCAGAGGCTCTGGTGGGGGGCAATCTGTCCACACACACCTAGAAAGTGTTCTGCACACCTGTATTAATATATGGAATTAACTTGTATGTATTACTTTGTTGTATAAATAATAATACCTATTCTAAAAAAACCGAACAACAACCCACACACCTTCAGAAGTTGCCTTTAGTCTTTGCTACCAGTAATTAGTGCCAGTGGCCTAAAGTTAGCTAAGGGTGATTTCCTACATTACTTGAGTGAGTTGCTTTTGGCTTATAGCTTTAGGTCAGCAAGAAAGCATGCCATATCCAGTTCCGTGAACCTCCATGGAAGCAAGAGACTGAGGGCCAAAATCATCATCATCATCAGGCGATCACTCATGACCGAGTAAGATTGTCTTCCAGGATAAAAATTTACAAAAAGGAAATTTTAAAAGGAGGAAATTCTAAAGAAAAATTGTGTAGACTCTAGCGATGGGTCCGTAAGTGACTGTGGAGGCCAATTTTAGATCCACACAGTTTCCCACAGTGAGGACACAGGTTACCAGATGGAAAATGGTCCTGTAAAGGATTCGTTTGACGTGCTTTTCGCTTAGCACGTTTCTCCCTTTCACCTTGCACTTGGGCTTCTTCAAAGTCCATAGAACCTTTGTGAAAGGCCAACCTCCTGTTAGATCGTTCATGGGCCAGAGCTTCCCAGTTTTCGATGTTTATATTGCATTTTTTTAGATTAGCCTTAAGAACATCTTTAGACCTCTTATATTGACCACCGATATTCCGCTTTCCATCCTTGAGTTGGGAATAAAGTAACTGCTTTGGGAGACGGCAGTCAGGCATTCGAACAACATGACCAAATTATACATGATGGGAGTAGCCATGTTTGTTTATTCGTATCTGCCTGTTCCCAAAGCTAAAGCTGGCGGTGGTGTATGTGCCTAATTTTTACAACAAAATCTGTACAAGGGTGAGTGGAGCTGAACCTTGTCCCACCTTATCACACTGTACTCCATTGCTTCCAGCACTTTTCTCTCTAGGACAGCCACATATAGTATCAGAGCCAGGATGGAAGAAAAATGCCTGCAGTGGTGGAATGTGGGGAGAAAAGGTAGGTGGGGAGGGAGGAGAGGTCAGCTCCCCTCACCCACGTGCCCCTTGTGTTGTACAAAGTGGAGTCCAACCCTCCACGTAAGATATGAATGGGGTAAAAATGTGAAGAACAAACATGCCTGCCCCAGTCCTATGTCCTTAGGCTCTGAAAGCCATTTCACAAATTTCCAGTATGGAGAGGGATACTTGTGTTGGGGAAAACATGCAAAACGTGATGTGCGAATAGCAGCGGTGGTGTCTTTTTAAAATCTGCAGTTTTCTTCTTTGTGTAATCAGACACTTCAGTCCCCCATTCACCTACTACGTTTTACTCTTCTCCTTTTCTTGATCGCAGTGAGGGAAATAAGCCACAGTGGATTATTTCCACCGTGCATGCTGGTTGCATGCTGGCCGGATCTTTCTAATGAAGCTCGCTGGTGTGGCTTGCTGTGTCATCTGAACCCAGGCAGTATGGCTTCTTGGGGTTATTTGAGGGTTGCTGCCCCCTCAAACAAGCTATGCCTCCTGGGTTCAGACGACACAGCAAACCACGCCAGCAAGGCTAATTAGGGAAATCTGGCTGGGATGCGTGGCGAGGTTAACAAGCCACGGTGGCTTGTTAACCATGTCACAATCACGCAAACTGGGTCATTGTGTGTTAGCATACGAAATGACTCTCAGACCTGTAGTAGATGACAGCCACAGGTAAAATGGTTGCTTATTGGATATCAATTAATACTTATTTAGCATACAGCTTTTATCATTAGGTTTCTATTTAAAGTCACCCATCTCTTACTACTATTATCATGACAATCTTAACCAATACAGACAGCTCCTTAAATACTTTCCTTATTCAATTACAAGAGTAACCTGGGGGCGATATCTGGTATTCTATATGCTCATTATTAAAGGGTAATTCAGTGGAACAAACCAAATCAAGAACCTATGTAGTCTGTCAAATAAAATAAACCAACTAGCAAATTATATTATATGTTGCATTTTCAAGGGGGGGGGGCGGTCAAAATGGCAATCGTTCTTCATGTCTAAATATATATGTCTTCATCTTTTAAAGAAGTGACCAAAAGAAATTATACCAAAAAATGAATTCTTCCATGCATGTGATGATCACATGCCACCAATACACATGCAGCTTTCAATGCCTTTCTTCTGTCTAGTGAAGGCATCCGCCTTTCCAAAGTTAATCAAGCACTAATCCTCTTTTGAGCTGAAAAATTCATTTTTTTGCCATGGTTCAGTGGTGATCATGGTTCAAAAAGCAAAGGAGCTGGCCCTCCTCTTTACTCCTAAAAGAACTGCATTTCTTCAGTCAACCCCAAATTGAAAGGGGAAAAGATGTCTGCGGTGGAAAACTCAATCCAATCAGGATAACTGCTGCTGTTTTACTACTTATGTTCTGAGTTTTAAATCAGGTTCCTTTAGGGGGCCATGTACATTTCCCAGATGGAACAAAAGCTTTGTCAGACATACTTTGTCCTCATACTTTATGAATATAGACTTGCTTTCACCATTCAAAAGTAGGCCACTTCAGCATGACAAGCCTAGCTGGTAGGGAGAAAGAATGGCAAGGTGAACTGCACTGAATAATCTGCTCACAAGATTTCCTTTGTGACTTGTTCAGGCCATTTAATTTTGGTGCTTACATTTCTATTTGATGCACAGTACTTCTTTGCTGTGCACCGCATTACTGTGAGAAGAAATAGCGCTTTTCCTCTGAAACCCAACATCATATATTTTAAAACTGAAGGATGTAAACACACAATAACAACACAGAATAGAGAAAGTGGGTGAACTCCAAAGATGCTTCTAGAATCTCACTGTACATGCGACTTCTCTGGGAGCTACCTAGTTTTATGTACTGTCACTCTCAATTTACATCTACATGTATTTTTAGATGCAAGAATAACATGTGAGAGTGCACACATTTTTTTAACAATGCAGCACTTGGCACAGCCATCGATCTGCTTGCCACCAGATGCCATTGATCAAGCTCCTATTGTGTTTTATTTTGACCCCATTAACATTACTGGAACAAACCATGTGCAGCCATGAACTCACTACTTAATATGTCTACATGGACAGAAAATGGCTCTGGGTATTCAGGAACAGGCAGTGCCCTCTCCTGCCACACTCAGCTGAATCTTTTTACTGTAGCAGAGGTAGGGATGTGTGAATCAGCAAAATGTGAGCTCACCGAAGTTCTCCGAATTCCATCTCAAAGCTCATTCTGCCTCAAGTTTGATTGTAAGCTTTGGTGGTTTTTCCTTTCCACACGAAAATCCGTGCATATTTTCATGCCTGTTTTCCAAATGTACGCATCAACTGTGTTCATCTTTGATATGTACGCATTCTTCTTCCATTGATTAAAAACGTATCTGTGCGCATTTTTCAAAAGTATGCATTTTTCATGTGCATTTTAAAAATGTGTGCATGCTGTCAAACGTATTTCTTTTGGTCCGTAAATCACATTGCAAGCTTGGAAATTTATGGACTTCGACCACAGATTGCATCCAAGTCTGTGTTCAGTCTAGAAGGTGTGAACTGGGTAAATCCTGATAAAAAAACAAACTGAAACAAATTTCTCCCTAAGCACAAGTCACCTGTCTAGACAGCATACCTGCTTTTTGGGGAATAGGGGGATGCTCTGAGATAGTGAGTAGCAACTTCAGATGGAGCCCTAGGTATTAAGTCCCCATTTTCTCTGCCTTTTCCTCTCTCTTCTCTTCCCAGAAGGCTCTCTTCCCTCAGCTACCAACAGTAGGAATAACTGGGCAGTGCTGTCTGAGGATTAATATTTTGCATACAGTATATTCATCAAAGACTGTTATCATGGTAGGCTTACATTTTCACGCTCTTGGTGCATCTGCCTTGTTGGGCCGTCCCTATGAAGTGAGAGGAGACACCTTCCTGCACAAAGATAAACTAGCAATCTAATTACAAGTCCCTGGTTTCCCCAGGCATTCTCCTTCCTTCTAAACTCACACATTCAAATAGTGCTATTTGAATAGAGAGCCAGTGTGGCGTAGTAGTGAGAGTGTTGGACTTGGACTAGGGAGATCCGGGTTCTAGTCCCCGCTCAGCCATGAAACTCACTGGGTGACTTTGGGCCAGTCACTGACTCTCAGCCTAACCTACCTCACAGGGTTGTTGTGAGGATAAAGTGGAGAGGAGGAGGAGAATTATGTAAGCCGCCTTGGGTTCCTTGCAGGAAAAAAGGCGGGGTATAAATGTAATAAATATAAATATAATATAAAATATAAATATTTCTTCTGTCATTTGTTTCTTGCAGTTTTAAAATTATTATGTCATTATAGAATACAGCAAATCTCTGATGAGCTTGTTTAGGCTGTTACCAGTTTGTTTGGTGGATGTGATTCATTCACCCAACTAGGAGGGAAATGATTGGGCGGAGAGGACCCCCACTCTCAAGGTTCCTGATTCAAAGACAGCAACTTGATTCAAAGCAACCTGATTCAAAGACAGCAACTTGAGAAGAAGGCACTATAGATTGTAACCGTGAATGGAGCTACACATAACAGTTTGGGAGCGGAAATGCTTACAACATTCTCCCAATCCAAATTTCTCTCCAGATTTTAGGATTCTGAATTACCTGGTTTTGTGGGTTTGGACCATTGCTTCATGAATCCACCATTTTTTCATTTTAATTTCCAGGTTTTATAGAGACTTCTGCACATATGCAGTTTGCCAGAGTTTCACTTCCAAATGCTCTTATCTTGTCTTCCCTCTACCTTACCAATATGCATAAGCACTTGTGCAAACAGATAAAACACCATGCAAAAAAGTCCTATCTTTAATAAAGAACTAAATGGCTTGGGACCTGGACATCTTAAGGACTGCTTTGTCTTGTATGTCCCTCTCATGCACTCCAAGTAACATCAGAGATTCTGTTCTGCATCCCCCTGCTGACCGTGGTGCAGTGATGGGTAAGAGAAGCAGGACGTTTTCAGTCATGGCAGCAATGCTTTAGAACAGTGTTCTCCAACCTTGGGTCCCCAGTTGTTTTTGGCCTACAACTCCCAGCATGCCACAGCCAGCTAAACACTGCTTTAGAATGCTTTCCCTAGGAAAGCTCACCAGGCCCTATCATTACATACATTCCACCATCTGGTAAAGGTGTAGGTTTTTTGGTGAGATTTTTTTGGGGGGGTGCGGGTGGGAGGCTGACTGGGAACTTTACTTCAGCTGCGACAGGTGTTTTTCTGACTGCTGTGGCATTCCTTTATTATATTATTTTTTATTGTTGGTTTTGGTGTTTTAATTTTTCTGCTAGCTGCCTAAAGTGGGATATAATTTTAAAAATCACAAATTAATAAATATAATATTGATGTATTCAGGAGTTTGTATGCTCACCTGCTCATCTGACTATACATGCTGTTGTTTTATCAGTTATCTCTTATGCACATCAGTAAGGTAGAGGGGAATAAAGATCAGAGCATTTCCAAACTAAAGGAAATGAAAGCTGCAGTAAAATGTACAAGAGCCAGTTCTAGAATTAACTTTACAAATTATCCATGTTACATTGAAGGAAGACAGAGCATAATGCTGGACCAAGAAAATCCATGCAACAAAAGTGGAACGGAACTAGGGGCAGCTGTTCAACCCTACCTGAGAGTCAACAAAGGGTCAAACAAACTACATGTTATGTTAACTGCAGAGCATTGCTAAGGCTTATCCTTTTTAAGTGTGTGCTGCTACGAGTTGAGGGAAGGAGAGGAATAAAACCTTTCCCCCCACTGTTTGCTTCCCCAAATTTCCACACATATACACACAAACAGGGATTTAAAAATGTTTAAAGGTCTCCATTGGTGTCAATGTATGTAGGCCTTTTTCTTTTCTTTTTTTTTAACTCCCATGTTGGGGGGGGGGTTCAGGAAGCAAAGAGTGGAGGGAGGGAAGGTTTAAACCTCCCCTCCTGGTACATGGTGATCCCACTCTGAAGTGGAGCTGTGAAGACTTACTCTAGTCTAGAGTAACAAAGAGATATGCCTGAGCTACACACTACGCAATTAATGTAACATGTAGTTTGACTCAAAGTTGAAGCCAGCAAAGCCAATGCTATATTTGATGAATCCGCCATTGAAGAAATCATCAGGCATTTTAAGTCAGCATGACCACGTTGAACTAAGATTTACATCTCTCCTGAAGTACTCACATGTTTAATTTATAAGCCCAAATACAGCCTGCCCGTAACCCACTTTCTACCATAGCAAATGGTTGTGGGTGTCTTTAGCTCAGATTCCTTCCTCTCTTTCATCATCTTTCTGTGAGTATAATGTTAATTCATATGTATCAACAACAACCTACCATAATTAGTAAGGATTAAATTACATCATGGGCAGATTAAAAAAAATAGTATTTATTCTTCCATTTATACACCTTTCCATTCATAGATGGGAAAGGGAAAGGTGAGGTTAAAAGCAGAATAGAGTTTTTGTGTGCAGATAGAGAGGCATACATATTGTGTTTATCTGGGAACAGCCACTTGAGCTTGGTTGATAGATTGAGTCTTCCAGTGTATGCCCTTTTCCTACTGCGGCCACAGTTGCCAAGCACACAATAAGGATGGTGAAGCAGAGCAGAAGAGGGAGTGTTGTTTGCTTTAATGAATGTGCTTAGCGGTTCTTGACAGACCTACCAGCAGGAGTCCTGTTGAGCTTTTCAATTACCATTTCACTACAGAGAGCGCTTCTAGCACACTGAACTGCTCCAGCATCAGAGCATAGGCAAATAAATATTCAGAGCACACCTACAGCTAATAAAATTAACAGAAGAAGAAGAAGAAGAAGAGGAGGAGGAGGAGGAGGAGGAGGAGGAAGAGGAAGAGGAAGAGGAAGAGGAAGAGGAAGAGGAAGAGGAAGAGGAAGAGGAAGAGGAAGAGGAAGAAGAAAGCAGCATTTCACTATGTTGCCATAAACTCGCCTCCTGCAATACACAGCCCAATAGGATGTGATTGAAAGATGAAGTAGGAAGACTTGCATAGCTCTTGCTTGCTCTCCATCCACTTGCCCTTGCAGGCCATACTGACACTGGGTTATTCTAGTGTGTTATTTTTCACTGAAAATACTGCAATATTACTGAGAGGAAAAAAGAGTCTCACAATCATTTCAAACCTTAACTGCTGTGCTTTGGATCCAATTAATGAGTATTAAAAAAAACATACCTGGCATCATTTCCTGAGTGGTGCTCCTCAGGACTTAGTAAGAGATGTGAGTGTTGTTGAAACAACTGGAAACAGTGACCATGGTGATATCACATGTATATAGCAGATTTAAGTGGGAAATTGCCAAGGAAGTCCAACACAGTCACATTTGACTTCAAAAAAGGAAACTTCTCTAAAATGAGGGATCTGGTTAAAAGAAAGTTGAAAGGGGGCATCAAGAAGGTTAAATCCCTTCAAAATGCTTGGAGATTACTCAAAACCACAGTAATAGAAGCTCAGCTAGAATATATATCACATGTTAGGAAAGGTAGCACTAAATCCAAGAGGTCACCAGCATGGTTAAGAAGCAGTGTCGAGGAAGCAGTTAGAGAGAAGAAGGCTTCCTTCAGAAAATGGAAGTCTTGTCCAAATGAGGAGAACAACAGGGAGCACAAGCCTGCACAAAGGAGATGCAAGCAGACAATAAGAGATGCAAAAAAGCATTATGAGGAGCATATTGCTAACAATATCAAGGGCAATAATAAATAATTATTTCACTATATCAGAAGCAGGAAACGAGCTAGGGAGGCAGTTGGACCACTGGATAGCAACAGAGTTAAAGGAGGATAAGGAGATTGCGGAGAAGCTGAATGAATTATTTTCATCTGTCTTCACTGCAGAAAATATAGGACAGATACCTGTGCCTGAACTGATGTTTTCAGGAAGGAAGTTTGAGGAACTGAGGCAAATAGTGGTTACAAAAGATGCAGTTCTCAACCTTATTGACAAACTGAAAGTTAATAAATCACCCGACCCAGATGGTATCCATCCTAGAGTTCTTAAAGAACACAAAGGTGAAATTGCAGATCTTCTAACAAATATATGTAACACGACACTAAGATCAGCCACTGTACCAGAAGACTGGAGAATGGCTAAGGTAACACCAATTTTTAAAAAGAGATCCAGGGGGGGATCCGGGAAATTACAGGCCAGTTAGCTTAACATCTGTTCTGGGTGAAATGGTCCAAAATATTATTAAAGACAAAATTTGTAGGCATATAGAAGGGCAAGCCCTGCTGAAAAAGAATAAACATGGCTTCCGCAAAGGTAAATCATGTCTCATGAACCTTTTAGAGTTCTTTGAGATTGTCAATAAACATGTGAACAGGGATGATCTGGAAGACACTGTTTACTTGGACTTCCAAAAGGCCTTTGATAAAGTCCCTCACCAAAGACTCCTGAGCAAACTTAGCTGTCATAGAATAAGAGGACATGTTCTCTTATGGATCAGTAACAGGTTAAAGAATAGAAAGCAGAGAGTAGGAATAAGGTACATGGTAAATTCTCCCAGTGGAGGGATGTAAACAGTGGGATCCTACAGGGATCTGTATTGGGAACTAGGATGTGTGAGGAATCTGATAGGGGGGTGAAAATCTGATGAATTTTAATGCACCCCCCCCCCCAGATTCTGGTTTGCCAGCCCTGTGCTGGCACAGACTCGCTATGATGCGAGTCAACCCAGCTTGCAGACTTCCATCTCTAATGACAGGCCGCAGTTTGTGCATTAAAAAAAACCACTAAGGAAATTTGCACAAATAACGATATTTGTGCAATTTGCTTAACTTTATGCAATTTGCATAATATTACACAAATTGCATAAATCGTGGTAGTTTGCAAATTGGCACCTGAAAAGCATATGGGTCTAGCGCGACTTGCGCAAATCAGCCGATTTGCTTTTTGGGTGCTGATTTGCTCAAAACATGCAAAATACCGTGATTTTAGCAAATTGCATAAAGTTACACAAATTGTACAACTACTGTTATTTGTGCAAATTTCCTTAGCATTTTAAAAAATGCACAAACCGTGGCCTGTTTTAGAGAAAGACGTCTGCGGACACCCACCCCCCAACTCAGTCCGCTGCTGATCATCAGATTGGAAGCAGCCAGGAAGTCTGCCAAGCTCAAAGGAGCCGGACTTCCCAGTGACAGCACATCCCTAATTGGGACCAATGCTTTTCAACTTCTTCATAAATGATCTGGAATTAAGAGTGAGCAGTGAGGTGGCCAAGTTTGCTGCTGACACCAAATAATTTAGGGTGGTTAAAATAAAAAGGGAGTGCGAAGAGCTCCAAAACTGAGAGAATGGGCATCAAAATGGCAAATGCAGTTCAATGTATGCAAGTGTAAAGCTTGCACACTGGGGCAAAAACTCCCATCTTCACATATATGCTGATGGGATCTCAACTAGCAGTGACTGACCTAGAATGAGATCTTGGGGTTGTGGTGTACAGCCTGATAAAAATGTAGATCCAGATCCTAATCGTGGGGAAGCTTCTACTTGCATTCAAGCACTCAAAGGGAGACATGACAGAGGTGTACAGAATTATGCATAGTGTGGAGAAAGTGGATAGGGAGACATTTTTCTCCCTGTCACATAATGCTAGAATCCGGGGTCATCCCATGAAGCTGATTGGTGGGAGACTCAGAACAGATAAAAGGAAGTACTTCTTCACACAGCCCATAGTTAAACTATGGAATTCACTACCACAAGATGTAGGGACAGCCACCGATTTGGATGGCTTTAAAAGGGGATTGGAAAAATTCAAGGAGAATAAGGCTATCAATGGCTATTAGTCCTGATGGCTATATGCTACCTCCAGTATCATAGCCAGTATGCCTATGTGCACCAGTTGCTGAGCAACATAGACAAGAGGGTGCTGTCGCACTCATGTCCTGCTTGTGGGTTTCCCATGGGCAGCTGGTTGACCACTGTGTGAACAGAATGCTGGACTAGATGGAGCCTTGGTCTGATCCAGCTCAGCTTTTCTTTTGTTCATTTATTAAGTACATGAATATCAGTCATAACGATCTAACTGGAGGTTGGCCTTTCACAAAGGTTCTATGGACTTTGAAGAAGCCCGAGTGCAAGGTGAAAGGGAGAAACGTGCTAAGTGAAAAGCACGTCAAATGAATCCTTTACAGGACCATCTTCCATCTGGTAACCTGTGTCCTCACTGTGGGAAGCTGTGTGGATCTAGAATTGGCCTCCACAGTCACTTACGGACCCATCCCTAGAGTCTACACAATTTTCTTTAGAATTTCCTCCTTTTTAAAATCTCCTTTTTGTAAATTATTATCCTGGAAGACAATCTTACTCGGTCACGAGTGATCGCCTGATGATGATGATCAGTCATAGCTTTTGCCTGCAAAATATATGCAACTAGCCTTGTCCTGCACATATTTTGCAGCTGAAAACTGTGCTAGATACATATGGGCACACTTCCTAAGTGATGTAATGCATGTGTACGTCATATCTGGGAATTGCCTTCAAATGATCTATATTTTCTTATCACCACATTAATATTGGGTATTTGTGTGTGTGTTGTCCACTGCATTAAGACGAACATTGTTTGTTTGTTTGAAATAGCAAACTTAATGCAGGTATGCAGAAAATGCCTGGCAGATTTTTGAGTTTTTCTTAGGTCTTACTGTCTTAAAATCTACATCCTTTGTTCAAAGGTCAATCAGGGCACAATCAAATTGGGATGCCCGTAAGCCTCCGAAGTCAGAGGATAATGGGCATCCAATGCACGGCAGGGGAAGCAGCAGAGGCTATCTCCGCCTCTCAACTCCTCCCACCCTGCAAGTCAGCTAGCAGCAGTGCCTCGGAGGGGGAGGGAAGGAGGTCGGAGCACACTCAGGATACGTTGTATCCTGGCAGCCCCAGTCTCCTCCCCTCTTCGCCCCCTTTACCCCTTTTCCGAGGTAGTTCTTATGGCTTCAGAGAAGCGGCTGGTGCAGTTCGTTCTGTGCTGGCTACGAGGCAGGAGGGAGATCCGAGTGTGGAGAGGCAGGAGGGAGATCCGAGTGTGGAGCCCCAGCTCTGAGGTTGGAGCGCTGTCTCCAACCTCAGATCTGGGAATCTGAAGAATCCTATAGCCCCCTAGACACTGTCTAGGGTATCACTCTCTTAATGGCTTTTCTAGGAACATATACCACTGTACACTGTATATTCAGGAAACAGGATAGCATCACAAAACACTTTGAACGAGTTTAAATTTCCAGGGCCCGACGAACTGCATCCTAGAGTAATAAAGGAACTGGCAGAAGAACTCTCAGAACCACTGTCTATTATCCTGCATTGAGCAGGGGACTGGACTCCATGGCCTTATAGGCCCCTTCCAACTCTACTTTTCTATGATTCTATGATTCTACACCACAAGCAGGGAGGTTTTGAACAGTACTTACATATAGAAACACAAAGATACAACATACATATTCCAGCCTTTCTTGAAGAAGCATCATACAATGCTTGCTAATGAGTGAAATGCAGATTTCTAAACCATCCTAGGCTATCATTTAGACTAGATTATTTAATCCAAAATAAAGTGCAACAAACATGTTTAGGCACCCTAGTCACTTTGTACGCAGCCTGAGTTGGTGTCTGATAAGATCTTCAAGAGCAGATTCAAATACTGACTGCATGCGTGTTGGGGAAGGGAATCTGGTAAGGTCTCCCTCACACCTGTATCACCTCAAAATGCATGTGTGTGGTTGCTCAATTAAAAATGCCCTTAATCACATTAGAAAGAAGGCAAAACTTCAGTGTGAAAGCAAACCCCCCCCCATGCATTCTGAGGCAAAACAGTCATGTGGAGCCCTGTTGCCATAATATGCCCCCAGAAGCTGGAGTGTCCCCCCACCCCCACCTGCTGCAAGCCACTGTGCTGACCCACATTCCTCTTCAAGGCATGCAGAATTTACACTCCTTCATATTAAAGAGAATATTGCATTCAGAATCCCTTTTCTATAGACCAAAATGCTGCAAGCAATTACAGCTCAGGCATTGTAGTTCTCGTCTTTGACCCCCTGCCGTGTTTCAGAGCCTCTCAAACATCAACTGAAGTCCTCACATTTCTTGAAGAGAAGCTTTCACTAAAAACTCTTCACTGTCATGAATTTTCAAAAGGGTCCTTTCCCTTTGGTTTGATGTTCTTAGCCCCTTGTGTTTCCTTTTCTCTTTTGACATCTCTGAAGCCTCCCCACACAGATGTTCAGTAGCATAGGCTAATCTCTGAGCCCTGCAGTTAAGACTATCTAGCAAAAACATGGCGAAAAAAGTGTGATACAATGGTGCTACCAGCCATGAAAATGCGAAGAGCTATCATTTGTTTCGATTAGTTTTTAATGAATGGAAAGTTGAAATAATCACTGCAATGAACTGCTTTATGTTAAGTAAAAAAGATTACCAAAAAGTACCTCAGAGAGTAATAGGATCTTCTTTGGGGGGTGGCATATCATTTTGTAGGCAGCAATCTACATTATGCAGTGGGATTAGAGAGAGTAATGGCTATGTGTGTGGGGAGCAGGGGTGGTGTGACCAAATGCTAGGCTTCGACATTCCTGATGGTCCAGGTCTGGAATTGGGAGAAGGAAGCTGGCTCTCAGTCCAATTGTGTCAGAAACACATGTGAGGTTCACAACAGGAAGGGGTCAGGTTCTAGAGTAGAAAACAAGGACTGGGAGTCAAGGGGCAGACCGGGTACATAGTCCAAACCAGACAGAGGTCAAGAAGACCTAAGGCAAAAACTAGGGAACAGGAGCAGGGGCTTAGGCACTGCCCTCACAACAGAGGAAAGATGATCAGACTGAACAGCAAGCTCTAAACCTAGGGTTTTACAGGGCCTGGTCCTTCGTGTCAGCTGACTGAGTGTTCAGGTAGACTAATACAGCAGCTGAGATGGCGCCCTTGAAGCACAGAGCTCAGACTGTCAGGCTTACAGTGGAAACAAAGCACTGAGGTAGGACCCCGGGTTCAATACCTTACATTAAAGGAGAGAGGAGCTCCCCTGGGATTACTGAAGGGGGCCAGAAAAGGAAAGGGTTGGATAAGGATATGCATGTGGCATCTGGAAAGTGTTCGTTGGCTCATGCATGGTGCACTGCATTGTGGCATCTGCAGCATGTAGGCGAAGCTGGCTCAATTTTTCCTGCCCTAACTAGTGGCACTGGCATCTCTAATAAACACACAGCCCCCTTCCCATATTTGCCACTCAGTGACAGTGACAAAGCAGTACACCCTCCCTCCCACCCACCCATATGAACCACCACTGAATTAAGGCCAATTCACACAATTAAACTGGTGTGTTAAGAATTTGGATGGAATGGATCTGTACAGCCATCACACAACCAGCTTCCAACTGAACCTCCATTGCTTGCCTCACTGCTTTATCTATTTTTGATCATTTTTTGATGAGCTGTTAAAAGCATACTGTGCTGTAGACTGGGCAGCCACTCAAAGGCTTCACCACATGCTGATTTGGTCATACACACTGGTCCTTAGTTAAAGAAACATGATGCACCTGACCTGCATCAGGTTGGAGCCCACCAATTTAAGCACCCCCAAGTCATTGCCCCAGCTCCTGCACCTTGACTGGGTTCAGACAGCATGATAACCCACACTCAAGGGGTGAGTATGGGTTAAGTGTGGGTTGTTGTTACACTGTGGATTGTTGTTGAAACATGGATTATTGTGCTATCTTAACCCAGCTGCGCTAACAAGCCATGGCTTGTTAATTATGCACAACCCATGAAGAGAACCCCTGTTTATTGCTGGGCTGTGAACTCTGGGTTGTTCACCATGGTTTGTTATCTTGGCTGGGTTCAGACAACATGACAACCCACATTTCAACGACAACCCATACTCAACCCATACTGGGTTATCGTGTTGTCTGAACCCAGTCACTGCATGCTTCAACAATACCCACCAACTGCAGACCCGTCACCCTGGCAAGCCCTGGCCCTGCTGCTTCTTCAGCCCATGGTGTCCTACTTCCTGTCTTAGAAGGCCTTAAAGCTGCCTGGGACTGGACTGTGCCTCACAGTTAAATTCAGTGTCACTAGTGATGCTGTCACTGTGAGCAAGGTCTGAGGCAGCTCCGTCCTTCTAGCAGTCCGTATTCCTGGGAAAATCTCTTGTAGAGGGGCAGAGTTTATCTGCATCCATGCACAGAACTTTCCTTATTTTCCCTGGACATCTACCTTACCAGACCACTAGTCACTATGCCCCAGTCCCTGCTGATAAAGTAAATGCCACAACAAATGTGTTGGTTTTTGAGGTGCTGCACAGAGTTGGAAGTGACCTTGACGGTCATCTAGTCTAACCCCCTGCTCATTGCAGATGCAGCTACAGCATCCCTGACAGATGGCCTTCCAGTCTGTACTCCAGAAAAGAAGAACCCACCCCCAAGGCAGTCTCAGGATATATCGGGTATATCTTTATTGGACCATTTACTATTTATGCCCAAATTGAGGACAACTGTAGTGCAGGCACACTCTGCACATTGGCAAAAATGATGCCAATGCAGGATTCTCCCACACCACATTGCTCCTGCTTCAGTAAGCTATGGCTCACACTCCCAGTACAAGTGACTCAAGATAAAGGTGGAAGCAGCCAAAACAAGGATACAAACATGCTGGTGTGGGATCACCCTCACCTTTGGAAGCAGAACTTCACTGAAATTAAAAGATTTTCTGGCTACACATCCTGAAATTCCATTTACAGACAACTGGTGCAAGGGTATTCTCCCCAGTGCCTTAAAACTATTCAGAATGTGTGTCTGTTGTTTTTTGTTAAAACAGACTAACATGGCTTCTCTTAGGAACACAGAAAGCTGCCATATATTTAGTCAGACCATTGGTCCATCTAGCCCAGTATTGTCAACACTGACTGACTTTCTAGGGTTTCAGGCAGGATTGTTTCCTAACCCTATCTGGAGATGCTGGGGATTGAACCTAGGGCGTTCTGCATGCAAAGCATGTACTCTTACCACTGAGCTACAGCCCTTCTCTTCTGGAATTTGTTTTCATATGAGGGCAACTCTGGCGTCTTGGAGAAATGGAGCAGGTAGACATTGTCTAAGCCTAAAGAAAACTCAACCTCTTTTTCCAGCCCAGAGCTCTTAAGATACTCTGACTGACTGCAATGGTGATCTTGAAGCTCTTTTAAAGCATGAACCATGCAATAATGCAATTTCTTGAGACAGTGCATGCTTTCAGATGGACAGCTCCTAGAGCTACCAATCAGAAGACATTGTGGAGCTATTCCATCTTTCCCTCCTTAATGGGTTTTCTGTGGTAAGAGAAGAGATGGAAGAAGTGGTGGGAAAACACTGGAAGGTTACAAATGGAAGATGTTGGCTGGACCGCCCGCCTGCCTAAAATTCTATGAATGAGGCAGGGCAATAGCACAATAAAAGCCTCATCTGGATGTACCCAATGAGTCTCTTGAATCAGAAGGCAAAACACTTAAACCTAATTTTAAAATATGTCTTTAAAAAGACGGGGAGGGGGAACTAATCTTAGCAAGAAAATAGCTTCTTTCAGCAATGCACATAAGAAGCAGACCAAGCAAGAGCGGAAGTCTCCAGCACATGATGTGAACTGAGGAAACTGAAGGGCTGAATGATCTCATCTAGACCTCTGAAAGCCTCATTCAGGCATTCCCCACATTCCTCTTATTGATTTAGGATAGTTATGGGCAATGTTTTCTGTACCTTTTCTCACATTCTAAAATTTCACTGGTATGTAGCAATTGGAGCCAGTCTTCCTCCCCCACACCCCACAGCTATAGATTTATGGACTGCTTAGCAATTCAGCCCCTAAAAGGCATGATTCTTTCAAGTGATCTCACTGATATATTTCTCCTATCCAAAAAAGAGCCAGCAGACGGAAACTCATCTGCCAGATTGATAGTTTCCTCTCGTTTCACTAATCAGGGAGAATTATGCAAAAGCCCAATTGTGTTATCAAATGCAAAGTCATAGCAATCTAATTCCACTTGATAATTCTGTTGGGCACATTGTTTTTACAGTATGCCTAGACACAGATACCGACAGTGTAATTGCTGTGGAAAATCAGATGAATAGGAGAAAAATTCCAGGAGGTCAGTTCTGGTCATCGAAGCTCCAAGCTGAGTTTACAAATATTAAATGGATGAATAATGAGCTTGTAGTGGAGAAAAGATTCAGCTCATGACCAGGGCAAAAGCAAATAAAAAATGCAAAGAGGCAATACAAGCCTCTTTTGCTCCCTTCTTTTTTCTGAAATACAAATTTCACAGTCCTAGCTCTTATTCATACCGGTAGAATAAGCTTCTTTATTTTGCAAAAGAAGTGAGTGGAGCTGGAAGGGAAATATATCAGCATGTAAAATCATGCATCTGAAAAGGGTCAATCTCAGTGCTTCTGTTGCAAAACGATGGGGATTTGGTTCCTCCACCCCTTAACCACCCCTAACATTAATTTCTAGCCCTTATGATTGCAATAAAAAGCTTGAAAACACAACTGCAGTGCATATAAAATGATCATAACCCATATGGCAAAATAAATGCATGTGCACACGTATAGGAACTTGTGGCATTTCACCTGAGGGGGGAAAAGCAGTGTGATATTTAGTAAAATTACCAAACAAAATGGAAGGGGAAAGAGTTTAGAAGCCCCTCTTTCCTGCTCCTCTCCCTCTACTGTAATTTGTAAAGGAAGAAAGTGTGTGTGTGTGTGTGTGTGTGTGTGTATGTGGTGGGGTACACTTAAGTGGCTGCTCAACACTTCCTAGATGGGTTTCCCCCTAGCTAAGGAACCATATTTGGAAGTACGAGCATCCCCCTTCTTGCAATTATCACTTACCAATGTTCCATCCCTTTAGAACATCTTCACAAGTTGTTTTCAATTCAATACTTTTTTTTAACTTTTTTTTTTTTTTTTTTGTAATAGGGCTCAGGGGGAGTCTGACATTGAGTCTGATGTTACACTCACTAACTTCAATTCATTAATTTCTCCCAAACTCTGTCCCTGTGGTACTGGGGTTGCTGTCAAAATCCCAGACTCAATTACAGCACAAATAGTGGTTAATAATGGGCCAAATTTATTCAATAAAAGCTTAATCAGTTTGATTTCTACAAAAAGCTTCTCCACGGTCTATGACATGACCTACATTTTTTGGGAAAACCAGTATTTATTAACAAAAGACAAATTATCTTCTGGCTTCTTCAATTTGCACCCCGTAACTTAGTGTTACCTATGGGTGCTGTAAAATTAAAATCAACAGCCATAGAGCTTTTAAAAATATATATTTAATTCACAAGAATGCTCTTCCTTTCTGTTCAAGGTCATTTAGTAAGGTCTTGAGGATCTATAGACCAGTTCTCCCATGAAGGGGCATTAGGGGGTTCGTGATAAGTTCCTAAAACATTTCTAGACTGATTTATTTATTTTTTTTGGCTTGTTTGTTTAACCTCCCCTGGGAATCTCTTTTCAAGAGCATTCCTATTTAAGTTAGCTTGCTTCATTCTTGTTAAAACAGTAACAAAAAATCCAAAACTCTATATTATATTTTTGTTACAACTGACAGGCTATGCCAATGTAGTATTAACTAACAGATACAGTATGCGCCTACCCCGGTACGAAGCCTTATTTAAAATGCAACATTCATCAGGACGCCATGCTCAGAAGAACCCAAGTGTGACCGGCCTTTGCAGCCGCTGAAGCCCTCCACACATCAGTCCTCCCTTGCTGTTGCCACCCCCTCCCCAATTGTCAGGGGAAGTTTTTGGGAAGGGGAAGACCAGCGGAGAGGGAAGGCTGTAAGCTGCACTGGGCTTGGTCTTTTCAAGTTTGCTCAGAAAGCTCTGAGCTTTCCCCAAGAATTATCCAAGAAAGCTCGAGGAGGGAGATAACCTAAGGAAGGTGTGGGAGGAAAACTTGCCTATGAGTAAGAGCCAAACAGGGTGCTTCTGAAGAGCACACCTGATACCCGAAACAACACCTCCTACAAAAGCCTCCACAAATGAAAGACTGAAGAAAGAGTATGGCTGCTTAAGACAGATTCACTCTTTTTCTAGATCTGGAAGAATGGGAGATTAGTTGAAAATATTAATTTAACATTATGTGATGGAAAGTAAAATATTATGGAGGATCAGTGCTGGAACTTATTGATTGATTTATTACATTTCCATACCACCCATTAGCCGAAGCTCTCTGGGCAGTTCACAAAACAAATTTAAAACCTTAAAATGCAGTAACATAACAAAATGAAATATTAAAACTGTAAGCTTAAAACAGAATAAAACCAAAGTAAGAACCAGGATAGTAAAACCCAGCAATGTAAAGATTTAAAAACACACTAACTCAATTTATAAAACTGGAGGGTTAAAAAGCCAGAGAAAATATAAAGGTCTTCACCTGGTTCCGAAAAGACCATAATGCAGGTGGCCAGGCAATCCTCTCTATAGTAACAGAATCATAAAGTTGGAGGGGCCTTGTATGCAATCAGGTCCAAGTCCCTGCTCGATGCAGGAAATCCAGAGCTAGAACAACTGCAATAGATCCCTGGCTAGCTTCTGTTCGAAGTCCTATGGTGAGGAAAAGCCTGTTCTCCTCCACAATAGGTAATTGGCTCTATTACTATCATAGTTAAGAAGTTTCTCCTAACGTTCAACCACAATCTGCCTCCCTATATTATTATTATTATTATTATTATTATTATTATTATTATTATTATTATTATTATTCCGTCCAACAGTCGAAGCTCTCTATAATGTAAGCCCATTAGATCCAGCCACCCTTTAGGTGTTTGAAGAGTGCTATCATTGCTCTGCTCAGTCTTTCAGCCTTTCTTCATAGGACCCCATGGGAATTTTTGTAGGTCCTAATAAAGGTATTGCCCAACAGTGGATTTTGGATTTCATAGTACTTGTTTTCCATAGTGCTAACCATCTTCCTTACCCTCTTCTAACCCATTCCAGTTTGCCTATATTCTTCTTAAAGTATGGCATCAGAACATGAAATAATACTTTAGATGAAGTCTGATTAGTGCAGAATTAAGTGGAACAATTACTTCCCATTACTTGGAAACTATGGTTCTATTAATGCAGCCTAAAATCTCATTAGCCCTTTTTGCAACCACATCACACTGCTGATTCATATTCAGCTTGTGATTATCTACAATCCTGAGTTCCTTTTCACGTGTACTATTGCCAAGCTAGCTATCCCCCATCCTATACTTCTGCATTTGATATTTTTTCCAAAGTACAAAACAATGTAGGTACCCCTCCCAGTGTAGTGTCATCTTCAAATGTGATAAGGATTCCCTCTATCCTTTCATCTAAGTCACTGATAAAAATGCTGAAGAGTATTGCCATGCCCAGGACAAAGCCCCATGCACCCCACTTGAAACCTCCCTCAAGTTTGATCATATAGCACTGATACCTTTGCTGACTTCCAAAATGAATTTTGGAGCTACGTCAAACGGGCCAGAATAATCACATCACATGACATAGAATAGATATTCACATGAGTCTGAAATAGTCCAGAAAAGCCAAAGTATGCATATCTGCAGGGACTGAATTTCTAGATGAGATCAGTTGAGCATACAAATGGTGCCCACTGAACACTTTTAGAACCATTTTAAGTGCTTGCTGCAAATAGAGGAAACCTTTTCCCCCCTTTTTAATTACTTTTGTTGCAATGGTTTGATGATGATCTGATCATTCAAAATTGATTAGTTCTGCTACATGGGTTTTATGGCACTTCATTTTTTTTAAAAGCCAAATGTTTCAAATTACCCTATCTGTCATTAAAATGATAATGTTACAGAGAATGGGGGGATATAAATTTCTGTGCTGCAGAATAAATGCTCATCTGACAAAAAAGACAAAGCCATATTTCTTGCAGCATAACCATTTTTAGTCATAGAATCCTTTGTGTGAGCGTGAATGAAATCGGGGGGCGGGGCGAGGGGGAGTTTCCAAGATATGTAACAAACAGTGGATGATCCAAGCTGTTTTTGTGTGGTTGTGTGTGGGAGTGGGGCGGGGAGACACCTCTATGAAGCAGTCTTATTCATTTTAGGGGAAATGTATGCTTTGGCAAGAAAGGATATACGGTACATACAGGTAAGAGAAAGAGACAGTAGGACAGATATTAGAGGTTTGAGAGGATAAGGTGTCAGTTTCCAATCAGACATTGTCACTACAACAGGCAGCACATTGCTTCCAGGAATGGGAGACTACCACATTTGTGTCATGTACCTGAATCATATTGGCCAAATTGCTAAAGGCTGGCTAACCTGGCCCAGCCAGCTCCCTGGTTTAACAGGTCCAAATTTGCTAGTCCTAGTTGCAAGGTGTGTATATTCAATTTCCTATGTATGAATTATGTCACACACAAGAAGCAAGATGTAGTTTTTGTCTGTCTACTTGACATCATAGTTTCCCTTGCTTATGTTAATCTGGTGTTGCTAGACACACAAAAGTGGTTTTGACATGGCTGGTTCTTCATAGACCTTTCCTTTCATAGCCCTCAGAAGACTTGTCAACCATTAATTGGTCCAGATTATCAGGATAGCAGGCACCCTGTGCCAACTGTGAAGGTTTCTCTATCAAAGGTGGGACCTAAGCCCCATGGAAATTCAATTATCTCTCTCCCTAGTTAGTCTCTGCCTGATGCCAAGATGAAGCGTATTGGTTTGCCTCAGGTTATCCAGAACCCAGGTAATATACTGCAGACTGACCTGGTTCACATGATTGCAGGGTGGCTAATAAGCCTCAGTGGCTTGTTAACCACCCAGTGGGCAGGTTTGGATGACATGATAACCTGCACTGCGGCACAAGCCACGCAATGTGGGTGAATCGCCTCAGGCCCCACGATGTACTGGACAGATTATTGGGAACATCATGGGTTACTGGCCCCCCTCCTCCTCCCCGCTCGGTCCTCCTGTGGGTATCCCAGGGGACACTGCAGGAGGAGCACCAAGTTGTCCCCCCACTCCCCTCCCCACGGCCACAAGCTGTTTTCAGCTCACCGTGGCTTTTTTCCCCTTTAAAAATTCATGAAAGGCGGCCATGCCTGCTGGGAATGATGGGAGTTGCGCCAAACACATCTGGAGGGCACCAGGTTGAGGAAGGCTAATGCTGATGATCATTTCTGAAGAGCAGTAAGAGTGACCTCACCTTTTCAATCTACAAGGTCAAGGTTTGCTGACTTGTTAAGGCGTACAATCCTCATGGGGGAGGGTGGGGAACCTCAATATGGGCTAACCCCCCGTTGTAACTGCAGCTGCTTCTCTACAGTTGCAACCTGATACACAGTTCCTGGGAGTAAGTCTCATTGAACTCAGTGGGGCTTATTTCTGAGTAGGATTTTATAGGATTGCACTGCACATTTCATTCAAATGAAGCAAGTAGTGAATTTGGCTAAACTAGGGTAGTAAGAAGCTTTTGGTCTAATCAGTTTCACTCTGGAGGGAGAAGGGGAAAGGAAGTTCTTAAATGGCAGGACATTGCTGAGAAGGAGACTTGATCCTCTCTTGATTCTCTTTCTCTTCAAAGGTCTACACATACAGGGATGCGGATATGACACTGAGAACTCATCCTTTTGTGTGCTTTGTAAAAAATAAGAATCTTTTTAAACTCCTCTGAGCATGGGGGAAGACTGATACTGCATAACAGGTCTGCCTCATAGATTTTCCTATGCAGTAGTGCTGATTCTGTTGCTACGAGCTAATTTAAATTCTCCCTGCTCCCCCCCCCGATATTATTCTTGCTACTCGAATTGGGCTATACAGTTGTACTACTACAATTGGGCGCAATCCAGTGGGGCTGCCCATAACCCTCTGAACTCGGAGGATTACAGGTATCCTATGCAGGGCAGGAGAAGCACGGAAGCGATTGTTGCCTCTGTGCTCCTCTTGCCCTGCAAATCAGATAGAGAGCCAGTTTCGGCTATCTAGCTACGGCACTTTGGATGGGAAGGGAAGGAGGCTGGAGTGCCGCCAAGATACGTCATATCCTGTTGGGCCCAGTCTCCTCCCCTTCCTGCCCTCAGAATGCCCTCTTCACCCCTTCTCTGAGGTCACTCTTATGACCTCAGAGATGCAGCCAATGTGGTTCTTTCCATGCCAGCCGCGAGTGGGGAGAGGGGATCCGAGGGTCAGAGTATTTTTCAGACCACGGATCTGGGAAGCCAAATGATCCTATAACCCTCTAGAACTGTCTAGGGGCCATAGGATTGCTCTGTTACTTGCCTTTCTCTAACACATGGATCTAAATTACAAAAACTATAAAACAAAGCCAGTATCCATACAATAATAACAGTAAAACTAGCATAAAAGACTATATGATTTCAAAAACTGTACCTTCCAAAAGAGGAAAGTCTTTACTATCTTTCAGAGGATAATCAAGGATTATGCCAAGGGAGGGAGTTTCACAGTGCAGCTCCTTCCACACGCATTCTAAATTGGCCTGGAAATTATGTCCTTGGAAATGAAGCTACATATTTACATACTGCTGTTTCCAGGGAGAGTGTACTGAAAAAAAGATGGCTGCCCCCACATTCAAAAGTCAAATGACTCCTGCACACACACACACACACACACTTGCAAATTTTTCTCCCTCATATCTGTTGTAAACAAAGATCTGATGAATGGGCCAGGGAGAAACTTCGCAAAGCCCTAGCCCCAGGTTCCATTCCTGACATGTCCTGGAAGGGCTGGGAAAGGCTCCTGCCGGAAAGCCTGAAGGGCCACTGCCAATTTCTGTAGAACAGACAATACTGGGCTAGATGTACCAATGATCTGACTCAGTATAAGGCAGCTCCTTCTGATGCTACCATAAAAGAAACAATAAAAGTGTACAGGCAATGATGGTTCTACAATACCACCTCCACTGCTCTATTGAGTGTACACGGCCTGAGAAAACCCGAGTTCCTCTGAAAGTACAAACTGGATGCTGAGCTAGTTTGAAAACTGACTACTTCCTGGACTGTGAAGAGGAATCCTTCACTGCCTATCCTATCCTAGGGCAACTGCTGACAAAGGCAGGGAAACGAAGGCTACACTCTTACTCACATTCCCTTCCTTGGGAGTAAGTTCCATTTAAAACATTGCTACTTACTTCTCAGTAAACATGCATAGCTTCTCAGTACACAAGTGAGGGTTTTCCTCACTAAAGATGAAAGGAGGAGGAGAAAGTCTGGAAATCACCCCTCCTATTGGTAAGGGAATACCTATCTCTTATACTTAGGCAGAGCAGGCAATGTTTCTGTTCTATTGCAAAGAAAATGTATTACTTGCTCACTTATCGGATATGTCTCTCCAGATTATTTGGTGTTATATTTTCACTGCATTACTATAACCTACTTTTCATTTCTTCCTTGTGTCCCAGAGGATTCCACTGGCAGCAGGATGATTTTCTGGGATATTTTAAGGCAAGGAGAGCAAATGCGATGACAAGAAGAGTAAAAGCACAAACTCCCTTCACTTGCCCTCCTTTGTTTTAACGGCTGTGATTTGCTAGGGAGCCACTGCTTGGCACAAGAAGTGGTAGAAGAAGAATTTACTCTCCTTTCTCCTGGAGCCAGCAGCCATCAAAGCTTGGTGCATCATAGTTATTGCAATCACTGCTGAGACAGAAGCAATGCAAGGCCTTTCTAGTGGGGGGCTAAGGAAGAGAAAAATTCATTGGCATTAATGGAGGTTTCCCCCATATTTTAGCCCCTGAAGTAGGGGGGAGGCAAATTTGATGGGGGGGGAGTGGCTGGGTGGGAAGGGTGAAACCTCCCTGCCCTGTGTGCACTGGTCCTGATCCACATCGGGGGCCCACATGCTTACTCAGAGGTAAAGAAAAAGGTGAGGATCAGCTGCACGCTATGTATTTGATGTAACATGTAGTTCAGCCCCTAAGTGAGGAAGGAAGACAAGGAAGTATACAGCCACACCTTCCTCTCCAACGTCCAAGAGTTCTATAATGCAGCCCACACATGATATATGACTTTTTCTTGCTCTCTTTTCTAACCCAGTCCCAATGAAGACCAATGTGAGAATACACAATAGGGGATAGATGAAATGCACTCCAATCATATCTCCATAGCTAACCCCTACTAAATAGCATTAAATGCATGTACAAACTGGGACAAGAAAAAGGCTTCATGTCGTAGTTGTTTTGAAACTCACATTCCTGTACTGCTGTACTTCTTTGTGTCCTGAAAACGAAAATGAATTGAGCAAAGCCACTGCAATCACCACAAGAATGCAACTAGTTAGAACTCTGAAAAGTTGTCACCCAGCTCTCAGCTATTATTCCATATTCTGTATTTCTGTAAAGCTTCCTATAAGAAGACACAGTCTTTAGGTGGTAGAAACACCCTTAGGCCCCCTCTCATTTTGGTAGTGATCTGGTTACAGTTGCAGAAACCTTCTCTGTGACAAATCACGAAAGACCTTTTTGGCAGGTCAGCTAGCTTATAAATCCAGGTTTCTACTGTTGCAATCAGAACCCAGAGCTGTTGACAAGGCATGGACAAGGAGCTGAATCTGGAAATATTTTGTGCAAGGCCAATGCCAGCACCTGGTACCCTTGTGCAGCTTCGTGGGCCCCAGCACCCCAGCAGGGTCCACTGCTGAAACCTCTCCGCCCCTCCCCCCAGTCAAAAACAATTCCGGTCTGGTACTCTGAGCATGCTGGGCAGCTGGGTTTACCTGCCATATTAATTTTCCACAATGCCTGTGGTACAGTATCACCCTGGGACATTAAAATCCATTGAGACTCAGTCACTTGGTGCTTCTTGTAGCATTGCTCAGAGTACAGCTGCCTATCACTGCCAACTAAGCCCAAAGGGGATCAATCAACACAGGAGGATGCCCTACAGAGGTCACTTTGCACTGGGCTCCCTCAAACCTGGTGCCAGTCTTGATTCGGTGAGACCACCTCTCAAGGCTGGCCTGCATAAGTCCATAACTCCCCACAGGGATGGCCTTTCCCTGCATGCAGGGAACCTTTTGCCCTCGACACAAGACACATCAAATTCTAAGTTGGACTTGTGAATCAATTTAGCTCATGTTTGAGTGTCCTGCCATCACACTCTCGGCAAACAGTACAAACACTGGGTTTCAAGGACTCAAGGTGATGGGGGATGTGTGGTGAGCCATTCACAAGATCATTTCCCACATGGCTCTCTGCTGTAAAATGCCATTGAGCTTGTCTGGATGTCAGAATAAAGTCAATAAACCATGCTTTATCATGAGGGGAATTGGGTTTGTGCACTTCCCACTCTTCTCCTCACAGCCTTGCTGGAACAGAAGAGGGTATTTTTGATTCACCTCAGGACTGTTGTCTCATCCAAATCCAACAAATGGTGGTTCGCTTGAAACAAACGTTAAGCCATGGGCTACGATGCTGGCCTGTTTCAACAAACCATCGTCAAGATTAACCACAGTCTGAAGTGTAAATGGCATGCTCACCTGTGGGTAATCTAAAATGGAAGCGGATGCTTCCAATCCCCTACTCCAGCCTTCCCCAACCTGCTACCCTCCAGATATTTTGGACTTTACTCCCCATCAGCTCCAGCCAGCATGACCAATGGTCAGGAATGCTGCGAGTCCAAAACATCTGGAGGGCGCCAGGGTGAGGAAGGCTCCCCTCCCCACAGCCATCCTGGAGGGGGGGGGCTTGTTTCCACCAAGATGTCCAAAAAGGCCCATTCAGCACCAGGGAGGGAGGAGTTGTATGAACCCATTCTTATACATTAGGCCAGGGCTCTCCAACCGAGGGGTCCCCAGATGTTGCTAGACTACAGCTCCCAGAATCCCTTGCCATTAGCCATGCTGGCTGGGTATGCTGGGAGCTGTAGGCCAGCAAGCTCTGGGGACCCCAGGTTGGAGAGCCTTGCTCTAGGCCTTTCAAAAATTGATGATGATGATGATGATGATGATGATGATGATGATGTCCTAGATTTATTCCAACTTTTTGTTTTAAATATGGATATGTATGTACTGCAGCCCAGGAGAGTGGGCAAACCCAGCTGCCAAGTATTTCTTTTTTAAACCCACCCAAACAAGTATTGAATTTCCCCAGTACAAACTTTAGCACATCCAGTGCTGGGAATACCCCCACAACAGAATTCAACCTTGAGGAAAACATATGCAACTAATGTAATATTTGCTGTACAAAAAATGGCCTTGCTGAAAAGAGGGTTCGCTATATTTTTAGAGACCTTTTTACAGACATGACTGAACCAAGAATTAGAAGAATCCTTTAGAAGAATTATATGTGGCACTGCCTCTTTGCTTGCTATTGTGATGGTTTAGCTGTTGCTGGTCAGCCATTCGCATCCAACTCTGGCTGTTAGTAAATGTCACAGAAACAAAGGCTCAGAAAACAAACCAATGGACATCCATCTCTGTCTTCCTGCATGATGGCAAACTCTATTCCTCTTTGCTTCAGTAATGGGCAAATCCCCAGTTTAAAAGGGAAACTGAAGACTTTTTAATAAGGTTACCCACTACCAGTCAACCTCAGAAATGTCTCTCTTTTTTTCCTCCCCCCCTTTTTTTGGCGACACTGCACAGAAAATTGAGATGATGATTTATATGTTGCAGGCCTTTTTGACACGCGTGTTGCATCTTGAGCTTCTGTGAGGCTCATGAACTAATCGGAAGCTTATCTCTCCCTTTGTGTAATGGCCAGGTGTCAGCTTCCAAGGTCCTTCAAACAATTCAATAAGTGACACCAAAGTTCACCTCGGAACCCTGGGCGTCTTGATGTTTCACGTGCACAGACAAGGCCAGGAGCCTACAGGAGCTGCACAGTGACATGAGACTGATAGGTATGCTTGTTCAGCTGATGGGATGACATTTGTTTCATCAAATTAAAGGCTGCCTGCAATTTAACTGTGTGCCCTGCTAGGCTGGGTTGTAGGCATTCAGGAACAGAAGGGAGGAATTTTGTCAGAAGAAGGTTTAATAAGAATCCTTATCATTATTATCAGAAGGAACGGAAATTCCTGGCACATAATTGCCCTACACTAGCCTTCCCCAACCTGGTGCCCTCCAGATGTTTTGCATTACACCTCCCATCATCCCTCACCTTTGTCCATGCTGGCTGGGGCTGATGGGAGCAGTAGTCCCAAACATCTGGAGGGCATCGCATTGGGGAAGGCTGCCCTAAATGACTGAAAGATTGTTCTGTTCTCCTTAGGACCAGAACCTAACAATGTGCACAATTTTTCTAGCCCTGATGATCAAGGTCTCCTCGCATGGCAGTTAGATAGACCATGTCCTAACACAGTGATGGCAAACCTTTTTGAGCCCGAGTGCCCAAACTGCAACACAAAACCAACTTATTTATTTCAAAGTGCCAACACTGCAATTAAACCTGAATACCGAGGTTTTAGTTTTAGAAAAACAACTCATACAGTTGTCCGAACTAATTAACATCTTTTGTCTTTAAAGAAAAACACAATAATAGAGCTTTCAATTATACAAACAGTTTTTTGTTGGAAAAAAAATCAACTGAAAAAATTATGATAGTACTACATTGTACACATAGCCTGAAGGGAATTTATACAAACTTTTTAAATAATTAGGCACATGTATTTTTGGATAAGGGATTCTCAACTTGTAATATGATTATATGCCAGACTGAAATTGTATGGGGCAAGCTTTACTCCGGGTCCTTTCCCTGCTTCTACAGGTGTCGGATTAGTAAAAGTCAACCTGTACTAGGATGAGCAAGATAAACAAGAAAACTAAACGTGCTTAACACATTTTAAACACTTTATGTCTTGGACTGCAAACACTGCATTAGGTCAAAGTTTGCATTGGGCATGCTTTTTGCACAATTAATGTGATTTTTGCTATTGCATGCATGCTGATAATTTGTCAAACCTTGGCACATACTCCGTTAGTTTGAGAGCAACACATGCAGCATTCGGGTCAACTGTTAGGGCTTTACATCCAAGCCATGCTCTGTGCATCATTCTTCAAAATCTTTTAAATGTGATAACAATGTAGAAAAGAATTCTGTAACAGGAATTCTAGAATAAAATCATTCTGTTCCACACTGTGAGAAAGAGCAAGATCATTAGTGTTTTGCAGAAGGGGACGGTCTTTTCGCGATCTGGCGACCAATGGCTCGAGTGCCCACAGAGAGGTCCCTGCGTGCCAGCTGTGGCACCCGTGCCATAGGTTTGCCATCACTGTCCTAACAGATCACCTTTGATTCTTGACGTGATCTCCAGGTCTGTTTCTCCCCCCCTCCCCCACACATCTCATGCACATCTGTAGTTATATTTCATGTGTTTTGCTTTCATTATGATCAGGATTTTCATTAAAAGGTCTGTGATTCAGAAAACATTTTTCCACTGATGCTCCAGTGAGAATGTAATGGCACTACCACAACCAATATCCTGTCTCCGCTTTTACTCAGTACTACATATTTCATTTTTTTTTTTAAAAAAAGATCATCCTTGCTGATAGCAATACTCACAATAAGTCACTGCTTAGGATATTTAGCAAAAGCTATCATTTTCTGAAATACTGTAATTAAAAAATAAAGGGGGGGGGGGAGACCAGAACTTCATATTACAGTTAAGGCTCAGGTTTATACACCTTGGGCAAACTCCCTGGTGAGCAGTGAGAGCCAGTCTTGATGGAGCTCTACCAGACTGGTGGGGTATAAATATAATAAATAAATAAATAAATAAATAAATGTCAAACCCAAAAGTATGGGAGAGGGGCCATAGTTCAGTGGCAGAACACATGATTTCCATGCAGAAGGTCCTTGGTTCATTCCTCCCTGACATCTTCAGTTAAAAAGGATCTCTGATAACAGGGCAGAGAAACATACCCATCAGAGATCTTGGTGAGCTGATGCCAGACAGAGCAGGTGGTGCTGGGCTAAACATAACTATTTCCACATGCTTTTTATTTTTAATTAATGGGGGTATTTCAATACACTGCCTCTTCTTCCATTGTCTTCCCTGACCTTTACCCCTCCTGTTCCTTATGTGCCTGTTTATTTAGATTGTAAGCCTGCAGGAAGGGTTCTATTTTTATTCTACATAATTCTATGTTTATATATTGTACAGACCCTTGTTGTTTTTAAAGGTGCTTAAGAAATCATCATCATCACTAGTTTATCAACATTATTAGGAAATGGACTAATGTGCTGATTAAGTATAAGGCCGTTTCATATGTATTAGATAGTCCTACTCCAGCACTCACTAGTACATGATATACACATCCCTTTCAAATTCCTTGGCGTGGTTTTTGCTCTGTTATCGCAAACTGGAGAACAGCAGAAGCACAGTACTGAAGAGGTAAGGAGGCATATTCAAGTTACAGGAACCTAGATTCCACCTGACTGAAAATTTTCCTGACTGTCAGAGCAATAAGACAATGGAATCAACTACCTAGGGAGGTGGTGAGCTCTCCCACTCTGGGCTGGAGGCATTCAAGGTGCAGCTGGATAGCCATCTGTCAGGGATGCTTTGACCTGGATTCCTGCATTGAGCAGGGGGTTGGACTCGATGGCCTGGTAGGCCCCTTCCAACTCTACTTTTCTATGATTCTATGATATAGGCCTGACTTTTATGCCATAGCCAGAACCCCCTGGCAGGAGACACAAATCACTACTTATCTGTGACACTTGTGGCATCCATGCCACAAATTGCCTAACCATCCTCTAGCTATACTTGCTGGCTCTGGACATGAGCATAGTAGGTATGGGGTGGAGCTGGCATCAAGAGTGGTGGAGGGAGGAAATGTAAGATTGACTAATGCTTACTTCTCTTATTTTGCCATTTTCTCTAAGATTTGTCCAACTACCTCAGCCCCAGAAGCAATATGTAAGTAGGTTCAATTTTCTGCATCAACTGCACATATATAAAGAAGGGTTTTAGTTGTCTAGTGCAGGATCAGAGTGTGTGAACTTCAAAACAATTAGCCCTTTGTAGGATAGAGGCATTTTATATACACACACAAATATATTCACTCAACTGTCACTTTTAGAAAACACAACTTGCCATCAAAATAAAACACTGAAAAAGCATAGGAAATAAGGCCTCCTTCCTTTTCATTATTTTCAAAATCAGATCTGCTGTTACTAGTCCTGGAAGTTGTTTTGCCCCATATATTTCTCCCCTACCTTTTTGTTCATCAAAGGAAACAGAAAGTATCTTGCTGTGCAGAGCACCCCAGGGGGACATTTGCAAACCTTCTCTTCTAACTGGAAGGGTAGTTAAAAGTGAGGGGGAAACACTTCTATCAGTGTTTCATTGGAACCTTGATTTGCAGAGGCAGGATCAAAGTCAAAACATTTCTTCTTTAAAGGGATTTAAATCCTAGATGTTATTTGTGCTAATTATTTCTTGCAAATATCCCCTAGTACAGATGAAACCACATGTAGACTTTAGAGACTCCAACTATGCTAAATCAAGTTCCAGCACAACCCAGTGGTAAAGATTTTAGGGCTGCTTCTACAGATGGAAAATGCAAGTAGCCATGTTGGTTCATATCTTTATAGCGCACACACCAACCCATTTTTCTTTGAAGCCTTTTGCACAATCCCCTAATTCCCATGCCCTACTGTAAGTTAACTCAGTCTGTAGCAACAGCATATTACTCTCCTGTTTACCCCTAGCTCCATTTTGCCTCTCTTCTGTTATTTCCCCTGTGTCCCCCACCACCACCTTTTGAGGAGTTAAGAATGAGGGACAGGAGCTTTTCCATTTGGTGCCAAGATGCTGCCAAGGAAAATGTCCACCTGGCTCCATTACCTGCCTCCAGAGGGCAGATAAGACATACATTATTTCAGTGGGCATTCCTAGTTGCTGCTTTTTTAAAATGGAGCTTGATTGCTGCTGGACTGAAACTAATTTTTTAAATGCTGTTCTAGAATTTAAAATTTTAATGTGGACATTTCGGCTGGAACCACTTTTAATTTTTGTATGGTTTCTATTATTATTATTATTATTATTATTATTATTATTATTATTATTATTATTGCCATCTTTCATATTTTTACAGAAAGGTGGAATATAAATGCCTGAAACATACAAATAACATGGGTGGGCAACTTCCAGGGGTTGGGGGCAGGCTTACCCTGCCTGGACTCCAGCAAGGGTTGTAGCCCTGCCACACCCCTGAATTTCTGTGACACTGGGGCAAATGGGAGCCACAAAAAAGGCCAAGGGGGCCATATGCAGCCTGCAGGCCATGCATTCCCCACCACTGAAATAAAATGTATTATATAAATGTATTAATAATGTATTAATAAAATGTATTGTGGTTTGGATCCCATCCCCCTACGCACAAATGAAGTTTTCCTACATGGAAATATATGTGTGGGAAATATTTGCAATTTAGAGTGCAATCCAATCCAGATGCCTGTAACCCTCCGAACCCAGAGGATTACTGGCATACTATGCAGGGCAGAAGGAGAGTGGAGGCAAAGGTCACCTCTGCACTCCTCCCACCCTATAAGTGCCGTGGCATTAAGTGTCGCAACTCAGAGCATGAGGGAAGGAGCCTGAGGTGCCTCCAGGATACTTCGTATTGTGGAAGCTCCTGTCTCCTCCTCTTGTGACCTCAGAGATGCAGCCAGCTTGGTTCTTTCTGCACCAGCTGTGTGTGTGTGTGGGGGTGACGACTCTGAACTCGGAGACCCAGCTACAAGGTTGGGGCACTTTTCCAACGTCGTAGCTGGGTCTCCAAAAAATCCTATGGCAGTCTAGACTCTGTCAAGCAGCCAAAGGATTGTGTTGTTAAGAAAATAAGCAGAGTCATGCTGGATCAGATCAAATGTCCATCTAACTCAGCATCCTATTCCTAATAGTGGGCAACGTGTTGCCTTTGGGAAGCTCACAAGCAGGGTATGAAGGCAAAAACCTTTCCTTGTTATTTGTCCCGACCACCTTGTACTCTGAGATATATTGCCTCTAAATATGGATGATCCATTTAGCTAACATGGCTAGTAGCCATTGGTTCATAGGCCTATCATCCATTATTTTGTCAAATACTTTAAAAAAAAATCCATCAGGGTTAGTGGTCGTCACCATATCTTGCACCAGAGAGTTCCGTAAGTTAATTATGCATTGAGTGAATTAATTTCTTTTGTCTGTTCTGAACCCACTACCAATCAATTTCATAGGACAAACCCAAGCTGGAGGTTATAAAGAGAGTAAAATATTTATCTCTATCCCCTTTCCCCACACCATTCATAATCATATAAACCTGTATCATGTCCCTTACACACCTTTACACATGTTCTCCTAGGCTTGTACTTGGAGGTAAGTCTCCCTGAGTTCAGTGGGACTTTCTCCCAGCTAACCTCCATTTCCGCTAGCTAGCCAGGGTTAGGATGGGGCAGACAACATGCTCTGCTGTTGGGGGTTGTGCCATAAAGTAATATAAAAGCATTATGCTACTGACCACTTTATCTTGAATCCCTTTCCTCAAAAATAATAATACAAAATTTGCCTTTTTCACTGCTGCAGCACATAGAGCTGACACTGTCAGTGAGTTATCCCTAAGTCAGTGATGGCGAACCTATGGCATGGGTGCCACAGCTGGCACGCAGGGACCTCTCTGTGGGCACTCGAGCCATTGGTCACCAGATCACGAAAAGACCGTCCCCTTCTGCAAAACACTAATGATCTTGTTCTTTCTCACAATGTGGAACAGAATGATTTTATTCTAGAATTCCTGTTACAGAATTCTTTTCTACATTGTTATCACATTTAAAAGATTTTGAAGAATGATGCACAGAGCATGGCTTGGATGTAAAGCCCTAACAGTTGACCTGAGTGCTGCATGTGTTGCTCTCAAACTAACGGAGTATGAGCCAAGGTTTGACAAATTATCAGCATGCATGCAATAGCAAAAATCACATTAATTGTGCAAAAGTATGCCCAATGCAAACTTTTACCTAATGCAGTATTTGCAGTCCAAGACATAAAGTGTTTAAAATGTGTTAAGCATGTTTAGTTTTCTTGTTTATCTTGCTCATCCTAGTACAGGTTGACTTTTACTTTTACTAATCCGGCACCTGTAGAAGCAGGGAAAGGACCCGGGGTAAAGCTTGCCCCATACAATTTCAGTCTGGCATATAATCATATTACAAGTTGAGAATCCCTTATCCAAAAATACATGTGCCTAATTATTTTAAAAGTTTGTATAAATTCCCTTCAGGCTATGTGTACACTGAAGTACTATAATAATTTTTTGAGTTGATTTTTTTTCCCAACAAAAAAACTGTTTGTATCATTGAAAGCTCTGTTATTGTGTTTTTCTTTAAAGACAAAAGATGTTAATTAGTTTGGACAACTGTATGAGTTGTTTTTCTAAAACTAAAACCTCGGTATTCAGGTTTAATTGCAGTGTTGGCACTTTGAAATAAATAAGTTGGTTTTGTGTTGCAGTTTGGGCACTCGGGCTCAAAAAGGTTCGCCATCACTGGTCTAGCATATATTAATATGGTTGCACAATATTAATTTTGAACAGTTTTATATGTGGTGCTATGATTACTCTGGCTCAATTTTATAGCTTCTGGTTTCATTGCCTACCAGGCCAGCAAGGGCATTTAATAACCTCAGACAGCTAATTAATTCTCACTAAGAAAAAAATGGTTTCCATATTGCATTGTCCCTTTTTGCTAGTAGGCACATTGTTCAAGGCTAAGAAAATGTTTTTGCTTTACTATGTGTGTATTTGCTGTCATTCAGGGAGCCCATTAAAAGAATTTATCAAAGATTCTGTATGTCTAGACTGGTATGTTGGTGTACACAAAGCTGGGCCAACTGTTGCTATTATCTTGTTTTGTGTCTCTTAAAAGCACTATCAAAAGGACAGTACTCAAAAGCTGCTTTCCTCTATGTCTTAGTGCATTAGAGAAAATGGATCTAGTGTGTAAAAGGCAAGGTCACAGCAAAAAGGAACCAAACTAGCATCCTTGTTTTGTCTAGATCTAAGTGGAGATTCTCCATATTGCAGAGGTGCCTGTTTGAGCCTGAGTGGTATTGTTGTTCTGACCCAATCCTGCAATGATCAGAAATGAGCTCTTGCTAGTCAACTTCAGTTAGTGGATTAAACTTTAAGGCACACTGAGATGGGAGTAACTCCCATTGAATAAAATGAAATTTACTTCTGAGTAAACATGTGTAGACTTGTGTTGCAAGAGACCTGACTGGATATGAAGGAAATCATACACCCTTTTACTTGTACACAGCAGGCAGCAGGTTGACTGCACTCAATTCTGTTTATTGTTTTTAATGTTCATTTTAATTGCATTTTTAAAAGTTTGTGAGTTGCTGTGACAGACTATGTGCTGAGCATTGGGAGCAGTGTTAAATGTCAAAAGAAGAGAAGGAATTGCATTATACTGTGGGGATGGTGTTGCACAGACTGGCATTTTGATAGTCTTCACTGTTTCACATGTGTGCAAGTTAGAAACCTAGATCCCAGCTTTTACGATGCCGTATATACATCTAGAGGCAGCTGTACTATGAGGCAAGGTGAGGCAACTGACTTGGTTGCAGACTTTGGATGCCATTAAGAGTAGCGGAGTGGAAGAGAGATGGATCTTATGGGACACACGCCAATGAAGGCTATGAAGCCTTAGTTAGATGTACCTGCTATATTGTTTTTATCATCATCATCATCATCATCATCATCATCATCATCATCATCATCATCATCATCCTTCGCTATTGATTGATGTCACTGTATGATTGTATTTGCCTGTTGTGTTTTGAAATAGTCCTTAGGTTGCTCTAGGCCAGCCTAATCTAATCTCCTCCTGCTCCTCCTCCTCCTTTACTTTCTTGTCTATTTTTAATTCCACTTTCATGGACGAATGAGAGAGAATTTGGTTCACAAAATAAGTGTTGTCTAGTGAGATTCACTGTGGGTACAGCAAGGTTAGGAATCAACATAGGCCAGCTGTATGCACAGTGACCCGGTTCGCACGTAATGGGGCCATGTGGGAAGGAGCGAGGGCACAGCCTCCCGCCTGATTGCTGCTTCCACTTTGCATTTGGTTTAGAAAACAACCTTTTTCTGGGTTGTTTGGTGTGATGTGTGAACCCGGAAGTCTGGGTTGTTGTTAATTCAACAACAAGCACTGGGTTTAAGAGGAAGCAGTTAGCGGGTGGGAGGCAGTGTGCATGCTCACTCCTGCACAGCCCCCCAAACTCATGGGTTAAACAATCCATGGGTTATCTTTATGTGTGAACTGTGCCAGAATTTGTACATGTATAAGAGTATACGTTTTGAGAATTCCCTACTTGGCAGCTGCCCATGAACCCCCAAACTGCATTGCACTGCCACCCAAGATTGGTATGTTCATCATGTCTGTATCACTCATACTGCTATCCTAATCTATGACATTTAACCATTTCATTTCTACTAATAGTTTTAAGGTTCTAGCATGTGAGGCTTAAATTTAGCAAAGTTCTTCCTAAGGAAAAGAATATGAAGATATGGAGCCTTTCACCTTTTCCCAAGACTAGAGAGTCATCACTAGCTTCTTCTATATTTAATACTTGTGGACTGAGCTTTGAAATCTGTAACAAAAGCAGATTTTGATGTGAGCTTGTTCAGTGAATAGGCAAGATACGGTACATCCACCCACACACCCTATATCTCATACACACACGCACACGCGCGCGCACAGACACAGACACACACACACGCAATTTCAGTTAGTGGAATTCTTGGGGGGGGCATACCACTGTATACTTTTAGGTTCTTACATGACCTTTCCCTTTTCTTAACCTTCTTTTAACAGCCATTAAATTATCTGGCGGTTTGGGACCTGTGAAGGTCAAAAAGTTGGAAGAGAAACTGAGCAATAGAGTACAGGGATTTTTCATGCTTGTGAGTTCAGTGATTTATCACTGTCAAAAAGATCTCTCCCACTGATCAAGGTGAACTTTCTCTGAATAACAAATGTTATATATTGGGAAAAGTTCTCAGGGCTCAATTGTTTTGGCTGTTGCAAAGAAGGAGCACACTGACTGCTGGACTAGTGCAGCTTCATGACATGTGAGCTATCATTAATGTTTCACCTGCAACCACAACCACTGATAAATGGAAAGCAAAGGGATGTCACAAAGCACAGTCCAGAAATGGCAAGGATGGAGTAAAAAGAACACACCTCCATAGATTCCTTTTGGGCCTGCATGGATCCTGTTATGCTTGGCACAATCTTATACCTACCTGGTATGTGGTAGTGACAAGTTCTGGTGGAATTATAGTTAATATAAGTGGATGTTCTCAATTGCATGTTGTGGTTTATTGTGAAATAGATGTGGAACTGTTAAAAAGAACCCCTTCCTGTGCTATACTGGAGGATTCAATGTGGCTGTTTTAGCCCCAAACCTGAGCACTTTGCTGCTACAGTGTCCGTGTGTGTCCGTGTGTGTCCGTGTGTGTGTGTGTGTGTGTGAGAGAGAGAGAGAGAGAGAGAGAGAATACTTGAAGGTTGGGGAAAGTAAATAATGGACAGGCCCCCTAACACAGGGGTGGGCTGGGCAACTTGTGGCCCTCCATGTGTTTTGGCCTACAACTCCCATGATCTCTCACCATTGGCTATGCTGGCTAGGGATGATGGGAGTTGTAAGCCAACACACTTGGAGGGCCACACCTCCCCCCTAACAGCTCAAAGGATCCTGGCATAGGGCGGGGAGGGAATTAGGGGCAAGAGATGCATACTGCGAAATTCCCTCCCCTCATTAGACTCTAGGCTGAAGGTAACTAAATGATTTCTCTTCAGCCTAAGGCCCACCTGGCCCATCAAGGGCTGTGGCTGTGCTGTGCCCTCATGCTGCCAGAATTCCATGGTAGTGTGCTTGGGCAGCTGTTGAACTTCTTGTCTGAGCTTTCCCATCTCTCATTATTTTTTTAAACCAGTATTTTTCTGCTGACAACACAACCGGGAAGTTCTAGGGTAAGCAATACAGAAAGGCAGGGCTTTACCAATCCTGCCTCATTGACCACTCCTCCTGCCAGTCTACATCTGAAAGGCTGATGTTGCAATTGCATTGACAGTCCAGAAAATGCCCACAGACCAGGGAATTTAAAAAGGCAGGAGGACAACAGGGTAAGCATTGGCATGCAACCATTTGTCAGCAACATTGTCTGGATTCTCCATAATACCTGCTTGAGCAAATTCTATCCATTCCAGAAGAAGTGGAAGCTCTTGTTCTCAAAAATAGACTGGAGGAACTGTTACTCTGATTCAGAAAGGCTATTGCTATCATGTTTCTATAATTTAATGCCAAGTATAGATGTATAGATGTATTTTTATTGTTAGAGTGAAACTTTATAGTTTTAAAAACAAAGAGTCAGATGCATGAAGTGTTAACCTCAGGTGGCAAGTATCTATGGGTGCTGGGGGGGGGGGAAACGTAAACCGTGTAGTCAGATGAAAATTAAATGTAACAGTATGGTCTGTGACAATTACATTAAAACTGCTATGTATGCAAAATAAGTACAGTAACCATTCACAATAGGATTAATTGATGATAAGACATACATCCTATTATTGCTAAGTGGAATAAGAAATAATTATCACAATTTAAGCCATAGGTGATGGAACTGAACTTGTTGATACCTGCTAACTGAGGATAACACTTGCATCTCATGAAGTGGACTATACTCTATGAAAGCTTATGCCATAATAAATGTGTTAGTCTTTAAGGTGTTGTTCTGCAACAAACTCACACAACCACTTCCCTGGAAATTCAAAGCTTTAGTAATGCATTTAATACATTTACACATAGCACAATTCCAACATGATCAGACTGGCATTTACTGTCTATATTTTCCCCTCCTAACATATATTGTATAGCAAGTTGCTATAATTTCCTGATATTTGTAGCAGGCAATCCTCAGGGAATGCATAACCCCCTACATTAAAGCACTTTCAAGACACAACGTGCTTTCTAAAAGCTAAGGTACTTATTACATGGCACAGGTAATGTCATCAATCTGTACAAGTAAAAGATCATGATCTGTTTAAGCAAACTGTACTTTCCTGTTCTGTGCCTTACAGAAAGCAATAGATACTTTAAGCCTATTTAACTACTTCACTGTTGTTGCCTTTTCATATGGAGGTGCTGGCATTTCAGAGAGCTTATCTTCCACAGAGATCAAGAACAGCAGTAAGAGCTTTTTTAAATAAACCTCTCACTTCACTGCAACTGCCTCTTACCTATTCTTCCCAAGGATACCCATTTACGTATTTGCAAAGCTCTGTTTCCCCCAAAGACTTAAATGTAAATAAAGGTTTCAGTGCAGTTTGAGTGTGTGTGTGTGGGGGGGGGGGGGAGCGGCTTTTTGTTATCAAAAAGCAAAGTCCATTTATTTAGCTATAACCCTAATTTCAGTAGCTTAGAGATGCTTCAAACTTGACAGGGTCTCTTCCCGCCATATAGAGATAAGTCCATGTAAGAAAAATGTGTACCGGTATGTTACCACATGGGAAATAACAAGTGTTTGTTTTGCTGTACACAGATTAGGAAACCAATATGTACATCAGTTTCATGACCATATACTTGTGGTAAACATGGCTAATACTAAACCAGCCATTTTGTACAATATGAGGTAATGGGACTAGGAAACACATCTCACAATCATCTGGAAAAAAAATGTAACTACATTCTTTATATGCCATGGTACACTTTCTAGTCCAAAGCTTCTACTGCCAGTGGGATTGGACAAATTACAAAGGTTCTTCTGTGCAGAATACATTCTTTGGGAACATGGAGACCCAAACTACCACTGATTAAGGTTCAGATCCTAATCATGCAAGTGCTCAGACCACAGCAAACATACTTCACCACCAGAAGTGCCATTCCTTAACCAGTGTGTTCCTTCCACAGAAAAAATTAAGCAATTGAGCAAAATTGACTGACACTGAAAGAAAGTCATACAATACACAAGTGTTATTCAGTTAACTCTAATGTACTTTGAATAAAGAAAAGAAGGTGACCATGGGCTATCTTAATTATTCTGAATGAGGTTTAAATTGCGGCTAAAGTGGCCCAAAGGGGCTCTTACCACTATATTGCCACATTATGTCAGGAGTTGGCAACCCAAACCAGCCACCTAACTCTTCTGAGAGGTTCTAGTATTACAGCAACCAGAAGCTCCATCCCATTAATCATCATCATCAGGCGATCACTCGTGACCGAGTAAGATTGTCTTCCGGGATAAAAGGAGGAGATTCTAAAGAAGATTTGTGTAGACTCTAGCGATGGGTCCGTAAGTGACTGTGGAGGCCAATTCTAGATCCACACAGCTTCCCACAGTGAGGACACAGGTTACCAGATAGAAGATGGTCCTGTAAAGGATTCATTTGACGTGCTTTTCGCTTAGCACGTTTCTCCCTTTCACCTTGCACTCGGGCTTCTTCAAAGTCCATGGAACCTTTGTGAAAGGCCAACCTCCAGTTAGATCGTTCATGGGCCAGAGCTTCCCAGTTTTCGATGTTTATATTGCATTTTTTTAGATTAGCCTTATGAACATCTTTAAACCTCTTATATTGACCACCGATATTCCGCTTTCCATCCTTGAGTTGGGAGTAAAGTAACTGCTTTGGGAGACGGCAGTCAGGCATTCGAACAACATGACCGGTCCACTGAAGTTGGCGTTGAAGGATCATTTTTTCAATGCTAGTAGTCTTTGCTTCTTCCAGTACACTGACATTTGTTCGCCTATCTTCCCAAGTAATTTGCAGGATTTTCCGGAGGCAACGTTGATGAAACCTTTCAAGGAGGTGGAAGTGACGTTTATAGATAGTCCATGTTTCGCAGGCATACAATAAAGTTGGTAATACAATGGCTTCATAAACCAGTGTTTTGGTCTTCTTACAAATATCCCGATCCTCGAACACTCTATGTTTCATTCGAGAAAATGCGGCACTTGCGGAGCTCAGACGATGCTGGATTTCACTGTCGATGTTAGCTGTAACAGAAAGATAGCTGCCAAGATAGAGAAAATGATCGACATTTTCCAGTATTGTCCCGCCAAGCTGGATAGATGGCATCACCAAAGGATTGGCTTGCACTTGCTGATGAAGCACTTTGGTTTTTTTGATGTTAAGTGAGAGACCAAGTTTTTCGTATGCTTCTGCAAAAGCATTTAGGATAGTTTGGAGATCATCCTCTGAATGTGCGGAGACCACATTATCATCAGCATACTGAAGTTCCACAACGGAGGTTGTAATTACCTTACTTTTTGCTTTCAGCCTGCTGAGATTAAAAAGCTTTCCATCTGTTCGATATATAATTCCCACACCGGTGGGAAGTTTCCCCTCGACAAGATGTAAAACCATGGCGATGAAGATGGCAAATAATGTTGGGGCGATAACACATCCCTGTTTAACACCTGATCCCACTTTAAATGGAGCACCATGAGAGCCGTTGTTGTCCAAAACCGTTGCCGTCATGTTGTCATGGAGAAGTCGCAAGATATTCACAAATTAATTAATACATTAATACTCACATACCTTCTGTCTTGCTGAGCCAGGAACTACAATTCCTTATGCAGAACCTTTCCTCTGCTATGCACAACCAAGCCTTTCTACAGCCAGAGTTGGAAGATATATATAATCACTTTTTTGCACATTTTACTACACATAAAGAATATCAGTATTAGACAATATGAGTGTGTGAACAGCAATGCAAGTGTTTTTCACACCATCAGTGCTCCAGTCAGGGAGATAATCTTGGTGTAAGAAAACTGTTTATGTATGAAACTACCTTCACTCTGATCCAGTCAGGAATGATGGACAGTGATGCTCCACTTACTTCCAGTTAGTTGACCACCAAGTCCAAATAGAAATAAGTCCTGGCACACGAGACTGAAAGTAGCAGAGAATCCAAAACAGGCATGCTTGTTGCTATAAACCTCACTGTGATGGCAAAATTCACCACAATCCAAAGGATTCACAGATGTTTTTGGAGGACTGCCTAAAATAATAGCTATGTTCCTCATTATGGTGTAATCAACCACTGTTTTATGACTATGACACAGGCAATTAACAATTTGCTCACGCTACTTATATGCAATATCTAAAGAAACAGAGTACTTCAGACAGGAGTGCTGTTTTTTTGTGAACAGCTCAAGTGTGATGATACTTGCTGCTAGAAATAAAGTGTTAAATTCTACTTTTTTTGCAGAAAAAAGCAGGAAAGTCTTATTTGCCCTACCCGTAGCGTGGTAATTGTGGAGGGGTCTCGGAGCCGTCCATCTTCATCTTTGAGATTGTAGCCCTCTGGTCTTTTATCTCGTTCACTGACTTTCCATAGCTTCACAGTTTTATCTGGAAGAGAACAGAGATACCCAACTGAAAAAAAAAAATTCTAAGAGAAATTGAACATCACAAACTTATAAATGTATTATTAAATATGTTTTACTTAGACAGCTCATTATATGTACACGGCTTTTTGTTATCATGTTACTTTATCACTGTCACTTTATAGATGGGATATTATGACTGAAGGATAGTGACTTGTCCAGGGCCTCCAAGAGAATTCATGGCTAAGGGAAAATAAGATCTCATAAAAGGTACGTATCCAAAACCTCTGTCTACTGGTCTACATTATCAGACCCAGCTTCCATAAAGTTGAAGGCTAGGGCCTCTATGGGGAGGCAGAAGCAGGTTGTCTGTTTGCTTGGACCAATGACAAAACCTTACCCAAAAGCTTTTATGGGTCAAAGAGTATCACCTTGATATTCGTCTCTCAAGGTGAGGAGGACAGATAGCTTGGGGAAGGCCCCTGCTCTGGGGCCAAGAAGGCAGACTTCATGCTCCATATCCAGAGTATGAGAGGCTTCCCCCCTTTAGCAAGGTTCCCAGCCTTTCCATGAGCCCAACCAACAATAAAAAACCAAATAGAACAGCAGCCCACACGTGCACAAACACAGAGGAATTTAAGAGAGATTCCTCAGCTGGGCTATGCCTGGCTGAGCTTTACCTCAGCTGTCCAGCAGAGGTGAAGGAAGTTTCCTTTAGGGCTCCCCACTACAGCCCCCAGATGTGTTTGAGTTACTGCTGCACCATACCACATAGAAAATAGAAAAAGAAAAGGCCTCGGCCAGCTTTCCTCCAGCCACTTTCTTTACACACACCGAGGCAAGCAACCGAGATGGATTCCTCCAACATCGCTTCAAAGTCCCCATGAGGTAAGTGAGGATCTCAGACAATTGTCCACTCCTGTCCCCCCACCATGGAAGGTGAAAGCATCCACCCCTCCTTTGAGAGGTGACGTAAGGTTACATTTGATCACAGGTTTGCCAAGGCTCAACTTTTGCTCCATTCCTCACTGTCTCAGGAGAAGCTTCATCCCCACAAGGATAGATGCCTTTCTTCCCTCAGAGACTCCAGAGGTCACTTTCCCCACCCGCATCACTCTAGAAACAGACACAAGCATTCCTCTCCTTGCCACAACTATAGGGGATGCAGCAGCTGCTGCTACTTGTGCAGACATTCCAAGTCCAAATCCTGTTGCAGCAAACATGCACTATCCCCAGGCCCAGGTGTCTGTCAAGGGAGTCCAAGCCCTATACTCCCCATGGAGAACAAGGAGCAGGGAAATCCCATCCAAATCTTCCTTCCTGCTTTCCCACCTTCCCTTTAGTCCTCCACATAGCTCTAGCAACTCCAGATGTCCCTCCCTGACTAGATCTGATGCTTCCCTGAAAAAAAAGAGGGAGGTGCATGTGAAGAGGAGAATGTGAGGGACAAACATGCACAAGGCAGACTTTTCCCCAAGAAGTGTTTTTCCACGTTGATGGCCAGAGCTGCGGAGATCCTCCACCTTGAGCCAACAGAAGAACCTCCAAAGCAACCAGTTATTCAGTCTAAACCAACAGGTTTGGCCTTCCTTGCCTCTCTTCCTTCAGCTCCGCCTGTCTCGTTTCCAGCCAGTTTTGATTATATTTTCCACAATGAATGGCAAAGGCCCTCTAAATCAAAGCCGTATGAAGGTTTTGTGGCAAGTTCTGTTTCCTACTACTCCTAATGTGGGTGCTCTGGGGATTGCTGTGACATGAAAAGCACTTCTTTCCCTCAGAATCAGACAAACTTCCCATAGACCAGCACAACAGAAAGGCTGAGGCTGCTCTGCATCGGGTGTTTGATACATCTGTGATCAAGAGCATCCTCCTCAGCCTCAATGTTTGCCAGAGGATCCTAGACTCAGAAAAAATGAAGCTCTCTTTACGTATGTATTATTCACGAGGACAAAGTCATCCTTCACCCTGACTCTGGTTTCAAACAAAGATAAATTCAGCATTTCACAAGAGCTGATCCTACCTTCATCTTGCCCCTATTCTATTTCTCCCCTAGAGAGAGAATGGTACATACTTGATGTATGTAGGGCACACAAGTTCTACAGCAACAGAATAAAATCGATTCAGCAGCATACACCTTTGTTTGTTTCATAGGAAAAAAAATCAGCCCAGGGTAGGAAAGTCTCCACAGCCTCTTTGGCTAGATGGCTGCAGGAATGCATAGTTCAGGCCTACACATCCAGAAACCTTCATGTTCCTGAGGGGGGTATCCTCACCCACTCAGGTAGAGGTAAGGCTGCCATAGTGGCTTTTGGGGAAAGGGCCTCACCAGAGGAAATGTGGTGAGCAGCCATACAGTCATCTGAGCATGCCTTCAGCAAGTACTACTAAACAGATTACTTTGCCTCCTCAGAGGCAAGCTTTGAACGATGAGATCTCCAATGGGAGCTACAAGCATAGGAGGAGCCAGCATTCTGGAAGGTTATTGGCTTTGAATTCCTACCCAAGGATGTACTGCTGTCCTCCTCCTTAGGGGAGAAATTGAAATTCTGCTCTTATCTGTGAATTTCTGTTTTTCTCAAGGGAAAGAGGAAAGCCAGGCCTGTCCTACATTGTTTTGGATCCTCCTTCTTATTTTGTTTTGGATCCTCCTCCTTCTTACCTGCTTATTGCCTGCATTTTCTGGTCAGTGAATTCAGGAGGTTGGTATGCATTAAGAAGAGTCCCTCTTGACCCTCCTCCACTCTCAATACTTACCCATGTTCTTCATCTAACTCCCTCTGTGTTAACCTGTAATTGGATTATGCTGTTATTTCATTGACATATTTGTCATCTCAAAGCATTATTAGCTGAGGTTCAAGGAGCAGCTACAATTTGTCCTAGGCCTTGCTTATCCTTTCTGTTATTTTTGCTATTTTGAGTACCTTTGAAGTCAGACATTGAGCGCATTTGCACGTCACACCAACCCACCCTGGCAATAATCCACGGTGGGTTGGTTGTTCTGCAAGCAACCCATGGTGCCCCCTACAGTTCAGGCACACCGTGGGTTGTTCACTCCCTCTCTCCCCCTCGGTTCTCATGCAGGTATCCCAGGGGACCCCGTGGCAGGATCGACTTGTCTTCCCATGCCTGCTGTGATCGTGAACTGTTTTCGGCTCACCACAGCTTTTTTGCCCAGCTTAACAGCTGACTTTCATGATCCGCATTTTGACAGCCAGTTATAGCCCCTTCAAAGTGCCTAAGTGGCACCTTGGAAGGGTTGTCAGTGGCTGGCAAACCATTTTTTGAAATTTATTTTGTGCACACAGTGTGTGCAAATAGGTTCATGGTTTGTTTTTTTTAAAAAAATTAGCTGCACTTGCGCAACTGTGGAGCTACTCAGTTCTGCAAGTGCAGAAATTTGAAGCACTGGGTGGGTCAATGACCTGTGCGGTACCTGCTGCCAAAGTGCAGCAAGTACCAACCCTGGACATTGATCCAAAGAGGCTCCAAATAGGGTTTTTCTTCCCTTTACTTTCTCTTGACAGCTGTCAAAAGGCAAGTTGTCAAGGGAAATCAAAGACGTGAGTGATCTTTGTTCACGAGAAGGGGATGGTGAGATTTACGCCCCCTTCATGGTGAGATCCTCATCTTTCCCTTCTTTCTTTCTTTCCTTCCTTCCTTCCTTCCTTCTCTTTCTGTAGCGGACCGAACCTGGTCCATTGCGCGGGTTCGGTACCTTAGGGGTTAACCGACACCGAAGTTGTGCCCGGTACGCGACTGTCAAAACCTTTTCTCCCAGCCGCGAGTGAACTTGACAGAGAATCCCCTTCAGAACACAGGGAAGCAACAATCTAGTCAGTTTCAGCAAAGTTTAATGGAGCGGAACTAATAGACTACAGGAATTTCACAGTATAAACAGAACAGTCAATTCAGAACGGAAACGGAAGTATTCAATTTGCTTTCTAGGAGGCTTTGCTCGAATGCAGAATATTACCTGACACCAGAGACTCTGACTCTATGTTCTAATGTAGCGGTTTGCTTTGCCGATCGCTGGGCGTCCTGCCCGGGGTTGGAAGTTGCTTGGTCCTAGCTGGAGCCAGCGACCTGACCTGTGCAAGCCTGCACCGTGTTCCCAACAACCTCTGGTCCTTTGGCACATCCTTTTCTACCCCTTACATGCCCTCCCCACCCCTGCTGACCAGGTGGGCTGGGTCCGCCCCCACAGGGCGGTGGCGTCTCTTGGTATTGACTCCTCCTGGGTGTTTTGGAGCACTTTGGGGTACTTTGCAGCTCTTTGAGACTGTGCCCCCCACCCTCTCCGGAATGTTATGTGCCCTATTGTGCAGATGTGGATTGTGCCTCCGTCTGCCCAGAACTGTGTCTCCTGTGCCCTGGGTGGGGATTATGCAGCCGGATGGCGAGTGGAATGAGAAAAACAAGTCAGGGATCAGTGTGCCAGGGTTCAAGGTGTCAGGGTTCAATGTGTGCTCTGGCTTTCTCTCCACACTTTCTTTCTTTCTTCCTTCCTTTTTTTCTCTCTGACAGTCCTCAGGGTGAGGCACATTTTGCACTTTTTTTCCAAAGACTCTAGCTGCTTGGGAAATAGCAAAAGTGCATCCCACCCTCTTTTTCTGGGGAAATTCTAGGTCCCCTTTAAAGGGTTTTTTTAACAGGGCAATGGGTGGTTTCTGACTGGGATATATGGCTGTATGTGGCTTAACTTAAGTGAAAGATTTCTAGACCTGTGTATGATGAGTGATCATGATATTCCAAATGCCTTAGAGATGTGGAAAGTCTTAAAATGAGAACATTTTACTTAATAAGAAAAATAACCAATTGTGGGCATTTTTCTCACCTTTGTCACTCATCTATCTTTTTTCCCCACTGTTAAAATAATTCACACAAGTGCCAATGTAGAATTTTTCTTCCTGTATACTTAAACATAGCTAGTAATCCAGGAAACTTTGCTGAGTTTTCAGACTGATTAGCCCAAATGTAATAAGTTTTTAAGTGTTTACACGTTGATTCAGTGATGGTGATCTGAACCCACTGCATGTGGAATTCTCTAGGTAGGGGGTCTTAGTGGGCTGAGGCATTTGATTTGATCCTATTTCAACATAGCCCTAAAAGTACTCTTGTGCAAAATTAAAGGGGACAATTACAAGAAACTCAACTCTGGTCTCCTACAGACCCACATGCCAGTTATTATTGCCATTTGGCAAAAGAAAGAACAACATTCATGTCTGTTCCATCTACTTATCATGTCTCTGAATATTTCGAACAGATTTTGAAACAGTAAAACACAAAGCTAGATTCCAGTGTCTGTCCGCAAAAGGCTGCTTATTGTAATCTGGACTCTAAAATTGAACAATCCGCACCCTGCATATGTCAAGCTAAATTAATTTTGCTTTGGTCCAGGATGAGGGAACAGCTTAGACAAGAAAACTAGCAAGCACAATATCCCATAAAAGCAATTTAAGAGTTACATGAGAGCTAGCTGCTTTAGCTGAGCTTTGATTGCGACAGATTACATCGCAAGTGCAAAGGGTGACAAAGTACAACCCAGAAAGGAGCCCAATCATGTCTGTAATTTACTCAAAAGTCAGTTTCAACTGCCTCCTCCCAGTGAAAGGAATAAAACCTGACATTTTATCATTGACTGTGAATCCATGCTAAATTCCACAATTGCCAGCTTGCCTGGCAGGTGGATATTTCCATTGGCTTCATCATTTTGCTGTCATCCCATTTATCGTGTGCCATGAAGTCCTTTAGGGAAAGAGCCTCAGGAACATGTGGCTTTTATTCTGAATAATGGTGTTTTCTTTTCCCCCTCCTGGCAGGTGTTCTATCAGCAGTTTGTCATCGCTCCCACCAGCCTTTAAAGACAATCTTATTCGTCTTCATTCTGTCCCCCCTCCCCATTTCTGGGAATGCCAGTTGACTCCTGATAATTTTGTTGTATTAAGTCATTTTGATGTAAGGGGCCTTCTGCATATTTTGTTATTTTGGAAATAACATAGGAATATTTGGAGACAAATGGCAGGGCAGGAAATCTGAATCGTTTTGAGGTCTTTCTAGCATATGAAAACACTTTCCGGAATAGAAAGATAATACCCCTGTTAATCAAAAAACTATTTAAAAACTCAATTAACAGAACATTAGGCTACATAATTAATCTTCATTGTGTTTCAGTGAGTCTTCCCCTCAAATGAGTTTAATAACTCTCAGAATTTTATTACAATGATCAATAGGGTAAATTCTGTAACACAAAGTAAGTTGACTATGAAAGATAATTAGACCCTCCTTTTCCCCCTGTAGTAATTAAGTAACATCCATCTTAAGGCTTCATTCATCCTAGTAACATCACTGGATCCTCATGATATTTATCTGAACATAACATGAAGCATAAGCTTAGCACAACTGAAAACTGAAACAAATTAGGAATACTTCTGCCCTCTCCATTATACCAGAGGAGTGCAATTCTGCCATAGTCTCCCTAGCATAGTCATGAGGTCAAAGAACCTTACTGATGTTAACACTAGATTAGGGTCACTGTGTTATCTGTTTAAACCTGATGGCATATTAGCAATTGAATCAGGACAAAATTGGGTCATTTTCTTACATCTGAGCTATGATATGTTGCCTCCAGTTGTTGTAATAAAACAGGTTGGACACATACTACAGAGCTAAGAAAAGTGAAGGGCTGGCCCTCTCATGAAGCAAGGTGAAGCACTTGCTTCAAGCAGCAGATTGGGGGACAGTGGCAGATTTCGTGGGACTGGAGGGAAGAGTCCACCTCCCACTGCTTCCCCAGCTGCCTGGCTGCCCACCTGTTGCCAAAAAGAAAACCTGTTTGCTCCTCCATGACGACTGCCAGCTTGCTCTCCCTTCTTCGATTGAAGTATGGTGGATGACAGCCAGCAGCCACCATGCTTCAATGTAAGAAGAGAGAACTAGGTGCCTCCCTCTCCAGCCACTACCTGTTGCATTGCTCTACTTACTACAAGTGTGAGGAGGAGACATAGACTGGGTTCAATGACACGACAACCCATCATGGATTGTTACCCACAACAGGTTGTCATGTTGTGAGCACCCGGACCAATTCCTGCAGGGTGGCTTGTTTGAGGACAGCAAGCTACCCTAACAACCCATATAGCTTGTTGTAGGGGTTGTTTCATCCAAGATGGGTTGGCATATCATCCGAACTTGGGTGACCGTCCCCATCATGCGTGAAGAATGGGTGAGCGAGCGGCTTGGCAAGAGCAGCAAAACCCCCTTGTTGCTCTTGTCAAGCTTGCCCTGGCCACTGCCAGGGCCACCTGTCTCATAAGTGCACATGCCCATATACGGCTGTATATGTCCCAGTCAAAAAACCACCATTGCCCTGTCAAAAACCCCTTTTAAAGGGGACCTAAAATTTTGACAAGTAACTGTCAAAACTCCTTTTCCCCAGAAGAGGGGGTGGGTTGCACTTTTGCACTTTTCCAAGCAGCTAGAGTCTTGGGGGAAAGTGAAAAATGTGCATCACCCTGAGGACAGTCAGGGCAAAAGAGTGTGTGTGTGTGTGTGTGTGTGTGTGTGTGAGAGAGAGAGAGAGAGAGAGATGAGGATCTTGCCATAAAGGGGGTATAAATCACACCACCCCCTTTTCATGAGCTAAGATCACTCGTGCCTTTGCTTTACCTTCACAGCTTGCCTTTTGACAGCTGTCAAGAGAAAACAAAGGAAAGAAAAACCATATTTGGAGCTGCTGGGTCAATGTCCAGGGTTGGTACTTGCTGCACTTTGACAGCAGGTATCCCCTGACATTGTCCAACCGAGGCTACTGATTTACACACTCACGGAACTGCACTCCTGCAAAGTCCCCGCTCGGGCACTTTGAAGGGGCTACCAGAGGCTGTCAAAACATAGATTGTGAAAGCTGGCTGTCAAGCAGGACTTCGCGATCTCGGGGGGGGGGGGGTAAAGGGGATGAGGCAAAATCAGTTCGCAGTTGTGGCGGGGGGAGGGCAGACAAGTTGGTCCTGCCACATGGTCCCCTGGGTTCCCTGCAGGAGGACCGAGGGGGAAGGAGGGGAAGGGAGGGGGCAAAGAACCCACAGTGAGCCCAATAGTCTGTCAGGTGCACCATGGGTTATTCGCACAACAACCAATCTACCATGGTGGGTAGGCTTATTGCCACAGTGGGTTGTTGTGTCTTGCAAACTCGCTCATAGGGTCTTCCTCTTTCTTGTCTTATTTGTCCCTGCAGTCAGGCTTCAATTGCTAGAACAGCCGCCTGCCTAGGTTCTGCAAGTTTATTTTGAAACTGCTTTAAATAATGGTTTTTACTCTCATCTCAGGATTACGTATTCACCTGCGGTTACACAGTAAATATTTTTCTGAAATGATACTACAGTCCCATTTTTCAGTACTTACAAAGTATGAATAAGCATGACATAAAATTACTGCAAAATTGGGTCCTACTTTTAACGGTCATAAATGCTATGAAGTGCTGTTCTTAGGGGTGAAGCTTCTCCAGCACACTAATCCTCACTGACAACAACATCTGTTTTCAAGTTATATGCCTGAATAAAAAATAGGAGCAGATTTCAAAGAACACAGTACTGGGACCAAGGAGCATAATGTAATAGGGTGCTGCCTTCATTTGATTTTATTTCTTTCAGAAAGTCTGGATCATTTACAGAAAGTAAGATGTACAGAAGTACAGTAATTGGTCCCATGGCCCAAGTGCAGTTATTCATTTATCTCAACTTGTGGCTGCCTAGCTCCTCAGAGACTAGAGACTCCTCAGAGCTCCTGCTGTTCTTTACAGCACTGTAAAGCACTACAGCACTGCTGGATCCATCACTGATTGACCAGGGTGTTGCCATCCCTGTGTACACATACAGGCCGCCTTCACACCCACATCAGTGCCAAACAGGAAGCAGCAGGAGAGTGTGGCCAGTACATGAGTCAAAGGAGTAGGCCTAGCCCAGGTGTGCTCACTACCCCTTCACGCATTTGGTACCTGTTGGAATAAGGCTCTAGTCATCCAGTGTTCTCCAACCTTGGGCTGGCTGGGGCATGCTGGGAGTTGTAGGCCAAAAACATCTGGGGATCCAAGGTTGGGAGAACACTGCTCTAGTCAGTCCAGATACATGTTACAGAGAGCAGTAACGGAACATAATAGAAGAATGAGTAATAGGGAAAGGAGGTAGCTTTTGAGCAATGTGAAAGGGAGGGGACACAGCTCAGAGGTCGAGCACCTGCTTTGCATACAGAAGGTCCCAGGTTCAATCAATGGCATCTCCTGGTAGGGCTAGGAAAGAATCCTTCCCAAAACGCTGGAGTGCCACTGCCATTCAGTGTCGACAATACTGGGTGAGATGGATCAATGGTGTCAATATTATTTATTTATTCATTCATTCATTTAAATCATCATCATCATCATCATCATCATCATCATCATCAACATCATCATCCCTAAGCGGTTTACAAGATAAAATTATGATAAAATACAGTAAAATCAATAATTAAAACAATAAAACTGGTAAAATAATAAAATTTCATTAAAATAATTAGGGGTATAAGGCAGCTTCCTATGTTCCTATGGAAACTGATAGGAGGCTTCAAGCAAGAGGGTATTTGAGTAGCAAGAGCACATTGTGGTTGGGAAAATGTCAAACTGACTTCAGCCTCCATCTCTAATTTGTACCTCAGAGGGCAGGACTACATGCTACAAAAAACACAGGGCTGCCATAGAAAATGGCAGTCCCCCCCACCCCCGGTCCATGTTCTTACCCTCTGTAACATTCATTTATTTACAAAATTTATATGCTGCTCCATATTCCAGTATGGAGATTTCGGAGAGGTGTACAATAAAAATAAAAACAGATAAAAGAATAAAATGATATGTTAAAAACAAAATCAATAAAACCATGGCTGGTTAGTTCAGGAAGGCTTCCCTGAAATAAAAGTGTTTTCAGGAGGTGCTGAAAACAATACAATGTTGCTGCCTGCCTGACCTCCAGAGGCAGGGAGTTCCAAAGAAATGGAGCCACCACACTGAAGGCTCTTCTCCAGGTGGACCCCATTTGGGCTATAGGTCCATATGGAACCACCAGGAGCATACCATCCAATGACCTCAGTGACTTGGCAGGCTGGTAAGGGATGAGACACTCTCTCAGGTATCCCAAGTTGTTTAGGGAGTTATACACTAGTACCAAAACCTTAAACCTGGCCTGGTAGTGAATAGGCAGCCAGAGCAGTTTCTTTAGCAAAGGAGTTGCATGCTGAAAGGGGGCAGCTCCTATCAATGGGCTGTTGACTTCTGCCATTAAAAAAAACTTTGTTTCAGCCACTGCTACTGTCTTGTGTATTTACAAAGTCTCAGTTGCTCTATTATACAAGAAATAAAGCAATACCTACCTGTTCTTGTAGAGGGATTACAAGTGTGAATTATTGCAAGCCAAAAAAGAATTGCAGGATATTTGGCTAGAAAGCAAAGAATCACCTATCATTATCACAACATACCATTGGTGGAGAGAAGGAAGTAAGCTGCATTTTGCTGTGGGAGCCATCGTATTTTATTGATCTTCTCCTCTATCTCTAAGCTCTTCAGGTAATCGAACTCAGGTTCATGGCTCTGGAATGTGCTGTAAACATTATATTCTCCCCTGCGATGGGGCTGATTTTTGCTCTGCGGGAGTGGGAAAGAAACAATAAAGGGATTCTTAAAAGAGCCAGAGCTAGCAAATTTTCAGTTGATTCTTTTGTTCTCTGAGGATTGTTAAAAGACAGGGAAATGTCTGATTATGGTGACACATTACAGTTTAGATATCAAAGCAGACACAAGAGATCTTTCCTGCACGATGCATTCTCCTTGTGTGTCAGTTTCTCTGCACACTGGTGATAGGAAGCAGGAAGAGCAGCTTTGTTTCGTTTTGTTTCAAGAATGAATGAAGGCCTCCCTATCATTTATCTCCAAGACAAACTGGCAAGACGCAATAATGGCTCAAATCAAGGGACAAATCCTACTTGGCTTACGCATAGAATCAGCTTCATTCAGATCAATACAAGCTGAACAGGTTTTGCCTACAAACCTACAAATGTTTAGCAGAGTTGATTATTATTACTATTATCATTATCCTTATCACTACTACTACTACTACATTTATATTATTATTACCACCATACCTAAATTGAAAGTGCAAAATGACTTGGAGATGCTTTTATCTTGAAAGGGGCTGATGAACACTATTGCAAAGCACTTCGGAATGGCAGAACCTGGCATGCCTCCCTCAGAGGGCCAGTTCACATATGCAAGCCAGCTGTTTATTTCTTCGATGTATGGCATCCCATAGACACTCCTCAGGGTGAACTGGGCTGTACACTGTTATATGTGGTCAGCAACCATTTCCACAATTATAGCAACACTTTTCCCAGTGGCTGCAAGCACAAAAATGGCCACTGATTGATCTAAGCTGTGTCAGGTACAGTCTGGTTCACACCGAGCCCCCTGGGCACAGGAGGGATCATGTGGAGAAAACAGCAGCCAGCTTCCCTGTGTGAACCAGCCCATAATGCACATGTTTTCAACATACACATACACACACGAACGGAAGTGTTTTTTGCTTTGTACTATGGGATCTTTGGATTCAACTTCAAGCCATTGTAAATCCTTGCCTTTTTTGATCTAGCGATGCCTTTTAGTACACCAAAATCTCCCCAGACTGGGATAGATGAGAATAAGATTTACTTGGAGCCATATCCTAGGAACTATCCCACTGAGCCCAACTTTAAAGTATCTTTTTTCAAATTCCCTCCACTTTTTGTATTTGGATTAAAATACCTGTCTGAAGGGCCATTGAACTACCTGTTGACATCTCTCTGATCCATTGGGCTTCCTACCTGCTAAGGCAAATATTTATCAAAGAAAACAGCAAAACCTTTTTGTAGAGTATTCATTTTATGTGATGTATTTAAAATAAATATAACTTAATAATTAACCTCAGATATCTCTTACAATGTGATTCTAAATAAAAAAGTTCAGTCTCCCTCATGTACTAGTTTGATCATTTTGGCAAGCTACTAAAAAGGGGCACAATCCAGGCACCTGCACACTCAGGTCCTACTGATTACAACAGGAAGTGTTTACGCGCATGCTTACTGATCTCCTATAAATCAGTGAGTCTTAAAAGTATAAAATTCTGCCTGGATCATGGGCATATTACTATATATAGCCTTTGAATGGATAATGTAGATGATATTGGAAAGGCCAGTGAATTCGAGGTCATCTAGACCTGCGATTCAGTAACTCTATCCGTTCATAATATATTTTATGGAATAACATTAGTACTGGAATAACCAATTCTTATTTGGTTTACCAGTAACCCCTGGGGTGTCAGGGTAAGGATTTACCAAAACAACCCCCTAGTGCATCACACATATAACTACTCTTAGTTTTATAATATATCACTTAGAATTCACATAATTTTTGAACTCTTTTCAGGAATGTTTAGTTGATCATAACAACTGTTAAAGAAAGCAGCAACCATTGTGATTATTTTGCCATCCTTTCCATAACTAACAGTGATTTATACACAGCCTACAACCATTATGTCCAGTGAATGTTACCACTACTAAGGGTCAGTTCACACACAGCCTGGGCATGTAGATTGTACTTTCAGACTCATGTGCCATCTTCCATTGTGGAAAGACCATTCAGTGAGAAACTGAGCATACTACCCCAACTGTACATGACTACCCCAACTGGCTCTGCTCATCCATCCATGTGCTGTTTGCAGTGGATAGATTGGGGCCTGCACACATATGCCCAACCTCATATTAAAACACAGGCTTGTGGCTTACGCTGGCTCAGCTTGTCTGAGTGTGGAAAGCTAAGCAGGGTCAGGCCTGGTTATTACTTGGATGGGAGACCCCTCCTCTAGTTTCCTGCATTGAGCAGGGGGTTGGACTCGATAGCCTTGTAGGCTCCTTCCAACTCTATGATCTATGAAATCTATGAAATCTATGTACACACACAGTGGGGAAGGATGCATGAGCATACAGCCTACATGCCCAAGTAGTGCATGACGCTGTGTGTGTGATCCAGCAAATACGACATACTTTCTTTCACTCTCAAACACAGATATCCCCCCCCAAAAAAATAATGAGGGAAATGTACCTGTTCGGTGAGCAATTATAGAAACAAAAGAACCATTGGCAATGCTGTGTTCCCACTGTGGTGTTTAGTTATATGAAAACGCTTTGCATACTTCCTCTCTCTCTCTCTCTCTCTCTTTAATACACTGGCATAAACCAAGAGCATCACCATCGGTGTTTAGGGCCCTGCATACCATTAGGAAACAATGCATACCTATGCAAAGTAAAACCAGTTGTGTGTGTTGGGACTCTGAGTGGGAGGTGGGAAGTCCTGCTAATGATTAAACAAACCAGACTTTAAAAGCATTATTTCACTGGGCAAATAAGGCAGTTGGGTCTCTCTGAATTTATGATGTTTCAGCAGTATTCAGTTTACATTAGAGTCTCAGCCTGCAATGACTGTTAAAGGAAGCAAAAGGATGCAGAAAAAAATGACATTTGCAGGGTGCTTTTTGAGACAGAAACTGGCCTATTGATGTTAATGGCCTTTTTTGCAATTTTTAGTATGCTAGAAGAGAAGCAGGGTGAAGAGTGACACACAAAGATTAGGAAGCAGCAGGAAGCTTCTTTTAGAAGGATAAAAATGGGCATTTTTGCATTCACCAGCACTTACCTCCTGCTCACGCTGAAATATTACAACGCGACCCCCCTTGTCCCCTGTCGCTAGTAATTCTCCTGTGTGGTTGAATTCTACTGTAGAGATAATGTCAGCTGAAAAGAAAAAGACAAAGGCAATTTAAGTTAACTGCAGACTGGCTTTGCACAGGCATCTAAAGGCCTCATTGCTTATATAGTTACAGGAACAACTACTGTCAAGGCTTTGCCTCCCCAGTGAAATTTCTATGGAGCACTTAGATCTCCTATTGTACTTGAATATCATTAAGAGAATTCATAGACATCATCATTAGCAAAGAATTGTCAAGATTTAAGACTCCATATGAACACCTTCAATAGTCGGACATTACGTTCCCTCTTTTGTCATCAGCATAAACGTTTGGAGTGTTAATGTTGGCTGAGGGCCTGGTGTGAGGAAAAAGTATGAGTCTTTGCAGCAGGGGTGGGGAATGTGTGGCCCTCCAGATGTTGCTCGACTGCAACTGCCATCAGCCCTAGCCAGCATAGCCAATGGTGAGGGATGATAAGAGCTGTAGTCCAACAACATCTGGAGTGATACATATTCCCCCTCCCTGCTTTACAGATAGCACTTGACTAGTGCTAGCCAGTGGTACAGTATCCCATCCCCACATAATCCACTGGAGGGAGTAGCCTTGCTACAGGGGAGGGAAAATAAGTTTGCTGCAAGTGGATTGTCCTTCACTTTAAAAAAAAATCTAGGGAGGTATGTATTCTGGTGCTAGAAATGAGGAGCATACAGCCATGAAAGAACGTTATCTTTAAAAAAAGGGGGGGGGAAGGATAATTGAATAGAAGGATATGGCAGAAAATGAAGGAGACACCTTGCTTTTGTTCAGCACTTTGTTATGGCTAGTTTGAAGGGCTACTTGAGTGCTCCTGCAATCCCAGAGACAGAATTACACAAGACATTATAAACGTTGACAAAATGGTGTCAGGAAAGATCAGGGAAGTCTCACAGGCACTAACCAACATGGCACCTGAGATTTGTGCAACTACATTTCACACTGCCATCACAACCACAACCAACAAGTTGGTTGGAGGCCAACTCTCAATTTTCCAGTGTTTTGAAAGACTAGTGTTTGACAGACTGCAATGCCTTTGCAACAGAAGGGCTTTCTAGGGGAAAGATGTCTGCGATCCTCATAATGACTGAGTAAAAACTGCACATTTCTTGTGTGAACATTTTTTGTATAGAAATACTTTATGTCCCTCCCAACAAATATCTATCCTACCTCAGACTTAACCTTGAAGTGAGATGGAATGCTGTGCCAGATATTCCTGGCTTTCATTTAGATCCTCAACGATCAGCAACAGGTAAATACGCCCTTAGTCAATCTTAATTAATGCTCTCTGCTGTCACTGTATTCCACCACATGGCTTCACTCCCAATATCTTGCCTCAAAAATCATGCTGCCCAATATGATGGACACACTGAAAACCACAGAGGGTGTACGTGGACATGTAATCTTTTAATTAAAATATATTATTAATGGGAACAGTACAGACAGGTCATCCCCCCTCCCCCCATTCTAATAGTGAACAAAGAATCTTTTTGGTCATCTGGATTGATCTCCCATCCCCAGTGCAAAGGGCATTTGGTGTCAGCAGAGTGGAGCATGATTCGCGTTCCTTTTGGTCTTGCTAGTGCCAGCTTCTTCTTTCAAAGAAGATAAGCACTGGCGGGGCCAAAGGGTGAGCCAGGAAGTTGCACTCCATGTTCTGCTTCCCATCCACTGCCACTGTTACCGCATCCTTGGCCTCAGCCTGGAAGGGTAGGGATGAAAAGGTGGTGGTGAGAAGAGGCTCCTGTGCTCTGGCACCAGCCCTAGAAAAAGGGCCAAAGCTGAGGAGATGCCAATGCTGGGAACAGAACACACCGAAGTGGTAAAATGACAAACTGTGTGGGTATGGAGCCAACCAAGGTATCCCATCTGGGGCTCCCCCAAAATTTGGAGCCAGTCGTGAAGCTCATACAGTACCAGGTTTCTAGCATACCTTCCAAATATAGGTATGCAGCACAATACAAAACATGTTTAAGTCCACTGAGTTCAATGGGATTTACTCCCTAGTGTAGTGGTCTTCAATATTTTTCAAGTGAGAGCTACTTCACCCCCCCCCCATCAGTGTGAAAGCCACTACTAAAATTAACACAGAATAATCAAATGAGAAATGTACTTTAACTGGATGTGCGAAAGTGTGCCTGTTTCTCCACTCAACTTTGCATCCACCTTCTCCCCCCCCTGCCCGCCCTACAAGTTGGTCGATTGCAAATGACTGCAATCCTATGCACACTTACTTGGGAGTAAGATTCATTGAACTCAGTGGGATTTACTTCTGAATAGACATTTACAGGGCTGTGCTGTAGTAGTGTTATAAAGAAGAGGGCAGGATGGCAGGCTGGGAATACCCTAATCTTGGGTCTTTCGCACCACACAGGGTGGGACAGGCATGCGCATGCACATACACACATGCAGTAGCAACAACAACAACAACAACAGATGGTTGGCGCACCATACTGGCAACAGCTTTAAAGTAAAATCCTCCCCATTCCAACCCTGCCTCCCCCTCCCCACTTTTTAATTCAGCGTCTCTCTCTCTCTCTCTCTCTCTCTCTCTCTCTCTTTCTGCCCCCCCTGCCCTGTCTCTCTGCCCCCCCTGCCCTGTCTCTCTGCCCCCCCCTGCCCTCTCTGCAACTCCAGTACCAGTCTCCTGATTCTGGCTACTTGAACCCTGACCAGCTTCACTGATTTATTTTTTAAATTATTTTAACAAATAAATCCCATTACTATCTTTCAGCGCATGCGTGCGCATGCACACACACTCAGAGACCACACTATTCTGAGATGAGGTGGATGGTGGGAAAGGACACTATCCTTTCAAAAACATAGATGGCAAAGAGCTGAAGGGGGCGTTAATAATGCCTTGGATTCTGATTTGACTGTAATTTCTATGAACAGAAATTGAATTTACGGTAAGTCAAGTTAAACTATGGGCCAGCTCACACTATCGCCAGCACAGTTCACAAGCTACTGTGGCTTGTTAACCACGCTCTGCAGGCCAGTCACATGCCAGCCCAATCTGCTTAATTACCCTTGGTGACACCAAAGGAGAATCACGGAAATACAAGTTTTACCAAAAAAGTGTGAAAACACCACCGTGATCAGAACTTTCTTTCATCTGTTTTTAATTTTTTTACAATGCATGTTGCAATATTAAATTTGTTGTATTAATATAAACTTAGTAATCAATCTTTACAAATTCTTCAATACTCATGCTGTAACATAGAGTCTTAAACATATATACCGTAATTATACAAATAACCAGTGGTAATTACCCCCCTACAATCTCAGGGGTTTAGCATCCACCCAACTTGCTGTATTGTGCTTTATAGAGTTAATGAAAATCTTCCTCTGTTTTTTCTTTTTCTTTATGGAGTTGCTGCAGCCTTTCCTCTTATTTTTTGAGATGGCCACTATAGGATTTAAGCGTAATAGCAACCCACATAAAAGATAACGTAAGTAAAATATTGGGATTTGTGGTGGTTGACTGTTTTGTAAATATGTTTAGCAACACTGCAACAAATGTTTTTGTATTATAGAATGTATTGATACTGATACAGCCCACGACTATCCTTCAGACCCTTGATAAAGGCAATTATGCACGAAACAAGAATTCCAAACCGGTTTCTTGTTGGGAAAATAAGTGAGGATATTGTGAATATCAGGATTCTGGAAATCATTCCAAGGAGAAATAATGCTTTAAGCCACTCAGAAAGAAAAGATGGAGAGGAAGGCTTACTTGAAGGCCATCCCAAAAAATAAGAGGAAAGGCTGCAGCAACTCCATAAAGAAAAAGAAAAAGAAAAAACAGAGGAAGATTTTCATTAACTCTATAAAGCTCAATACAGCAAGTTGGGTGGATGCTAAACCCCTGAGATTGTAGGGGGGTAATTACCACTGGTTATTTGTATAATTACGGTATATATGTTTAAGACTCTATGTTACAGCATGAGTATTGAAGAATTTGTAAAGATTGATTACTAAGTTTATATTAATACAACAAATTTAATATTGCAACATGCATTGTAAAAAAATTAAAAACAGATGAAAGAAAGTTCTGATCACGGTGGTGTTTTCACACTTTTTTGGTAAAACTAATTACCCTTGGTGGCACAGCTTACTGGATCATCCAAGCCTGGCAAGGGTGGCTTGCTGCCATGGTTAACAAACCACCCCAGAACCCTAAAATAGCCCATGGTTTCTGGAGTGGTTTGTTAACCACGGTAGCGCAACCCAGCTTCACCAGGCTCAACCGACACGGTAAGCCGCACCAGCAAGAGTAATTAAGCAAATTGGGCTAGCATGCAACCGGCAGTCACAGCATGGTTAACAAGCCACCGTGGCTTGTTAACCACTCTGGCGATCATGCAAATACGGTCACTGTCTTAAAGTTTTTTATCCCCATGCACTGCACTACAGGCAAGATCCTCTGCTCTCCTGCAGCATGCTGGACTCTGGACATGAAGCGGAGAAACAATGGTGACCCAGCTCCTGGGTATTGAGAGAGGAGAGGGACACACCTCTTCACCCTGCAGCGGCTTTCTCTCTGGAGAGAGGAGCAGAGGAGGCGGTTCAGTAGCTGGCCTGAGGCACCAGACGAGGCAGGTGAAACAAAGGGGTCAACAGGAAAGGATTAGCAGCAGCGAAGGCGCATGTGAGCCCTGTAGCTGCTGGGACAGGAAGGCAGCAGCAGACAAGCTGACACGGTTCCTGTCGAATCAAGCGGGATGGAGGGAGAGGGGCTGCACTTGGAGTGTTTGCAGGTCACCAGTGACCCACAGGCCTTGCAGTGAGGACCAGGAAGCTAGTGCTTAGGATTGCTGCTTAGATCCTACACATTCCACAATGTCTTTGCTTTTTCATGTAATCCACAGGAATACTTTTAAAGGCATTTCAACATTGACAGTTCTAAGGGCTTCTCTACATTAGGCTTTTAACCCACCACTTTACTGAGGCTTCTGCTTCCAGATTCTTTGCGGGATTAAGATCAACTCCTTTACGCGTGTTTCCTCCCCACATGGTTTTCTTTCTCTGCCTTTATATATGTTCCATGACACAACCACAAGGTGGTGCTACAGTATAGCGGGATTGCAAAAATACACGACCATTTTGTAGCGTTTCATAGCATGCTAGCCCTTTATAGCTCATTTTCCTCGTTCTATGCTTCGAAAGCATGGGAGAGGACCTGGAGGACGACGATGTTTGCACCTGCAAACTACCGTGGGCGAGGAATCACAAGAACACAATAAATGCCTCGGGTAGAGAAGCCCTAAGACAGCCACTCAGTTTTATCCATATCTCAAATCTATTCTCATACTGCAGTGTCTGGAAACATATTATTTAGAAGTATTTAATAACTGTAAAGCAAAAATATAATGGAATATACACATGTATTTATGAAGACAGATCCCTGTGCAGAGAATGGTTAACTTACAAATGCTGCACTTTAAATAGGTGGAATAAAAAAGTGTTTGCATTGCATCAAGGTAAGCAGGTAACCTGCTGATGAGTAGATTTATCAGGGCTATTCTTAGAAACAAAAGTCAGAGGTTAATTCCATGGCAATTACTCCCTCTCTGTCTTCAGCAATTGCATCTGAATGCAGTTTGCCGTGAATGCAAAGCACGGCTAGAAAGGGAAAAAATGGCTTCTACGCAGCAGTATTGCTAACTAAGGGTTTCTTTTTAAAAAGGAATGCTTTTACACATTTTTAGCTTTTAGCATCCATTTCCATTTTGTGATATACTAGGTTGTATAGTATTACAGTCATGCCTTGGATTGAGAGCATAATTCGTTTCGGAAACGTGCTTGTAATCCAAAACACTCTTATATCAAAACGAAATTCCCCCAAAAAAATTTGTACAGAGATTTTTAATTTAAGCCGTACTACAGTACTTGTATTGCAAGACGTCGCTTGTATATCAAGTCAAAAATAAATAAATTAATATTTAAAAATTTGCTTGTCTTGCAAAACGCTCTCAAACCAAGTTACTTGCAATCCAAGGTATTACTGTAGTTTGTTTTCAGTCCATGATTTACATAAGCTTTCTCAGTTTCTTCACAAGCTTTCTGTGTTGTTAAAAAGAATGTAGGAATGCACACAATGGCTTTGTATATTCATGCCTAACAGAAAAGCATGAGTAGATGCCCTGAAATGGAGTACATTTCCCAATTCTGAGCCTTTTTGGAAGGCAGGAAGGAAACAGAAGTCCTCTTCCATGTACATTTCACACTACAGGCTAGTTCAGATGCAACGCTAAATGATTTACATCAGGGATGGGGAAAGTGTGGCCCTTCATATGTTGTTGGACTGCAACTCCCATGATCCCACATCATTGACTATGCTAGCTAGGGCTGATGGGAGTTGCAGTCCAACAACATATGGAGGGTGACACATTGTCTTCCAAAGTCAGCACAAGCCTGGGGCCCAAGTGCTATCCCCTCACCTATCATCCTCTGGCATGGTGTGGCCACAAGGAGGTAAGAGCCAGTGTGGCACAGTGGTGAGAGTGTTGGACTGGGACTTTGGAGATCCAGGTTCTAGTCCCCACTCAACCATGAAACTCACTGGGTGACTTTGGGCCAGTCACTGACTCTCAGCCTAACCTACCTCACAGGGTTGTTGTGAGGAAAAAATGGGGAGGAGGATGGATGATCACGTAAGCCACCTTGGGTTCCTTGGAGGAAAAAAGGTGGAATATAAATGTAATAATAAATAAATAAATGCAGCTGCTTCTGATTACCATAGTTCCCCATTACATCCAAACTCAAGGAACTGTGGTAAAAGTTTATACCAGGTGTAGGCAACATGATGCCCCTGTGCACCCATGAACACCTTTCTTGGAGTCCACCAAGGTACCCTACTTCTCCCACTTTTTTTTTTTTAAATTAACAGATTTTCTTACTGGCAGCAGGAATTGCCTCAGAGCAAAGTGGGGGCCTCCAGCCACTGGGGTGCTTGTATCTCTCTGTGTGTGTGAGTGTACGAGAGAGTATTGGTGGTGGAGAATGAAAGAGAGAAAGAGAGGGGAATGAGTTGGCTGGCAAGGGGGGGCAGGGAAGAGAGAAAAAGTGTATCTTTTGTGAAATAGGTTTCTGCTGGTGCTAAAAAGGAATTATTTAGTGTGTTGGGTCTTAGACCCCACATTTGTCTCGCACTCAGTCTTTTGGGCAGGTTACTGATCCATTGAGAGTAGCCACGAGTCCCATGGCAGCCATTTCTGGTGGTGCCCAGGACAGTTTATCCAATTGCCAAATGTGCTCAGTAGGTGGCACATTTACTCCTCCTGCAAGGCTTCACCTAAAACATACGTTGGAAGGGGTGTGTTTGGACTGGTTCATACTTTCATCTTTGGTGGGTATGTTCAACAGTGGAGGAGTTTTGGAACATGATTGCTGATTACTGTCAGGAATTTCTTCACGTTAGACCACTGCTAATTCCTAAAGCTGTGCTTCTTCATCTTTTTGAACCTAATAATCCTGGATTCCTACATAAAGACCTTCTTAAGCAATTGTATAGGGTGTAATTGGAAGTCTCCGAAGCAACCAACTTAAGAGAAGTGGGTTGATAAAATTTGGGAGACTATCACTATGTATAAACTTATTCAGCAAGTGCAGCACGCAAAGTGTCCTAAGTTTAAGAAACATATTATGACATCATGGTTTCTATTTATTTATGTTGAAGCCCTTCAAACTTTTGATCAAATTCCAACCAAGCATAGTTGCCTATATTTTTTCTAATACACAAATACACAGAAAATAACACTCGCTCACACATGCTCCTTTTAAATGCTGTATAAACTGTATTTTTATTCTTTCATTAGACATTGAGCTCCTACTTGGGTCATTTTACTGTAGCATATAGGTTACAGCATAAGAATTATAACTGATGAATTTCTTTGTTTCTTTATTGATCTTGATTTATTATTATGTATGTTCTTCTTTTTGTTTCCTTTATTTTCTTAACTTTATTTTGAAATAAAATAAAATCTCATTACAAAAAAAAATGTGCACATGGGCCCAAAAAGGTTGCCTACCCCTGGTTCAAACGATGGTTAGTGAACAAGCCAGAAAGCACCTACCCGGTATATCTTTAGCCGGCTTTCTAGTTCTACATATTGACTACAAACAATTAATGTTGTAATTTGCATAGTAGACTAGAGTCTTAGTACCTGGCTATGATCGACTAGCTGTTATTATGCACAGATAGTTTTTAAAATCACACACAGTGTGATTGGCAGTAATACCTGCCAATGAAGAGTGAGCTAAAATAAGCATCCCACTTGGTACCACTTCAGCGGGCCACATGAATGTGATTTGAGCTGTAATTCCTCACTTTGGTGATCATATTTCAATCTGTTGGGTTTTTTTCTTCAACATAATATTTCCCCCCCAGCTGGTTCACTGTGCTGCCTTGCCATCAGATGGCTATTTTCATAACACCAGTAAAAATGGCTATTTTCAAACACAGTAAAGCCGTTTGCAGTGCCAATTCCAATCCACATAGGACTAGTTCCTGGCATCCTATCCCTGTCTGCAAGTCACATAAGCAAGAGACAGGTTTATGCACATACAATGAGAAACAATTCAAAAGCACAAAGCCTTTTGCTAAAAAGAAATTGTAATGTGTTGATTAAACGGCAACATAATCAAAACACATATTCTTAACATACACTGCTTTTTTGTACTTTATCTCTGAATGTAGTACAAACATGCACTCTCAATCACCCCCTTCCAAAGCTATAAAGGATACAGCTATCAGGATACTGTTGTTGAAGAATGCAGTTAGATGTTACAAGAGACAGAGAGCTGCTACCCCTAACAATGTCTAGCTCAGCCTTCCCCAATCTAGTAGCCTCCAGATGTGTAGGACTACAACGCCCAGCATCCACTGCCAAAATGGCCATGGGCCATACTGGCTGGAAATTATGGGAGTTGCAGTCCCACACATCTCAAGGGCAGTAGGCTGGAGAAGTCTGGTCTACTGTAACACACTGTGTGATGTGGAATCATTATCACATTGTGCACTGCCCCACCCCTGCCTCATGTATTAGATGACAGAGGCAATGGTAAACTACACAATGAATTAATTTTTTTCTCCATGCTGCTGTGTGTGATGTTTTAAAGTTTTTAAATTGTTTTAAAGTTTTAAATTGCAAGGTGTCTTAGGGGTTCTTTTTGAGCCGAAAGGCAACTCAAAAACAATTTTATAAATAAATAAAATTTCACTCACTGAAATGAGACATTACAAGGAAGAGACGTGGAGTGCTGGCACATCTGTATGTTTCATAATAGGGGCATGCAAGCAAGTGATTTTCACGATTGTTAAGTCTCCTAACACCACCCTGAAGCTCGCCTGGCCTTGTTCCCTGTGTTCGATTGCACTCCTTCTCTGTTTCGTTCGAGTGGGGAAAATGCACAATTTTTAATAAAGCGCACCCAAAGGGCACTCCCTCCCATAAAATAAAGCCTCAAAATGCACAATTTTGCAAAAATGCTCACTTTTTAAGGTGCATATTTTTTTTAATGCAAACATAAGTTCAAGAATTTGCTACTATTTTCAGAGAACACGCTCTCCTGCTCGTGTTCAGGGTTGTGAACTGGACATAAATGAAATTCTCATACAAACCTTCTCAGCCTTTTTTGCCCCATGCACCCTTTTCACCATATGTCAGAATGTCATTCCCCCCTTTCCAAGATTGACTTAATCTGTGCCATACAATAAGGTGTGATGTCCTGTAGATTATGTACAATCTGTAGAATTGTAATTTGTACAAAGATCAGTATCCCAACAGTTTGAGTCTATGGTCCCAACCCCAACCCCCAAAAAACCCTAAAGTTCCCCCCCCAGGGGAATTCCCCCCTGGCTGAGAACCCCTGATCTACCTTCAAGAGATCTGGGGAAGCACAATAGTGATAAACTTCTCCTCCACTAGGTGGGACATTAACAGATGACTGGCTCCCCACATGGTTACATGCTACCAAGTTACACTTCGTTAATGATAACCCATGTTCATCTCTAGTGTGACTTCCATTTATGCATGTTGTTTTGTGCTTTAAGATCACGTTTCAACTCACTCTTTTTATGACGCACTGTCCATGGATCCATCTACTCTCTATGCAAGAAGCCCACTCCCCACTTACTTCCCCCCTCCCAATGTTTGCTGGGCCATGAACATCCAGATGGCATCAGGCAGGTGAATAATGAGCTCCATGCTGCCTCTATTAATATTTGCACAATTTTCTCCATATTGCCCTGTCTCTTCAGCATTAAACATATTTACCAAGACATGCATGCTTTCTGAAGTTTGTCTTAACTAATTTACAGCATTAGCTTGCTGTGAATAGATTTAGGAAGACAATTTCATTGTAGACAGGGCTGTGACAACAGCTGAGCCGCCCACGAGGGTTGCAGTAGGATTTATACACACATCTCTGAACAAACAAATATGTAAATGCATAGGAAGAGGACCTGTTGGACAGAAAAGTTTTTTTTAGTGAAACCCTTTAGTTTGATTGCATTGAACGCCTCTGTTTCATCAGGGTTACGCAAAGCAAGATCTGCTAAGTTTTAACCATCTGCCGTTATATCTGGTAAGCGAAATTAACCAAAAGGCCACATTCAAGAACATTTCCATTACTTTTACACTAATGTCATTGGAAACAACTATACTGTTGTTTACAGAAGACAGACGTGACACATAGTGTCCTTTTTAGGTACCATTTGTGAAAACATAGTCATTATCATTAAATTAGTATATTTTGCCCAGCTAAATAGAAGATAATTGAAATGTGAAATATTTGCAGAGTATTAGCCCCATGATACAAATAGGAAACCAAGGCCCAGCTATGTAAAATGGATTACCAACTTTCACAGGAACAAAGAAACAAGCATTAGAGGACCCATATTTTATGTCAAGTCAATTATCAGCAAAACTAGTGCTTTTCTGGATAAGATCCTTATATAAACATACTTGCCCGTATCCTAGATGACCCACAAACCTCGTTGAAATGAAACTTAGTCTCATTTCAAACATTCAGCAAAAGCATGTAGAACAGCCCTTCTGGGGCTGCCGAGTATGAATGTTTCTCTTCACTGAATGGTTATCATAATGGTGAAAAACCTGACAATTCTGTAAGTAGAGCTTATGGAAATTTGCCCACAACTGCCATAAGCATAACAAGTGGGTGCTACAGAGAAAACTCAAAATGTTTACTATAAAAATTTCCCAGGAGTGTAATGTGTAAACAGGCACTCCAACATGGATATGCCTTAGGGTTTATCTAGAGTAGATACGCAAGCCTTCGAAATGGTTTAGTATTTTTTGCACATGTGTGGAAGCCTGGAGAAGGATGCAGCTAGAAAAATGGGAGCTAAGGAGACCTGGACTGCAGGTACCAACATAGCTTTAAAATAAAAGAATTACCAGAGGAGGCTGAGGTGTGGCTGGGAATTCCCAGTACAGGATGCGGTGGTAATGGGGCAGTCAGCTCTCCTTGCACAAAGCTTAAAGGGGAAGAGCGGGAAACCCCATCTTGATCTACCCCAACTCTTCTTTGGCCACATCTTTCCCGTTACACTGGGAAAGAGTGGGTGGGAGAGACCAAGTGACTGGTGTTTTTCTACAGCCTTTGGGAGATGAACATGTACATGCAAGTGGAACAACCCCAGAGGGGCAGAGGTGGACTTTCTGTAGTTTACACTTTTCCTCACTTGGATTGGAAAATATCCTCTATTCTTCTAAACCAGCCTTCCCCAATCTGGTGTCCTCCAGATGTGTTGGACTACAACTCCTAGCATGCCCCAGACAGCATGGCTGGCTCGGGCATGTTAAGAGTTGTGGTCCAATGCATCTGGAGGGCACCAGGTTGAAGAAGGCTCTTCTAAGTGATATCGACAACAAATCATTAAAATGCAGACAAGCCACTGCAGAGGCATTGCTGTTTTTCAGGTGAACTTTATATAGTCTAATCCTGCTTGTCGGCTGCTACTTCAAACCCACCTCCGTGTAAAAGCCAATGCAGTGCAACATTAATTCGAATTCATACACATTTTATATTTGCATGATCTATAATTAATGACTCTTCTTCATAAGGGCTCCAACAGCAGTTTTGTGGCAACAGAGGAAAAAGAAGAAGAAATTTCCTTCTTTCTCCTACCCCTCCCATTTTACTTGCTTTCCTACACATTCAGTGCCTGGAGTGCATGGCTTTCAATGAAAACAGTTTCCATGGTGATCCTTCCTCCTCCAAGTGGCAGATGATACCAGCCCACAGTTCTCTCCTTTCTGAAGTGCATTAATGTTCTTTATTGCTTTCATGCTAAATATATTGAAGATTGGATTTGATTTCCTCCGGAGCAATACATTTTTATCGGGGGGGGGGATGGAATGTAAAAAGTAGACTTAGAACTCAGCATGAAAAATCTCTTTTTATTTCAGGCAGAAAATACACCCAAGGGTGGCTCACCCTATGCCCTCGGGCGGCAATGCAGATGGGGCTACATTTGGGCTGGGGTGTCATGTGGAGGTCTCAGCTGTGAAAAACTCCCCATTCATTTTCATTTACCTGCAAATAGGGCTGAACTGAACTGAGGGTTGCATTCTGTGAATATTGTTGTTCCTCTGCAAAAGCTTTCACCAATTTTTCCAAGGACTCTTGAAAGAGTGCTAAAGGAGAAACAGTGCACTCCTCTCACACAGGGTTGCCATATTCCAGTCCCCCAAATCTGGGTTGCCTAATTTGTATGTTATGCAATAAATTACTTGGAAATTAGGCAAATCAAGTGGTGGATTCGGTTAAGCAACCCTCCTTGTTGATTTCCCACTCCGAATCACGCCTTTCAAAGTTGCTTTATACTATAAAAGAAGGAAACAGAGAGCTGGATTTTCTTAGATACTTTTGCATGCAACATCTGTTTGACCCCTCAAAGTCTAAAGAAAACGTAAGACAATTATATATTGTAAGAAATCTAAGGCGGCTATGCTATGCACACTTTCCTGAGAGTAAGCCTCACTGAAAACAGTTCTCAGTGACCGTGAATAGGACTGCATTGTTACGGTGGAATCCTATGCATGTTTAGACAGAGAAAGTCCTAAAACTACCAGCATTCCCCAGTCAGCCATACTAGGAATACTTGGAGTTGTAGGACTTTTTCTGTCTATACATGCACACAATTACGTGCCTTTAGTCCGATAAAGTAACCCTCAACACACTTGCAAAGGTTGCAATATTCTTCATGCCTTGTCTTTCCTTTTGTTATGCATGCAGTTTTCTTACGATATTCTCCTCTGTGAGTAGTTTGGTATTTTTTTGTGGTCAGTTTAAACACTTTTAGATGACATTTTTCTCTCTGACTCTGATACTGATGCCACAATTAGAAAAAGTAAGTTACTAAACTTTGTACAAACTTTTAGAACATAAACTATTATTCTTCAATGTATACTGTACTTTAGGGTTGGAGGCTAGGAGCAGCATGGAAAGACATTTAGATCTGGGATTAAGGGGGAGAGGGAATGATGATGGGTGTAAGATCACGGGGAGAATGGGATCTGGGGTTAGGAGGAGGGCAGTGGAGTGTATGGGTTTGGCAACCATAGGCCCACCTCAAGCATCTGAAAGAGTGAAATAATTCAGAGACCCAGAAGAGAGAGGGCTTCTCTCCCTGCCCTCCTTACAGACCATGCAGCATGAACACCAGAAAGCAAGCCTAATTTTTTCTAACTTCAAGTGAAAACCTTTACCAAAAGACAAGTTTGCATATTTAAAGGACCCTTCTGGTAAAACTGACACAGTGGCAAGATCTGCTTTAGGATATTGGGCAGGGGGTAAGCCAAAGGTCAACCATTAATAAGCACCATGCACTTTTTGCTCCTAGAAAGGTTGGGTGTATGTCTGAAACAAAGGTCAGACATAGACTTCCAGACTATAAACAGTTTCTACCATTTACCAGTAACCTGTTGCATCCCAACTCTCCATGGCAGAAACAAAGCAGATTGTCATCATCAGTGACAGGAGCAAGTAAGAGAGAGACACTGCTTAATTTAAGTGTTGGCTTGGTATGGTCATGTGATGCTTTGCTGAGGCAAAAAATACAAGGTGTACGTGTGGCTGGTTGATTGGTGTGTGTTTGTTGGGAGACCAAACCACCATTTGCAGACAGTGATCAAATGCGGTACCATAGTGGTGATAATAACATCTACTGCAGCACTTTAAATCACTGTTTAACACAACCATGAGACTCACATATGAGGTTTAACACGACCATGAGGCATACAGATGTAGCACTGCTGCAAACAAGATTAACAGTCATTAATGCACATATATCCTGATATTCAGGGTGTTCTTATGCTGTCATGAACTGTGCTGGCTTTTTGTTCACCATTACGGTAGCATGTGGTTTTAGCCACCATTAGAAAGAAAATCCTGGGCTTTGAATATCCTGAATGATTACGTATCTCTCGACAGTGGCGGCTGGTGCTTTCCAGCTAAGTGGAACCTCTATGTTCAGAACGATAGTACTTCTAATTACTGGATGCTGAGGGAAAACAATGGGATGGCTGGCACCACATTAAAAAAAACTACTTTAAGGGATGGAATGGCTATCAGCAATTCTATCATTATTGCAAGAAACCATAATTGAATGCGATACTGTAAGTTCGCATGCATTAGGACTATATGGTACAAGCTACTCTTAAGACGCCTAGATATCTACTTCCATGAGGCTGAAGGAGGATTTATTGACATCACCACCACCACAACCATTATCATTAGTATTCTAACTAGCTCTTCTACTAACATAGTTAGAGTGGCTTACAACATAGATAAAAATCAGTAATAATAAAATGCAATACAAATAAGCAATTAATTAAAAACAATGATGGTATATCAACACAGGAAGAATCACAGTAAAACCAGGTAGCAGAAAAATAACTAAAATTACACACTAAAAGCCCCCTGAAATAAAAATGTCTCAAGATGAAAAAGGCTCAAAGATGGGATTGACAGATCTTAACCATGTGAGTATTCCAGACCTGAGACTGATCCTAATGCTCAGGTAGGCTTATATAGGAGTAGGGGGTACTTACGGTAACCTGGTCATAGACCATTTGCAGCTTTAAAGCCCCAAACCAGCTCTTTGAATTCGGCCCAGGATCAAATAAGCAGCTAACAGAGCTGACAAAGGATGTTATATACATTCCTACCTGTGGCTGCCAGACAAAAGGCTGCAACCAATAAAAAGGGGTTCCTAATGACTGCTGCCACCTGGACATCCCAGGAAAGTGATGGATCCAAGAGCACCTCCAAGCTACGAACCTACTCTTTCAACGGGAGTTCAACTCCATCAAGAAGAAGTTGAACCATTCTTGGCCAACAGCACCTCCATCTTGTGTTTAAGCTTGTTAGCCCCCATCCATTCTTGTACAGTTGGAATTACATGCTGGAATTTGTTCAGGTACTGCAAACATTTCAAAAGCAACAGTAATAATAGACAAGCTTACACACACACACACACACACACGGGAGAGGAAAGGGCATTCAAAGCCAAACACCTGAGAAGTTGTTAATAAAAGCTTTCATTTCAAATGACCTATATGTGTTATAGCAGCTGGCTCAATTGTCAGCCTCATTATTATTAGGCAGTCCAATCATATTTTGTTAATCTACTCTTTTAAAAAAACCCTGAATAGTTTTGTAAAAAACAAACAAAAAACCATGACAAAATTAGGGCAGGCTGACAACTAGGAGGAACACAAGGAACTGGAAACAGGATTACTGTCCATTAATAGTCTAACTCTATGCATGTCTACTCAGAAGTTAGTCCAGCTTTGTTCAATGGGAGGTGATTTCAAACAAGTGTGAAAGGCTTCAATTCTGTACATACTTACCCGAGAGCAAGTGCCATTGAAATCAATGGGGCTTACTTCTAAGTTGACATTTATAGTATTGTATTGCCAGTACAAGCAGTTCCCAGGTTACGAATGAGATCCATTCTTTAGTCTGTCTTTAAGTCAAATTTGAACGTAAGTCAGAACAGCATAGCGTAGTACAGCATTTATGCAAATTGTGGCCGTTTACGCAAATTGTGGCTATACCCTATGTGAATGACGTAGATCCAGGGAACCTGGAAGGCCTTATGGGGGTCTGTTTGTAAGTACGAGTTGTCTGAAAGTCAGACGTTCGTAACCCGGGGACTGCCTGTATTACAATGCATAGTGCAATCAGCAGAATTGCACACTGCACAATCCATGCCCATATTATGAAGGACGACAGGTGTCTGGACCTTATAGATTTTCAAGGCATTGAAATGTCGATTTTAATGCCATCAGTTTGATGTTACAGCTATCCCCCTATTTTAATTATCAGCTAGCTCACATCAATAAAAACCAGGGCTTTATGTTTAAAATTACCCGCCACAGCACAGTGCCCCAAATATATTATAAATATGTTAACTGTCGATTAATAGTGTTGCCTCCACACATATAATTCCTAGCATTTCTATACTGCCACCAAACCAGCACCCGAATCAGCGTACAAGATGTTAAAATACCAGTCAGATCACAACAATAAAACAATTTAAAATTTCAACTGGTAGTCCACAGATCATTTGCAAAAAAATTTTTTTTAATCTTTATTTCAGTTGTACACATTGCCAGCTATATGAAGTAAAGTACATCAACCACTGTAACAAAAAGTTACCAATACACAATTCATGAAGAATTTTAAAAAATCATTAAAGTGTGTGGAGAAAATATATCTTTAAATATACCTACAAAAGAAGAGAACAGGAACCATTGTTTTGCACTAGGAATCTTTTGGGCTTAGTGAAATTCTAGGAAAACAACTTAAGCCTAAGGTTTCAAGCCTGTATACTTGGAAATAGGTATAAGAGCAGGTCAACAGTAGAATAATCTGTCTAAAGCAGAGTTGAGGACATATTTCTAAAATTGGTTTCAGATGTATTGGAGGAGGAAAAAGAATTGGACGATTTATGCATTCTCTTCCCACATGTCGTAGTGTCCAAAGAACAAGAACGTGCATTTCTCTCCCTGGGGAAGCCAGCAGCGCCTTTGTATCTGGAGTTTTGAGGTCTCACAATGAGGACAAGATGTGGGGGAGGTGCTTTGGACATCAAGTAGGAAGCGTGATTCACTCATGTTCAGTCAGCCCCATTTCATAATGTCTGAAGCTGCTCTTTATTATGGACTTGATCTCTGGAGAAAACTAGCACTGCAAAGTAATCTCCATCTAGAGTTCAGCCTTCAAGTCTCCATCTTCTTTTTAATTATTATTACAACTGTATACAATAAGTAAGGATTCCAAATCTGCAGATGATAAATTGGGAAGTATCATTTTTAAAAATCAGCAAACTGCGCTGCCAAATGATGGAGGATTTAGATCATTCAAATCCCAAGCTATGAGTTGTCAGATACAGTTTAATGCTGATAAGTGTGAGATAATAACTTACTGCAAATGGCCACCCCCTACACGAGCTCACCAAACAGGAAAAGGTCAATGACAGATTTATTGAAGAATAGGGATGCTACACAGGTCAGGCTGAGTTATTATACTATATCCCCTCCATGTCCCAGGCCTACTCTGTGTCTGTAATAAAGGTGACCAATGGGATGTTGCAGAGTTTCAGCAACTGCAGAAGGGAATTTAAATTAAACACAGCCTTTGTAGCATTGTGATGGATAAAACAAACACATGGAGGTAAAGGGAAAATTACAGGGACAGAGGGAATGGACAGGAAGAACAGTTGAGGCTGCTGGACTCTTGGCACTGACCTCCATAGATTCTTCAAAGCAAACAAATTTCAACGCCTGTCAGCATTATGGACGATCCAGGTTTAAAAGACATATTAACATTTCCGCCCCCCCCAAGTGAGCACTGTCATGTTCAGTTCATAGAATAGTAGAGTTGGAAGGGGCCTATAAGGTCATCAAGTCCAACCCCCTGCTCAATGCAGGAGAACAGATGTGGGCGCCCAGGCAGTCATCCATCCAAGCACTGACCTGGCTCATACCTGCTTAGCTTCAGCATGTGGCCTGCATTATGTGCTCTCAATGCCTGTTTGCTGCTCTTATTACAGAGAATGTCATAGACATACCACCCTGAGAAGCATATTTATCTGATCGATTTAGATAAAACTGGAAGAAAAGGTCACTTTTACATTTCTTTTTGTTTGAATTTACCAAATTTGCCGTAGGAAGAAGGGAGATTGTATTTCTGTGTGGCCTACATGGCAACTGGCCCTTGAAAACACTCATATCCTTGCTAGTCACAACAATTAATTGCTTAAAGGTTGTAGTCCTAATTAAAATCACACTTTACACATTATCCCTGGTCATCAAAAGTCAGCCCTAATTTAAAGGTCTTACGATGTTTCTGTAAGATACTGTTAAGTTGTACAAACCTCACACAGGGACAAGCAACTCAAACTGGTAATACAGTCATGCCTTGGATTGAGAGCATAATTCGTACCGGAAACGTGCTTGCAATCCAAAACACTCTTATATCAAAACAAAATCCCCCCAAAACAATTTGAACAAAGATTTTTAATTTAAGCCATACTACAGTACTTGTATTGCAAGACGTCACTTGTATATCAAGTAAAAAAAATATTAAATAAATATTTAAAAATTTGCTTGTCTTGCAAAACACTCTCAAACCAAGTTACTTGCAATCCAAGGTATTACTGTATTAGTTGATCTCAGGGGCCATGACAGTATATGGTGAAGAAAGCTGTTGCCTACATATTTTTGACCCAGGCTGTTAGGGTCAATGTGAACAGAATTACCGGTAACCATTTTTTATACAAAAGTTCATTTTGGTGAATTTCAGTTTCAGGGTAAATACACCCTCATTGCCCACTGTGTGTAAATAACTAGGTTTAAAAGTATTAGGAGTCCTGTGTATAAAATAACTAGGTCAAAAAGTATTAGGAAAGGAGGGAACAACGTCCAATGTTTCAATGGAAGGGTCATGCCCAGATTATCTGAAGCAATCAATCTTCTTTCAAACTGTGTGGTCCACAGTAGGGGAGGGGGCTACAGAGGTTAAATCAGGATCTAATGGCATGCAAAATCACACATGATTGATCTGTATTGATTTTCCCCTGCTGAGGGGAATGATAGGCTAGCAAACAGAAATCAATTCCACTGCATTAAACTCAGTACGCATCTGGTCTCATCAGCAAAAATGGCTCGAAACATCACTGCCCATCTCAGAGATGTGTGAGTATGTGTACATACATACGGTACTTTTCTGCTTGCTACTGCTACTGAATCTCCTTATTTGAGATGGTGAACTCTGAAGAATTTTCATTTTAATACCAAATATAACATCACACAATGAGGCATTCAAAATGGTAAATACCTGCAACCTGTGAAGAAAGTTTTGATCCTTGGTCAAAATTCCTGATGATATGTAGTAGAAATGCATTTTTGGTATGTATCTGACAAAACTCCAGTCTAAATTGACAAGTTCACTTTGGGTTTCCCTCTCACCCAGTTGGAACAAGCTGTTGGGTCTATCTAGATGATTTGTCTTCTGCTGTTTTTATTGTAAGTGGCCTATTGTACAAGAGATAGGATAGAAATATGATGATTGATGATGATGATGATGATGATGATGATGATTATAGTGATGATGATAAATACTACAGAACTTTGCTCAAATATTTTCTCTCCCACATATGGGCAGAGAGGCCCAATCTTTGCCCAGTACAAAATCCAAGGACAGAGGAGGTTGTTGGAAACTGAGTAATATATCCAATTGTCCAGGGTGCGGGATTAACTGTCAGGCAGAATTCCTCCCACCACCCTATGACTAGGAGAGGTAGAAAGAATTATGCAAACCAAGGCTAATTTATATAATTTACAATGGCAAAGAATAGAACAGGGCAATCCTGTGCATGTTTACTCAGAAGTAAGTCTCCCTGCTTTCAGTGGTGATTGCTCCCAGAAAAGAGTGCATAAAATTGCTCCCTAAATTTATTTAACTCATGCAGTTCTGAACAGCGAGGACATGAAAACAGACTAGGCCCAAAATAAGCAACAGAAAGTGAGATGGGGGGGGGGGGGTTAAAGTAGAGTTTAAATGGATCTCAATTATAAATTCCTGTAAAATAAAAGGTGTTCCCCCCCTTGTGTGTCGTCGTCGTCCCCAGCAAAGGAGTCAGTGACAAATCATACTATGAGTAGTTTTCTTTCTTTTCTTAGGCTTAAGGGCCAGGTTTTCAAAGAGTTCAGCTGTAGGGACCATGATGGCTACACTTTCAAGTACACGAAACACCCAGCTGGTCTCTAATGCAGGGCTTGAGTTATTTCCATCTCAATTCCTGCTTAGATAGATTCTCCTCCCCTTCTACTAAGTATATGGTCCTTTGGCCCTTTCAAACCCACCAGCCCCCATCAGGATATAAAGCACGTGTCTCCAGGCTATACATATGTTCCTTCATTAAACAAACACAGCCTGTGCTAAAGAGATCAAGAGGTCAGCAGGCCAAGGGTTGAGACTACAGAATTCATTTTTTATTAAGCCTCTTGTTCTCCTTGCCTCCCCTTCTACTTCCCTTTGTCGGGAAATGATGGAGACTTACAATTACTAACTGGCAATCTACTGGGCAAATGGTGGGATATACAATTGAGTTGCCACAGTCCTGCACTGCTCAGATTTGTACTTGTCATGGAAGCTGACCTTCACTTTCACCATTAAAACATGCAACATACTAGCTTTTTGGATTATTGGCCAGGCCATGGATAATTTTATTATCCATCGCATCTATGAACAGTGCATTAAACCAAGCGAACTAGAACGGGAACATGGTGAATCTTCTTCATGCTATGAAGAATCCATCTTGGTGGGAGGAATCAAAGGCCGCTTCATAGTATTTTAAATCTCTGTTGACATGAAATCTAGAATCAGACCGGGGAGGCTGGTGACTCCTATTCCAGTGGGGCTCCTTTTCCATTACAAGTTTTGCAGCTTTTATTTGGAGCTTCATAGGAGCTATCCATGGTGCTCCGTGGTGGTGAACCTGTTTTGGGGATGGAGTACAGCACCATGGATAGTTCCTCTGCAGCTCCAAATGAAACCTGCAAAACCAGCAATGGAAAAGGAGCCCCACCAAAATAGGAGTCACCAGCCTCCCCTGGAATCAGATTAGAATCAAATGAGCTGCACATGTTCTTATGATAGGGAGAAATAACATCTGCTAAGAAGTATTAGACTCTTGTATTTTTAGTTTGAATCAGTCTTATTCTGTGGGGTCCAGGAAATCTTCACAAGGTCCTGATTTGGTACAATAGTTGCCTCATGGCAAGGAATGAGTGATGGAAGTTTTCAGACCTCTGCAAAGAGATTTCTAAAAGCAAGATGGGCCAAACTCAATCTGGGAAGTATTTTATATTATGCTCAGTGCTGTGTTTAGCCGGAGAGAATTTAAACTCATCCAAGAAAGCTGCTAATGACTATACTGACAGCTCAGTTTAATGTACCTTTTTCCACCCAGCTAGTCATTGTATGAATAATCCCTGGGCAAAGCTAAAATGCACTCAGTTTTGCCCTTAGAATGCTATTTTCCTTTTTCGGTGCCATTAATGGGTAGGCTTTTACTACTTTTTATTACCTCTTCAAGAAGCAGTCAATCTTTTAACACTATGATCTAGAGGCAAGGACTGCTTCAAAATTCCTATACTGAAAGCAGTTCCATATCTGCCTAGCTGCAGAACATTACATGTGATTATATTACATCTGTGTATTTTGCTGGGTGTACACACACTAGGGAACCACAGCTTCTTAGCAGATAGACACACAGCAAAATTAATGCATGTGTACCATCATCACTCATGATGATCTTAAGGTTGCCACCTTTTAAAATTGGTCCTGCTTCTCTGTCTTAAAAAGGAGCTAATTCACAGAAATTAACAAGGTAAACTGTTTTTTACCAATATATATCTGAATGCCAGAAAAAGTTTCACCAGCTACATTTCTGTTATGTTAAGCTACTGCTAAAGGCACAGGAACAAGACAGTTAAAAAAAAAAAAAAAAGGTGGCAAGGCAATGCTAGAAGACACCCAGATTACATGCTAATTCATGCACAGAACTATTTTCCAAGTATGAATTTTGCAGCATCCACTGAATCACTGAAGGGCAAACTAGACATAACTCTAAATGCATCATTGGAAACCATGTCATCTGGTGTGGGGAGCTCTGTTTCCCTCAGGGTGGGTTCATTTTCATCAGGACCACAGCAAGCACATGGGGAAAGGAGGTCAATTGCTTCCATCCCCACTGGAGTCTCAATGAACCCACCACCACCTATTAGCCCATTTGAACTGCGTGGGGGGGGGGAGAAAGAAAGGGTTAAATCGCATCTCTCTGCAGAGTGCATGACATTCCCCCCTCCAACCTGCACTGGATGTGGTTGCCAATGAACACATTTAGCATCACCTCTAGTCTGGCCCCAAATTAAGGTGTTTTTGCAAGATTCTTAGCAGAGGCACAGATAATGAGCAGAGTCAACAAAAACATAATAGCTGACTTGCCGGATCAGACTAAGGTACATCTTGCCCAGCATTCAGTTTCCAAGAAGGGTAGCTGTGGAGGAGGTATGACTGAGTTCCTGCTGGCCTCTTCCTTAGGTGAGTTTTCTCACTGAGTTTGCCAGCTGCATAGATCTTCTGAGTCATATGCTTCTCTGCCTGTTGCTGTGCACAACGGTAGTGCAGAGACACAATAGCCCATGTGATTTTTTTCTTGTTCCTTTTGGCCAAGAGGGAAGGTCATTTTACAAGGGCTGCTTTAAATCAACTGATACTCCCATAAGGCTGTACAAGGAAAGCTAAAAATGTCCCTTTTTAAAACACATACTGTATTCAATTTCTGTATTTAACCACCACTACCTGCTATTGTGTTATTTCTCCACTGTAGCTGAGAACAGGAAGCCTGATTTAAGCATGGAACAGAATGAAATGGTAGAGTCTGGGATGATAGAAGGAATTCTTCAATCTGCAGGTGGGATCATATTTCTGAATGCTTCCTATGTTTAAAAACAAACAAACCTTTCTGCAAAAACTAGCATAGCAGGAAGTAGGCTGAGCTGGACCCTCCCTCCCTGATGTGCTTGGTGGTGTGCGTGTTTCTTTCTTTTTTGACAACTAACAGGGAGAGGGGTTTTCTTCAGAAATTCACACCTAGGTACAATCCATTCTACCACTTTATTCGGCTGCATGTAGATCAGAGCTTAGATTCTTTCTCTTGCAAACTTAGCAAGTCCAGTATAGAACCACATACAGTACATTTTGCAAAGTTTAAAAAATATAATGTAAAGCATAAAAAATGATACATCCGATTTACAAAGCCAAACACGTCTAATGCCTAACACAAAACTTTAAAAAATGTGCTTTCCTGATCATGAATAACAGCAGAGACATTGTCATTGTATGTATGCTTAGCATAATGAGGAAATATGTTCTCCGTAATGCAGTAAATTTGAAACAAATGATTAATTGCACAATTATGAAAATCCATTTTTATATCACTTTTATTTTGTAATTTCCACTGTTACATTTCTCTCTCTTTCATGCATATCCACAGAAATTACAGGAAATCTGTTTGGCAAGTGATGAAGTATCACATTAGTTCTTTCATATTCAGAGTGGCTCTTATTTATTAGTACATTTTGATTTGGCCCACTGCACTGGTAAGCAGAATGAAGGGCATATTGATCCCTTTCATTTTTGCACCAAATTTTAAGTTACTCAGCAACCCAAGCATTATGGATTACTTTTTGTTTGCTGTTTATTTGATTTTACATAGACTTTTAATACTTTATGAAAGTCACTGGGCAAGTTCACATGTCATGACAACCCACCCTGCAAATAAGCTACGCAGTGTGGGTTTTTCATGACAGACACCTTCCCCCATGGTCCTCTCACAGGTATCCCAGGGGACTCTGAGGCAGGATCCATCTTCTCTCCCCTTGCCAACTGGAAGCCCTTTTGTGCCCGCTGCGGCTTCCCCACCTTCTTTTCAGAGATCGTTATCACTTTTTGCAATCTCCGAAGTGACAGCCAGTGACAGCCTCTCCAAAGTGCCCAAGGGGCATACTGGAGCAGCTGTCACTGGTTCAACACCTTTTTTTAATGCACCCCAAATTTGCACAAATATCTTCATCCTTTAAAAAAATTGGTCTTTTGCATACTTTCAGGTAACCAAAATGAAAAGCCTGGCCTTGTCAATGTCCTGGTAAGTGTCTTGTGTTAAAGTACAGGAAGCACTATCCAGGAACATTGATGAAATAAGGCTACAAAGAGGTTTCTTTTTTACTTTGCCCTCTCTTGACAGCTGTCAAAAGGCAAGCTGTTACGGGAAAGCAAACCCATGAGCGATCTTTGCTCCCCAAAGAGGGTGGCCAGTAGATCACCACCTTCACAGTGAGATCCTCTAATATATATTTTTTTGCCTTGACCTGTCTCTGGTCAGTGTTCTCACACTTTTCCACCCTTTCCCGAGACTCTAAGTGTTTGGGAAGGTGGAAAAGTGAGAGCCACCCCTTCTATGGGAGCATGGAGATTTGACAGCTAGCTGTCAAAACTTAGGCTTCCTTTTAAAACAGGGGTTTTGACAGGGCTACCCAGGGTTTTCCCTGTCAAAAAACCCTAATTACCCCTGTCAAAAACCCAATTTTAAAAGGAAGCATGAGCTTTGACAGCTGTTAAAACTCTGCAAATGTGAAAGACGAGATTGTGTTTTTTAAAGGCCAAAGATATTTGCACAAATTTGGAGCGCAAAAAAGAAAAAGTGGCAAACCAGTGACAGCCACTCTAATGTGCCACTTGGGCACTTTGGAGGGGCTGTCAGTGGCTGCCACTTCAGAGATTGTGGAAAGCAATAGCTATCTCTGAAAAAAAGAGGGGGGAGCCATGGCGAATGCAAAAGGGCTTGCAGTCGGCTAGGGGGAAGAGTGAGCCAGTGACAGTCATTCCAAAGTGCTGCTTGGGCACTTACCGGAGCAGCTGTCACTGGCAGTGGCCCAGGCGAGCTCAGCAGGAGTCGCAAGGGTTTTTGCTGCTCTTGCCAAGTGGTTCTCTCGCCACTTCCCTGGATCCACGATGGGGTGTGTTGCCTGGGTTCAGACAACCATCATGGACCCAACAAACCCTACTACAAGCCATGGTTTGTCAGGGTGGCTAGTTGCCCACAAGTAAGCCACCCTGTGGGAAGCGATCCAGATTCACATGACATGACAACCCACCATGGCTAGTTACCCACAATGGGTTGTTGTGTTGTGTGTCACAATAACCCACACTCAAGGGTTGAGTATAGGTTGAGCGTGAGTTGTTGTTGAACTGTGGGCTATCGTGCTGTCTGAACCCAGCTACGCTAACAAGCCATGGCTTGTTAACCATGAATAACCCATGAAGTTACTGTTTTGGGGTTTGTTTGTTCTTGGGTTGTGAACTGTGGTTGTTCACCATTTAGAGATGCCACATCTTGAGATAGGAGGGAAAGCTATATTTCCCATAAACTAATGCCTATGACTCTGTCTGTGGTCTGCTCTCTGCTATACCACTGTGACTTTGAGCAAACCATTCCACTTAGTATTTTCAGGTATTAGCATAAAGTCAGGCAGCTTGATAAGCATGGTCCCTACTTATTCCCCCCCCCCCGTGGAGGACTCCTGAGCCTTTAAGAATTGTGTGACAAGCTAGACATCAACAGGTGGAGCTTCTCCAACAGAGATATAGACGTGATTTGCACATAACCCTAAACTGTGGCTTATTTAACCCATAGGTTGTTAAATTCTGGTTTGTCGTGATGTGAACCCAGGTGCACTAACTATGGTTTGTTAAGCACAAACAACCCAGAAAGAGAACCCATAGTTTGTTACTGGGTTGTGAACTCTGTGTTGTTTAAACAATGGGTTGTTGTTATATAAGCTCAGAGTCATGGGTTGTTCATAGGTTGTTCATAGGTTGTTTCGCCAGGCTACAGAGGGAGCAGGCAAGACTGGTTTTAAAAAAGAACAAAAACAAAAAATAGCCACTGTACATGCTAGTACTACAGCGTTGCAAATGCATTTGGGATACAGGGAGGGAGGGGTGATGGAGGAGGGAACCAAACAACCCATGGATGAGAAAACAAACGGCAGTTTGTTCAGTTGTCTCCCAGACAAACCCTAGATTAACCATGGTTTAAATAAAACACAGGTTAGTGTTATGTACGAACAAGGTCATAGCAATGAGAAAGCTGCACCTTCCTGAATGTCTGCCTGCTATGCTGCTCTTAAAGTCAAAGGACTTTGTCAGAAAAGATGGCAATCCTATTGATTAGTTACCTCAATTTCAAAATAGACCTTTCCGCCCAATCTTAGAGGTTTCTCTATGGAGAGAAATAGCTACTTTCATGTCATCCTGCCTCAACAAACAAGATGAGAAAGTTTATCTACAAGTTACAGAAGGTCAGTGAAGGAACAGGCTCAGGGATTTGTTCTTGGCTATGCTACTGGCGAAGTGTGCCAGAAATAATCATTTTTAATTTATAAAAATACTAGTTTTTTTTACCCGGCGTTGCACGGGTCGTCATTTTCCTATAGGCACTATTTGTTCGAAATTCCTTAAGGTAGCTGACCGCTGTTTTGAATCATTCCATAGGAAAGGTCCCCCAGGACTACCAGCTCCCCCGGGACTGCACAATGAAATCCCAGTTCCCCCGGGACTAGGACTACACAATAAAATACCTGCCCCCCCCGGACTACACAGTGAAATCCCTGTCTGTCCGTCCCCGGGACTGCACAATGAAATCTCTGATTTCCCCCTGGGTTACACAATGAAATCCCAGCTCCCCCAGGACTACACAGTGAAATCCCTGTCTGTCCGTCCCCAGGACTGCACAATGAAATCTCTGATTCCCACCTGGGTTACACAATGAAATCCCTGCTCCCCCGGGACTGCACAATGAAATCCCTGCTCCCCCAGGACTACACAGTGAAATCCCTGCTCCCCCCCGCCCCAGGGACTGCACAATGAAATCCCTGCTCCCCCAGGACTACACAGTGAAATCCCTGTTCCCCCCCGAGACTACACAATGAAATCCCTGCTCTCCCCCCCTCCCGGGACTACCCAACAATGAAATCCCTGCTCCCACCCCACCCCTGTGTAGGCCCCGGCTGCAGTTCATATGAACATTCTGTTTTGACATAGGAGAGATTTGCATATCCACTCCTGATTGGGGCCCTGTGGCAGTTCATGAATATCTGACAGAAATATCTGATCTTAAAGAAAAATCAGATAATCCTGAGAGTCTACAGGTGATGAAGAGTGACCATGCCAAGTTTGGGGTAGATCCGTCAAAACGTGATGGAGCCTATGCGACGACGCCTGGCACACAGTCATTCAGTCATTTAAAAAGTTTCCCTCCCTTTTCACCCCCTCAGAGAACATTCTAAATGGCCTAGGGGAGATTGCATACCCACCCCTATTGGCCCCTGCAGGCATTCAGACGAACATTCCAAGTGTCCTATTTGCATAACTGCTCCTACTGGCTCCCGCAGCAATTATGAGGTGAGGCCGATTTGCATAACTGCTCCCCTGTTGTTTTGCCCACAGGAGATATGAGAGTGGGGCGATTTTGCCTCCTTTTTTCACCCCCTTAGGGATGGAATTTCCAAAAATCCTTCCCTAGTGGGTGTCTATGTCATAAAAGCAATGTCCCTTCAAAATTTCACGTTCCCAGATTAAATGGTTTGAGCTGGGCATTGATGAGTCAGTCAAAATCAGTCAGTCAGTCAGTCAGTCAGGACACCTTCTTTTATAGATATAGATAGATTTATATACCACCTTTCAGTCCTAACAAGGGCCCCCAAAGCCATTCATAGCAATAAAAAATACAAGGAGATAAAAGACAACTAAATAACATTGGAACTGAAAACCAAGGAACATTTAACAAGCCAAGATGAAAATACACTAAAAGCTTGGTGGAAGCTTAGCTGCCCACCTAAAAGACAACAAAAAAGGGGACAATCTAAATTCCTTTGGGAGGGATTTCTACAATGGGGGTGCCACTATTGAAGAGACCCTGTCTCTCTCATGTCCCTGCTAACCACACCTCACTTGGGAGCAGAAAATATCCTGTTCCCAGGCTGTTTCGGACTTTTAAAAGGCACCTTGAAATTAGGTTCAGTTACAAACTAGAAGTCAATTAAAAAGGACTAAAACAGTCAGAAAAGTGGATACCAGAAATTTTGGCTGCAGCATTTTGCACCTGCTGCAGTCTCCAGACACTTTTCAAGGGCAACTTCACATAGAGTGCATTATAATAATCTGATCTTGATATGACTAAGACATGTATAACAGTGGCTAGATCAGTGGCTAGATCTATTTTCTTCAGGAAGGGGCAATTACATTTTCCCCTTCAAATTTCATGCCATCAAAATTAATGAGAAACTCCCTCCAGCTTCTATGACTTGCTCCTTATATTTGAATTTCCTATTGTTTCTTAGAACAACACCTTTAGAACTTGCAGACTGATGACAGCGGCTCAGGGTTTCCAACAGAAATCTTTCACATCCCCTGCCACCTGGTCCTTTGAACTGGGGATACCAGGGATTGAACCTAGGGCGCTCTCCATGCAAACCATGTGCTCTAACACTAAGCAATATGCCTGTGCCCAAGTTCTATTCCTGTAACTTCCGTGTGGAACGCCCACTAATGGTGCACTGTAGCAATTAAAATGATGAGCTGAAAATCCCGAATTCAGATGTCAACCCTTAGGGAAGCCACTGTTTCTCAGCCCCAGCCTTCAGACATAAAACTTGGATAATGATACAGAACTACCTTTTAAGGATTATTGAGACAATGTATATAAAATACTTTGCGCATTTCAGAAAAGCCCTATATAAAGAAAATCTAGCTTCCCGAGACCCCTTTTTCAGTTTAGCCTTGATCATCGCATTAATGTTTGGTGTAAAGCTACATTTTCATGTAGACTAGTTTCCAGTTACTAAAGGTGCAGTCAAGAGGAGATAAGATGCTTGCATTTCATTGGAAAACAAAGAGAAATAGCTAGATATCCCATTTCTGTTATGTGCACAGCATCTACAGTGGAACACATTCTAAAATTTATTTGCTCTATAAAATTGCATCTATATGAGAGATAATGAAATTGAGCTCTAAAGGTCATGTCCTATGAACATAAGGAATTATGTGCTGGCCAGCTATAACTCCTGGTTTATATCACTCTGTTTAGCTACAGCATGAAAACTTAAGCACATGTACCACAGCATGGGCAATTTATAGCTGTCAAGGTTTTTATACATTGTTCCAGATTTTAGTGTTTGCCATAGAGGCTGTCTTTTGGCTATCCAAGTAAAGCCATCTGGTAGCTTATCAGGCAAAACCTATCGATTTTCTAAACATTTTAATGAGTCGTACCCAAATGTCAGCTAAGTGAGTGAGTTAAAATTTGGAAGCAGCAAGCTTCCTCTCATACCCAGCAGCTGTTTTTGGCATTTGATTGTGATTATTTTACACTGATGCCATCTTCTTTTCCACATTATCATATTCATTCCACTTTGAAGCACATGGCATGTGGTTTTAAGGGATATTTACACAATATTATTTTAAATAATAATAATAACCAACTATACAATGTAAAAATAAAAGTGTCTGTAGGAGATTCAAAAAATGTGCACACCCATAACTATGATATAAAGTGTATTATAAAGTAGTGGCTATTATTAGTTCATGCTACTTAATCAACTATGCCTGTGGTTCATTTAGCCTCACAACAAACCTACGAGGAAGGTCTATATAGTTTTAATGATACAGATAGCAATAGGAGGTTGTACGTTGGTAACTTATTGAAGGTCTGAGCTAGGAAGTCCAAGGCTGAGATGGAGGGCTTCTCTACACAAGGCATTTATTGTGTGCTCATGATTCCTTACTCACAGTAGTTTGTAGGGGCTTTACACGACATTGTTGTCCTCCAGGGCCTCTCCCACACTTTCCAAGCATTTCCCCGCTGTTTTTTAGACTGATAATCAGCTATTATCTAGCTATTGCGCTAAAACAGGCACATGTAATTCAGCAATTGCACTATACCGCAGCGCCACCTTGTGGTTGTGTAATAGAACATATAGGAAGGTAGAGAAAGAAAAAACCTGGAAACAAACAACGTGTAAAGGACGCGCTTTGACTCCCGTAAAGGAAATGGAGGAAGACGCCTTGGCAAAGCACAGAATTAGAACCAGTTTCCCAAGTTCTATCCAATGGATTAGGATGCCCCTGATCAAATAAAAACTGAGACATAGTGGTGCAGTAAATGAGAAGATTCCTTTGCTATCTTCCATCCTATCTGTTTTATTCACACAAGGTTTAGGCTGTATTTGTTCTGTAAGCATGTTCTCCCATCTTTCCCTCCAAGATGGTTCAGTAACATCCCCTGCCCTGCCCCAGTACTTTTAATGTTATCCTTTGTGTCCAAAGGTAGTAATAAAATGATCTGAAACCTTATGGCTGGAAGCCATTCAGTGCAATTATGTGCATATTTACTCAGACATTAAATGCCACAGTGTTCAACAGAGCTTACTCTCAGGTAAATGTGCACAGGACTGCAGCCTTACAGTGCACTCCTATACACACTTACCTGGGAGTAAGTCCCACTGAACCGAATGGGGCTTACTTCTCAATAGTTGTGTATAGAATTGCACTGCTGATCTGTGTGAAATCTTTGCCAGAAAAACATATACATTTTCTCAAAGAATCTGAACTTGCTCAAGAGGGGACAGGGAACATAAAGATGAGAAGCATTTGAACAACCCGTGGCTGTCTTTTTCATATAGCTTTTCTGCAACTTTCAGACAGTCGAGTAGTCCCATGTGAATGCTTCTGCCCAGCATTTCTTACTCTTTAGAGTGCAAAAAGCACCATTGTCTCTGCAGCATTAACAGAAGGCTTGCGAGGTTTGCATATTTTGCAGAATTGTAAATATTTGCATATTGCTAATGGGTCAACTTGTCTATTTTAAGGATGGTCTCACATCCCTCTGGCATGGGAAGGGACACTGGCAATAGGTGGCTTCCACACTACTGTTTTGCATTGATTTATTTTTTAACCTCTTTATATTTAGTAAAGTGGATGCTGAGTGTGTAGACAAGATTGGAATCAAAACAGCGGGGGAAGGGCATGGAAGGAGGAGACACCTACCAAAGACAGAGACCCCCTACCCACGTACAAAACTATCGGGGAGGTCAGAATTACACACACACACACACACTTCAAAACTCCTCAAACCACTGGAAGCCAATGGGGGAGGCTGGCGACTCCTGTGTCAGTGTGGCTCCTTATCCACTGTAGCTTTTATTCTGAGCTGTGTGGGAGCTATCCATGGTGCTGTACTCCATCCCCCAAATCAGTTCACCACCATGGAGCACCATGGATAGCTCCTATAAAGCTCAGAATAAAAGCCTCAATGGATAAGGAGCCGCACTGACACAGGAGTCGCCAGCCTCCCCTGGCTGAGCATCTTGCTCTCATTCTGCCAGGGAACTGTGTTCGCAGAGAGCAGTGTGCAGTGCGCTAGTAAGCCCACAGCAGAACATGGCTGGCAGGTGGGCTTCCTTCCCTTCAGTCTGGGGCCTCAAAGGAGGGAAAGAACTGGGGTTGGTTCTTGCACCGAATTTCCACCCAGCCCCAAAGGATATTTTAAGTTCTGGGGGGAACTTCCTTCTCACTGCTTCAATGATCTAGGGGAGAACTGAGGTCAGAGGATGCACACCAGAGGGTTTACATCCCCTGAGCCTTAATTTCTCTATCTCTCAACAGGATCCTTTAAGCTGTAAGGGGGGGAGGGGGTGCCCTTTCACTGTGTATTAAAAGATCATGGGGTCATAAAGGAATTGGCTTCAGAATATGCCAGCTGTTGCTCTCCACCCCACAAAGAATCTCTTAAACTGGGCGGGGTGGGTGGTGGAGGGGATTGCCCTTTTGCAGTTTACACGATTCATGGGGGAACTGGCCTCAAGAGGATGCACCCTCTGATAGTTTCTCCAAGACAGATTCCTCCACACACACCTGCATACATACAAAGGCTGCTTGTAGGTTGTAAAGGAGAATGTCCGTCACCGTTGAAAAGATCATTTCCAATTTTCAGAAGTCCCTCATGTGCTTTTTAGAGTATTTATATATCCCATCCTATCATGTGGGCTTAGGGTTAACAGCAGCACACCACAAGGACAGAGAGGGATATTAATGGAATTGCTATAAAGTTTACAGCAATTCCATCACTATCCCTCTCTGTCCCCATGCTGTGCTCTTGTTAATTATTCCACAGTAATTAACTCTAGAATAAAATGATGTGATCCTGTGTGTTTGCCCTAACAGGGGAAAGCAGCATGGTTGCCAAGTAGGGACGGTATCAAAGCTTAATAGTTTTATATTTGTATTGCAGGAAGGAGTTCAACGGGTCCAGCTTTGCCCAATAGAGTGCCACAGTGGCAACTGTCTGTCTATCATCCAGCTGCTATGGACACCAGAGGCACATTCATTCTTAGACACTGGAAAGTTTGTGTTCCAAAATCCTTATTAGAAGCTGGAGATAGTTAGATACCAGAGGCAGAAGTGAAGAAAAACACCGATGGATTAAAGGGAATAGGAAAGAAACTGTCTCATCAATCACCGAAATAAATGAGAAATAAATGGAAAGGGATGTATAGAATTTAGTTGGGGGGGGAAGGCAAACTTTTTAATATATATACATATACTACTTTAGGAATCAGAACAATAATCTATATTTCAAAATAATGCTAATTTGTGTGAGGATATGCATAATATCACAAATTTCTACTTTGGGGTAAGTAAGTCTAAAGCTACAGACAGACATCAGATTTTGCTGCTTAGATTTGAATTTAATCAGCTGAAAGCGGTTTAGACAACTTCTGGAGCTACGACGAGTAGGAGAATGTTCAAAAAGGATTTTATTTATTTATGGCTCAAACATCTGCAACTTAATGTTGTCTCGTAACTCCCCTAAAGCTGACCTCTTTCCCCCTTTCATTTTTAAAACAATAAACCAGTTCGTATGTGTTTATCAGGCTCTTCAGCTGAATGCCTGCACATATTGCATATGGTCACACGTGCACGTAAAAATAAGCCAGAATACCAGAGAATTGTGGCTTATCATCCGCAAGCAGCATGGTCAGGCACATTGACCAATTGCTCCTCCAGCCAACAAAGCGGCTAAAATAACCTAAAACTAACCAGAGGGAAAAAGCGTAATGTTGCATCTGAGCTAGGACTCCTGGTTTGTCATGCCCAAACAAGCCAGGAATTGGAAACAAACTACAGACCCTGGCTTCAGATTATGGCTTGTTAGGGGACTGACAAACTAGGAGTCCCTGGTTGGATGCAATACTAAACTTTTGCTCCCTGTTTAGTCTCTGGTTACTTTGGCTTCTCCATTAGTAGGAGCAGCTAAGCAGGAGTAATCAGGCAATATGTGCCCATCACACTGCTCATTAATAATAAGCCAAGATTCTCCAGAAACCTTGCCTGTTGTTATGTGCAAACGTGAAAGAGGAGGTGTTGTACTTTTCCATCTATTGCCCAAATTTGCTTTTTTTACTTGTCTTAACACCATGTCCATTACCCTATCCTACTATTCAGGTTTGGGAATTTTCCAACCTTGCCCAGTCTCTCCCCTTCCTTCATCCACTCCGATTCTTGGGCTCCCTGACCTTTTAGCTTTCTCACTTAATGAATCTTCATCCTCATAGCCACCCTGCCTGCTGTACAGTCTCCTTTGTCCCTGTATGACATTCAGAGAAGTCAAATTCAGAGCAGAAGGTGGGAGCTGAGGTACTTTCACCCACAGATTTGGCCAAAAGGGCCAGGAAAAAAAACATGCCACACAACAGGTGCTGTTTGTAGGCCACCATTGGGTCATGCTTGGTATAATATTTCAAGAAGCTTTTTTTCCCTCTTCTTTTTTTTTGTGGTGGCACGGGGAGAACCTCTTTAATTAACATATATTCAGAACAACCTTTTTAAATATACAGAAAGTGTCTACACTGACATAATTAAAATCTACTAGTTTGTAAGGCATTAAATCTCTAATCACAAAAGGTGATTAGAGCTATTTTTGCAAGAACTGCTTTCCCATTCTAAACAAATAAACAACAAAATATGTATTATTTATTCTGAAAGTCTCAAGAACAACCCAAACAGGTCCAAAAACACAAGGATGCATCTACTGTGCTACTGTTATTTCTGATTTAGATAAGAACCTAATACAGCATTGGTATAGGACCTCTATGTTTATCCAGAAAGAAATCGCATAAAAACTCTATTTACCCATATTTCAAAGGGAGAGGTCAGGGGTCATGCTGCTGTTAGCATCTGCCGACTCTGATAACAGGAATCCATCTTGAATAACCAGGATTAACAATGTCTAGAGTTAGTGGACCAAATGGACTCTTCAACATCATCTTGGAGTGGCGGGGGGAGGGGGAAGTCTATTTCTGAGCACAAAATATGGAACGGTTTGATAACATACCGAGTACAACATCATTCCACTTTATTCCTTCATACAATATCTGTTTAATGATACACTACAGCAGGGGTGGGCTTTCGAGGATTGGGGGGCTGCAATGGCCACCCCAAAACCATGCAGGGGGGCACAATCCTCCCTGCTACTTGGAGAAGGAGCCGCCAGTGAGTCTGCTGGGAAAAAAGGTGCATGGGGAGCACACGCTTTGTTTCCCAGCAGAATCACACTCCCCAAAGCCCACCTCTTCTGCTGCAAAACAAGGTGCACACTCCCCACACATCTTGCTTCCCAGCAAAATTGCTGGGCTTTCAAGGGTTGCAGCAGGGACCGGGTGGGGCCTGCACAAATGGCCACGGCAGTCCACACATGGTCTGTGGGCCATGTGTTCCCCACCCCTGCTTGTCCAGGCTTGTAAACAACCACTCTCCTGGGTGCCTGTAGCAAGTAAGAGTCACCTCCAGGCAAACAAGCAGATGTTTTTTTCTAGAACAGGATAGTTTCTTTTTTCTGGCCACTGCTAACAGTATTTGTCGGTAGGCAGGCTAGTAAGTAAACAGCGTGGTATAGTACTGATTTATTTTATATCTACTTACTTATTATTTGTATTTCTACTCTGCTTCCCAGCCAAAACAGCTACTTGGGATGCTGTGATAGTCTGGAAGATGCAGGTTTCAACCTTGTTGTGAACTGGCCAGAGAGCTTCAGCTACTGTGAGGTATAGAAATATAATAAATAAAATGAAAATTCATGTTACTGTTTCCGAGGATTCGAAAACTGGTGGAAGTTTTAAAGATTTGCTGCTATGCCAAGGTATTGCAGAGTGCCCTCTTCCCTTTCTGACTCAGCATCAGCATCGCCTGAAAACTGCTTTGGGCTTTTCACAGTAAGAGAGGAAGCATAAGTTACTAGTGCTTCCTCTCCCCATGCGTCCAATGAAGGGGAAGAATATATATCCTCTCCAACACACACACACACACGGGAAGAGGAAGCACAGGTCACTCAAGCTACCTTTGCTTGGAACCTCAGAAGCAGCTGAGGGTGCTGGGACACGAAAAGATACCCCACAGCCCACTGCAAAGAAATGGCTGATAGGAAGCCTTCTATCATTGAGCAAGAAGTAGCAGGGGAACTGGAAAGCATCTCTATTAAGGCTGCTTGCTGTCCAATCACACAGGAGTTGTGTCCAACTTGGCTCCTGAATTTTAGAGGTGCTTCAGCCATAAATCAATAGGTGAGTGTGTTATACTTCTCACTTTACATTGTCATGTATCTTCAGACACAGGCATTACTTGCTATGCCTTTAAAACATGCTGCGCAAAGAGGCTGCAAGTACATATTAATTTCTTGCCCCTTGAGTAACTGCTGAAGGCAAAATACTTTTGAATCTTTTTCACTGGACTAGCTGCATGGTGACCTACTTCCTGTATGACTGGAGTAAGGGGTTTGCTCCATTTTAAACATATGCGGTACCTCAGAATCTCTAAGCTTAAACTGTCAATCCTACAAATCCAAAGTGTTCATTTGCATTCCATTTTTAGCTCATCTCAGTGCTATGGATTACACGTGCATATCCCACCCACGCAACAAAGCATGGCTTGTTTCTGGATATTTCTTTTCCTTTAAAAGAATTACACATAAATTGCAGGATAAGTTGGTGGTGGTGGGGAGGTTGAGCAATTATTTGCCTTACTGAGGAAAGCTATACAATAAAATTTAGAATATAATGAATTTCCAAATTTAGACTTGCATACTTATTAGATTACTTAAAAAAAAAATCAGAGGGGATTTAATTAAGTTCATTCTGACAAGGAATTAAAGAGCTTTCCTGGAAGCTTCACTGCTAGTGTTGCGGGATGCAACATAGAGCTTCCTCAGTCACTATTAGTATAAAAGCACTGGGGCAAAGTTGTTAGACAAATGTAAGCATATCTTTGCTCGCTGACCACACATCAGGAATCTCCACTGTCAGCCTGACCTGGTTGCCTCTGGCGAAGTCTTATTATTACTCTGCAAACCACCTCAAAGTTAATTAGGATGCACTAGAAAGATGCATTATGTATTCAAAATTTCCTAACTCCAAGGGGGAAAAAATAGAGAATGATGCTGTTAAATTGAGTAACTGCCGAGTGGTTGCAATGTGTGTCTAATGTAAGCCTGTGGGCAGGCTTTAAATTGCTGCTTTAAAAATAGCAGCAGGTTAAAATATGCACAGTCAAACAGAGATATATTCTGTAACTCTAATGAAATGTTCATCTGCAAATTGGTTCCAAAGATTGTTTTCATTCAAGCACTTGCAATTATGATTAAAGCAGATACTCAAGACTTGCTGGTGAGTTTAATAAGTAGGAAAGGGGGAAATTTCCACTCCCCTTGCTCATATCTGCTGCCAGGTACGATGAGTGTTGACCACACCCTCACATTTCCTTCCGTTGTGCAGTTATGTTCTTCTCTCAGACATCATGCATTCAGAATGGTGTCCACTATGCAGAGTCAAAAAAGAAAGCATGCTGTGCCCACCCAGGCCAAGAAAGTTGAAAGCAAGCTTGTGTGTGGGCTGCATATCCATAGCAACCAACTGGGTTGATCTCTGGACGGAGGGCCCACAGCCAGGAAATGCACCACTGGCTGCTTGGAGGTTTGCCATCTCACCCAGATAGGCTCATTTATTTGGAGACTGATAAAAAAAATATATGTGAGAAATGGAGAAAGGAGGTTTTACTATTTCACTGCAGAAGGCCACAGGAGACACACATTTTGATTTTGGAAGGCTTCCGAGAAGAGAGTGTAATATCCATTAAATTCAGTGGAAAATTTCCAGTGGGACTTGGACCTGTCCCCTTGGAGAGTTGTTGTTTGCCTCTCGTCTGTCAAGATGACAGATTCGATTGGTTGCTATTGTGGAAAGATTCTCAAAGGGCCTGTATTTTCTGTTGATACTTAGAGAACTATCATTCTTCCTGCCTCCCAAGAAAGTGCCTGAAACTTGTCCTGAACTAATCTCACCGGAATGTCCTTCAGAATCCAAATACTACAGAGAAAAATGCCGGGAGCAAAATCAACCCCTTTATATGGCATTTATCGATCTGGCTAAGGCCTTTGATACTGTAGACCGTACAGCTCTCTGGACTATCCTTATGAAAATTGGATGCCCCAATAAATTTGTGAATATCTTGCGACTTCTCCATGACAACATGACGGCAACGGTTTTGGACAACAACGGCTCTCATGGTGCTCCATTTAAAGTGGGATCAGGTGTTAAACAGGGATGTGTTATCGCCCCAACATTATTTGCCATTTTCATCGCCATGGTTTTACATCTTGTCAAGGGGAAACTTCCCACCGGTGTGGGAATTATATATCGAACAGATGGAAAGCTTTTTAATCTCAGCAGGCTGAAAGCAAAAAGTAAGGTAATTACAACCTCCGTTGTGGAACTTCAGTATGCTGATGATAATGTGGTCTCCGCACATTCAGAGGACGATCTCCAAACTATCCTAAATGCTTTTGCAGAAGCATACGAAAAACTTGGTCTCTCACTTAACATCAAAAAAACCAAAGTGCTTCATCAGCAAGTGCAAGCCAACCCTTTGGTGATGCCATCTATCCAGCTTGGCGGGACAATACTGGAAAATGTCGATCATTTTCTCTATCTTGGCAGCTATCTTTCTGTTACAGCTAACATCGACAGTGAAATCCAGCATCGTCTGAGCTCCGCAAGTGCCGCATTTTCTCGAATGAAACATAGAGTGTTCGAGGATCGGGATATTTGTAAGAAGACCAAAACACTGGTTTATGAAGCCATTGTATTACCAACTTTATTGTATGCCTGCGAAACATGGACTATCTATAAACGTCACTTCCACCTCCTTGAAAGGTTTCATCAACGTTGCCTCCGGAAAATCCTGCAAATTACTTGGGAAGATAGGCGAACAAATGTCAGTGTACTGGAAGAAGCAAAGACTACTAGCATTGAAAAAATGATCCTTCAACGCCAACTTCAGTGGACCGGTCATGTTGTTCGAATGCCTGACTGCCGCCTCCCAAAGCAGTTACTTTACTCCCAACTCAAGGATGGAAAGTCGAATATCGGTGGTCAATATATAGAGTTTAAAGATGGTTCATAAGGCTAATCTAAAAAATGCAATATATACATCGAAACTGGGAAGCTCTGTCCCATGAACGATCTAAATGGAGGTGGCCTTTCAACAAAGGTTCCATGGACTTTGAAGAAGCCCAGAGTGCAAGGTGAAAGGGAGAAACGGTGCTAAGCGAAAAGCACGTCAATGAAATCCTTTACAGGACCCATCTTCTATCTGGTAACCGGTGTCCTAACTGTGGGAAGGCTGTTGGATCTAGAATTGGCCTCCCCAGTCACTTACGGACCCATCGCTAGAGTCTACACAATCTTCTTTAGAATTTCCTCCTTTTATCCCGGAAGACAATCTTACTCGGTCACGAGTGATCGCCTGACTACAGAGATTAATCTCAAATGGCAGTGGGCCACTCCTGTACATCCTCCCTTCTAACCCTTGTCCTCCCAGCATTTTCTGAAAGATTTTCCCCCCTCAGCAGACCACCCAGAAAAAAAATTAAATGTTGCACATTTCCTTCTTAAACTAATCTCCTTGTTTGGTACTATGGAGTATCCAGTGTTAGCAATGGATTTGTTTCTTATACATTGTACCTGCAAAACCTTGCCAGTCATTTCCCTATGCTTCCTGTTACAAAGGAGATAGTCTGAATTAAAATAGAAGCATGGCAGATTAGCCTGCAGATAACATCAGCTGGTAAAGCAAGTGGCTAAAAGGTTATTCTGTTATGTCTCAAACCTTACCCGCCCCCCGCCCCCGCTAATATTGCTGGGGAAAGGCCAAATCCAATAGACTAGGCTTCATCAATGGATAAGAAGATTGAAAACAGCAAGTGAAATCCTTATTTGATACTCATTCATGGCTTTTTGCACCAGCAGAGTGAGAGTGGGCATATCTCAAAGGTTATGATTAAATGCCTTGACAACCTGGAAGTCGATGATAAGGTATTTTCTTCTGCTAGTAGAATCGCAGGCATCCTTTTGAAAGGTGGCAGTAAGTTTCCTAGAATAGGCAGCTTATTCCTGGCTTCATGTAATGTCAGTTGCATTTTGGCACATTAACCAACTGAGGTGGGTGACCAAGATATTGTTGATCAGATTAAAACATTTAAAACATCAGCAATACACCCACACAGCTTCTCAGAGCTGCTGATGGAAGTTGTGCATCAGATGTTATCTTCCTATATATAGTCTACCAGCTTATAGATTTGAACTTTGAACAACAATTTTCTTTTCAACTTCCAGACCTTTTCAACTTTTCACCAGACCTTTAAAGTAATCCAAAAATAACAAAAATTCTTACTCTTACTAGAGGCTTCTGAAGGACAAAAATCAATGTTATCTTCAGAATAATCTCTATCGCGCCTTCAGGAACAGAGCCAGCTCTCAACAAAGGGCCTTTGTCCATGGAAATGAATTCCATCTCAAATACAGAAAGCCTATTTTCTTATTAATAAGCCTGCCAAAAGTAAAGCATTTTCAAAGAGGCCAAAAGAGAGAGAGAGAGAGAGAGAGAGAGAGAGAGAGAACACTTATCTAGAGCTACTGTGCAATAAATCTTGCAGCAACTGTACATTATCTGTTTTAACTAAAGCTCATTGCTCTGGAAAGGATGTCAGAATCCACTTTTAATCTACATCTCAAAGCAGAAAGTGAGAGGTGTCTGTGGTAAGGCAAAAGGTGGTTACAATAAAGCCTGCTGTGCAGGAATCCCCTTGAATGTATCACAACTATCTAACTTTCAATAGTCCCCCTTCTGTTTACTTTGATCTCACCATAAAGCACATATACCTGCACCCCAGTCCCTTCCAAGGAATGAAAGAGAATGCAAAATACAGGCAACACTTTCTTTATATGCCAGTGTCAATGCATTTAAATAGAACTCTCATATACTTATGTAAAAACCAGCCCCCTCATTATGGCCGCCTCTCCAGTAGGTTCTGCCAATTTCATAGTAGCTTAAACACTCAGAAAGTACATGGATAGGAATAGTAATATTGCGTAGCTTTTTGGAAGTGAAAATACCCTAATGTTGCATACTGAACAACCATATGTGTACAAATAGAGGTCATTTGTCTTTAAACAGAGATGTTCATGAGGGGCCCTGTTTGCAAAGCCTTCTCAAACATTTAAAAAATTAATAATTTCTACCCTTTGGATTTCCACAAAGCCCTGGTGTTCTACATAAACTGGATTACAAAATGTACTGGGAAAGAGCTGCCAAAACTCCAGAGTGCAGTGCAGAAGATGGAGTGGATACCACAATCCATCATAGGAATGCAGAGAACCCTACTAGGGTTCCTGCCTAGATTCCTACCAGGGCAGAACTCAACCCAATTCCTCAAATTGGACCCAAACATTTGAACAAGTTTTTAAAACATATGCCAGAGCATCAAGAGCTAGGGATGCTTCTGAAATTCTCAGAATCTGAATTACTCCCTGAATTGTGTACTTCTGAATTCCCTGGTATTGTTTCTGAAGTGGAAATAATGCATTAGGAATTCTCCATTGTTCCATTTTGGGTTGCGTTTTTTTGGAATATTGAACAGAGCTCCTTTCTATCCTCCCAACCCACTGCACTTTACAATGCACGGCTTGCACTTTGGCTTTTTGGGGGCAGCTTTTTTTTCTTTTTTTTTTAATTGGTCTTTTTATTTTTTTTTAACTTGTATGCATGTACAGTTGTGAGCATTGATAAAACACTGCAAGAAAGCAACTACCAACGCAAAGGAGTTAGCGTGCACACCAGTAGAATATGGCATAAAAATAAGCTTGAAGCAATTATATATGTAAGGAGAACTCCATAGAATGTTTTATCCATGCACAGGTCTGCATCAACACAGAAGAGAACATATGAAGTAAAAGGTGCCGCAAATGGTGCATGCTCCAGTTCCAGAATCATTTTTAGTAGTAAACCTAAATTCAAAAGGAATGGAATACATGGCAGAGTGAACCCACAGAACAATGAAGGAATGGAATGGGGGAAATAGTTTTATCCTTTACCAAGAGCATAGTAGCATTCTCTCAAGCCAACTTTCAACAGATTGCTTGTGCATCCCTGAGTGCTCCACTGTCATTTGCAAGCTGCCACCTTGTTTCTTGTTGGCAGGCTCATCTAAGACGACAGCAACTTCCTGGGCTCCCTTCAGAAATCTTTCTCTCATAAGGAGGTTGGCCTGGTTCATATATAATGACAACCCAGGGATTTTTGTAAACCCTGGATTGCTGTGAACAACAAGCCAACATGCTAGTACATGTTGCCCAATTGCCCCTGCTGCCAGTGGGAGTGGCTAAACAATGCAGGGATGCTCCGTCCCTGTATTGTTCCACATGATGTCCAAATACAGAACTCTGGCTTGTCTCTCCCCCAAAGAAGAAATTGATACTATTAACCTTAGCAGTGGGCAACATGCAGCCTGCATGCAGCCCCTGGCCCCCAAATTTCAGCTACAGAGCACCAAAACAGTCAAATTTGGCTTGCAAACAAGCCAATTTTGACCCTTTCGGTACTCTGTAGCTGCTTCAGATGCCATAAAAAAAGATTTGGTGACTGGGGGAAGGGGCGCCGCCCACAGGGGCAGTCCAGGGGGAGAAAATGGTCCCTGGACCTCACAGTTGTCCATCCCTGACTTACCTACTAACAAAATATCGTGGCAGAGCGATATGTTTGAACTCAGCCACCTTGATACGCATTTTGGGGGACTGCCCAGTGTCAGTGGCATATTTTCCGCCACCAAGACATCATCCCAAAGTGCAGCACCACTAGCTCCCATCCATATAAATAAAAGAGCATACCTGTGGATACCATTGGACTGAAGGGGCTGGGGGAGGATAAAGCTGTGCTGTGCACTGCCCCTGGTGACTCTAGTGTTGCCTCTCCCTGAAACATAACCCCAGCAACATTGTATTTCCTTTGTCTCATAGAACAAAGGGTGGAAAGTAAACACACTGCACTGAACTGTAACTATAACTGAACTATAACATGGGGATATAGTTTAGATGGGAGAAAAACCTGCCTTATTCCCACCCCAGATAGTTGTCATTCATGTAACTGTACAAAAATAAAATAATTCTTGTGGTTTAGAGTTCAGGAGATTTATCAATATTTGGTTGGGCTCAATATTTCAGTGAACTCAGCAATTTCTTTTTTAAAAGTGTCAAATGCACACTGGAAGTCAAATGAAATAGTATTTTTCAGCATCTCACAAAGCAAAAGCCTGTACCAGGAACAGGCACGTTTCTTAGCTTAGTTGAGTTCTCAAGCATAAGCCAGGTTTGTGATCTCAGATAAAAAATCTTTTATTGCTCCTAGGGTTACGTGTACATTAGGCAGTACATAATGAATATTATTTTATTAGGTATTTTGGATAAACACAGTTCAGAAAATAGGGTATTATTCAAATAAACAAAGTGGGAAAGATTTCATGAAAACTTTGGATCTGTCTAGGACAAGTTTAGCGAGCCACAACATGGGTATAAACTAAGGTAATCCAGGTACATGTACGGGTTTCTTATAAGCAAAGAAAATTGCTAGTAGTTTGGTGTTGTTGTTTTTAATAGTGGTCATTCCCTGGAGTACAAACATTTGAAATTGATTCCAGTAAAGTGCACTTCCCATTAAAAGGCACCTACAGATATTACCAATTTGGTTTCACTTTTTATTTTATTCAGGGTGTTTAAAAAAAAAAAAGACAGTGCTAACTCCTAAAAGACTCCTGTAATAGCAAAGATAAAGTTAATCCAGTAATGTTTTTACCTGAGTAAACCCCAGAACAGAAACACATTACTTTCCTCTGATGGAATTTTTAAATCAGCGTAAGGGATTAAACAGTATTACTGAGCTGATGATAGGGACTCGGAAAGACAAAATGGATTGTGGGTAATGACCATTATTTGCTCTGCTATTTGTATTCTAGGAATGGTGCTTAACTCTCAGGTGCCCACATGGGTTGTGCTTATGATTTCAATGGGACTACTATGAATGGATTGCCTTAAGTAAAGGCTAGCCGGGCCAGGCATGGATGGCACTGCACACAGCTTGTAATATTCTATTTTACTTTTAATCCCTGTGATCTGTTTAAATGCATGTGCTTGCTGAGCAAGTGTATATGCTGTTCCTTGAATGATGCATTATTAGAACAGCACTGTAAACAGAATTGGGCCAGGATGGAACAGGTGTGAACTGATCAGCTAAAGAAAGGTTTGCCTTGGCCTACATTGTTCCTCGGTGCTGTGGCCCAGACCTGGCCACACAGATACTAATCAGCAAAGGCACTCTTAAAAGGTTTGCTACACAGTCACCTTGACAGCTCCACCAACAATAAACTAGCAAATTCAGAGTCCCAGGAGGCTAGTGAAATCACACTGAGCATTCAACGCTCCTCTAAGAGGGCACCTTGGAATCTAAAAGACCTTCTCAAGCTTGCTGCTGCATCAGCTGCCAACTCATTATGGGAGGATAGTGACAGATGTGTTGTAAATTAGCGTGTGGATTTTCTGATCCAATAGTCACTGAGGTGGGAGAGTAACAAGAAAACTGATAGAGAAGATATTGTATTCAATTGGTTTACACACCACTGCTTCCTTCTGCAGAATGGAAGGAAAACCGTCTTGTGACACAAAGGCATCATATATAGCTAACAAATTTTCCTTGGGCTGAAGTGGTAGGGACAAAAGGATACTAATCTAAAGGAGTTCAAGTTCTACATGTTACCATTTGTTATAACGCACATAAAGGGCAATGGTAAATAACTGGAGCCATTATCCATAGATTCTACTGGCAGTAAGTCTCCACATTTGTATAAACCAGAGACCTGACAACTTGTGGCCCTCCAGATGTTGTTGTACTGCAACCTGCATCAGCCCTACTCAGCACAGACAGTGGTGAGGGATGATGGGAGTTGCAATGCTACATCATCTGGAGTATGCCCACCCCGGTATAAACCAATGCGACAAATTAGAAAGCCTGACAGATTCTTGCTGCACCAAATGCAGTGTCACAGCAGTCACTTGGGAGCCCCCTGTGGTCCACTATTACATTCACATACTACACAACCCAGTAGCTTGTTTGGCCATGCTTCATGTTCAATGCGACATGCTATGATATCACCTATAAGATTATTAGTGGCAGCATGCTCTGTCCGTTCTCACGCGAGCATTGAGGAGGGCTTCTGTGAAACTAGCCTTTTGTTTACCACCACCAAAACACAACATCGTTAGGTGAATTGGATCAGTGGGTCAGGAGCCATATAATAAGGGGGCTTAGTGTATTGCTGCTTGACTAGAAACAGAGCTCACACTTGTTCTTCCAAGTACTTCACTCCTCTGTCATATTTACTCACCCAGGATTTCAGAGCCTGCAGATGTCGGAGTGTATCAGCTGCATTTGTGCAGCTTCTTAGATGACCTAGAAAATGAGATGTTTCTGGCACTGGCAGTTCCCATCCACATAACCCATCCCAGGGACAGGCACTTGGACATGAATTATGAAGGAGCTATGGAAAGCTTCACCATTTCAAAGGTATGCAGCTCTTATCTCATTACTTACAGTGTATGATTTGAAACGAATGGCCAAGCCTTTTTGTATTTATTACTATAAGTTATTTATATAGCATGTTTAATGTGCAAATGCTTTACGTGATCATGTGCAGGATTCACAATACCTCTCCGAGTGGGTCCTTCCTATTTTCATTTAACACATGGGGAACTGAAGCTTAGGGCAACTAGTGAGGGAAGCTTCAGATGTTTACCTAGTTGTGCAACAACAGGAAGCATGTCAGTTGTGCTTCCAGGCATGATCCAACAGGTTACTTAGGCTCATGCAAAGAGCTTGCACTAGCCTATTTGTTATTTATATTTATTAAAATATTTTCATGCTATATTTCCAGAAGCTCAAAGCAACCCCCCAAATATAACCACCACCCAAATTACAAAACAAAAACATAGGTGACTTGAAATGATTTTGAACTAAGCTCCCCACACTTGAAAAATCAGTTTGCCTTACGGAATGGAAGGCAAGAAGGCTGCCTAAAAAAACATAAGCATTCAGAATCAGAACTATTTTCAATGTTCTATGAATTCTTGTTCTTATTTTAGTGTGGCTTGGGTAATGTTCATAAAGGAATTTGAGAGATGGAAGTGCATAAGCTTGAAAACTTGTATGGTGAAGTGATTAGAGTTTTGTACTAGGGCTGTTGAGATCCAGATTCAAATCCCCATTCAGTCATGAAGCTCACTGGGTGACCTTGGGCCAGTCAGTCTCTCAGCCTGACCTACTTCACAGGGTTATCATGAGGATAATGGGGTTAGGAAGAACCATGTATACCATCCTGATCTCCTCAGAGGACGAACAGGATATAAACAACAAGGTGATTCTGCATCCAGAACTTATAACATTCTAAAAGTGGGCAAATGTATATGAAATATGGGAAAACAGAAAATGCAAATCATGCCTCCTGTTTTACTGGATCTGGCCAAAGTTTAAAGCTTATCTGAGTTTATGGTTGAAATCAAAGTTGCACCCAGACCCAAATCTAATGCTCAATTCCATCTTGTGACCCACTAAGCCAAATGCTTCCCACAATCTATGTAGTATGGCCTAACAAACACATGCAACCCATCTATTTGTTCAGTCATAGGCAGGAAACAAAACCAGGAGGTTCACTGAGCCGCTGGGTGGGCTGCTATACATAGCTAATTGGCTGCATTCAGACTACCAGATCAAAGTTGTGCAGGCTTGCTCTATCCAGTAGACAATACAGTGTTAAACAATGCTGCAGTGCTTCTGATGAAAGACTTTGTGGCTATTACTGTTTTCTAACCAAACCTAACTTTTGATAGTTCTGTTAGCACAGGCATGGGGAATCTCCAGTCCATGAAGGGTCCCCATCTGACCTGCCAGCTTCTTGTCCAGGCCCCGCCTCCTATCCCCAGGCAAACGTTCTTATCTCAAATCAGCTGCTGACTGGAGATAAGAGCTTCTTCCTGCCCAGTGAAAAGAGAGGCTCCCCTTTTCAGTGCTGAGCAGGGAAAATGCCTCCCTCAGCTGATCTGCATGGATCAGCTGAGGAAGGAAGCTAGGAAGGGTGTGTGTGTATGCATACGAATGGTGTACATGCGTGAATGATGTGTGTAGGAGTGGCATAGCCATGCCCACTTTGGGCTCTAGCCATGCCCACTGCAGCATGCATGCCCTGGGAGGTTTCCCAGGTGGCAATCCAGCCCTCATTCCAAAGAAGGCTCCCCAACTCTGTATTAGCACATCACAGAGGCATCTCATGCATCCTCGGTCAAGTGATTTGTGATGATTATCATGACTGCCAGGAAGAAATAAAGGTCAGAGTTTGGTCCACAAGTCAAGAGTACCAAATATAATGCCTTGCAAATGGATGGAACCTCATTATGTTTTTTGTAACTGCCCAGGGAGCCTTGTGGCTGATGGGCGGTGTAGAAATACATTAAATAAATAAATAAATAAAATGTTTCAGATTCCAAAGTTCTTGCTGAGGGAGTGTCTGTAATGGAACTAATGAGAGATTTGTATAAGGGAGAGAGGGTGTGGTTCCAGGGACAGTCCCAGATGTGCTTCAGCAGAACTGTTAGTCAACAGTCACTAACCAGTCAGGTAAAGTGAAGCATGGTGAAGACTTTAAAAAACAACAACCATCCAAAAAGGCATGCAAAAGGAACAACAACACAGTCATTCCTGTTTGTCTAAGAATTCTATACAACAGTGTTCCTCCCTGCATAATACATATTGTAGGCAATGCCTCTGATGCTCTCACTGGGAACTCCCCCCCCCGAAGCTAATTATGGATAAATGTGTTAGTCCACATTCTATTGATTCTTAGTTGCCTTCTTTATCCTAAGATCTAAAACCTGAGGGTCTGATGCACAGTTCTATTGGCATTTTCAGAAATCTTGATATCTTCTATCAGTGCATTATGATAGCTATCAAACAAAGGATCATATTAAAAGACTGCTTGGCCTGTGATAAGCACCCAATTATTACTGTGCATGGTTTCCTCATGTCTGAAGATTCATACTGGTGGCACTCAAGCATGTAGAAGAGGAGATAAAATTTAATTAATAATTTTGACAGCTAGGCCAACAGCCTATTAAATGGCTGTTCCTCGCTGTTTTCCAACATGACCTTATGGCTTGTAAACATTACAGACCTTGACTGGTCATGAGCTCATCGTGAGCTTTAATTTATGGCACAGGTTGCAAGTCATAATTAGCTAGACTTAAATGGAAGCTTTTCCAAGGCTCCCACTGAAAGCCTCATATGCTTTGCATAAAGAGATTCTCTTTTTGCTATGCACTGTGCACAGAATATAAAATGTAATTTCCCAAGGGTTAAGGCCATGTCACAGAAGAAAGGTAGACAAGTATTTTTCTCTGTATTTCCAAAGATTATAATTTGTTCCAATAAAACACTGGTCAGTAGTAATGAATGATAGGAATCTACAGCATGTAGAGCCTCATAACACTTATTATTCTCTAATTATTCCTGGTCTTGCACTAAAGGGAAGATAAATTTTGAAAACACAGAATAGTAATGGGAACACAATAGGAATGCTTCCTTAGATGGTGTCAGCGCTCTGGATAAACCAAGCAACAGCTAAGGCTGCAATTCTAAGTACACATCTACAGAAGAGAATTTCACTGCAATATATGGGGCTTATTTCCAAGTAATGTGATTTGGAATGCCAATGACTTTATCAATATATTCAAAATAAAAAGCTACAGTCATGTATCTTCCTATAATAGAACCCGAGAAATAAGATGTGGCATTTATAAAGCACCTTATCAGCCTGCTAAAATATTTCCAAACAGAACCCTGCTTCCCGTAAAACCCACAATTGACCTAATAATAAAGTAATAACAAATTTTTCAAACTGCTGAAGAATAAGAATTGCAATAAAGCTTAGGAATAACAATGACTCAGTAAATATTATCTCTGAAGCATGCTATCATAAAGTGTTAGAAGCCAAGTGTGGATAAAAGGGGATGAGTGGGGATGAGGAATATCATTATTAGCCTGAGTCTTTGTTGTATACTTCCTTTAGATAGGATAGGAACATAGGGAGCTGCTTTCTACTGAGTCAGACCATACACCCATCTAGCTGTACTGCCAGTACTGTTGACACTGACTGGCAGCAGGCCTCCATGGTTTCAGACAGGAATTTTTCCAGCCCTATCTGGAGATGCCAGGGATTAAACCTAGGGCCTTCTCTATGCAAAGCATGTGCTTTACAGCTGAGCTATGGCCCCTTCCTGTATCAGGTTGGACAGGATACCAATATGATCCAGGGAGGATGTTTCTATATAAATGAAGACAGTTTCCAACTACACAACCATGTCCCAGGGAACTCTGGGATTCCTCAGAAACATATCAAGGGTTCCTTCAATGATGACAGACAATCTTCCCTGAAAGATAACTTGCTCACCAATGCTGATATTTTCCTTGAAAATACACCCAATACAATGTTGGGTATTCTAGCATGCAACCAGTTCAAGTGGGGGAACAGTGAGGCTCATCAGCAATGGCTTGTACTCTGCGTGAAGCGAGAATGCACCATAGTATATTTCCCAGCATCTTCTGCAAGACGCAGGAATCATTTCCCCAAGCACTGTAATAGAGAAAACGAACAGGGTTGCAGATGCAATTCAACCAAATAATAAAACCTCTGGTTAAAATGCAGCTAATGCACCTGTCCTAGGCAAGCTATTCATCTAGAAATTATAGTTCACTGCAATACAAGTCCTTTCTGGAATGTTCAGATTCCATTTCCTCTTTCTTTCTTTTTTAAAGTATTAGTTATGTTATTCCTCTTATCTTTGTTGGATACCAAAAATGCCAGCAAGCATCAGGAGACAAACACTCTATAGATTTTCTTTACTGAACCAGGAGGCAATTTGCTGTGTTCTCACTTTCACATACCGGTAGGTAACAAACAAGCTAAGAAGGACCCAAGACATCTGATCTGGCCCATGTGTGATGAGGCAAGTGATCTCCTGTTACACTGTGTGATCCCATCCCTGCTGGAAGGCTTAAATAACCAGGGGCCGCTGTGAATTCTAATGACAAAGCTCTTATAAGGATGGTCGGAATGAGCAAGCTTCTTAGCTGCACAGAGACTTGTTGTTTTACACACCATTTTACATCACGTAACCAGGGAGTTGGAGATTTATCATGTCAAATAGAAAATCCACAGAGGATTTTCACAAGGGCAAGCTGAAGAAATATTCCTTGATGCCCCTTTTTGAAGTACACCTAGCCTGGCCCATGACACTGCAATTGTGATATTTCTAGAGTGAATAAAAGGAACCCATTTTTATTCTTAAATAGTCCTTATATTGCAGGAGCTGCATTATTCTGGAACATTAGCGATTCAAGGACTTGGCCCGTGAGTCGGCTTTATAAAACTACAAGGTGATGGATTCATATGGCATCCATTAAACTCATTTAGGCTGGGATCCAAACTAGCCATTTGCAAGGAAGGGAGCCATGCATGCAGCCAAAGCTTACTTTGTCCCAAAGAAGCAAGCTTCTATTCAACATTAAAAGTGGACTGCTCATAAATGACTTCTTTCTGTGGCAGCCCTGGAGTTTTAGAGCTCTTGGCACTTTGTTTTGGGATCGATGAAGATTTCTAATTTTTAAATCATTAATATGGAATGTAACTGTTCCAGATGCTTTGCAATATTAAGACGGCCTTACCAATGAATTCAGTGGGACTTACATCTGAGGAAACGTGCTTAAGGCTGAGCTGTGGGGCCACAGTCCTCAGTGGTACTGATGAGCCATTTTGTTTCTTTTTCTCTCTGAGCACATAGTCCTCAGTGTGCTTGCTTAAGTCATTTATTGTCCACTTTTCAAGCAGCATACCTGACAGGAAGTAAGCCCTGCTGAATTCTTTGCATCTTATAGAAGAGTAAACAGGAGTGTAAATACTTTGTCCTTATCACAGTCCAATTGTATGAGAAAAGAACTATTATTCCCATTTTGCAGAAGGGGAACTGGAGGAAAATGAATGTAATAAAAAATGAGTGCTCCTTTTTGACAATTTAGCCTGAAGAGAAAACCAATGTACTAAGATGGCAGAGGCTCAATTTTTAGTTCTATTCTCTCCCCTGATTTGGATGGAAAATGAGGAGTGGGACAGAAAACAGTTATACATCCAGCTGGCTAGTCAAGCCCCCCCCCCCCCATGCCTCTGGTGCCTCAGGCAGTTCTGTGGAACCGCTCAAGTTGCCTCAGGTGCTGTCAGGTGGATAATCAGCAGCACTTGGACTTCTGCAAATGTCTGCTCTTCTAGGGAATGTGAGGGCCACTCTCAAAAGACATTAGTGCTATTAGGCATGTAAAACCCATCATTCTCCATCAGAAAGAGAGAGAGAGAGAGAGAGAGAGAAGAAGAAGAAGAAAAATGGCTCATCAATACCAGTATCTCAAATGCTTGGGTAGTAATGGCAAGAGAAAACTGGGCTCCATTCCAGTGGCACTCACATGGGGGCTTTCGGCAGATTTACCCAAGGGAGGAATGAATGGATGTGTGTACATAGAGAGAAATCAAGCTCAGGCACAGAGAGAATGTAAATAACTTACAAGGCCCCAAGCAATGCCTTTGTAAGTCAGCCTGTTGGAGCCAGGTCCCAGGGACTGCAGCCTGAGGCAGAAGATTGGCAGGGATGTGAATAGTTCAGAGCCCAGGAACTCCTCTGTCCAATAAGCCAGCTAGAGTTTGTTCATCCAGTATAGCAGGAAAAGAAATGTATTCTGAAGCTCTGCCTTTTCACATCTTTTCCATGGACTCAAAGAGGGAGATTATGGCTGGAAGCATTTTATACGGTGGATACCGATACCTTGCTCTAAAGTTTAGAGTCTCAACTCTTTCAAATACAGATCTATAATAGATCTGGCTGAGAAGGGAGAAGACAAATTCAGCTCCTCACATGGGTCAATGTATTAAATTTTTAAGGACTACAAGCACTCAATGGAGCGTGAGCTGGAGGAATATTGATGGTTCTGCCCACAATGCAAATCAAAATAGCGCTGAATATAGGACAATCCTATATTCAGCGCTAAAGAGTTGCACTGGCTACCAGTTGCTTGCCGAGCCGAATTCAAGGTGTTGGTTTTGACCTTTAAAACCCTACACGGCTCCGGCCCAGCTTATCTCAAGGAGCGCCTCCAGCAACATCAAGTAGGCCGCTCAACAAGGTCTGCCACGGACGGCCTTCTCCTTATCCCATCAGCCAGAGCAGCCAGGCTGGTGGGGACTAGGAAGAGGGCCTTCTCTGTGGCGGCCCCCACATTATGGAACTCCCTCCCTAGTGACCTTCGCCATGCCCCCTCCGTGATGAGCTTCCGCCGTGCATTAAAAACATGGCTGTTCAGGCGGGAATATGGGGTGGGTTAGGTTTTAATGAGAATTTTTTATATTGTTTTAATTATTATATTTTATTGTGTTTTATTGTATTTTAATTGTACATCGCCCAGGGTAGGCCGGGTGACCGGCCAGATGGGCGATTGATAAATGTAATAAATAAATAAATAAATCCTTGTATGATCTACTTTCATAATTGTGGAAAGTTCCACCACAGTGCCACCTGATGTTTTACAATCCCATCAATACGATACATATACAAGCAGTCATTTCCAGGGCAATATGAAGGAGATATTTAAAAGGGCACTGGGATTTAGGGTACCAAAAGAAGGAAGTGCTATTTTCTTTCCTCTTACCAAACTGAAGGAATGTTCCAGACATTCACTATGGGACCAGATTCCTCAAAGGAGAGCATTGATGCAAAGTTCTGGAATTTTACAGTGCGTTCATGAAACAAAACACTGAAGCTTTATACAAATTAAAAGACAAAGATGGCGTGAGTAGGAAATGGCAGTGAGTATCATTCTCAATGCACATGGAAAATCCAACAGGCTCAGAAGCAGGAGAGGCTGGTGACTCCTGTGTCAGTGTGGGGCATCTTATCCATTTCATCTTTTTATTTGAGCTTTATAGGAGCTATCCGTGGTGCTGAACCACACTCCAAAAATAGGTTCACCATCATGGAGGTCAACTGAAAGAGGCAGGCAAGGGATTCATAGAGGAACCTGCAACATCTGGCAGGAGAATTACATCTATGAAGCAGTCCATGGAGCTGTAAATAACTTTCATAACATAGCAGACTAGTAAAATTCAAGCCAAATTGTAAGTGACATGTATAAACTTTCCACGAAGATAAAGATTTTAAAAAATCAAAAGACTATCATCATCAAGCTATTTCCGGGACAGTGGCTATACATATTTGAATTTTAGAAGGGATCATTCTGTTGCCAGCAAGGTGGAAGAGGGAAGTATATTCCAAAGAAATTTCCACCACAATAAATAAATGACCTTAAAAATGCTAAGTATTTTTACTTGCCCACCAAACTTAATACCCTCAGGCTGAAGCAAGGAGCAGCACCCAGTCACCAAAGTGGGAAGCCATTCCAGGCTATAATAGATTGTCAATTCAAAATGGAAAATTTGAGCTGTTCAGTGGGTGAGGACTAGCACTCTAGCACTCAGCTGAGCTTCTCTCAGAAGGGGTAAGAGTGAAAATGCTAATTAACCTCAGCTGTTGGAATTACGCCCTAAAAGAAACGTGACTCAGAATAGGTTGCAAATCATAAGATAATAATAAAAAAGCCACAGTGCTCTGGGGACATTAAGCGATTACAGAGAGTTGTTATTTGGCTGATTTTCACACTTCATTAGCATATGTATAATTTAACGAGTGAACATGCAGAGGATTGGCAAGACATAAGAGACCCCTTCTTGAAATGTGAACTGTAAATTGAGGTGGCCACACTTAAGAGATTTTAATCATGGTGGAAATAGTAACGAGATCAATTATACAAAGACATAGGGTGAAAGAAGTGGGCTCGTCAAAGAGAAAGAGATAGGGTTCCTAATTATTAGTGGGTCTTGGGTTGATCAATATAAATCAAGTAGCACATAGCACCTTTTTCATAGCACTTTTATCATGAACAAAAAGCAAAAGGAAGACTCCATGCATATTTTAACGTTATCTATTCAAGAGTTTAAAAAATGCTAAGATAGAATATGCTGTCTAATATAATACCATCAATACATCATATGGATAACTGATTACCAATGAGGATTGTTTATACCTAGAAAATTATGAGTATAGTCAATTCCAGAAACCAAACAACATTAAAACAACATTGTGTTTTATACTGTGTGTGTGTGTGTGTGTGTGTGTGTGTCCCTCTTGCATTTTATTGGATTGTACATCGCTCAGATTGGCCGGATATCTGGCCAGATGGGCGATTCATAAATATAATAAATAAAATAAAAATAAAATAAATAAAATATCCCATATCTCACATGAAGGTACTGAATTGCTTTATAGGACCTTGTCTGTCCTCAGGGTACCCCAAGAATATCCAAGTATGTAAGGTGAAATATTTATCAATGTAATTCCTTCTAACCAAACATAGTGGCCTTTGCCTATTGCAGAACAGTGAAATGGAGGTCATCCACAGACAAGGTGGTGATTTCTGCATGGCCCTGAGCCCTTTAGCACAATGTAACACAATAGGGGCAGGTTTCAGGATGGTAGGAAAGGAATTAAAGGTTCTTTTCTCCTTTCCCCCTTCTAACCATGACCCTTCTACCCCCAGCGATCTCTGAACAGCACTATAAGGCTTCTGTTCTAGGTTGGCTAGAGCCTTGAATGGGTGTACTCTTGTCAGAGGTTGGGAACACACTGGACCATTTCGTTGTAGATTTCCACTTGTATAAAGTGTAATTAGAACGAAATGAGAAAAGGGGAACCAAACCTTTGTAATGGTAGAAATCTGAATCTAGACACAGAAAGGAGGTTTACAGCAAGACTCTAATATGGGGAGGGGGAGGGAAAACAAAAATAATTATATGTGGTTTTAACTAGGAATGTTGCCGAAACTCAAAATTGGGAGGCTTGTTGTTAAAAATATTATGTTCATAATACCCCTGTGAGTCCCGAGCTTGGATGGCTATTCAGATGGCTGAACATCTGAACAGCCCGATCTCGTAAGCTAAGCAGGGTCAGGCCTGGTTAGCACTTGGATGGGTGACCAGTGACCACCTTGGAATACCACGTCCGTAGGGAGGGATCATAGCTCAGTGTGATAGAGCACATGCTTTGCATGCACAAGGTCCCAGGTTTCATCCCCGACCTCGAGGTAGGGCTTGGAAAGAATCCTGCCTGAAACCCTGGAGAGCCGCTGCCAGTCAGTGTCAACAATACTGGGCTAGATGGACCAATGGTCTGACTCACTATAAGGCAGCTTCTTATGTTCTTATGTTCCTAGTTAGCTGAGGCCATTTCTCTCTACTATTCAACAGAATTATTTTTCTTGTTTAGTAAGTAAAAGTTTACTTTAGAGCTGGGTGCTCATAGGCACTGTGAGGGGTACTGGAAAAGGAATCTGAGGAGTTCAGGAGGAGAGTGGTACAGCCCTGGGCAACTGGCGGGCAAGGAGATCTGGGCTTTGGCAGATGGAAGTGCTTTTTTCCTCAGTTCCTACTCACATGAACTCCATTGGCCCCATACTGACTGTAGGCTAAACAGTAGGGCACATGAAAACAGCCAATCAGAGCCAAGATACTATAATGATGCATGACATCATGGTGCAGAGCATCATGCCATACTACAGTTCCCAAAATACACTTAGTTGATACACATGGCCAACAATTCATGTATACACAATGAGATATTGGAATAATGGAGAACTTTAATCCAAGACTAGGCAGAGGAATTAGTAACTTGACGAGCAAATTACAATTTCTCTCAGGGTAAGTTTGCCCATTACTAGTTTTAACTGCTGTGGACTGTTTTCGCGTCTTGCTAGTTAAACATCTATCTCATCCCCCCTTTTTTCCTATTTGGGGCTCCTTCCCCCCCCCATCTCTTCTCTACCCTGTGCTAGATAAACAACTTTGCAAAGGCCACCATGCCACCATCTGGTATTTTGGCTGTTGCCAGCATAACGCTCCAGCAGTGACCCATGCTGCTGCACTGGCACAACATACCGAGGCATTTCACATGATTAGTGTGATGCTACAGACTCCAGTGCTGGTGCTCAAAAAACTTTGGACCAAAAAATGTAACCAATCAGCATCTAAAACATCTAAGTACACTGCTTTGGATGTTTGCTATTTGCTATTCATGCATATAATTACTTCTATTAATTAGTGTATGTGTTCTTTGGCCTGCCAGCTACCAGAGGCAAAGCTTTTACCATAATCATGTTTGATACCCTCTGTGCTGCAGTATGGAACGCAGCCTTATCTTGCCCCCCCCCCAAAAAAACCCAACGCCAAACAAACAAAAAACCTGATATTCTTCTAAAGTATAATTACCAGGACACCAAATATATTTCCTTCTGGCCCTATCAAACCTGCTGCACTGACACTTGAAATATTGTGTTCTCCTTGGAAGCAGGGGTGTATTTATGAAGGGCATTTCATGGACACTAAAACACCAGATTCAGCACATGATATCCTGCTTTGGCTGAAGAAGACATAGACTGGGTTCAGACAACGCGATAACCCACACTCAGGGGTTGAGTATGGGTTGAATGTGGGTTGCCGTTGAACCGTGGGTGGTTGTTGAAATGTGGGTTATTGTGTTGTCTGAACCCAGCTGCACTAACAAGCCATCGCTTGTTAACTACAAACAACCCATGAAGAGAACCCATGGGTTTGTGTTGGGTTGTGAACTGTGGGTTGTTCACCATGGTTTGTTATCTTGGCTGGGTTCAGACAACACTACAACCCACATTTCAACGACAACCCACACTCAACCCATACTGGGTTATTGTGTTGTCTGCACCCAGTCTCTGAGTGAAGGGGCTATCCAAAAAGCAAGGTAACAAAGCAGGTAAATGTTCAAGCACAAAGGTTTCAGTCCAGTGGGGATCAGACTACGGCAGGAGTGGTCAAGGTAACAGACAAAGGACAAAACACAGTTAGGCAGTCAGATAGGTTACACAGTCCAGAAGCAGAGTCAAGCAGGAGTCCAAGGGTCAGGAGCACCAGGCATCAATCCCAGGGTAAGGTCTGGGAGACAAGGTGGAAGACACCGGAGCTAAAAGAATGGTGCTGTTTCCAGCACTAGCCAGGCAGCCACTGAAGGCTTCTATAGCCAGAGCCTACTGAAGCCCACCCAGGGCTCAGCTGTAGTACATGAGCTCTCTGGCCAGAGCCCTACATATGAGGAGTTGCTAGAAAAGTGGACTCAACCATATTTGTTTGTTTTCCAACATTTTTTATTTTCAAAAGTAAAACACAGACAAGCATCACAAACACACAACAACACTAAACTAAAATGGACATCCAATTTTTCCCACAACAAAGTATAAGTAACATATGTTCTACTCTGTGGTTTACAAATAAATTTCTCTTTTTTCTATTGTCAAACATTTTTCTTCTTATTCATCCACCTTACAAGTTCTCAAAACCTTATTATTAAACATAAACATATATGTTAATTCTTCTAATTCTTCTAGCAATCTAAAACATTTCTACTTCTATTTAATTTAATTCCCTAGTTTCTTTCCCTCTACTGTATTCATCCAAGGGCAAACCACCACATATTTTCGCCTTACATCAATACCTCACACCCCAAGTTTTTGACCCATTTTATTTACATCCGTTCTATTACTCATTCTCAATTACTAATTTCAACAGAGATCAATAAAAAAGTGGACTCAACTATATTTGGACCAAACCTGCCACTGAAGAAGGCCCATAGGCCGAAATGCTTCTGGCTTCTTTGAGAAGATTATTTTATATTGTTGTCATCCAGTTCATGAGCTTCCAGTCACAAATTTACGGAACTATCATACTATTATTTCATGTTTCTGGAATATGCAATGACTCTGTTATGATGCCTTGTCTATGGAGTATGTGCTGTGCTCTAATTATGTTTGTTATGAATGCTTGATTTGAATATTGTATTTTATTGTTTATAATTCTGTCTTTTAACCTTTGGACATTACACCCATATTTTAAACAAACTGTCTAGCTCTGTATTTCTAATTGTGTAAATTTATTAGTTGGTGTGATAAAAATTACATACCTCTGACTCTTTTGGTTACTACTTTCTTTCCCACATTAGTCATTTCCAGACACTCAACTTTTAATCCCCATTTAATTATAGGACAGTCTTCCTGCACTGAGCAGGCGGTTGGACTCGATGGCCTTGTAGGCCCCTTCCAACTCTATATGAATCTATGAACCTGGTGCCCTCCAGATGTTTTGGCCTAAAACTTCCAGCATTCCTGACCATTGTCTGTACTGAGTCAGGCTGATGGGAGCTGAAGCCCACAACATTTGGAAGGCACCAGGTTGGGGAATGTTGTTATAGGGAATGTCAACTTCTCTACTCTCCCATCCATCCATCGGAATTTCACTATGTAATGGTAGTTATGGACCAAAATTAAGAATAGTTTCAGTGTGTGCATGTGTGTGTGTGTGTGTGTGTGTGTGTGTGTGTGTGTGTAATTTCTCTCTCCTCACTCTGCTCCATTATAAAAACATGTTTAATAGGGATTGTTTTATTATTATTTTTTTGTTATTGAATGTATCAAGTCTAGACTTCACCTGCCTAGGAATATACACAGCAGAAAAAGGGAGAAGTTCTTCATTTGAAACCAATCTCATGTTCTTTCCCCCTTACTTTGTCCCTTCCCCGAATCCCTGAAAATCTGGCAGGCAGCCAGAAGTCTATGTTAAACAGCTATAGCCTGAGTAAACCTACTGTGCTAGTAACTCTAGGTTTGCCCAGTGCATTAGCTATACAGTTACTCACGCCAAGGGATTGGCATGAATATGGATGTCCAGCTGGAACAAGTTCAGCGTGTAAGCTTGAAGTGGGACATACTCACAACGGATACTCTTTAATCCAGAAATCATCTCAGCATTTATTCTGTTTTACCATATGAAGAGCCCAACCCAATTTTTAATATCACAGCTTACTCCTGTCTATAACTTCTTTCACCAACTACCATGGTGGGGGGGGGCACTTGCTTCCTCTGCCTTTGATCTGTTAATTGGCTTTCACCCTCTGATCCTTTCATGCCTCTTCAACATGCAAATTGGATCTTTCAGGCAGCCTAATTTGCCCAAACTTTTTACACTCTGCTGCCTCATCTCTTACAATCCCCTCCAGTCCCCCTCCACAGCTCACCCCTCACCTCTTTTAATTTGTCACAGGAACTGAAAAAGCCTCAGGGCACGACTGATTAGTTTGGCCTTGCTGCCTCCCTTTATTTTCAGTAGGTGGGTTGTATCCCCTCCAGTGACTCTGGGAATTTTAGTACCCTTTTCACAGATGGGAGAGAAGAAATTTTGCCCAAAGGGGAAAAAAAAAATCATGCCTCTCATCTCCAACGCTTTCAAGCTCCCAGTTGTGAAAAAGGTTACACAGAACCTCCAGTCTTTATCCCCATGATTCCTACAGCATGGATGGAATTCACGGGACTAATTTAGTGAGAACAAGCATCCATTCAATTAAGCCTTCCTTAGATGACTGTGGGAATGGTCATTTGGTAATGCAGGGACACTGGCTGCTCAACATAGTTTTGCAGGTAGCAGGCACAGCAGCACCAGGTTTTGTAGCTGGAGATTTGTTGGAAATTGGGAAATGTGTCAGCTATTCTCCCAACAGAAGGACCAATATCATCCGATGGGCTGAGAAAGGACTTTGCCAACACTTCTTGCTTTTGTCTCGTACAGAATACTGCATGCACCAAAACAAGGATATTGCCTAGGCCTTGTTTACTACAGACACAGAAGAAAGAGACAGAAGAAACCTAAGGTAGTAGAGTGGCATGTACCACTTCAGGCTGCTGTTTGCCCATGTAAAAGACTCTTGGCAAACAGAAAATTAGCACACCAGGCAGAAAGCTTTTAGCCTAGCTTAATCCCCCCAGAGCCCATGCTATGCTAGTTTTCTACTTGCAGGTTTCTTTTCTTTAAACAACAAACACAGGGATTAAAAAACTGATTAGCCTACCTTAAGTTTAAAGTGATACAATTCATTCTACAACTTCTGCAGTATTCCACATAATTCTCACTCCATGATGTATATGTAGACCACTCAGGACCAATCAATTCACCCAAATCCTTCTTAAAAGAGTGGGAGAGGAATCCTATAGTAACTGTGCACCCAGGCATTGGATTGACCCCTTCAGCTTTCTGAGCATACAGCCTCCCCCAACCAGGTGTCCTCCAGATATTTTAGATTACGACTCCCATCATCATCAACCACCGACAATGCTGACTGGGGCTGATGGGAGTTATAGTCCAAAACATCTAGAGGGCCCCAGGTTGGGGAAGGTTGGCCTAACCTAACCTTTTGCAGCTTACAGATGTTACAGAGAGAAATAAATCCCCTTCATGAGACTGCCATCAGAAAGCATTCCATTGGGAATATTTGTTTTGGTAAGTTACAAAGCCAACTTTTAAGCAGATGATAACAGATGGATTTAATGAATTTCACTGTTAGAGCTGGTGACCTTTAAGTGCCCATCAATGTGCCTGCAGATCTTTAACATGAATGAGGAAGACACAAGAGAGACAACAAAAGGGAGTTCCTTGGTAGCCAAAATCATTCCATCTAAATGAAAAAACACATACCAAATAGAAAAATCAAATCAGCAAAGGTTCACACACCAACAGCATAAGGTGTTAAACAAGAAGGTTAATTGTACCTGAAGGCTACATGAACATCAACAAAACATAGAATTTCAACTTGGCTAAGTCGCAAAGCCCCGTTCATGGTGCATTAGCATCCAAGGTCAATCAAGAAATTTTGCTTCAGGCTACTTAAGGCTGAGCTAGCTAAATACTAGTTTTCAGGCCTCTGGCCAGCAAGCAAGAGGGAAAGGGGGAAATGATGGCTGGCCACTTCTCAACTGATTGTGTTCCCATAATTGCAGGATCAGAGTATCTTTTCTGCATTTAAAGAAGAGATGTCAATGACTAAGGAACAAAAAGGTAGTTCTAAAGATAAAGAAAGCATGAACTGGAGGGTGGGGGAGGCTGCTCCAAAATCAAATGCTAATACTACAACCTTATCAATCTGCAAGGATTGCATTTGTATCAATAATTTGCACTGCAGTTGCTCCATATTTTAACAGCTGTTGTGCTTATGAAACTACAAGATGATCTAGGGCTTACAAATAATCCCCCCCCCCCATGTTTCTTTATATGATTAACTGACCACAGGCCATTTGTTTTACAACAAAGATGGTCAATGATCCATACACACTGATTTATTCAGGCCCCATGCACCATAATGGTTGACGGCTCCCTAGCATTGTTCATTAGCATCCTAAAAATGATTGTAGGGATGCAGATTAGGGGAGCAGTTCCCCATTGCTCTCTGTGATAGTTTATTATGTAGGGAAGGGCTGACTGACAGGAAAAGTAAGCTCTTGAGAAAAAGAGGAAATATGGAATGTTGAAGCAATTATTAAGTCCAATTTCAGGAGTAAATAGGTAGCATACTCCCGATTCCAGTATATGTGCTATACTAGCATTATAATCAATTAATATGAGGATAATATAAACAGTAAATATAATTGCTATGAAAGTGACTTTTTACTGTACACATATTAAAGGCTGATGAGCACTGTTTGAATTTGCATCTGTGAAGATGATCAATCATGTTTAGAAATCTATTAGAAAACTAAACCTAAAGTTGAGAAGCAAGCAAATTTGGAAACAGACTCTACTGTTGATTAGTAATGGGATTAATTGGAATTTGAAACTGGTATCAGATCAGATCCATTTGTACTGAATTGGAATTGAGATAGAATGGGGAGTATGGTTCTGTATAACTCAAGAAGTATTTGTTCCACTTTTCTTCCACTTGTGAATGTCATGAAGCGATGGTACATAAGTGCTTACTTGATTGTATTTGTTGAATCTGTAATGTTTTGATATAATAAATTATACTATTATGATGCTTCCACTACTACAATAAGGATGTATATTCCATATCAATTCTGCTATATTTCTAATCCATTCTGCCTTTTTAGTTTCATGATGCACCTTGAAATGCCAAGAGCGATATTTGTTTCATGGAAGACTAATCAATGATTCAGATAACAGGTTTACCAACCATTGCCATTTTAATGCAAGTCTCACTGTAAGTACTTCTAAAATGTAAAAGAAGACTTGCAACAAAAATTGTGAGAAACTCTTGTTTTCATTTTCAAGTTCTAGGCTTCTTCATGGCTTTGTATGTGTGTGGGGGGGGTGTATTTGTGTGCGCGCGCTAGTTTGCAGACAACAAACCTGGAACCAACTGTCTTGTTAAAGGTATATCGAAAGGAAGTTACAGCACAAGCAAAACTACAGCAAGAGTAATAAATTATGCACAAATCATTAGCACTCAGAATTTCAATAGCCTCAGATGATGCAAAAAGGCACATCTGAACCTTTCCTGAAGCTATGGGACCAAAACATATGGTTGAGATTAGTTACCAAGAGGAAGTTTAATTCCAAAGCTAGCGAAGATTTAATCAATGAGTTTATGAGTAGGTTTACACACATGAAGGAAAGTGTCTATGCTTTCATTCCAAAAATACAGTGTTGAAAAAAAGTGAAACTGTGCTACTTTTCTTGCTGAACAATGCTCTCCTAGCAAGTTTATTTATAGGAAGATATTATTCACCTTTTATCAAATCACTGACATTCTCTCTAAATGTAATGCTCATAAAAATGCTGACACACAGCCCAACCTACATCACAGGTTTGTTGAGAGGATAACATGGGTAGGGGAGAACCATGGATGTTGCCCTGAGCTCCTCAGAGGAAGGGCAGGTTAAATATGAAATAAATAAGAAGCTCAGATTTTAACCATACACTCTTTCATCAATTTGCTACTAAATGAGATACAAAACAAGTAGGTCTATAAAAGTAATTTGGTAAATAATGAATACATTCCTGGAAGAACATAGAGGGAATAATCTACTGAAATTTATAGAATATATTAGTTCTTATGAATTATTCAGCAGCCTTTACTGCAGATGCCTTCAGAAAGCCCAGCACTAAAATCACATCTGAAACACACCTCCTGCCAGAACTGTAGCTCACATCTCATAAGAACACAAGAAGAGGCGTGCTGGATCAGACCAAGGGTCCATCTAGTCTAGCATTCTGTTCATACAGTAGCCAGCCAGTTGCCCACAGGAAACCCACAAGCAGGACATGGGTGCAACAGCACCCTCCCACCCAAGTTCCCCAACAACTGGTGTACATAGGCATACTGCCTCTTAACACTGGAGGTAGCTTATAGCCATCATGACTGGTAGCCACTGATAGCCTTCTCCTCCATGAATTTGTCCAATCCATTTTTAAAGCCATCCAAATTGGTGGCCAGCACTACATGTTGTGGAAGCTACATCCTCCCTCCCTAGACCAGACCATTTCAGCTGCTGTGATGCTAAACAGACATTTGTGCTGCTGCAGTTGGAGTAGGATTCTATGATAAGCAAGCAGGGCAAAATCATGACACTTCATCTCACCTGCCAGTGAAAGAAAAGTCCTAAGATAGCCCTTACTACAGAAAAATCTGGGCACCATGCTGAGTCCACTCAGTGAACAATTCAGTGAGTTGCTAGGATGCATTCTTTGAATCCAATAGACTACTGCCAAGCCCCCCCACCCCACCCAATGTACCCTTCCTGCCCACTCATGCCCCATTCTGCTTCAAGCCTCTAAGCCTCTGTCCTAGAAAAGTAATTTACTGCAAGTTTGGGTCGGAGTGCCAGCAGGAGGGACAAACTGTCCTTGAGTCTTGACACATAGCCTCTTGGCTATGTTTCACTACGTGCTTGGCTGTATTCCACTAGCTGTGCCGAGAACTTTACTGAATGCAGTATCATACAGCAAAATACCAACCACTTATTCAGACCCTGCTGAAAGGGGGCAAAAAGTGTGTGTGTGTGTGTGTGTGTGTGTGTGTGTGTGTGTAGAAAACTGATTGGATATAAACAGGATTGTTTAACTACACACAACAGTTTTCTTCGTCAATGATTATAAAGTATCTGAGGTTTTAATCACAGACTCCACTACCTACCGACTCAACCACTTTCTTATTTGTCGCAATGGAAATCAGAAGATTTGCGTTATTGGCAAATCTGATTGATCCAATCTTGTTTTCAGATCTAGTTCACATGACCTGGAAACAAGATGGGATCCATCAGCTTTGTCAGTCGTATCTTCCAGTTCCCATAGTAGATCAAATAGTTCAGCCCTGTCTCTTAACTGGAAAGATGGTAGAGTATGCAGCTTTAGCCATCCTCTAGGCAAAGCCACATAGACTGCAGCAGATTCAACATCACAACCGTGCTCATACATCTCCTTTGTTCTGTACCTCACCATCCTATTTGTTTTTTTGCTTTAAACAACTTTGCCTGAAGTAGAATCCCTCAAGGCTAAAACACACACACACACACACACACACACACAAAACTAGTAAACTTTTGAAGCACTAGTGACTAGTTGGTACAAGAGGACAGTACTTCTGTGAGTTTTTATCTTTTGTAAAAACCCACAGAAGTCCATCAGGAGTTCCTCAATGAGAAGATCAGCAATGGTGTGGACAAGTTTTACTGAGAGGCAACTTGCCCATCACTACAGTCATTACCATTATCTAAAATGCAAAAATGCAGGCAAGTGTTAAGGGTGTTCTGAGTTCATGCAGGGTGACAGTGAGGTGGCCAGCATCCTGCATAAGAAGTATGCGTCCTAGACACATCCATATTTCTCTGCTACATGCAGGGCATATGCGGCCAACATGCACAGGTTCCACAGAAAACTAATTGATATAGGGAGGCTTTCCTAAAATTAGGAATTTAGTAAACTTCTGTAATAACGTATATAATTACTATTTGTAAGGCCCAGCCTGTAGGACAAACATAGCTGCAAAACCATAACTTATTTGCTATGTACAGAAAACCAAAGTACAGAATACCATAGTAGGCTTGGCATTAAAAGGTGCAGATGCCCAATGACTTGGCTTAGTTGCACTGTGAGGTGTTCTAAAGAAGGCAGTTCCAAGCTATAAAGAATATTGACTATTTGCATAGTTTGAAGAGTTAGACAAGCTTTCACACTTCACAACTCCATCAGGGCTGGAGAAGGTGAGAAAAATAGACAAAATGCATATGGTGGCAGAGTTATGCAACCTATGGCTGAGCATTTGAAGTGAGTAAAGATGGCTTAAATAGAATATGCTAATCATCAGATCTATAGCTGAGGGAGAGAGGAGGGTAGGACGTATCAAGGATCTTGACTGTGTAAATCAAAATTTGCAGTTAAGACTCATCTTGAGTTCTTTGCAGGAAAAAAGGTGGGATATAAATATAATAAATTTTTTAAAAATAAAAATCAATGTAAATAATCCGCTTCTAGAAGCATTACAGAGATGAGGTGAACTTCTTCCTAGTATTAATGGACAACACAGAATTTGGCCTTTGTGGGCCAAGAAAGTAACAGTAATCAAAACAGACACCATCAATGATCCATAGACACTGATTTATTCTATATGTTGCCACTGACCTGGAACTACTCCCATGCTGCTGATAATAACCTATGCAGTTTCGGCCTAAGGACTTAGGAAAAATCATGTGATTATAGAAATCACAGTATTAAAGGCATACCCTCTCATGGGATGGATTAGCATCACTTCATTAGCATCAAGCAATCCAGCATAAACACATGGGCAGAAGTTGCTTATCCTGCAGGAGCATCATGGGAGCAGCCATGTGACAGCAGAACCAAGCTATTGCAGGCTATACATGAAGCAGGGCTCAGCCACTACTGTGTCACAGACTTGCAGGCAACTTCGAGCCTTTCCCCCATCCATTAGGTCCATAAGAATCACTGTGACAATTTTATTGTACCACCTAATCCCACTAATATTTCTCTGCAGGGTCATATACCTGTATTCATGGGGGGGGGGGGATGCATGGCTTTCATATATAAACTGATCTAGTTGGCAATGCCAGGTATATATGATGTCATTAAGTTATTTGGGGGCCAATTTAGGGGCTTTCAGGCTTGGCTTCTCAGCATCCTCTGTGTTGTTTCAACCTTCACCAACCTATAAAACCAAATGAATGACGTTTACCTGTCTCAAGAGCATCTGGTGGCTCCGCTTAGAAGTACAAAACCTGCTTCATCAGCAGAAAATATTACTATTAACATATCTGTGACAGAAGAAAATGAACTTGATTATATTAATTGCTTCTGGTATAGAATGAAACTGTTGGGCCTTTAAAAGCATGCCTATAAACAACTGTGATTCTTCCAGTTCAAGCTGTGGGTCAGCTTTTTACGTGCACTAAGAAGATTGACTTTATTGCTTTGAAGAATTTAATTACAGGAAGTGATTAGCCAAGTGCTCCTGATCGATGTAAGCATAGAACAAACTGTGCTCAGTTTGCAGTTCTAGCCATTTGTTTTAAACACAAAAAATTCAAAGCCTAGGGGGGAAAATAGGCTTTTTATTAGAAGTCATTTGATATTAGCAAAATATGAATCTAAGCTAGGAAGGGCAAGTACTCTCCACAAGTGAGTAACAACTTGCTACTTCAAGTATAGTTCCATAGCGGATGGGGTGGGTGGGTGGGTGGGATTTGCTAGAGCTTGAAATATTGTTTCCATTTATAGTCGATTAAAAAAAAGTTTTCCAGTGTGTTACTGTTGCAGAAATTAATGGTTATAAGAAGAATCATGGAATTAAAAACAACAAAAATCCAGTGTTGTTTCAAGTACTCTAGTTACCAATTTTCTTCCAGGCTCAATTCAAAGCGCTGCTCTTAGTTAGTAGGCGATCACTCGTGACCGAGTGAGATTGTCTTCCAGGATAAAATTACAAAAGAAAATTATATAAAGAGGAAATTGTGTAAAATTGTGTAGACTCTAGCAATGGGTCCGTAAGTGACTGTGGAGGCCAATTCTAGATCCACACAGCTTCCCACAGTGAGGACACAGGTTACCAGATGGAAGATGGTCCTGTAAAGGATTCATTTGACGTGCTCGCTTAGCACGTTTCTCCCTTTCACCTTGCACTCGGGCTTCTTCAAAGTCCATATAACCTTTGTGAAAGGCCAACCTCCAGTTAAAGTGTTCATGGGCCAGAGCTTCCCAGTTCTCAATGTTTATATTGCATTTTTTAAGATTAGCCTTAAGAACATCTTTAAACCTCTTATATCTGACCACCAGATAGTCCGCTTTCCATCCTTGAGTTGGGAATAAAGTAACTGCTTTGGGAGACGGCAGTCAGACATTCGAACAACATGACTGGTCCACTGGAGTTGGTGTTGAAGGATCATTTTTTCAATGCTAGTAGTCTTTGCTTCTTCCAGTACACTGACATTTGTTCGCCTATCTTCCCAAGTAATTCACAGGATTTTCCGGAGGCAACGTTGATGAAATCTTTCAAGGAGGTGGAAGTGACATTTATAGATAGTCCATGTTTCACAGGCATAAGGATCACCTCCTTCTACATGAGCCTACCCAGATGCTCTGCTCAACAGCTTGATGGTTCCTTCCTCCACTGTCTGAAGTTTGGCAGAGGGGGATGCATGACAGGGCTTCTCCAACTGCAGTGCCAAAACTGTGCCCTCCAAGGAGGCCTGTTTTGTCTCCCTTTTGCCACTTGACTTTCCTTTTGGTGAGCAGCTAAAAACTTGGCTCTTTAGGAGAGCAACTGGCCTCACTTAATTCCTATTGCCCATGAGCTCCTGAATGTTTTCCTTTTGTTCTGTTGTGGCTGCTTTTAGAGTTGTTTTATTTCTGTTTTAAATTGAATGACTAACCTAAATCCATTGATTTCAATAGGTGCATTCAAAGCATGACTAAGTCTGGATCCAATCCATTATTTTTAATCTTTAAGAGAGCCAGTATGGTGTAGTGGTTAGAGTGGTTGGACTGGGACTTGGGAGATCCGGGTTCTAGTCCCCATTCGGACATGAAGCTCACTAGGTGACTTTGAGCCAGTCACTGACTCTCAGCCCAACCTACCTCACAGGGTTGTTGTGGGAATAAAATGGAGAATAGGAGGACTATGTGAGCCGCCTTGGGTTCCTTGAGAGAGGAAGAAAGGTGGGATGTAGATGTACTAATAAAAAAATAAATAAAAACAAAATCTTTGTGACAGTGAACCACTTTTAGCATATTTGAGTAGAAAAGCTAGTGCGATATAAATGTTTTAATAAACAAATAAATATTGATTAAGCCTTATTTACTAGGAATGAGATGATGATCTGGCACATTGAATGTAATTCTATTTCTATTAGATTCATATTTTACTTGGAAATTTAAAAAAAAACCAACCCTGCCTAATCAAAGATAGACACTGTCTAGAGCTTTGCCAGATTTCCAACTAGTGACAAGAGGTCAACTTCTTCCTTGGGAGACTATTCACAGTGGAACGTATGTTCATATGCTACTACAGTAACTCCGGTTAGCAACAAAGTTCATGAACTCAGCCCTATTTGTAATATCACACCCATGAGTGTCAGGTAATGTCAACTTCTAGTTTCTAATTCAATGCAACTAGCTCATCATCATCATTCATTCATGTAATCATCTTCCATTTAAAATCATTCATCACCATTCAAAATAAAAAGCTTGTCATAAAGAATTTCATGGAGTTTTAACTCTATTTTCAAACATATGCAAACTTAATTTGCATTTATCTCAGTTAATGCTTACTAGAAAGCAAGTCCCATGGAACTCAATGGAATCTACTTGCACAAGGAAACATGCACAAGATGAGATTTCACATCTCCATCCTTTTTAGGTTGCCATCTTCAAGGCACTTACTCCGGCTCATGGAGCCCAATGAGACCAATCGTCTCAATGGGCTCCATGAGACAGGAGTAAGTGCCTTGAAGTATAAACACTTCAAGGATGAATCTCTTGGAGATAAAACTGTTTCATGTTTCTTTGCTATCCAAGTAGACAAATAAGACAAACAATGCTGGAGAAAATATGTTAATGAATAGTAGAGGATAATTCTTCCACTATTTACAGGTGTCATTTTACCCATGACTGGCAGCCAACGTAAAGACAAAATTAAACTGCTCTGACTTGTAAACCATGCATATTTAAATGTCCCTGGTAATCAAGAGGCATTAAGAAGCATTGGAAGAACATGGAGATCTGTCTTATACCAAGTCAGACACTGTTCTCTCTAGATTGACTAGCACGGGCTCTCTAGGGTTTCAAACAGGAGTTTTTTCCGGCCCAGCCTGGAGATGCCAAAGATTGTTCTTGGGACCTTCTGCTATACCACTGAGCTACAATCCCCCACAAAAAGTCAAATATGGAGTTCTTAATAAGCTCTATCACAGAACTGAAGATCAGTCTCCTTCTTCTTCTTGCTGGCTTATCATTATCATTTTTGGGATTATGGCTATATCGAGCTAGATGCTCTGCATGTTTAGAAAAGACTAAGTCATATTGAGATTAATAGGGCTTATTCTCAAGTAGATGTACATAGGAAAGCAGCTTTAATTGTTCTCTGTACAGCATCTAATTATTACAGGCAAATAATATTGTTATTATACATTTTGCAAGATCCAGTTTAAATTGTTGGAGAATTTTACTTGTTGCAGTGATGTGATAAAAATGGGGACGGGGGCAGAATCAGCAAGTAAGGCTAACAGATTTTCCTGACTCAGCCCCAATGAAGTGGATTTCATTGTGTCAATCCTCCATTGACGCCGACTCGATCTGACATGGGTTGAGCCAGCACGCAGACTTCCATTTTTAAAGCAGGCCACGATTTGTGTATTATTTTTTTTAAGCTGGGAAAACTTGTGCAAAATTTCAGCCTCCAGCCTGCAATCTGCAAATTTGTGTAAATTGCATAGATTTGTGCAAATTGCAGAGTGGAGGCCTGAATTTATATACGGTAAATCTGAAATTAACTGTCAGAAAACTCAAGGTGGCTAAGGTAGTGTGTGCATATGCAGGGAGAGGAGGCGGCTTCCATACTTCTCATGTTAAAGGCTACAAGAACAACAACTACTTGAATCTAACAAGTCAGCCCTGATTCATGCAAATCACATTTTGTGCAGAGATACGCAGTTCTTGGCTCCAAATTTGCTCAAATATTTTGAGCAATTTCACAGAAGCTGGGGGGAGGGGGAAACCCCAACACAGTCCACTTTGGACCATTTGCTTGGAGATGTGTTGAAAGTCCATCAAGCTCAGACAGCATGAGTTTTCCAGTGTTGCATATCTCTAACCTGGGCATAAGCTCCATTGAACACAATGAGACTTACTTCAGAGTAGATGTGCATAGGATTGTGCTGTAAGTGGCTCTGAAGATAGAAACAATATACCTCTGGAATGCAAAGGATAAATGTGCCACAAGGTGACTGTACTTCAGTCTTCAGTTATTTTGAAGTACTTGAACTAAGTGAGGTCCATACTGAGGTTCATGAGAAAACATTAATAGCCATTTAAGTGAACATATGCAGGCAGGGCTGGCGCTACCGCTAGGCCAACTAGGCTGTTGCCTAGGGCGCGTAGTGGAAGAGGGCGCAGAAACTCTGCGCTCCTCTTCGCTGCCGGCGCGCTCCTGCCCCACCCGCCCGCCTCGCCAACAAAGCCAGGTCAGTGCGGGGGATTGTACCCGGAGTAGTGGTGGGGCCGAGCCTGGGCGCCTCCCCCCCGCCCCGCGCTGCCTCCCCCCCACACCTACCTTCTCTGCGCCACTTCCGGAGCCCCGCCCGCGCTCTGTTTTGGCGGGAGGAACCAGGGCAACAGGGCTTAAACAGCCCTGTTGCCCTGGTTTCCCCCGGCCAAAAACAGAGCGTGGGGGTCCCGTCGCGTCACTTCCTTTTCGGAGAAGGCGGGGGAAGGTAAGTGGGGGGCGGTGGCGGCAGCGGCATGCGGGGGGGTGTCCGGTGGCAGCGGCGTGCGGTTTGGTGGCGGCGGCGGCAGCAGCGGCGGGGGGAGGTTTGCAGAGCAGGGCTGCTTTGCTCCGGAGCCCCCCCCCACGGCACGAGAGGGGGGGCGCTAAATATAATTTAGCCTAGGGCGCCAAACTGCCCTGCACCGGTCCTGTATGCAGGCCTCTTCAGACTAGTTTTATTACTTTAAAAATGTAGAGAGCCACAGTGCAGAAAATGTAACTGCCACATGTTCTGTTTTAACAAAAGAGAAAGAACCATGTACTGAGTCTGAAAACAGGAGTAAAACACACCCACCAACCCACACACAGAAAAGGAAACATTTTAGATTGTTTTTAAAAAGGGAGGAATTAGACGCTATTGGAGATATGCAGCTGCCACTAAAAAAACAAGCCTCCTTCTCCTCTCCCCATCATTAATGTAGTAAAAGGGAACTGTGAGATAATGTCGTCATGCTCTGGGTTTCCGCACCTCCCCTGACATTTTGGGTGGAGGGGAATCAAACACCTTCTATAATGTCAAGTTCAGTCCTAAATCTGACCATACAAGTCTACAGAATGACTTCCTCGATTAACTAGTGACTGATGATATTGGGCGGGGGGAATAATACACCCTCCACAACAAAAACACACCTTCACTTCAGATCAAAGTTCAGGCATCAGAATAATTTTAAATGCCAAAAAATTCAACTTTGAGTAAGATACCTTTACCATTCCTATTTATTATGTGTCACTAACACACAATGTGGAGAACAAGATAGCAAGTTATTAACAAAGAACTACGGTATTTAGTCCGGCTTAAATGGCCATGCTGGCTAGGGATGGTGGAAGCTGTAGTCCAACACAGCTGCAGGGCACCAGGTTGGAGAAGGCTGATTTAGACCATTGCTTTCTGCTCCTCTTTCTGCTGACAGAATGACCTTCCCAGCAGAAATCCAACTGCAGCCACTTCCCAAACCTGGATCTCAATAATGAATAAAGTGTATCAAGTTCTCTCCATTTTCATTAAGCTTCAAGAACAAACTTGACTTTACATGACCAATGCCTGTATCTGTCTCCCAACCTTGGTTTTAAATGAAAAATAGCTGCATGAGAGGATCATGTATTCTTTAGCAAAGGACTAGAGGGGGAAGAGCCGCTTACCACTTTACCACCCAAAATTGCCATCCGAACTGCTTTCCTACCCATGGGGTGAAGGAAACAGGCCATTCTACACACACCCAACGGACCCTTCTCTCACACTTGCAGCCATCCTTGCTTCTTTTCATTCTCTTAAACTGGGATTAAAAATAAAAATGTATTATAGAGATGAAATAACTTAGATGAAGGAAGAAATGCCCTATCTATGCAACAGCATATGATAAGCTGAACTGTGCCTATTAATTAACCCAGAGAGGATTAAGGGACACTTGGAGAATTGCTCCAAGTTAAATCAATAAAATTAAGAGGAAGTAATAGGTTCGAGCCCAGAGGCAGTCATTAATGTGTAGAACTGTATACAGGCAGGAGCAAAAGCCTGAGTACAAAGCTAATGAACAGAGACACCTACAAACATGAACAAATACCCTTGCACTAGGTTTAGGAGAGAGACTGCCAAACAAAGGACAGGAACATCTAAACCTGCAGAAGTTTCTTGTCCTACATGATCGGAAGAGAATGCTTGTTGTAATGGCTTTGTAGCTATGAAATGGCTGAGACACATACAAAGCTATCTAAACTGTTAGCTGTCGCAGTTAGTTCACAGCCAATTCTAGGAATTCATATAGGTGTTTCAGATAGAAAAGATTCTAAGATGCAAATACCTGTCTATTTTAACTTGCAAGGCAAGAGGTATTGCAGGTGCTGAAAACAAAGAATTAATGCAAGATTTAGATCTCAGATGAAGAGAGTAATATTAATCTACCTGCCTTATCTTCTAGATACAGTGAAATGATTTAAGAATGCTGCCTAGCTATGTGAAGGAGTTTAAAATAGAAAGTGTAGAAGGTTGTCTAGACAGGAACAAGCTCATGATGCACCTTGTCCTTTCTTTGGTACATATACTGCAACCTTACTTTTGCATGTCAACAGGTTAGGGGTGGGGGAGTTAAGTTTACCAGAAAATCAAAGGCTTTTCTATTCCCAAATATACAGAGTAATATAAGCAGCCATTTATCAAGTGGTAACATATCATAGTGGGTATACAACTACAAGACAAGCCACTTGTTATAGCAACATCTGCCTATGGTGCAAGAGAATTTTACCTATATCCTGATGCCACACATTTCCGATTAAGTATGGACATGTGGTACAATTATCCTCATTATGTTACAAATGCTACAAATGAGCATACAAAAGCTACAAATGTGCAGTACCCCACATGGCTATATATGCCCACTGTGTTACTTATCAGTAGGTAAATAGTTTTATGTATTTACACACATTTTGTATGTAGAAAATCCATTTTTAAAAAATATAAAGGCAGCAACCCTAGTTTATTCCTATGGATTCATGCTCAACACTGGAATCAAAGCAGATGTTTTGGGAAGATACTTGGGTGGGGAATATTTCTGGAATGTGGCACATGTTTTCCTGCACATCTGAACTCTACAACACAAGAGCCAAGTGTTCTAAAGCCCAGCAACTTCATTAATGCAGCATGGATGTTGGACATTCTGCCCTCCAGATCAACACTCCAGAGTGTTGTCTGACACTCAGTTCAACACAGTCACACAGTGGAGTACTCCATCTTTGGCAATTTCTGAAATTAGAGGACCTAATAGTATTACAACAGGACAAGAGAAAGACAGGTAAGACCATTCTGAAAATAAGCAGACTTACAGTTTTAAAAATAAAACTTCTCAGCTGAAATTACAGTTCTCTTCAGTCAAAAACATGAAAAAAAATATCAATTTTTGTAATGAAAGAACTTTTATGTTTCAGTGAAATGAACCATCATTTGTTGTACACAGTTACTCGTGACAATCTCTTTTTAAAGTAAGTTATTTTACTTTTCACACAGAGAACACTAATAACTGGTGCTTTTGTTTATCAAATGCAGCCTAAGATGTTATTTCCCCACCACCCCAACACAGGTAGAATTTCTGCATAGGAAAAAGCATAAAAATCAAGCCCTATGCAGTTGTTCACCTGAACGTGTGTAGGGGTAAAGTGGGGAGGGAGATGTGGGCACACACATAAACCCCACCCTGCAATGTCCTTGTGCCCCCCCGCTGCCATTCTGAGACATTTGTGCATTGAGCATACAGGTCTGAAAGGACTTTGTAAGTATGTTCAGCAGAATGCACTTACAAAGCTCCCATGATTGGGAACCTTCCTGTCATGTTCTCCAGCCTCAGTCTCCCCTCTGCATCAGAGGAGGACTCAGAGGTGGAGGAGGGTTCATCAAGTAAGCCATTATCTGCTACTTAGGGACTTGCCAAGCTGGAGGACATGGCTTTCCCAGATTCCTCAGGCCCAGATGACACCCAACCAATGTAGTCCTCTCCACCTCCATGTCATAGGACCCAGTAGCTGCAGAATCAGACAATGGCCCTTAAATAAGTAGACAGAACCTCAGAGGAGACTGAGTTAACAGCAGGACCAGACTGTCAACCAGATGGCCTCTAAATCTGCTGAGACAACACCCCTTCCTGAGTGAGTTCCAGCCAGTGCAGAGCTGTCCGTGGTCCTGAAAAACACAGCCTGGCCATCCTGCATAGCTGGACTTGACTCTGCCTTAGCCTTCTAGTAAGTTCCCCTGGGAACCTTGAGCTAGACAGGACATCCACCTTATCAGGCTTTCTGATCATGGGGGCTTTGTAAGCACATTCAGTTGAACACGCTTACAAAGCCCACTTTAGACTTTTGCACTCAATGCAGGAAGATCTTTAAGGCAACTGGGGAGGTGGGGTGTCTGGGGGTAGGGATTGTGTGTGCACCCTTGTTCCTGACAAGATGGAGGCACTGTGGGTAAGTGGTTTTCATATCCAGCAGCAGGGGTGCAACCTGTTCTAGATGGGATTACATTCCCCTTGAAAGAGCGGATATGTAGCTTGGGGATCCAGCCTTGTCACTTGAGGCCCTGTGGCTTGGAGTGCCTTTTACCAGCTTTGCCTGGTTGAAAAGCTATGAACATTCCTGGACAGAGATAGTCTAGCTATGATGATCTGTATTCTGGTAAACTCCCAACTAGATTACTGTAATACAGTAAATGTGTGGCTGCCCTTGAAGATTACTCAGAAGCTTTAGGTAATGCTGTGTGTGGCTGCCAGAATTTGAACTGGTGCAGCCTGATGGAATCATGTTATGCTGGTTCTGAAGGAGCTGCATTGACTGCCTATTCACTTCCGAGCCCAGGTCAAGGTGCTGGTGCTTACCTTTTATGCCCTAAATGGCTTAGAACCCAAAGAGAGCACCTTTCCCTATATCAGCTTGCCTGTGTCTGATGATCTTCAGGGGAGGCTTTTCTCCAAGTACTCTCATTAGGGGAAACACGCAGTGACAACAAGGGAGTCTTCTCTGTCATGGTGCTTCAGTTATGGAATACCCTCCCCACAGAGGCACGAATGATGCCGACAATGCAATTTTTTCACTGCAGGTGGAAACTCTTTTATTTGCCCAGGCATTTTAAGTCAGATTATATTAGTTAGCCTGTTCTGTTGTTTTAGCTGCCACTCTGTTGTTTTATAAGATGGATTTTGTTTTATTGTATATTTTATTTCTCTATGACTAGTTCTGGTCATACTAATTGTACACTGCCCTGGTATCCATATGGATGAAGAATGGTTTAGAAATATATTTATTACCAAATAAATAAATAGGATGGTCTGGTTCCCCCCCCTCCAGCTATCAAGAACAACAAAAATAAGAACCCCACCCCAAAGAGGGAATAAATTGGGGAAGAAGACAGGAAAAAAATGGCATAGTCTCGAGAAAAATACCTCAAGAAGTGAATAAATTAAGGGGTTAGGGAGAAGTGATGACACAACGTTTTATTGTTCCCTTCTAGTTTCAAGGTGAAGCGAAACATCTGATCTCCCCAAGAAGAATTTCAGGAAGGGCAAGAGATGGTGCTTTGGGCAGTTTCAACTGAATGTATACAAATTTACATTCTCCCCTGCTGCTCTTGACAGTCTTCCTCTTGAGCTTGATCATTAGTCTTGCTCCTCCTTTTCTTTTTTTTTAAAGATGCTAACCCTGTTTTCTTTCTAAAGTTCAGTTTCTGATCATTTTTTCTGTTTCATCCCGTCCCATTGCCAACCTTTTTTTCCTGGCAAGGCTCCTCTACCTTATAACTTCACACACGGAAAAGCCAGCATGTCTTTGCAAGACATAAAATCGTGAGTGCCAGAATGGTATCTCTGTCTCACAGTACCAAGAGAAGTTGCATGGGGTAAATGGACACAATCTAAATTTATTTTTCTTCATTTATCAAAGGCTTTAAAAAAATATATTGTCTTGTTCTCAGGGTATTCTCAGATTCCAACATGCACGCCAATTCTCTGGCAATGAGGACTGCAGTGTGATCACACTTCCTCTTGCCTCACCACATGATTTTACCTGCTGTCAGTTGGTCTCTCAGCTCATTCTCTCTTGGCACACATGATTCTCTGCACAGCTCATCAACACCCTTCTACTTTTTTTTCAGTACCACAGAGATCTGCAATTTAGCCAACTTTGAGAGTCTGAGTTAACTGCTTCTTTGGATTAGTTTGCTTCCCACACCTGATCATTCCATTGCCACGTCCAAAAATACTTTTTCCCCAACACATTATACTGATCTATTTTTAAAGTTTTTAAAAACTATAATGTAGCCAAAATGAGGCAGCAATCTTGCACAATGCAGTCAATGAATGTTGCTTCAAATCTTTACGGTCCATATAAAGGACAATTCACTTTTGAAATTCCTAGTAATATTTCTCCCTGCCCTAAGACCGTGATAGCTTGGAAGCTATTGCCATGATGTTTGAAAATGGGAAAGAGCAAAAAAAGACAAAAGAGATTAGTTCAGCTGTTGTGCAGCTATGATTCACTGCCACATTATATGTTTCCTCCTTTTTATACAAGATAGCAGCATGATTGCATCCTAATATGAAACTAATAGATCTATTAGGGCATGAAATTAAGAACAATTCTATGCACTGTCCACTACCCCAAATCTGGTTCATATTTCAGTCTCATTTAGACCTAAAATACACAAGCCAGGTCCTTTAGTACTAATGTGCTCCACTGCAGAAGGTTGGATATTGTGCAGCAGCCCCATTTAGATTGAATAAGGGTAGGCTGTATTGAATTAAAACGTGAATATGAATAGTACAATCAATACCTGAAGTCTTCTATGCATATGGATATTCCATTCATTTCATTTCACGATGTTCTCACAGTAACAGTTCCAATATGGTGAGGGGTTGTTGTTGTTTTTATATCTCCAGTTGTATCACCAAAGGAGAAAAACTATTGGGTTTGGCAAATTTATTATTTATTTATTATATTTATATCCCGCCTTTTTTCCTGGAAGGAACCCAAGGCGGCTTTACATAATCCTCCCCCTCTCCATTTTATCCTCACAACAACCCTGTGAGGTAGGTTAGGCTGAGAGTCCGTGACTGGCCCAAAGTCACCCAGTGAGCTTTGTGGCCGAGTGGGTACTAGAACCTGGATCTCCCAAGCCCCAGTCCAACAATCTAACCACTACGCCACACTGGCTCTCAAATAAGAAGAGGAACAGCTGTTGCTTTCTGCACTGAACACACTAGACAGGGTGAACTTTTTTTGGCTACCAACAGCCGCTGTAAAATATACAGTCCTCAATACTGCTAGGACAATAGGCCACAGCTTTTTTCTGCAGGTGGCAATTTAGGAACAAGGAAGCTCCTTATACTGGGTCAGACCATTGGTCCATCTAGCCCAGAATTGTTGACACTGACTGGCAGTGGCTCTCCAGGGTTTCAGGCTGGATTTTTTCTACAGGGATCAAACCTGGGATCTTCTGCATTCAAAGCAGGTGCTCTACCACAGAGCTATAGCCCAATTTCATCTTAGAGCTTTCAAAGGACTAGTGCCTGTTATACCATACCAATAATGGATTTCTTAATGAGACATCTAAGATCGTCCACTCTGCTTCTTCAAATGGATGCTTCAGCTATGAGCATTTTTCTGGCTGACATAAAAATGAAGAAAAAATTAGGACAATATATTATTAATTTCTTCCTCATTGTACATATGTTGATCTTTTAGAATCAAATGTGGGTCATTTCCAAAGTACTTCAAAACCCAGAAGAACCCAAGCATGTTATCCCCACAAAAAACTCTAGTTAAAAAAGTTCAGCATTTGTCCAACATGTATCCCATATAGTACAACCATACCAAACTAAAACTCCCATTCATCAGAACTTTGGAACATCTCGACTGCCCTATTTTGGCAGAGGACATTCTTAAGAAGAATACTATCACATGATGAATTCTGGAGGTCGTTCTGTGATCATGGACTTGTACAAAAATCTTTTAATTCCTTTTCCCTGGAAACACTGCATGTATCACTTGTTGCTATAATTGACGCTAACTCGATAATGATAGGAACAGAACCAAAGGTAAATTATTGTTGTGTAGACCCCCCGAAAAAAAAATCACTATGGAAAACTATGTTCTTAGACAAATATTAACTGCATCATTCCCACAAAGGAGAAGGAACTCCTCACTCCGTATCTTATCTTTTTTTTTTTTAACCTACCAAATGAAGAAATTAAAGGAGAAGCTAGATAATGTGGGTGCAGCTCTTTTAGCTTTTAACTACGGTGAAAACAAAAAGGCTTTAAACTGTGTTATTCCATGATTCTGCCAACTATTCATTTTATTTTTTTCATGCCCGCAATGTATTACGCAATTAGCTTTCCTATACTCTAGGATAAAAGCAGAGCAAAGCAAGTTTGAGCACTCCTAGATGTAAACTCTCACACTTCAGTCTATTTAAAACAAATAGTTTGGGTTGTTTGTGAAACAGTCATTCCAGAAAGTTAGAGGATAGTAGCACACATCATGAAAATGAAGATCTCTGCTACAAGGAAACATGATTGTTTACACAGGGATCAAATAACCAGCATGGTATTACCACTTAGTTCTCTACCTCAGATACAGCCTTTTGCTCCCACATGTGTTCAGATGCTGTGTGGATGCTCTGGAGACATGTCAAGACTTTGTGGGGGGCAGCTACAAGTTGATCTTTATTGTTACTCCTAACCAACTATGAGAACATAAACTGGCCCAGTCATTTCCCCCCTCCAACTTGGAGCAGTGTGGTGTATTAAAAAGCACAGCATCTGGAAACTAAGTCTTTTCTTACATGGCCAGGCTCAGAATGGGGAAAAGGGTGAAAGATTTCACAAGAGGTTCTCTTCTCCTCAATGTTAGGATAGGAACCCTCAGAATTCTCATGGAAGGAGGTATCTCTTGACTGCCAGCAACTTGAGTGTTAGAGGGCAGCCATGAATCAGTCTATATGGCTGGAAATTGGTCTCAAAGCCGGTGCCTATGTGTCTGGACAGGGGTTAATGTGCTCCCCTACCCAGGTTTCAAAAATCAGGTAGTAGTGTCACTTCACTCCCAGCTACAGAATAGTACCTCTCCTCTGGATGAGGGAATCAAACTCTCAAGTGAGGAATTTTCCTTGCTTCTGGGAGTCCAGATTCTTCCCTCTCTGAGCAGGTCCAGAGAAATTTCTAGGGCTGATTCAGGAATGGACCTGCCTCATACCAGCATTCCTTCCTCACCACCTCCTATTCTGCATTGGCTTATAGCCTCCCAGGGAAAGTTAAGCCCCTGAGCTCCCAGTTCCTGCTGGCTGTACTTCCTGCTGAGTAAGAGAATATATTGGTTCTGTTGAAGGTGGAAGCCCCAACTTTTCCTTCTCCTGGCCCACTCTCTGCATGCCTCCCAGACTTCCTCTGCCAGTTTTACCCCCACAGACCAAAGCCTACCTAAATATTCTGATATAGTTGGCCTAGAACAGGTAATTGTGATTCACCTTTTCATGAAGATAGTGCCAGTACTGGGCTATTTCCTTTGGGCTGACATCAGTATTAGTGGTTGTGGAGAGAAAGTCTGACAAAGACTAGAGGTGTAAACGTACCTGGGGGGGGGGGTGGACCGCCTCGCCACGGCAGGGCCCCCCCGCCGCTCAATTCTCAGCGGCGTGGAGCGATTCTCCACGCTGCTCGAGCTGCCCGTGCCCGCTGCAACGGTCCCGTCGCGGCAGGCAGCTCGTTGCGGAGAGGCAAGCGGCGCCTGGGACCCGGTAAGGCCCACTCGCCTCAGGCAGGCGTGAGTGGGGCCGATTTCGGCCCGCTATGTCCGCTCGAGGCAAGCAGTTACATCCCTAATCCACCCGGCATAATCCCTGCCCAGGGCAGGAGAGCTCAGTCCTTTTGCATTTGCATTCCAATGGGTTTCACCAAACACCCTCAATGGGTTGTCAAGTACCCGCAATCACCCTTCCAAGTACCCTTGAGGGGCCATGGAAAAAGTGGCCCAAAACCTCAGCACCATTCCCGCCTGGCCGAACTGGTTCATCCTGTCAGGAGAGGGAGGGGTCGGGGGATCGAGAGGGGGTCGAGCGAGGGGGTAAAAGAAGCAGCCAAGGCTTCTGAATGTTGTTGGGAACAAGGTGCAAGAGAGCACGAAGCAGGTCGTCGGCTCAGGCCAGCCCGGACACTCAACCCCCAAGCAGACCACCTGGGTACTTTGCCGTAAGTCTGTCATAGTTGCTATTATTAGACTAGGGTCGATTCTTCAATGTTAGATGAGAATAGCGTAGGTTCTTTTTTGTTTGATAGTTCTGCCTGTGCATTCTAAGCTTCACTTTCCCCTTTGTCAGTGTCATTCCTTTATCTCCCTGATCTAATTTGTCTGTTTACTCCTACCAATAAACTTGTTTCCCCTTTGCCTGAAAGAGTAGTTTCGTTTTGACTTGGTGCCTCAATCCAGTGTAAGTGACCTGATTTGACCGGGGGAGCATGATCGGGAGCTCTGAGCTGTCAAAATAGCCACACAGCTCCCGATCTCGCAGGAAAGGACCAGCGGCGGTCCTTCACAGTGGTCTTTGTAGCGGACGGACCCCTCCTCCAAAGCCCACACCCTCAATGTGTACTTTGCTCTCACCAAGTGCCACCTTGTATTGGTCACTTCAGACTTTAAGCTGTCTTCTTAAGTTGCGTTAGCCGATTACATGTCTTAGGTCTTATATGTAGCTGTTCACCCACGTTGGTTTGCCTTTATTGAGAGCAGTTTGTTTTATTTGATTACTTGAAGTAGGGTGCCCCTCCGTTAATTCCCTTCTTACTTTCCTGTCCACCAGTCAGACTCTGGACACTTAGAACTTTGAATAAAAAGACTGATTTATTGTTCTAACAAAGTCTCTAAACTGATATTCAACTCAGGCACAGATAACTTGGATTTTCAACAGTTAATCCAAACTTGTTCTTTGCTTAGATTCAGGTTAAAGGCAGGCAGATGTTATAGTGCTCTTTGTATCAACTTGGCTTGGTTACTTGAAGTTACAGTATCAGACCAGTGAACTTAACTGTCCTTGTCACTAATTCAGAGCTTCACCTTCTTCCTCAGATAGAAGGTCCTTCACTCCCTAAGCGGAAACTCCTGTGAACTGTCCTCTACTAACACCTTCACGTTTGCTTTCTCACAACTTAGTACTAGATTTCCTGTCTGAACTCTTCTCTTCAGTACCACCTTTCCCTACCTACTCTATTAACCTTCTACCCCCTCTCTCACTCCAACCCACTCTCTCCCCAACTGACAACCGACTCCCTTTAACTGCCAACTCCCTGGGGTTCTATGCTCTCTGCTTCAACCAATCAGAGCAGCTGGAATGTTCAGGTTGGGCTTCTGCCTGTCACTCCGCCACAGTCTTCACCAAAAACATAGTAGTAGATGGTCCACTGAAAGCAGAGGGAAATTCTAAGCCTAGATCAATGTCTACCTATATCATCTATTGACTAAGTCCCATTCAGAATGCTAGTGATCAGGGATACACTCAGCTGCTTGAAGGAACATAGTATCATAATTGACATGATCAAGAATTCACTGAAATCTGTGCAAGTCCAGCAAACATAGCAGAAGTGGTTTTTATCCCTGGAGGATCTGGGTGTTGTTGTTTTTATCATGGGAGGTGCTTACAGATCTCCCGGTTTGTTAGATTCCTAGGAATTTCTCACTCTCCCTGAAGGCTATCATCAATTGGATTCCTACTTTGTGCTCTACAAGGCCCAGGAATTACATTCTTTGAGCTGTCCATGGTACTGAAACATGAGCTCCAGCATTTCAAGATTCAGCTTAAATGGATGAAGTCAACCTGAAAGTTAGTAACATTTCTATCACAAAGGAGGTTGAGAGTAAGCACTGTTATTATAGGAACTGAGTATAATACAGATAGTTTTGTTAAATATTTTAGGATTTTCTTACTAACAGAGTACAGAATTGTAAAATTCCAGCTTTAAGACAGCCCATTAAAGGGCTAATTCATATGGTCAGAAATGTAGAAATATGGGGCTCGCATGCAACCAGATATGACATTTTATATGCATTGTGTGTATGAGTGAACACCCATATGTGTGACATGCCTATTTTTTTCTTCTATGGTGGAAGGATCATGAAAATCCTGCATATAGATGTACATGTTATGTGTACATATTGTAGCAAGCATGTGGCCCTATTACATGCACAGTGTTTCTATGTTTCTAACTATATGAGAACGAACCCAAAGATTGTCATCTGAAGTCTGCTAAGCTATCAAATAGTCAGTTAAGCATAGCCTTAGTTCAGGGGTAGACAACTTGGTGCCCTCCAGATGTTTTGGAGTACAGCTTCCATAATCCATGACAATTGACCATACTGGCTGAGGCTTATGGGAGCTGTGATCCAAAACACCTGGAGGTCCACAAGCTGCCTACACCTGCCTTAGAACATATTGAACCAACAAATATTCATTTCAGAAATAAAAACATATAACTGGAATTTGTTTGCATCTGTAAGAGAACAATATTGTGTATGTGAACTGAAATGACCTCTTATGTTTTCACACAAGTGGGGCATCCGTTTATTTTGTTAACACTGATGTTTCTTCATGTGACCCCATACATGGAAGAGATCACATGGGGAAAGTAAGTGGTTGATTTACATTCTGAAAACAAGTCCTACATTTCACCACACGACATTCCAGAAGTGGAATAAAAAGGCTTTCTTGCTGAACCTATTCTAAAATAAATCTCTAAGGCCAGTTTCCTCCCCTCATAAAAGAATGCTATAAAATACAGCTGATATAATTGAAACACGTCTTTCACATGTGCAACTTTAAGCCAAGTGGGAGCAGTTTATCTAGCATGGTCACTCTTTGGGCTAATAATGGGCTAGTAATAAGGCAAGCTTTATTGAAGAAACGGTAACTAGTTGGTTTTGACATACATGAGGTCAAATGTCATTCTTATTTCTCATGAACCAGCTTTTGATTTTACTCCTTGAGAAGTTACTGTATCTTGTCACCTCCCTCTGTTGACAGGTTTTTCTCTCCCATTCCTTTTATATCAGTGGAATGTATCTACCATGATAAGCAGATTCTCACCACCTTATGCAATGTAGAATACATTTATAGAACTACCACTTCTTCTCAACACATTATTTTTCGAAGAAAGCAATTCCATGTACAATGAGTGCAGAGGGAGGGCTGGAGGGGGATATGGGAAATATGCACAGGTCTCCCATTCCCTGTAGTGGTCCTGTAATCCTACCTGCACTTGTCGCTGAGGAGGGAAGGAAGGCTGAGGGCTCTATTGAGCCCTACGGGGAACCCTGCTTATGCAGGTGCTGCACCTGCATGGAGAAGGATTATATCCATATTTCTTTATTTGTAATCATTTTCTATGGCTTTGGGCTTCAAAAAGCTCTGAATACCATCTGTGATAGCAGATTGCTGAAGGATTTAGCTAATAATAGCTGCTGGTATATACTTCTTATTTCCAAATGAGAGGCATGAGCATGGAATAGACAAGCAGATGGATGGAAATAATGCACTGAGTGACTTGCTGCCAATATGATGATGCATCCCTATCCTATCATAAAGCAGGAAACTAAAAATACCTTATATTAATCTGAAGCAGCACAACTCCAGGACCAGCCATTCCTTCCAAATCCAACTACGAAGCAGCTGCTTTTATAGAAGGGTCTGAAGATATATTTGCACCTTCAGTTCCCAACCAAGTACAATGAGCCATCTGGATGGAATCTTAGAAGGTCAGTAGGTTCTACTGGGTGGTGTAGTGGTGAGAGTGTTGGACTGAGACTTGGGAGATCCGGGTTCTAGTCCATGCTCAGCCATGAAATTCAATGGGTGACTTTGTACCAGTCACTGACTCTCAGCCTAACCTACCTCACAGGGTTGTTGTGATGATCAACTGGAGAGGAGGAGGAGGATTATGTAAGCCGCCTTGGGTTCCTTGCAGGAAAAAAGGTGGGGCATAAATATAATAAATAAATAAATAAATAATGCATGTCACACTCTTGAATGCTAACTCCTTACCATGGCTGAAATTTACTCTAAACATATATCCGCTGCATGAAAAAAAACATCCCATTAGGGCAGGGGTAGATAACTTGTGATCCTCTAGCATAGCCAATGGTGAAAGGTGATGTGAGTTGTAGGCCAAAACATCGGGAGGGCCAGAAGTTGCCCACCCCTGCATTACAGGATTATTTACTGAATGAAAGGGCAGAATAGGCCAGGTAAAGCCTTTTAATGGGAAAAAGTAATCAGGGAGAATGTGAAAGCTTCCAAGCTCCGCTAAATATAGAGCCTTAAGCAAATTAAACAAACAATTTGCTGATATAAACACTGCCTCTTAGGCCACTTATTTCCACTAAATAATGAATAATAGGGGGGATGTTTTGGCATGACTTCTCACTTTTAAGGAAGACAGAATAGGTAGCCATTGACCAAACTCACTTCATCAGTTTGTTAAGGCTGTGCATGTCTCATTGTACTTTTAATGAAATAATTACATCAAGTTTCCAAGCAAACCTGTGAAAGAGGATCAATATCAAAGAAGCCTAGGCTACAAGAAAAATACACACTTCATAGAACAGAACAGGGTCCCCCCCCCCCTCCGATCTTTGAGGCCAGTGCAGAAATTTGGCCCAACAGTAAGGTCCTACAAATGATGGGGGGAAGCCTGGGCCTCCAGAAAATACATACCTATATCTCTGAAAGGACGTGACGGGAAAGTTGGATGTTCACACCTACCAGCAATTCACGTGACATGTATCATTGCTTCTTTTTCCCAAAGGGATGAAAGGATGAGGGTTACTGGATGTATTGCATGTTCATTGGACACCCAGGCACCCAGTTCACATGTGATTAATTCAGGATCATGGATGCCCATATTCCCCAAACCCGGGACATCTCGTTAACATGCATAGGATCTTGTCTTCAAGTTGAATGTCAAAACTAGCCATGAATGAGCTGTTACCAATTACTGTTAAACTTCAGGGTGTTCCATCTGCTCTGGAATTTTGGCACTCCTTCAAGATGATATATTAAGACAGGATCATTTCCTCTTGGACTGTTCTGACTATTATCACTTCCAAGAAATATAAATTAATTAGATAGCCTACGCTACAGGAACAGTCTGGACTCAAATGTCTGAATGAAAATCATGGTCTGTTACAGACAAAGGGGAAAAATTGATTTTGTTAACTTACTGTCAACTGCAGATCCAACCCTACTAGATGCTAAGTAAACATGGCAAATCCTCAACCAATGTCTCAAGGAAAATAAGCCACGTACTGTACATCAAAGCCTAGTGCTCTATGCTACTGTGAGTATACACAGAGTTTAGTTGATTTACTGAGCACACATAGACATGGCTCTTCTTATAGTGACAGTTCTATGTTTTGGAGGCCCTTGGGCATGATGCTCCCAGTGGGTCCCACTCTCTGAGTGTGCCCACCTCCTCAACACCGTTGTTGCTGCCCATTCACTTGCCACGCCCTCTGGGTCCAATCTGTACCACTTCCGAGAAGGAGAGGAGAAGGTGAGCAGAGGTTACTGCTTCTGCTGGTGTCTCCCACTGCTTGCTGCTAAAGGCAGGTGAACAGGCAGCAATAACAAAGCGCAGCAGCAGAACTAGGAGACTCAAGGGAATGGCCGTGGACCCCCCTATTGGGGTGTGGCCCTTAGCAGGTACCCAACTATCACAAGCCCTGATGCTGGCCCTGTCCTCTTCTGATATTATCCCCAGGATAATATCAAACCATTAACTATTTCTTAACGGCAACAAAAAAGTAATGTAAAAATACCTCCCAGGGTCATGCTATGAAGATTCAGGGCAGATAAAAGCAAGTACTTCTTCACACAGCACATAGTTAAACTATGAAATTTTCTACCACAATATGTAGTGAGGACCACCAATTTGGAAGGCTTTAAAGGAGCATTAGACAAATTCATAGAGGATAGGGCTAACAATGGCTACTAGTCATGATGGCTACCTATATTTTACCTCCTGTATTGGAGGCACTATGCCTCAATATACTAGTTGCTGGGAAATATAAGCAGGAGGGTGCTACTGTAATCACCTCCTACTTGTGGGCTTCCCACAGGCAACTGGTTGGCCACAACCAGTGTTGGACTGGGACTCGGGAGATCTGGGTTCTAGTCCCCGCTCGGCCATGAAACTCACTGGGTGACTTTGGGCCAGTCACTGCCTCTCAGCCTAACCTACCTCACAGGGTTGTTGTGAGGATAAAATGGAGGAGGAGGATTATGTAAGCCGCCTTGGGTTCCTTGTGGGAAAAAAGGCGGGATATAAATATAATAAAATAAATAAATAAAATAAATATGAACAGAATGCTGATCTAAATAGACCTTTGGTCTGATTCAGCAGGGCTCTCATGTTTTTAGACAATATTAAAATCTTAGATGAGTACTTTCAACAAGAGTGCTCTGTCAGATGGCCAGGCAGGAGTCTTCAAATGACTGGACATCTTCTGAACTTGGCCACTCAAAGCTTCAAGTAGGTTAACATCCAATCTAATCTATACTTTGGATCTCTACCAACCTATAAAAGAGTAATAGGTCTGCTGGCTTATTTTTCTAGAAAAGAAGGGCAGATAAGATGTAGACAGAACATCTCTACAGGTGGCAGCCAAAGATATGAAAGACATATAAGTGTAACTTAAGGAACATCATACTATTATGATGGGAAGGATGCCAGCTACAGTGTAAATCAATTGTATATGAATAAGTAGGTTCTTAACTACTCCTGTGAATTTACTGTAAACTTTCGGGAAAAAGTTTTTAAAAATACAAGAGCAATATCGAACACTTCCTTTTCCAATTTTTAAAGAGGCTTTTATCTCCTGTTGTTGTGGTCCAAAACTAAGCAAAACTGTAAGGACTCAAAATCTAAAGAATATACCAGTCACCTTTTTAAAAATTGTAATTTTTAAAATCAGTCATACGATATGAAGTCCTATCCCAAGATATAGCAGACTGACCAATACTTATATACAGAATTCACATTTTCAAAGAAATTAAACTTCAGCAAGTTGAGTTCTGAGTAACTATCCCCTTTCCTGATGGAGACAGGCTGAACTAGATGTTGAGAGGCAGACTTGAGTCATGGAACCTGGGCTACTACTGTGCAGCTGCAAAGCAGTTTGGGTGTGTGTGTGGGGGGGACACCACAGTTCCATACCCTGTGCTGCTGTGAACATCTAGGTCAGCCTTCAGTGGGTCATACTCAGCTCTTACTTATTTTAAACCAGAACTCACTCTACTAGAGCAAGTCGCTGGAGTTCCACACATACGGAAACGTGATGTTAACTGATGTAGCAGCTGGTCCTGCCTGTCCAAACGAAATGACAAGACAAAATTTAGACAACGAATACCCGAGTCATTAAAAATGCATGATGCATTTTGATGGCTAGCTGTTCTGCCCATTTGGGAAATCAGTATGGAAGGCAACTTACAGCATTATTATTTTTTTCGTACCATTTCATCCATTTGCTTTTTCAACTAATGGCCTGATTCTGCTGTCATTCCATGGGAGGAATTCCCATTGGGAACCAACAAGAGAGATAGGGCCCGTTAAAGGTCAGTTTTATACTGCACCAGGTCACAAGCAAGTTCATAAACAAAAATACAACTGCTAGATTCTCCCTCACACACACAACTGCACAAATATATCCACAGTCCAAAGGATACCAATGGGCACATCTCTTGTAATGTTAGTTTCGGTCAAACAACAGTTGGCTAAACCTGCAGGAAACAAACAAGGCCCACACATCCCTACTGCAGGCTTGTTGTGTAGTACTAGGCATGGAGCAGATGGGCCCAAAGTTGGGATACACAGTATGGATGTGCAAACTGTTCCAGAAAAACCAGGTTCAAAAAACAAGGCCCAGTGCTTTACATTTATATCCTGTCTTTCTTCCATGAAGGAAGATGGCATGCATGATTCCTATACAGTTTTCCATGCAGGTATTGATCAGACTCAGACCTGCTTCACTTCAGCAAGGTGGCTACATGATTATTTACCTTCAGTCTATAGCTCGGTAAAAGAGCATATGCTTTAAATACAGAAGGTCTCATGTTCAATCCTGGGCATTACCAGGTAAAAGCATCAGGCAGCAGGTGATGGGAAAGACACTTGTCTGCCGTAGACCCCGGAGAGCCACTGTCAGTCAGAGTAGACAATACTGGGCTAGATGGACAAATACTCTAATGCAGTGTTCTCCAACCCTGGGTCCCCAGATGTTTTTGGCCTACAACTCCCAGCATGCCCCTGGCTGGAGCATGCTGGCAGTTGTAGGCCAAAACATCTGGGGACCCAAGGTTGGAAAACACTGCTCTAATGTTTCTGCTCCAGGTGGTAGCTACAGTAGAGGAAGATTCTGATGCAGGTGGTGGGTTCAAGGCAAGAGTTCAGGTTTTGGAAAGAGGAGTTAGGCGAAACAAAATGGGTCAAACAAGGCACAGAAAGCCAGGCAAAGGAGAACAATTCCAGGCACCAACAGAGCAAGACAAGTCCAAGTGAGCAAGGCAAGGCAGCTCAACGTGGAACTGGAGCAAAATTTGAATGTTATTCCAGCACCAGGTAACCCCAGACTGAGCCTGTCCACCTAGCTGGCTGCCTCCCCTCTTCATCCCTTCGCCACAGCAATTAGGCTTGAAAAAAAGCATTCCATTGCTACACAGAAGGTAATGGGGGGGGGGGTCACAACCAGGGAGAAAGAGGTTAAACCTGCCCATGTGCTGTGAAACCCCCCTACCCTGGCAAAGAAACAGTACTCCCTGTGCTGCAATTATATTTGGGGATAACCGTCTATTGAAGGCAATGGAAGGCTTTTTCAAAGCCTAATTCCAGAGGGGGGGGGTCATTGGGGAAGGAAGGGCTAATCCCCCTGTCCCCCCCCCATGTGCTTTGACCACCACCCCTAATCATGTACTTGGTGAAAGAGCCAGAATGCTATACTCTGATGTATTCCCCTCCCCCCTCCTGCAACAATAAAAAAAATGAGAGGGACTAACCTGCCGCTTGCACCTTTGCCAAGGTCAGTGCCAAGAGGGCTGCTTGGAACAGGAAGGGTAAGCAACAAGGCCTACCCTCACCTCCATCCTAGGTAAGGTCTCTCAAGACTTGAATCACTGCGAGTAGAATTTCTAGGGTACATGTGGTGGGCTTAATATGTCCTCCACACACAGGTATATGCCCAGCAGTCAAACGTAGCTCAATCCAATGCATATTTACTCAGAATTAAGACCCACTGAATACAGAAGACTGCAGCATTAGTCTAGCTTCCACTCAGCTACTGGGACAAACTCCTGCAGACGTGGACCAACACAGCACGTCAAAGCATTTCACTATTTATACAGATACGTCCTTGTTCATCAGAGGAGTATCTAAATAATTATGGCCATTACATTGATTCCAAGGAGATGGTTATAATTATATAGACAGGACCACTCTACAGGATTTTGGCTGCCACCAAACCAATGAGACCCTTGGTATGTGCATTATTTACATTCTCCAGCTGAGAGGGCTCCTTCCAAACTGCTCTTCAGGACTAAAGATAATCACAAGCAGACATCTGGCATCCCATTTTTTTGCTAGCCAAAAATTTCCAGTAGGGAACAGGTCATATAAAAAGCACTGCTCTGTAATTAAGGTTCTGCCAGTCTATTGCACAATCCAATAAGTCAAGTCTAGAGGCATACAGAACATACCAGTCATCTTGCATTCAGCTAACTTTCCCGTGTACGTACAGGTTTGCAGTACAAAATTTGCTTTCACTGGGAGCTCAAATAGAATTCCATCTTATGCTTTAACACAACTGCAATTTTAGCACAGGCATGCCCATGTTGGAAGGCTGAACTGCTTTTATACCATCCTAAGAATTGGTGTACAAATCTAACAACTATGCCCATTTCTAGAGGTATCAGATCTGATCATGGAGACACACGCCTTAGTTACACCCCACCTGGATTACTGCAACACAGTCTACATGGGGCTGCCTTTGAAGACTATTCAGAAACATCAGCTGCTTCAGAATTTTGCAGCCAGCCTGTTGACTAAGATCAGTTACAGGAAGCATATGATTTCTAGGTTACTACAGCTACACTGGCGACCAGAACATTTCCAAGGACAATTCAAAGTGCTGACTATGACTTACAAAACCCTTAAATGGCTTACGATCTTGTTATCTGAAGGACTACTTTCTCCCATACAAGTCTGGCTCAGTTTTGAGATGTTCCATGGAGGTCCTCCTCCACGTCCCATCAAGAACCAATGTGCATTTTGCAAGGACTCAAGAGAGGGCTTCTCAGTAGCTGCACTCAGATGGTGGAAACAGGTTTGTCCCATCCTATGTGGGTGCCCGTAACCCTCTGAACTGAGAGGATTACAGGCATCCAATTGAAGGTGGGAGGAGCACAGTGGATAGGACTGCCGCCACGCTCCCCTTGCTCTCCAAAACATTTAGATGGCTGAGAAGCAGAGGCTGAGGCACCACCTGGATTCAGTGGAAGATGGCAGTGCCTTGCTCCTCCCCTCCCTGCCCCCAGGAACGACCCACCCACCACAGCCTTCTGTCTTTGGTTCCCAGCTGGCGCGGAAAGAACCACACCAGCTGTGAGGTGGGTGGGTTTCTCCGCGGGTGGACTCCCCTCTGCCAGATCAGAAGGGATTTCTGAGATCACAGCAGGGAGTCCAACAACCTATCCTATGCCCCCCAGGCAAGGACAGAGGGCCATGGGATTGCGCCCTTAATCTACTGAGGGTGCAATCCTATGCATGTTTAGACAGAAATAAATTCTACACCTCCCAGCATTCCCCAGGCAGCATGGCTGGCTGACTGGGGGATGCTGGGCATTGTAGGACTTATTTCTGTCTAAACATGCATAGGATTGTGACCTGAGTTGATTTACTCTTGTTCCTTCTGCTCTGCATTTTAACATGCATTTTAATTTACATCTTAATATGTTTTTAACTGGCTGCTGTTGTTTTATCTGTTCTTATTTAATTGTTATATTGTTATGTTGCTATTTTATTATTCATTTACAAAGTTTACGTACTGCTCTACATCAAATAAAATATCTGAGTGGTGAACAATTAAAAGGGGAGAAAATAATAACAACAACAACAACTGAAATACAGAATTAAAACCTTTAAAATCAGATTCTACCAATAAAACTATGGCTGGTGGTTATTCAGGGAAGGCTTGTTTAAATAAATTTTTTACTATGTTCATTGTTATATTGATTTGGTTTGTTCACTGTTATACATTTTAACATATTATATTGTTAGCCACCTTGAGCACTACATACAGAAAAGTGGAATATAAATGTAACATATGAATGAATAAATTATGTCTTTGGATAAGGCTTCTAGAAGCATCATTTATCTGAATCTTTACGCCATCCATCCTATGATTTTAGCAAGTTTAGCAAGATAGCGTTCAAACATTATCACTATTTATTACCATATGAAAAAGCAAGTTTCTGGCTTCTGTTCCTTGATCCTGCTGGCTTTCCAATTAGTGTGCCCCTCAGTTCTCTAGGGGCTACGAAGACTGGAGGTGTGAGGGTAATCAAGGGATGGTGCATCTGATACACCTTGATGCTTTCCACACAGATTCTCCCTCTTCCAGGATGCTGTCAGCAGCAGTGAGGGGAGATGGGAAAGCCCTTGCTTCTCCAATGCTTGCCATATGATGGCAAGGGCTTTAGAGAAGAGGAAGGCAATTGCTCTGCTCCCTCGGCCCCCCCTGGCAGCTTCCACAGTTGACTGTAAGGCCAGGGGCAGCACCACGCCTCCTCTTGCAGATGCAGACCATCAAACTCATGAACAATTTGCTATTTAATGAAATATCTGTTTAATCAGTCATTGCCGAACTACATAAAGCAAGGTACATCTTCTTCTAGCCCCTCTGAACCCTCTCCATTCTTAATTAGTAAAATACTTACCTTGCACACTTCCTAAATATTTACCTCTACCAAATGAACTATTTCAATGGTGTTTCTGTTAACATCTCCTACTTTAATATGTTTCTGCTGAAGCATCACTCTATGGTCTTCTGTATGTGTAAAAATGCCCATTGGGCGTATTTACCGCCAATAGCCCATGGGGCACTTTAAAGTTGTCAGCACGAAACTAAAGTAAGACTACCCCATGCAGAGAAGAAAGACAGCCTGATTTAAAATGTTGGAATTATTCCTTCCACATCTGCAATCTGCTGATCAGTTTAGACCCCGAAAGTAATATCAACCTTCCCCTTATATTTTGTACCTAACCATGTGTGTGATGCAAGATGTTACCGTATTCAGTACAGTAGGTTTATATTTTTGCTGAGCTGTCCAAGCAATATAAATTCATGCACTTCCAATATCTGAAACTGTTATTCCAATGACAAACTAGACATCAGGGAGATAACTGTATTTATCTCCATTAACATTTTATTGTTATTCAGAGACTACAGACAGAGACCGAACCAAGCGTAGGAAAGTTGCAGTAATTTGTTCAGATATTCAGAAGGCTCAGATAATAGCTGTCTTTTATGACTGCACAGAGGCCAACCCAAATGCCGTAAAACAAAGATCAAATTGAGAAGTTTGCTGTCATTAAGGGCGAAACAATTCTTTGGTTAGATTTTTGTTAGATACACTTGCCTTTGCAGGGGGAATTACTGCTGCTTCAGAGTAATGCTCATGGCTTGTTATCTAAATGGGCACTTTGCTATACCAGCAAGGAGAACAAAATGATTAAAGTGACAATTATGCCAATGAATGCTCTGCAATAGAGGAAAATCTAAAGGGCAGATTCCAAAAGTGGCACAATCTTGGCTAGCTTGCTAAAAGAACAGCTTGAGGGCTTGTAAAAAACGATATGCAGGTACCCAAAAGCTATTAGTATATTTGTATAGCTAACTTCATAATGCCTCTCAGCTTTACACACCACATGTGCCGCTAACGTCTCTGTAAGCAAAGAAAATAGCTTAAAAATAAAATGCAATGTGAACTCCATAACCCAGTGAGCCATAGCAAGAATGAACAGTCTAAATGCAGGTAGAGAAATGCTTATAAGCACAGGGATGCATAGTAGCTCTTGAGCCTCCACAAAATTCAAAGGTCCAATATTCTGTGGCTTCAGCGTACTGTATAAGGACAGCATGGAGTTTAGCCTTAGAGACAATGGAAGGCTTGCTACTGACTTGAAAATGATTCATAATCTGTTCACAATTTTCACAGATGAAAGCTGAACGCTCTTTTCACATCTTGACTTGAGGCAACTGGTAAATTCCTACAATCCCTTCAAATTCAAAAGAATTCTGATATATAAAGGCAATCCAACTCAAGGCTCTCAAGAACAAATGGTTAGGACCAAACTATATGTTATACATAAAGCTTTGCCTTTTGATTCTCTTTTAAGACATTGCTGGCATGCTAAAGAATGTTAGTAAGGAAGAAGTTTCCATTAACACCAATGGGATTTTCTTTACTAATGGTTCTAGCCACCGGGGGGGGGGGGCAATTTTCAGGGGACATGGCTGGGAAGGAAGGGATGAACCTTCCCTCCTCAGGAACCCCCCTTCGAAACTGCCTGTGTTTGCAACTACTTAAAGAAAATTTGAAGGCAAAGCTGCACACTATGCATTAATCATAACGTGGAGCTTGGCGCTGAATCTCTGAAATGGCAAACATCTGCACTCGTGCTGACAATGGGTACGCACAATCTACAAGGAGGATAACTGCATAAACCTCTTGAAACTGATAGAATCCGTATCAGGGCATACAGAAGAGCCCAAATGAACAGGATAACAAGCTGGAAAGGATGGGGTGGAATAGAACAGTAGTCACCAAAAAGGGACAGAAAGCCATTGCAGGAACTCAAAGTCTCCAGAATTTTTGCCCTTCAGAAACTGCCCATACATTTCCAAGGTCTTCTCCACACAAAAGCATGGCCTTGAAATCAGCTGATACTTCAGCAGAAGATGAAATTCTCAGAACCCACATTCCACATAGATACTATATTCACATCGATGCTTCACAATTATTTGACAGGTATATATTAGACATGCAGAAGAATGGGGGTTGGAGATGTTTTAATTTCTTTTTTTAACTAATTCTTTGGGGGGGGGGTGTCACATCACAATGAGATGCAACTCTTTTTCACATTTTGTATGTTGCACATGGCCATAGCTATACCAAAGGAAGAGGGAATGGAATATACATATCATGTGAGCAACTGACCTGTTTCGCCCCTGCAGTCTGAGCATGTCTGTGAGCTGCTGTGTTATCTGTATTGCTTTTATGAAGCCTCCTCTGTGATGTTTTCTGCCCCCCCCCCTTTGGCTTTATGCAAAAGGTGACCAGTGCTCTAGGATTCTAGGTGCAGAAAACCTTCTGGGTGTTGCCATGGCAACAAACTAGTACTACAGGTTGCTGTCCATTGAAGGATGTTTGAGACAAATTACTTACACACACACCAGCAGCAGCCAGCCAATCAAGGCCAACAAAGCCGAAGGTTCTATTGAAGCTGTATTTATTGCCCAAAGTTAGAACTGGGGGTGGTGGGGTGGGGGTGGCAGAAATCATAACAAAGCTGAGTTTTTCTTCAGGGGTTTCCTACAAAAGTACTTTGAAGAGTAAAAATGCAAGCAAAAGAATTCTTTGTGCCTCCTTCTAAGATGCAATAAACTTTCCCCAAGGTGGCAGATTCTTTATAGGAGTTTTTAAAGGATACCAATAATTAATATATCACATTAGACTTTTTTATTCATACTTTGGCTGAAAAAATAAATACTTTTTTGGGGGGGTAACAATTGGTTTTTTAGGACACTGAGGGAAGGCAATAGTTGGCCAGCCCCAAGGGGCTCAAGTTCTCCCTAGATTTCATAGATCATAGAGTTGGAAGGAGCCTACAAGGCTATCGAGTCCAACCCCCTGCTCAATGCAGGAAACTAGAGGGGTCTCTCATCCAAGTAATAACCAGGCCTGACCCTGCTTAGCTTTCCACACTCAGACAAGCTGAGCCAGCGTGAGCCACAAGCCCCTCTTGCCCCTCACCACTTCCCCTTAGAAACAAAGAAAAGCCATAGCATGTTACCTACTTCACACACACCCTCAACCTCTATTTATTTGACTGGTTGTAAAGGCACTAAGCATTTATGTCAACATTTATGTCAACATTCTTAATACAGTGTAAAGCCGTGGCAACAGGATGTTATTCATTGCACATCTGTGGTGACCTTTCCCTATCCTTAAGGAGTGGCAAAACTGCAATAGCACTGAGGAGAACAAAACCTCTAAATCAGGGGAATTACTGCTGCTTCAAAGTGTTTCCCCTCAAGAAATCAAGCTCACAATATAAGGAACAAAAACCCAACAGAATAATTGCTCAGAAGGGGATACTAACCCTAATGGCTCTATTATGTCTGTATTACAGAATACAACATTGACTTAAATACAGATGAATTCCTATGTGCTTTTATGGAGTGCATGATGGAGTTAGGACAATTCGGTTCATAGGCAGCACACAACACAACTTATTCAGTTCTTGCAGAAGAAAAGAAGAGGCAAGCCCCAAAAGCCTATTTTGTGGAACACTTGTCCTGTGTTGTTGGCCTCTACCACCAGTTTCATGAATTTAGGGCTCAGCAATTTAGAGATCCCTGCTACAAATTTGGAGTGGGGAAGTGGGGGGGGGGAAGGTTCCCTTTTCCTTTCCTTCCTCCTGGCACACTCCTGTATAGTGCAGGGACAGGAGGACCATTACCTTACTTTTGCTTCCAATCATCCGAGTTCATTATTAGAAAGAATGATTAGGTATATGGAGATGTGCAGAGTGAAAGGAGGAAAGGAAGGTTGCCAACTTTAAATCTAATCTAAAGAGGGCACCAGAGACTTACACAGCAAGCAGAAGTTCAGCAAATACCATTTATCTTGTGCCAGCTACTTCTGTTCAACTTTGCCCACTTGCGCTGCTCTTACAGACACAAAAGCATCTTTCAAGCCAGGGCACTGAGAGACTTTGTGCCCACAGGTAATCTGTGTGTTCACTGTGACTGGCTGAATGGTGATGTGCACCATTTTTGTTGCAAGCACTGCAATGTGGAAGAAAATGACAAGTCTGAGTCATGTATTTTGGGAGGGTTACCGGCATTTAAAAATTATACAGCATGTTTGCCAAGAACAATTCCCTCAAAAGATCAAGAGATTTGGTGCTGCTTTCCCGCTGCAGCAGCACAAACATGGATAGATTTATAGTTACAGTTACATTTTAACCTAGTCCTAGAGTACAGATTTCTGTGTTGCTCAACATACCTTTGCCTGCCAATTAGGTATACAACCCATCAACAGCCATATCCAAATTGTATAAAAAGAGGATGTAGATGCATCTATTTTAAGCAAACTAATCAGCAATCTGCTATGTTTACAGAAGCTTTATTTCTGTTTTGTTGTGTGAACTGCACTGCTGTACAGCTCTCAAAAACATAAAATGTACTCGGCAACGTTAATTTTAGTTACAGGCATGTATTGGTGGAATTAGCAGTGTCTGGTATAGACGACTCGAGTAATTTGCCATTCACTTCGCATGTGGGAGCAAAATGGTCCAGCGGATAGAAAGCTGGACTTAATTGTATTTTGAGATATATAGAAAATCCAATTCCATCGTAGACATGTATTTACTAGTTTGAGCAAGTTGTTTTCTATCCTCTGTCCACCTAAGTTCATCATCTGTAAAATGGGAATAATAATGACATACCTCATAGGCATGCTGTGAAAATTTGTAAGATATGGATGCTATCACCTTCCACTCCTTGAATTGAAAAGGCCAGCAACCTGGACTGGTATGGGAGGTAGGAAATGGCATAATCTTAATATTAATTGTTAAAGATCAATGTTTTCTTAAGATCAGTGTTTTCAAAGCCCATGGTTCTTTGTTCTTTTTATACTGAAATTATTAATTAAAAGAAAGCTAATTCATGAACTGAACTTGTATTGCCAATACAAATACTATTCAAAAGTCCCTTTATTCATATTTACTTACACACGTTCTTCCTTCCCTTAGAACAGTGTTCTCCAACCTTGGGTCCCCAGATGTTTTTGGCCTACAACTCCCAGCATGCCCCAGCCAAGGTTGGAGAACACTGCCTAATTCTAATCTCTATTTCTGTAATTTCCTAGCTTTTACACAACCAGAACAAAAAATGTAACAATGTAACAATGTAAAAATGTAACAATGATGAATATTTCCATAGTTTATCTGGAACTGAAGTAGCTGTTAAAAGATTGGCTAAAAACAAAAAACAGATTTCCTGCCAGTTTTGACACCACACAAAGTGCCGGGTAACAATATTCTTACTCAGTTCATCCATGGATGCAGGGTGGCCTGCAAGCAATTCGAGCAACATAATTCTATCAGGCTTTTTATCCACCACTCAGACCCCAAAGCCAAGCTGTTTGATATAAACATCTGTTTGGCTTGATGCCAAATAGCTGATGTCTAAAGAGACCTGTAAAACAGCTGAACTACCTCTGCCTGCCTGATCCTATCCAAGGCAGATTGACCAAGGCTTTGTGCAGGCAAGGTTTTATGCACATGTTCTTGGGAGTCAGACCCACTGAAATTGGTGGGGCTTACTTTCAGATAAATGTGGATAGGATTAGTTGATAGAGTACACTGCAACTGAAGGTGTGATGAAAAGTATGCATGCCAGTGACAAGATCCTTTTTCTTTAGCTGGTAGTAGAAATAACTGGTAAAAAGCACTTCTGCTTACAACCATGACCTAGGAATCTAGTTGTAACACCAGATCCAGAAGGACCAGTCAGTGGTGGCCCCCACACAATACAAAAAAAGAAGGCGGCAATATTAGTTAGTTCTCAAAGGTAGATTACTTTCTTTCTTTTATAGCCCAGTTTTATACAAGGTGGGATGATTCTGTAAATAAACACAACTTTCAACACTTAAAAGTCTTTACCGCTTTCCTTTTTTGTCACCAGTTTTTTTTTTACTGTTCTCTACTTCCTCTTTCTTTCTCTTTCCTTCAGCAGCCACACAATCCCCATTAATATCAGTAAGGGTTATAGAAAACTGTGTGTACACTGTGCTTAAGAAACCAACACAAAACACAAAAAACAGATCTTGGACCTATAACATATCCCACATTCTGCACCAAGGAAGTCCAATTCTCTGGTCTGTATAAAATACACAAAACTGTGTACAGAGTTCCTTATTCTGCATAATTTATCCTGTTCCTGCAAGACATGGGGCAATGTAAGAGATTATGAAGGGCAGTGAAGACCCACTCCCCGACCACTGAAAGTCCTGCTTAGCTCTTCTCTGCTTTCTGGGATTTCCCCACAAATTGCCTACACATTTTTCAACCCTATCTTTGCAGTCGTAAGGGCTAGAAAATATTTTACTTTCTTTTCTTTTTAAAAACAAGCTGAAATTCTCAGGATGTTCCATTCTGAAGAGAATACGCTTACATGGTAGGATTGTGGAATACACACAGCCCTGGGCTTATGTGGGGCTTACAAATACATGAAACAGGGTGCATTTCGATATTTGAGACTGTGCACGCTGCAATATTCACAGAAATTATCTTCGGGCAGAAAAGGGAGATTAAAATGGAAATAACCTTCTTGATTTATATAATTATATAATTATTAGGAAACTGCAATCACATGGCTCTGCCCCTCAATTCAAAAATATGAAAAAGAGAAAGTTAATATAAGATTTTGCAGAGGCAGGTTTCTTTAAAAGGAAGAAGTTGCTATCATAGCCACAGAGAGCTCTTTTCAAGTCGGCTCCCAAAGTAAAAAAGCTTTTGGAGTTTCCAGCACAGCAAAATCCAACCCCTTTTAGAAGAATAATCTTTTTAAAATTCTGTCAATGTAAGGAAAGTGCATTAATTTGCTCTCTGCAGAACATCCTAGAATGCCTGCCAGCAGCAATAGATGCAATACAAGGTAACTGAATCAATGGTCAGCAAGGTTGCCAGCCAGGCAATGCATATGTGGCATAGCACAAATGCTATGGTTTCAGCAGCTGCTTTCTTCAAGAAATGTTGGCCCTTTAACTGCAGATTACTTGCAGATGACTTTATTCTCTTGGCAGAATCACAGTATCTGAAGCTGTCCTTTACAAGACATGAGGGGAAGATTGTGCTTCTGACAGGTTAAGGATACCTGGAGCAACCATCAATGTCAAACAAGTTCTAAGTAGATGTTTTAAAGGTTGCCCCCAGGCATCTGACGGTAGGAGGGGTTGCGGGGATTGTGTTATGAAAGCTTTCTGGGCAAAACTAGAACATTTAGCTCAAGCAGGTCAAGAATTAAGATGAGAAGAGGAGGGACTGAGGAGAGAATGGCAGGATTAAATGTAAAAAAGGAAAGATTAGGCTTTGCAACAGATTGCAAGAGAAAGATAAAAATGTTAAAGTGCATTCAATTGCAGAATGTTTGCCCAAAAGGAAAATTGGGTGAAGAGTCTTTTCAGCAAGGAATAAGAAGGGGCATCCAAATTTGTTTCCCCAAGGTTGATTATCTTACATTTTAGGAACCCCTTAACAATTCTTATCCAGAATCCCCTTAAAACCTGCAAAGAATGATATAAACAAATGAAAATAAACTGTGTGTGTCTATTCCATTAGTGAGCTACCGTTAGGATGTTTCTTCATTAAGACTCTTGCTGTTTTCTTATTTCATGTATCTTAAACTGACAGCTTTATATACTGTTCAGCGGATATAATTAACAATTGTTCTCCCCCTTTTGACATACTCTTCAACTAACTGACCTGCAAGTGCCAACGCGCTCCTCTCAGATCAGCACAACTCAACAGATATCAAACTGAATCACCTGACAACTATAATGGCACAAATGTGAGGTGAAATAAGCACTGGAATTCAAACCAGCATGGGATAAGAGGCAATTTCTAGGGGTGTTCATCCTACCTTGAGGGGGGTGCTCGCCTTTTCTTGGCGAGCAACCCCCTAAAGGCTTTAATCCCCACTCACCAGCAGCACGGGATCCTGTCCCGTCACTTCCTGGCAGACGGAAATGATGCGACGGGATCCTGTGCTGCCAGCGCAGCATGGAGCAGTGGGATAAGCGGCGGGCAGGTAAGGCGTGTGAGTCTCGGGGGGGCGAGCGGGGCCAATTTTGGCCTCACTTCAGCCCCCCGAGACTCGTGGATTCTCTCGGATACATCCCTAGATTTCTCATATATAGCCAACTCTGTAGCAGAGGTGGGTAACGTGAGGCCCTCTAGCTGCTGTTGGACTGCAACTCCCATCAGTCCTAGCCATCACAGCCAATGTGAGGTATGATGGTAGTTGCAGTTCAGCAACATCTGGAGGGCCACACATTCCCTACCGCTGCTCTATAGACCAATTCTAATGTAACATTTTTCTATTATGAAAGTGCTTTGAAAATACTTCTGTTCACAGGTGCTTCCTGAAAAGTCCACCTGGCTTGTTCAACGCAATGGAACATTTTCCACATGTATTCCCACATGAATCATTCCTGAGGACTCTTCACGTGGCAAAAACAATTATACATCATATTAAGTCGTGTCTTGGGAGAAAAAATTGTAGTTTTGGTTTGTTTCTTAAAAAAAAAAGGAAACAGAAGTGGAAGAAGGAAGGATATCTCTTGAAGTACATATACGTTAAGAGAACACCCACAACGACAGCTGGGGTTCTGCTGCATTTGGATAATATGGTCTGAACCCACAATAAAATTATATTGGCAGAGACTGGCTACCTCTAGGAGGGCCACCTAGCGGTTGCTTCCATAAAATTCAATTTACTCCTTACTAAGCTCTTTCCCCCAAAGATGTCAGCTATACCTAGAATTGCTTCCATGATATCCTCACTCTTCAATTTACTCATAATTTGCCAAGTGACTCGGTGTGCTACTCATTCTGCAAGCCCTTGCCAAAATGATTATTCTGGACAGCTGCTTGGGAGTTGAACAGAAGAGAAAAGGTTTATTGTTTCAGATATGATTTCTTGGCATTTGCACAGAGATAGGAACATGCTTTCTGACAGACCACAAAGTAATTGCAAAACCTTCCAGGACTCTGCTTTGAGTATTTGGTCCATATTTGTTCCCAAACCAAGAAATCCGAGATGATCACACACTATTATCTTCTTCTGCCCTGTTGCAGTGATCACTATTGCTGTCCAGCATTGCAAGGAGAAGGTTCCAAGGCAAGACTGCTCAGGGCAAAACTAGCCTATGCTGCCTGAATATTTTTCTGTTCAGGGCAAAGCTCCGGGGCCGGGGAGATGATTTAGAAGAGTGCAAGGAGAACATAATAAGAGCCATGCTGGATCAGACCAAGGGTCCATCTAGTCCAGCATTCTGTTCACACAGTGGCCAACCAGCTGCCCATGGGATCCCACAAGCAGGACATGAATGCAACAGCACCTTCCCACCCATGTTCCCCAGCAACTGCAATACTTAGGCATACTGCCTCTGATACTGGAGGAAGTATAGAGGAGAAAAGGGTTAAGCCCTCCTCCCCCAGCACTGCAGCCCCAATTCTAATTTGCTTTAATCTTTTTTTGGGTGGGGAGAGGGAAGCACACATAAGAGATCCAGATTTCCTGCCATCACATCTGGTTTGGCCCTGAGAAACCAGGGGAGCTGTCCAGACAGATGGCTAGAGCCAACGCACAAGGCTAGGAGCTGGGCAGAAGAGGTGTTGTAACAGCACCAGCCAGACAACAGTTGAGAATTCTTAGATTCAAGCTTTGGCACCCTTCCTGGTGCATCTGCAGAGGCTCTGATCCTGGCAGCACTTACATCAGAGTCTCACCCTCACCTCAGGAGTAGAGCTTTTGAAAAGGAGGCTGCGTGTGCTCTAAGGTGAGCTCTCTCTATTTGTTTGTTGCAGTATTTGTTATTGGTGTCCAGAAGGTCATTGTAGCAGATCCTACAACATAGGGCGAGTAGCACGGGGGAAGGTGTGTATATTAGTCCCTGGGTTTGACAGGGTAATCCTCTATAGATGTTGTCCCAGAGTCCCCTCTAGGAGTGCCAACTACTCCTGGTCCCAGCATGTACGGGGGCTGCAGGAGTTGCCCCTCTTGTTCTGTGGAGGTCCCATCAGACTCCGGCTTGTGGATCCTAAAATTCTCTTAGATACTTAAAAAAAACAAAAACAACCCAAAATCAGTTAGAGGGGAGAGATTTGAGCTTGGCCAAATTTATGAGAATAGAGGACAAGATTACCATGGTACCACAGACAGAGCATTTTCAGCGGTGGCCACACATCTTTGAACACCCTCCCCCAGAAGTGTGTATGGCCCCTCACTGATGATTTTAAAGCAGATTTAAACACTTTTTTGTCCAGTTTGTCTTTAATGCCTTGTTGTTTGACATTTTATTGACTCTTATTCCAGTCAACATGTTATTGTATATGACTAATAGCCATTACATATTGACTCTCGTTAGCCACCTTGGGAGGGTTTTACTCTAAAGGGTGGGAAACAAATACAAATTAAAAACAAATGAATGAATTTCTTCAGATTATCATATCCAATGTCTACCCAGAAACTAAAATTTTGATCTGGAAACCTTAGTAACAATTCATAGACATTTCAACTATTTCCTTAAACAGTAATTCCAACTGTTTGTAAGTCAGCCATTTTGTCTCAGTTTTTTTTAGCTACTAAGCTTTGCTCTTTTAGCTCATAGGACTCTTCCAAAGAGTCCTATAAACACGCTTTTCTATAACCCTTTTGTAATGCTGTGCCCTGCAGCTTCCTAGACACACTAAGGATGTTTGCTGCCCTATTAACTCTGAGAATGTTCAGATTCAGCTCTTAGTTGTGGTTTCGGCAACAACGGTGTATGCCATGATGGTGGCAACTGTAAGCTAAGCCAAGACAGGCTGGCATTATATGCTGCTTACATCATACTATTCTGAGCACTGATAGCCATTAATGTTAGCAGTGAAAGGTTCCATCTGCCTTGGGCCAGTGCCATGGCCTACGGTTCGGGTTCCCCCTCCTCGGGAAAAGCCTTCAATATAGACCTCACAGAAGAGGATGTAGCCATGGAAGCACCCCTCAACATCCCTCTCTCCTCAGGGGCACAAGCCCCATAAAAGCCCCTGGGGCCTGTCCCCCTGCTTCCAGAGGAGGTAGCGTTACTATCTTCAGATTCCAAGGACTCTGGTTCCAAAGCCGCCACCACACCCCTGTTGCCTCCATGCCATCACAGCCAAAGGTTTCAAAAGCAATCACAGGCCCTTTACAAAAGGCCTCATGCAGGGTATGGAAGGAACTAGCTACCTCTAGGAAGCTCAAGTCTTATTTAAGGCTCAGTCTGAGTCTGCCAGTTGTTGGAGCAAAATGCAAGCTGGTGCAAGCCCTGTTCCACTCGGAGTGCTCCACAGTGCTATCTATGCCATGCTTGGCTTAATGGGTATTTGACCTTGGCTTTGGCTGGCATGGCTACTGGAATTTTCACTGTGCTATCTGTCCTGGAACTCGAGCCGTACTCTGATTGACCTTGCCTATTAGATCTGAATCCTTGATTATTGGCCTGTCCTCCTCAGCACCCCAACCCTGATTTCACCAAATCTTCCTCACCAACCCCTGGAACTGGATTTGTTGATCATCCCCCTGGTAACCTGGGAGCAGCACCCTAATCATGAGCTAACCACCATGCTCAGCATAAAAAGGAACCTGAAATTGTACCGTCAGTCATTTTAGTTTAGACTTAGGAAGCTAGATTGGACTCAGCTGCTTCAGATTAGTTAGTAAACTAATGCTCATGTGGGGTTTCGGAATCTAACTCAAGAGTGGGCAACTTGTGGCCCTCCAGATGTTTTGGCCTAAACTCCCATGACCCCTCACCATTGGCTATGCTGGCTAAGGTTGATGGGAGTTCTAGGCCAAAACATCTGGAGGGTCACAAGTTGCCCATCCCTGCTGTATCAAACAAGTTACAAACTTTTCTCTGTAACAGAACATTGTTCAGCCTCCTCCCAAAATATTAGGGTAATGTCCAGTTGTTCATGCAATAAATCAGAAGGTGCCACTGTTACCTAGCCAAGCCTAGTCTAATAAACACTGCATTTCTAGACCCTTCACGATCAAGGAAATGGGACAGTATGTCTGAAAATATACCAACAAGTGAATACTCTTTTCATACTGACTTATGAGAATCCTCATCCTGAACCTATTCAGTAATTATGGGGCTCAATAGGAGCATGATTGGAAAATACAGAATAGTGAAAACAATAATTTAGGAGGCACTGGGACTTAGGAAACTTATAGCATGCTTGCCCAACAGAACAAAGTTACAGTTAAGTGATCAAATTCTGTGGGGTCAAGCCAGCTCTTGTACATCTTTTATATTGTCAAAGGAGGGGTTGTCAGAGGTAGAAGCTATGATCCTTTGGGTTGTATCGAACTGTGTCCATCCACCACCAGAATGGACACTGCTGGTGGAGCAGATTCACCTTTCCATCTGAAGCCCCCTGCATATCCCCCAAATACACTCCAGAAGATTGGGGGGCCCACCTGGGGCAGATTTGGGGGAGGCACAATGGGAGGAAAGGAAGGAAAAGTCCTGGTGTGGAAGTGAAAGTCTGCTCATGTGATGTTGGATGGAACCCTTTGTGCACACTCTCTGTTCTAAATAAAAAATGACAATACTGATCTAAGACGACTGATCTAATTCAAATTCCAGTGAATATAACATATGTGCTTGTCAATGCTTTTCTTATCAATTACTACTGTCAAGCAAACAATGCATGGCCAGCCAATGGTACTCTTTAAATGATTATTCAGCCAAATACCAAGAAGATAATGAGGAATTGAAGATACAGATTAAATGCCACAGGAAAAACTACTGAAAACATTAGAACTACAGATGATCTCTAGAGTAGACTGTAAAAATCAGACCTTAGGAACAAAATGGTCCAGTTCGCAGGATCACCATGGCTTAAACAAGCCTTATCTAAGCCATGGTACATGCCGGGCGCCATTTGCCTAATTACTTGTCATGTATCCAAACCTGGGCGGCATGGCTTTTTGAGGGGAAAACCCTCAAATAACCCAGCAACAGGCCATGGGTTATTTGAGGGTTGTTTCCCACTCAAACAAGCCATGCCTTGTTTAAGCCATGGTGATCATGCAAATTGGGTCAATGGGTTGGATCTAGGATCTGCCTTCCACAAGAGGGAAGGGACCTTCCACAAGAGGAAGGTCTCCACTCATGGAACGTTCGTCCACCCAATTTGGGGGGATTCCACTTTCCCCCACAAACAACAGTTCACCCTATTCTGCAGTGTCTTCTGACTCTCTGTGTAGCATATTCAGGAGGCTGGAAGGGTTGCTGTAGGAAGGAGGGGGCAGGGAAGTCCACACTTCCACCAGGCTTAAATATGGATCCAATCCACTGACCGGTCAAATAAAAAGATTAATAGAGAGATGTCATGAAGGAAAGCTGAAGCAGGCAAGGAGGACTTGATCATCTACATACATTCACTGTTCTCCAGATCTGCATCCATTAGAACTTTACAAGTAATAGGGGGACAGAGGGCTTCCATGCAAAATTTGCCAAGCAAAAGAGGTAGTATAGGCTAAGGCAAAATGAGGTGTTGTTGTTTTTACTAAACTAGGGGATCAATCCTATGGCCCCTAGACAGCATCTGAGGGGCCATAGGATATTCCACATTCGCTCTGACCTCAGAAGTGGAGCTCTGGCCCACCCACCCCAGCCAGGCCAAAAAGAATCGCACCAGCTGCCTCTCCAAGGTCAGAAATGCAACCTCAGAGAGGGGGGAAAGGGGGCATTTCAGTGGGCAGGGAGGGGAGGAGACTGGAGAGGCCAGGATATGAGCTATGCTGAGGTTTCTCCAGCCTCCTTCTCTCCCCCTCCAAAACACTTTCACTAGACGGGCAAAAAAGCATCCACCACTCCTTCTGCCCTGCATAGGATGCTCATAAGCCTCACTTGTCTCTATCCTGGTTCACCACAGTGTTTGGTACACTACGAGGAGGACAAGAAGCCATGGTCAAAAAGCAGCAACTGCCTCCATTTTATGTTCCCTCATGAGCGCCTTGGCTTGAATGGTTCCATTTTGTCTGGAAAGGAAGGGTAAAGAGATCTAGCAAGCTTGATCTAGGAACACTTGAAAGTTCCCAGCAAAACTTTCTTCTATTGAAATGGACATGGAAGTATTTCCATCCTCTAGTCTATACACTGACATGGGACTTCCCGAAACTATCAATGCCCAATCTTCCCCTAGTTCAGTGTTCTCCAACCTTGGGTCCCCAGATGTTTTTGGCCTATAACCCCCAGCTACGCTGGCTGGGGCATGCTGGGAGTTGTAGGCCAAAAACATCTGGGGACCCAAGGTTGGAGAACACTGCTCTAGTTCCTAATCTAATCATAACACTGTATCACTTGTTGATTGGCTATGAAGAGCCCTGAGATTTCAAGTCCCTTTACAAGAGGTACTGTAAAACTCCACCTAAAGCCTAGGCGCACCTCATTTTTTAAGCAGGAAAAGACAACAGTCTTTTTTTGTGCACCTGGAAATCACCATTAAAGAACTACCTCACTCTTTTGTGAGAGTTTGTCATCCAAGCCTATAACTGGCTTTCAAGTCCCTGAATTCAGAGAGTCTCCCAAGTCCTCCACAACCCACTCAAACCTCCCTTATGTCCTTTACTAGTTTTGCTAGCAGACATTCTGCCTGCTTCTAGAGCTCCAAGCTGGGGACCAGTTCTTGCACCTCAAAACCCCTGAAATTCCAGAAAAGTGTCTGCTGTAATATATATTGCCTGACTTCATCTGGAACCCAGCTTTGACTGCTCTTTTTCCTGCACTTCCACTTCTAGCAGACTTCACCCAGTAACACCTTCCTCACAGCTGAGGAAAGTCTCTCCTTTTAATCTTGTTTCTGGATTTACTCTGATGCTGAGAATCCCCTCACCCCTCCATTCCTGGAAAACCTCTGATCTTGTCTGTCTCTCTCCCTCAGTATCTTATCAGGGCACTCTGCTACCTTGACTAAATGATCCAAAGCTCTGCACTGTATATTTTGAATGTGTGCTAGTTTCTGAGCCAGGCAGTAGCCACAGCTAATAGTCACATATACATACATGCCCTAAGAGGATCAGTATTCTGAGTGTCATATAAGGCTATTTGATAAGCATTGATGACCTGAGTGTACTGAGAAGAATGCCTGGTTCTAGAGAATAGTTGCTCTTACAGGCTTGAAATTAGGAAAGAGCCCTACACTTGGCTCAACCACTAGCCCCAAATGGGTTAACAGGCCCCTTTGTTACACCAGAATTAGAGAGAGGGATGAGGTAGCAGTTAGAAGAACAAACACAGATATCTGTTCAACAATCCTGAAAGACCTTATTCCAATGCTTCAATGAATAACTGCAGCAGTAGGACCCAGTGTGTGTCCTAAAAGGTAGCTGTAAATGTATCCAAATGGTACTGGGTCAATCCACATTGGTTTTTACTGTAAGCCACTTTGGGAGCAAGAAAGAAATGAATAAATTCATACACTAGAATATGGGTGGCTTCAGACTTAAGGAGTTTTCTTTGTTTCTTCCTAGAACTCCAAGATCCACCAACCAAAACCAGGTCCAAGACCAACACGTATAATTAAAGAATTCTGAGTCAAGGAGGGTTGTTGTTTTTCAGTACTAGAACTTGACTGAGCTCACAGTCCTTCCACACAAATATCCATTCCTGGTTGCCGTAAGATTCCTTTGTTTCAGCAGGATAATTGGGGTGGGTGGGTGTCGGGGTCATTTTGTTGCTTAAAAAGTGGGAATCAGAAATATTTGGTGATCTACTGAAATTCACCCAGAGATCTACCAGAAGATCCTGATCTACACCTTCAGCCCACCCCTTCACCAGAAGCGGTAGGAATCTGTATCTCTTCCTACCCCTCCCATGAATGAAACTATTCTGTTTTTGCCCCATGATATGTGGATATAGAGGTTATGGATATATGAAGAGAAATTTGAATTTTCACATGATGGATGAATTGTGTTCAATTGCCCTCTGCTTTCATGAATGCCAAACATTATCTGAAGCGTGCACAGGCGCACGTGCGCACACACACACACGGAAATGAAATATGCTTCACAATGGACCAAAGCAATATCTGTTACATCTGATTGAGACAAGTCAGTTTCAGAGAGACCCTTAAAGATATCCCAGCTTTAAAAAGTAGATTTCCCACCTCCAGCAATAACATCCCCACCCATGCTGTGGCACTATGTAACTACATTGATGTGGGCAGGGCTTGCATTGAAAATAGGTGGGGCTACCTAAAGGGATATGATTGTAACCATTATCCATTGATGATTATAGCCTGTACATTCTCTGCAATACACAGAAGTACAGCATTCAAGGTATGCCTTAAGTACAATCTACAATTTTCATAAAATTATCCAACTAATTACCAAAGAAAAATTCAATATACCCCTTTGTCAGTATGTGGGCACCTTCATTAGAAAACCACTTCTTCCTACAAAACCACCATCATAAAGCTTCCACTGGAAGACAATGCATCTGTCTGCCTCTGTGCAACAACAGAAAATACTGAATTCCTTAAATTTTTTCCTTTCTCCATCATGGTCAAGAAACTGCTAAAATATTGAATTGCAGCATTGTTCTATATTCGTAAGAGGCAGGCATTTGCATATATACATTAGCTAATATCCAGACATTTGATAGGTATAAACTATTCAGAGTTGTTACTTAAAATTATTGCAGAAATGGGTGATAATAAATGGATTCCTAGGAAATAAATGCACTATAGTACAGTTCCCCCTCTTTTAGGGCATCCCTTGGGAGAATCTGTCCTATGAGGAGGAGATGGCTTAGGAGACTCAAACGTAGATTATGTCCTTCTTGATGTCCAAATTTGAATCACAAGATCACTTGACGACCACTCATTTGAATATTGGCCAATTAACTATGAACTGTTAAATGGAATATTTTGACTTGCCTACAGAAACTGCCTCCAAGGGGACAAGAGGCCACTTCACTTACACCTTGGGTCTCCAATGTGGTTCTCGCAGGCACCGCAGTGCCTGTGGATATGCCTCTTGGCACCCACCAGGCTCCCTGCCCCTCCAGATTTTAATTTTATTGCTTAAAATGTTTTTAAATTATTATTTTTTAACTGGGAGGTTACCATGCTGCAAAGCAGAGTGCTACCCTCCAACACCATCTTTATTTGGGTTCAACAGAGTAGTTCTGTGTTTTGGAGCTCAGACCCTACCTCAGTCTCGTACATAGGTTCTTGGGCAAGTTACTTTGCTTTTAGTCTCACCAGTTTGCCTTCTGGGAAATTACTGTTTTGTGACTGGCCATGCCCACCATGGCAGCCATTTTATGAACAAGCACACCCTCCCCCCCATGGCAGCAATTTTGTGAGAGTGCCCATGATACTTGCAGCATTTCAAATGTGCCCACCAGCCCAAAAAGTTTGAGGATCCCTAATCTACAAGCATCTAAGATTTCAGTGATGACCTAATTTTCAGGTAAAAAACTCTTCTGACAAATCATCCTTTAAAAGTACTATATGCCAGCATTTGGATGTCACAATAAACCATGGTTTATCATGACAGGAACAATCCCAGCTTCTAGCTGGGCTTGTTCACTTCCCCCCCTTCTCTCTCCTCCTCTGGCATGGCAGCGAGATTGGAAGCTTCAACTTCTATTTTTTTTATTAGCCACAGTTTAGCATTATGTCTGAAACTGACAAACTGTTGTTTATTTTAACTATAGTTTATTGAAACAAACCAGTTTCATAACCCATGGTTTGAAGTTAACTATGGTTTGCTTGGAACAAGCTAAATCCATTGACATTACCCACAATGACAAAATGTGGCTAATCAAAACCAGAAGTGGAAGCTTCTAATCAGCTCCTCACGGCTACATTGGAGGAGGAGCATGTGAGCATGGGAGAGGCCAAGTTCACTCCCATCATGATAAGCCATGGTTTAGTGTGACATCCCAATGCAGCCTAAATCGCCTATTTACATATGCTATGGGTAGCCTTCTGCATTTCTTGGCCTACACTAGCTACCTTCCACTGTCTAAATGGAAACCATGTCCTTAACTTTCAACACTTTTTTCTCTCAGCTGGGTTCTTTAATATGAATCTGAGAGATATCCTACATTTATTTTAAAATTGTGTATGATAATAAAATTGTAGGTGTTCAGTGAAAGAACAACTGGAAGGATTCATGATTACAACAGAGTAAAATATTGTAAGGAAGGAGCAATTGCTCTTGTCGCAGAAGCATTTTGCCTAGGCATAAGTGGCAGCTTAGTTATTCTAGTTTAGTCACAGAAAGGAGACAATAGCCAACTTCTGAACAGCCTGCAAAACTAGTACATTCAAGGACCTGACTTGTATTACTAGTCCTGAATCACAAATGAAATCATATGGTTCTTTGTGTCAGTCATTCTTCACTCATCATGTTACCCATTTGTGAAGGTTGCTCCATTGGTGGAATATAGGAGGAAAATGTATGTTGGGCCAACAACAAAACAAATCACAATTCAGTGGCACTAGTGACCTTGGTTTTTAAAATGATTAAGAAGCAATAGGAGGAAAGTTACTTTCACCAACAGATCATAAAGTCAGTGAGCCTAAGCTGCTTACAGATACATGAGTGATCCTTCCTTCATCTGTGATTGTTACAAAAGTCTCTGGCAAAGTCCCCTCCCCCCCCCACAAATACCATTTCTTTTTGGTGACTGAACCAGATGTTTAGGCATCAGCCCTTTGCAGGACCTTTCAAACTTTCTCATGTGCTTGTTTAAATGTTTGGAAGCCCAGGTATTGTGGCATCTGAGGACTTTTTTTGCAGCTCCTTGTCTTGAAAATAAACATTTAATCCAAGAAGAAAACTGTAGCTTTTTGTCCAATGACATTCCATTATGCAGCTGAGGTAGTTCTGTTCTTCCCCATAAATTTCCCATTTCTGCCCTCTCTAAAAGCTGGGGATACTGGAAAACATAATAGGCTCTCTGTTCATACTATCATTATGTCCTCTTGGTATGTCCTATAGTCCACAATAGCAAATAAACATGCTAGACCACCATATGGCAATTAACACACCACACCTAAAGTATTTTACAGTCTTTGTAAAGGATCATATCTATTTTATTATTGCACCCATTTCACAGATGGATATGTGAAGCATTAAAAGCTAGCAGCTAGTTCCTTTAGGCCCACAATTGTCACACACCCCAAAAGAAGAAAATGTTACACAGTGCAAGGTAGTTCAATGTGGTTAACAACTCTAGTCCAGCATTTGCCCTAGTTAGCAACTCAGTGATCAGCCGCCTCTACTATCAATCTAATTTTTTTTTGGCTAAACCCTATGGAGTTCAACTAAATTCAGGGGGGGGGGATACTAGTTCCATTTTCCATACGGCCCAGTGGTGGGCTTACATACTTGGGACACATTAATTTCTATGGCTAATGAAGCACAAGACCCCACCCCATTCCAGCTACATTCTTGATTTGCCTTCCCAATCATCATGCCTCTCCATTTTATCCTCCAGGTCAAGGCCAAATATCTTCAGTCCTCGCTCACCGAAGACTGATCAGTGGGTGAACAAGACAAGAGCAACTCATCATCAGCAAAAAAAAAACACCAGGCCCAGCGAAGCTATTCCTTCCACCACCTGGTGTCTCCTTTTCCACACACCCAGGCCTCTTTTCCTTTCATGACACTTCTCAGCAGCTTGCTCCCTTTAGCCCCCACTTCGTTTCCGCTCCCAGTTGATTCAGCAGAATCGATTGCTGCAGAATTACCATTGCATTCTTTTCCATAAGCATGTCAACACCTGTCTTAAAGCTCTTTTGCCATTTCATTGAACACAGTGTTGCGACTGTCATCATCATGATACATCCAAGGCTTTTTTGGGGGTGGGGGGAAGATGGTTGCACTGCTGAGCTTCGGTAAGGTACCACCGCAGAGGAGTGAACTGGTATAAGCCTGGCCATGTAAGCAACCAAGAATTAATTTACACTTCCCTGGGTGATAAAGGTAACCAAGAGTACAAATGCTGATATCAAGGGAGGAAGCCAACACCTGGGGAACAGGGAGTAGCTAGGCTGCTGACACATCAAGGTATGATCAGGGCCCAAATGAATCGGAGCTGACATCACCCAGGGAGGGAAGTGCTCATAGTGCCCGAGGGACCTTGCGTCCTGATCCACCTGCTGCTTGAGGCCCAAGCTTTCCAGGCATCGCTGCGTTATGGCGTGTCTTCCCGGTACAACTCCAAGACGCTTCCCTAACCGCAGCCGCCACCTCCCCGCGATCTGCCCTAGGTTTGATCGTCAAGCAGCACAACGCCATTCTACTGCAGGATCCGTGCCTTTGAGTTGAGCTTTGGCAAGGCGCCTCTCCGCAGTGGAATGGGGGTTGCCTTTTAAATTTTTAATTTTATTCCCCCTAACCCGCTGGGCCTTCCATTACCTTCTGTTGCATAGCTGTGATCGCGCAGGAAACTGTTGTTTATCTTGCGGGTATCAATGTCCTCCTCCATTGACAGCGGGCTTACTTTTGTGGGAAGTGAGAACAAGCAGGCAAGTATCCATCATCGCCCCACCACGACTGGGATCAGCGGAGAGGAGGGAAGGGGAGCTGCATTGAGACCAACATGCTCCTGCCCTGCAAGGAAAAAAAAAAACTAAAAAAAAAAAAAAATGCAAGCAAGCAAGCAAGCTTTCACCTCCTCCTGCCAGGGACGCTGCTGTCGCAAAGGTCCAAATCCCTTTCTCTTCTTGCCGTTGACGCAAAGGTGCAAAGCTCCTTCGTCTCCACCCAGGAATAGGGATGCGCAAGGTCCAATTCCCCTTCGCCTGCTGCTGCTGCCGCTGCGGTTGCTGCACAAGCTCCAAATTCCCTCCTCCCAAGGCTGCCCCTGCCGCGCACGATCCGATTCCCAGGGACGCTGCTGCAATCCCCAATTCCAAGGCGAAGTGCCGCAGCTGGGCTACTTCCCGACCGCGACGCCCAACAGGTTCCCCTTGTGGCTGGCGAGCTCTCCTCCGCATGCAGTAATTCCCGGGGCTGCCCAAGTCAAGAAACCGCTAGCCACAAAATGGTGTCCGTTACTGCAAAGATCACAGCTCCAGCGTCAATGCTCTCTTCTCGGTGTGTTTTAATTTCAGCGGGGAGTGGGGCGGGCTGCGCCGTGAAGCCTCGGCCCTACGCGGTGCGGACCGTAGGGGGGGTGTCTCTGTCTCTCTCTCGGGGCAGGACTGGCGCCGCTGCGGCAGGCTAGGCGGCTGCCGAGGGCTTGGCTCTGCTCTGCTGCAAAGCGCCGCTGAGAAGCACAGGCTGGCGGAGGGAGAGCGCGCTGCTGCTGCAGGAGGCTGTTCAGGCTTGTGCGGTAACGGCGGCGGCGGCGGCGTGCTGGAACCTTATGGTGCATTAAAGCCCAGGCTCCTCCCATACAGTTCGGCCTTGGCCAACCGCGGCGGCGGCGGCCTGGGGACTCTCCCCCGGCAGCGGGAGCAGCTTTTCTGCTGCAGTGGAGCTTCCCAGGACCACCCCCGGAGGGACAAACTCGAAGGAACCGCGAGAAAGGCACGGCCAGAGGCAAGCGACCGTGAGGCAAGGGTGAGGGGCGCCAGGGCAGAGTCGAATGGGGCTGGCGAGGCGGCGGCTCCACGAGGCGAGCGCAGTGGGCAGTCGTGGCGCTCAGGTGGAAGGGTCGCAGGAGAAGCGCGACGAGGCAAGGCTGTCGTGGGAAGGGCTCTTTCCACCCACCCCTTCCCCCATTTGGTTAACAGGAATCTGAAACGCTTCCCCGACCTGGGGCTCTCCAGACGTTTTGGACTACAACTCCCAGCATTCCTGCCCATTGGCCATGCTGGCTGGGCCTGATGGGAGCTGAAGTCCAAAACATCTGGAGGGCCCCAAGTTGGAGAAGCCTGCACTTAAAATAGAGGAGGGGACTCCAAAACCTTGAGCAAAGCGTGGTTCGATATTCATCTAAATGCACTTGTAATTTGGGCAAAGGGACTCTTCTTGTGGTGTGTGCCTGTCCCCACCCTTGTAGAGGCAATGGGACTTAAGCAGCCTAACTAGGCACAAGATTGTAGCCAAAGGTTTTGAAAAGTGTTGGCGACTCCAGTAAAGGAAAATTCTTTGACTTCTCATGCAGACATTTCTGACCTGCATGTGAATATTTTTACATACCTGCACCTTTAGACGTTTGGAATGGTTTCTATTTGTTATATTCAAGAGATGTATCTGTGGAAGCTTAAGGAGGATATGCTTTTTAAAAACCTTCTAAGGGTGTGATCCTATGCATGTTTAGACAGAAAAAAGTCCTTCAACGTTCAGCATTCCCCAGCCAACCATGCTGGCTCATAGTGGGAGCTGTAGGGCTTTGTTTGTTTGTTTGTTTGTTTAAGCACACATAGGATTGCTCCCTAAGGCTGCGATCTTAGGAACATAGGAAGCTGCCCTATTCAGAGTGAGACCATTGGTCCATCTAGTCTAGTATTGTAGACAATGGCTGGCAGCGGCTTTCCAGTGTTTCAGGCAGGAATATTTCCAGCCCTACCTGGACATGCTGGGGATTGAACCTGGAACCTTCCATATAGAAAGCAGGTGTTTTGCCACTGAGCTACGGCCCCTCCTTAAACTCAATGAGTCTTACTTCTGACTAGACATGTATAGGATGGTATTGTTGGGCTACATTTTAAACACCAGATAGAAGCTTCTAATGGCAAGTACAATGGTGAACACAACTCCTCCCCTGTTGCCACTCAGTCTGCCCCCACCCAAGCGGCCTAATAGAAACCTGAGAGACCTGCATGATGATGAAAATTGCTGCCTGGAAGATCGTATGGTGGTGTTGGCCTCAGATATTTCCACACTTGAAATTAAAAGTCAAAATGAGGCTCCCCCTCCCAGTCTAGACCTCATTTTCTAAAATGGTTGGAGGAAAGCAAAATGGCACTCACTCTCATCTGCTACCCAAAGCAGGCTAGCCCATCTATGGTAGATTGAAAGTCCCAAGGGGAGCAGTGTTCTGGGCCATGCCACTCTTCTGTACCAAGCAAAGACTACCCTCTTTCCATGTTAGATCTGTCAAGTGGATGGTGAACAATAAGCTTCCATTAAGGAAACAAAGGCTGGGTTCAGACAACCGAATAACCTACACTCAAGGATTTGAGTGGGGGTTGTCAATGAACCATGGGTTGTTATTGAAATGTGGGTTATCATGTTGTCCGAACCCAGCCACACTAACAAACCATGGTTTGTTAACCATGAGCAACCCATGAACTCATGGTTTGTTGTTGGGTTGTGAACTGTGGGTTGTTTGTGGTTAACAAACCATGGTTTGTTAGCATGGCTGGGTTCAGACACACAATAACCCACATTTCAACAACAACCCAAAGTTCAAAGACAACCCACACTCAACTCATACTCAACCCTTGAGTGTGGGTTATTGTGTTGTCTGAACCCAGTCGTTCAGTCCATCAGACTAGTATTTAACTAAAAAATTTAAGCATCACCTACTTGCAAAGAAAGGGTTTGCTCAAATTCACCAGTCAGGAAAGTGGGGAACATGAAGCAATGGATTCTTCCTACTACTCATATTTTCTGTCTCTTTGTGCATTTTAACATTTCTATCATTTGCTCTTTAATATATAATGTAATTGCTAATTAAGAGTTACCCTCCATTTTTGACCAAACCAACATTGTATCAGTCACAGGTAGATAATCAAGATGTGTTGAGTCTATAAGTTGTTACAATCGTTTATACATGAGGCCAAGCCTGAGTTTGTGATGAACATAGCAGAACAATAAACATTTTTAATTATAAAAGTGACATTACTGAATCATAGATTTCATAGATTATAGAGTTGGAAGGAGCCTACAAGGCTATCGAGTCCAACCCCCTGCTCAATGCAGGAAACTAGAGGAGGGGTCTCCTGTCCAAGTAATAACCAGGCCTGACCCTGCTTAGCTTTCCACTCTCAGACAAGCTGAGCCAGCGTGAGCCACAGGCCTTGCATCACTTCAATCATTATTAAAATCCTGGATTTTTAAACATTTTTTAAAACAAGAACAAAGCATGAGGCATTGTGTCACTTCTACTTGTAGCAGAAGTGTTTGCCTGCAGTTTTGCGGCTTGAGGGCCTAATACTGCAGTTACTTTGAATGCAGTTGATGTCCATAAATGTTTCAGCTGGAGCTCCACATGCAGTAAAATTGGAGGATTGGATTTAAAGTTCACAAGAGGCTTGTGCTGGCATTATTATCACCAAATGGTAAAGATGCATTGCTTAGGCTGTAATCCTAGACCCACTTACCTGGGAGTAAGCCCCATTGAACTCAATGGGACTTACTTCTAAGTGACATGTATAGGATTGCAGTGTTAATTGCTTTTTAACTTTCAAGCTGTCATCTGAAACCACACTGGGCAGGAACATAGTTTAAGCTGAAAATGAAAGTTCAGATATTGATTATTTAACAAATCTTAACTGTTATATATTAAAAATCCTAAAATCACTATGATTATGCTTGCTTCAGCAGCACTTATACTTGGTACAACATGTCCTGCTCCTCAAGTCTGACACACAAATCTGTAAAGCATTCCCGTTGTTGTTGTTGTTGTTGTTATTGGGACATGTGAGAGAAACATAAGAGCCATACTGGATCAGTCCATCTAATTCAGCATTCTGTTCACACAGTGGTTAACCAGCTGCCCACAGGAAACCCACAAGCAGGACATGAGTGCAACAGCACTCTCCACCCATGTTCCCCAGAAACGGGTGTACATGGGCATACTGCCTCTGATGCTGGAGGTAGCACATGTTTTTGCATTCATGAAATTTTAGGTTTTGTTCCTGGCATCTACAGTTAAATGTGGAAGGGCTGGGGAGAACCTCAGCCAGAAGCTTTGGAGATCTACTACCAGGTGGAGTAGATAACACTGGGCTAGGTGGACAGAAGGTCTGGCTTTTGCAACTTCACATTTTATTCAGGATAATCATTAAGCTGTGAGTCAGCAATTAAACCACACAACTCTGTTGGAGAATTTCCACAAAAATTTACATAGGTATCTTAGTAATAGGCTGGAGAAATTGTACTTTTTCTTAACAGTGGAAATCATTTTGAAGAGCATCAGAATGGATCCCTTTTCTTCCTCCAAATATACTGCTCATACTCAGATATTCCAACACTTCTCATACCAAGGAATGTGTGTGAAATTGATTTATCTGCTGCTGTGCTTTTAAATCTGCTGTATTTAATAATGATTGGTTTTTTGTGATTTTGTTTTCTTTGTATTTGTGTTGGCCATCCTGGTAGTATCCATGCTTAAGGGCAGGGTGTAAATCTGTATTGATAAATAAAATAGGAGAACTAGAAAATAAACATGACTGGAATTTTCCATCATCTACTCCCTTCATTCCTGGAAAGCCATGCCCCACAACAAGTAATCAAAGAATATAGAAGCCAACTGAGGAGAAAGGGTGATCTTAAGAACAACAATTGTGCCAAACACCTGAAGGTGATACTAAGGCCCAGCAGCAGAGTCGGGTCCTGCTTTTCCAGACACAGAAAGGGCAGCGAGGAGAGGCAAAACAGTAATTCTGACCATTGAAGCTGGTAGGTACAGGGAACACTTTTGACTAGTTATGGCTGCTGATGACTTAATTTACATCAGCACTTGAAAGTAGGGAGCTGTCCCAAGAAACCTTGTAATTGATGGTGCTGAAAGCAGTTAAGAGTAAAGGAGCTCCAGCCAGACTACATGCTGCAGGGTTGGGGAAACTGTAGCCCATCCAGATGTTGTTGAACTACAAGTCCCATCACCCCTGACCATTGGGTTTCCTGGCTGGGGCTGATGGGACTAGGAGTACAACAACATCTGGAGCAACACAGGTTCCCCAACCCTGGCACACTGAGTTGCCCAGGTGCTGCAGCACTTCAGGGTTATCACCTGAAAATCTATTGTCAGAAACACTGGAGCATAGAAGCTGCCTTATACTGAGTCACACCATTGGTCCACCTAGCTCAGTACCATCTGCATTCACAGGCAGAAGCTCTCCAGGGCTTAAGGCTTTCCCAGACCTACTTGGGGATGCCAGGGACTGAATCTGGGACTTTCTGCATGCAGAGCATGCACTCTACCACTGAGCATGTTTTCTACTATGGGCTCTTCATATACAACCCAATTCACACATACAAACCATGGGACGTTGTTAGCTCAAAGAGGTGTTCATTTGTTTTTAAGTGACTTGCCACCTGATTCTAGCGATTTTCAACATATTGCAAGCTCCCCCCCGCCCCCGTGACATGGTGCAAGTCTCCAGAGCCACATGGGGACAAACTTACTTCCAAAACTGGTGAATTCTGGTATCTGTGAGGGATGCTGACAGCCAAAATTACATTCCTTAATTATACATTCTTTATGAAAATAGGAAGAGTATTCCAACCACAATCCCCATGTGTACAATCACACACTGTAGTCAAGAGTTTCCGTCCTCGAGTTTCTTGTGTGCCAGAATGAACACAGTGAAAGCCAAGGACAAGGCCATAGAACCTCCTGCCTGTTGCACCTACCCCTGGAGCAGGTTATGGTTGATGTGGGCTGTCATCATTGAAAGGATGCTGTTTAGTATCTGCTATCCTTAGAAGTATTCTTGCTAAATTGTGGGAGGTCCTTTCAGTTCTGTGGCCCCTCCTTATCTCAGTCCTTTCTATAGAGTGCACCCTGGTAGCTATCATAGTAAGTAACAGGCACAAGGCCAACACAATGCAGTATTCATTTCCTTTTAATGGTTACTAAGTGGGTAGCCAGCTTGCTAAGTGTCCCTGCTTCTATCCAAGCCAAGTGTGTGTGCCAAGGAACCAGATGCCCATACTGGAAAAACAACTTCCATGGCTGGGCATCTGGACTATAACTTCCAGCCAAAACAAACCCAGAAATCTATGAACATACCTGAACCCTAATAATAATTTGAGGAGGTCTGGAGTGGAGTACTGTGCGGTTTTTATTTCAGTGGGTGGCAACAAGGTAACTTGATTGAGGACTAAATAGCGTAGCAATCATTCTTACAGGGTTTGTCCAGAATATGCCTGTTGGCAAACTGTATCAGTATCAGCAATAAATCAAAGCTGCTTCTCACAGGACATTTTTCCTACAAGAAGATCATTTTGTTTTGCTGAGGTTTTAATGATTAATGCTGCCACTCTTTGATTTTAGAAGGCTCCCCTGTTTTATTGCATTGTATTTTTATCAGTTTTGTTTTAGGGTGGTTCTTGTTTTTAATGTTTTATTGTAAATCACAGTGAGCACTCACTGAGTGGAGAGGTGATTCAAAAATACACGAAGAAAGGAAAAAAGCTCTGCACGTATCAAGCCACTTCAGCCTGGAGGACTCTTCCCCACCCCTCCCCCTGCTCTGACCTTAGACCTTTTGTGTGCCACTGCAGATCTGCTCCATGCCCCACAGCAGATCCCCATCTTTGGCCCTCCAAGGCATGGCTTCCAGCTCAGGTCTCTTCTGCAGCCACCATGTGATGTCACTTCCAGACACCAGTGGCTGCAGTCCAGCCACCCTGTCTCCTCCTCAGCAGTGTCTCTGGCGGGTGGTAGAGGTGGCAGTGATGAGCCAGGAACACAACTGGGCACAAATCAACAGTATCTGTGATAGCCGTTAATGATGACACATTCTCCCCCTGTTCCCATAGCCTTGGAATACTTTGCAAAGGCTTTTAAAAGTCTGTGCAGGAGACTACATTTATTTCAGTAGATGGTGAGCTCTCTTAACCACACAGCCACACTCATGTAGCTTTCAAAATGAAAAGGAAAAGATGCAAGGCAATTCTTCCACAGCAGTGATCCCCATTTTAATCAGTGCTTTCCCCCCCTTTGAAATATATTTATTTCCTCTTCAGATCATAGAGTGAAGACCTTCACTCTCCCTTTTAAAAGATCTGAATGAGGTTTTGCTCCGCTGAAAGGTTGAGTTACAGCACTGAAGCTTCCTTTCCCCAAACGCCCCCCACCCCCAATTACATTTGTACAGTGATAACACAACTATTGTAGAAGCAGAGCTAGCATTATGGTAGTACTAATTGGGGAGAAATGGCTCCTGTTGCTCATGGAGAAATGAACATCTATGCAGGCTCTGTGTGTGCTATTCATTCTGAAGGAAATCCCAGGAAGCAGTTAGGGATCCCAGGTCATTAACAGGATATCCAACAAGGGAGATTCTGGGATCAGTGGCTTAATTGAATAGGGAAAAGGAAATCAGGAGCAAAACTAGGCCATTTGGAAACAAAGAAGAAGCTACCTTTATTTTGTTCAGTGACACAGACTGGTAGCAGAGTAGTCTGCCTGATTTCAGGCTGCTGCTGCTGCTTCTCTCTTCAGGGACTAACTACAATCAATTTTCCACCACAGATTGCCACAATTCCTTTACCGTGACTTGTGTGTGTGTGTGTGTGTGTGTGTGTGGTGTCTGTAGCTGTGGCAGAGATGGGATATATGCTCTTCAAGAGGAATAATTCAGTTTGGTATTCCTTTTGACCAAAGTACAACATGCTAGAGCTCAGGGTTAAGTTTCAGCTTGCCATTCCAGTAACCAGGCTAGGCTACCATGTTTTCCTTCCGTATGTGCATTGTATAAATTCGTTATCCATTTGGTTCTCCTGTGGGACATATGTTCCCTCCAGATACTCCCTGCTTAAGTATACATCACCCTCTGCTAGACAACTGTCTTTCTTTCCTTAGATTGATTCATCCTAAATAGAGCTTCTTTGAGACATTCTCCTGGGTGAGCCTTGGAGAAGAAATTTGGAGATCCGTAAAAAGCCTGCCTCAAATGAGAGGAAAGTGTTTAAAACCCTGAAATTATTTTCTGTCTCAGATCAAAATCCTAGCCTGAGAAGAATTACCTCCTTCTCCACCCCAATTTCTATCAATCGTCCCCATCCTCTCAATGCATCCTAGCCAGCACCCACCCATCCAAAACACTTCTCCCTTCCCTTTCCTGGCAAGTGCTGGTAGAAGTAGCAGTGACAACATGTGGGGAAGAAAAAATGAGGGAGAGCTACAGTACCATTTCCCATGGTCCTGCACCCCAGTATGATACTAACCATAGCACCAGAGTAATGAAGATGTAGGGAGGGAGGGTGACTGGAAGGGACAAACCCCTCTCCTCTCTCTGTGTGCCATCACTGTTACCCCCACTGATGCTTACTAGCAAAGGAGAGGGGTGTTTGAGGGTCTAGGGTATGATGGACAATGCTTTTAGGGATAGGGAGGGCTGGAGGAATGGGGGTGCCATTTTTCCAAGCATCTGATAGGCTTGGAAAAAATAATCTGAGTTCTTACATATATACTCTCATATATATGTATATGAGGTGTGTGTGTGTGTGTGTGTGTGTGTGTGTGGAGAATTCAGATCATTTCCAAGTTAATCTAGGGTTAACAGAGAAGAGCTTATCCATCTCTAACCCTACATTTTAGTTGTGCAAATTTGGCAACAAGGGGGGCATGTGGTACATAGCAAATGTCTGCTCCAAAAGTCAGACAGTGCCAAAACAACTCCTGAGGCACGCTGCCTGCTAGGACAAGCCCAAAGTTGCTTGCTTCCTAGATCTCTTTGTGCCCTTGCGGGTTAATTTCCCAGTTAAGTTTTCCTATAAGAATAGAGTCAAAATTGTTGCTAAAGGGCTCTCCACACATGGAGCTGGAGAAAGCCATGCCTGGCCACTGGCTTCTACACTGTACCTTTCCTGGCAGAGCAGTTCCTAGATTTCTACTTTGGAGCTATTGCTCCTTGCTAGGAATGCCGCAGTTCTGATGCAAATATTGCTCTTCTGCTGAGGCAGACAATTATCCTGAACCTTCCTTATGTCTGATTCTGTCTAATTTACTTTTTGTCAGGAAAAATAATAATTGACAGCTGGATATGCAAACTCATGTGCAAGCGATAGAGCAGGGAAAACAGAATGAATGCACATCGGAATGGCATCCAAGTGCAGATGTTTGTCAGCATCACATTACTTTCAGTGGGATGTGTGTTCCCATCCACAACTAATCAACTCACATGTACTAGGCTACTGCTATAATTTGTGCAGCTTTTTTCATGGGGGACAAAAAAACACACCCAGTACCGCACATGCACAAAAGTTGTTCAGAAATGCAATATGTGAGAGACCCTCTGCTCTGCAGATGTTCTGTGAACATCTGAGAGCAACAGGAAGCAAAGATGGAAAAATGCAAAAAATAATGGGAGGGTTTTTACAGATCTTTACTGCTTGCTATAAATTGCCTGTAATTAAGTAAGTTATAAAGTGGGTGCCGATGATTTTATCTATGTTTGTTTTGGGGCTCTTTAACTTCAAAACTATGTTCCTTGTGCTAAATAATATGCCTAAATTCTTGGTAAAGTAAAACTGTTCTGATTTGGTGGGATTCTAACTAAGCTTATCCTACTTTGTGTAAATGTAGTTTTGCAGAAGCAAACGAAAAACTTGGTCTCTCACTTAACATCAAAAAACCCAAAGTGCTTCATCAGCAAGTGCAAGCTAACCCTTTGATGATGCCATCTATCCAGCTTGGCGGGACAATACTGGGAAATGTCGATCATTTTCTCTATCTTGGCAGCTATCTTTCTGTTACAGCTAACATCGACAGTGAAATCCAGCATCGTTTGAGCTCCGCAAGTGCCGCGTTTTCTCGAATGAAACATAGAGTGTTCAAAGATCGGGATATTTATAAGAAGACCAAAACACTGGTTTATGAAGCCATTGTATTGCCAACTTTATTGTATGCCTGCAAAACATGGACTATCTATAAACGTCACTTCCACCTCCTTGAAAGATTTCATCAACGTTGCCTCCGGAAAATCCTGCAAATTACTTGGGAAGATAGGCGAACAAATGTCAGTGTACTGGAAGAAGCAAAGACTACTAGTGTTGAAAAATGATCCTTCAACGCCAACTTCAGTAGACCGGTCATGTTGTTCGAATGTCTGACTGCCGTCTCCCAAAGCAGTTACTTTATTCCCAACTCAAGGATGGAAAGCGGAATATCGGTGGTCAATATAAGAGGTTTAAAGATGTTCTTAAGGCTAATCTAAAAAAATGCAATATAAACATCGAAAACTGGGAAGCTCTGGCCCATGAACGATCTAACTGGAGGTTGGCCTTTCACAAAGGTTCTATGGACTTTGAAGAAGCCCGAGTGCAAGGTGAAAAGGAGAAACATACTAAGCGAAAAGCACATCAAATGAATCCTTTACAGGACCATCTTCCATCTGGTAACCTGTGTCCTCACTGTGGGAAGCTGTGTGGATCTAGAATTGGCCTCCACAGTCACTTATGGACCCATCGCTAGAGTCTACACAATTTTTCTTTAGAATTTCCTCCTTTTAAAATTTCCTTTTTGTAAATTTTATCCTGGAAGACAATCTTACTCGGTCACGAGTGATCGCCTGATGATGATGATGATGATGATGATGATGATGAATGTAGTTTGTTATTTTAGTCAAGTTACTATGAAAGAGTATGTTAACCCTTTGGGGTTGCTGGGTGGGTGGTTAGAGACTGGAAGCTGGCAGAGTTACTTACAACTCTGTTAAGCCCAGTTAGTTCTCCAAATAAAAACAACTACTCCCAATATTAAGGGTTTCTATTCCTCACTCAATAGATCGTTTCTCAATTACTCCTGGAGTGCTAGGGTGAATGGGGCAATGATTTTCTGAAGACCCCAGGAGTGTCAATCTAATGTTGTTGTTATATTTATTTATATCCCGCCTTTTCCCCAATTCTGGGACTCAAGGCGGCATACTGGGACTCAAGGCGGCATATTACATTTCCCTTCCTTTTCTTCACCTCTAATCCTGAATGAATTTACAACAGCAACAACCCAAGAGATGAAATTGTCAAGTTTGCTCTCAACGGAATTTTCATCAGTTGCAAATTGTCATTAAGTTTTGGTATATTAACTTTCAAGCCAGTTTTTGCAGGCACATGCTATATGCTTACTCTTTCTGCCAGGGTACCATTGCTTCCACTGTTCTTTTTTCATCATTCACCACCAAACCCCAGGAAAAAAAGTTTGTCTTACATCCAGATAGTCTGTCAAAATTTGAGCTTTACACCACAAGAGCCTTCAGCATCATAATTCAGATGATATTGCTATATATTCCTGTTTCAGAATCTACTTATTGCACACTCTTAAAGCACACTGCCAAAGAGGGCTCTGAAGGAAGCTGATGGAAGTTAATTCTTCAGATATGTTTTTCTTGCTAGCATTGTGTGCAGAAGAGTGGTTGGAAATAATCCATCTTCCCTTTCTGTATACCCATGCTTCATAACTAGGCAACAGAGCTGCTGTGCAAGACATTCTGAATGTCAAAGGGCCCTTCCAGGTGATGTTCATTTAGCACAAAGAATGTGTGTGTAGTAGTTACTAAGTAGTCATGTGGCACGGAGGCTGCAGCTCAGTGGCAGAGCACCTGCTTTGCGTGCAGAAGGTCCCAGGCTCAATCACTGGCATCTCCAGGTGGAGCTCAGAAAGAAGCTAGATGGACCAATGGTCTGACTCTGTATAAGGCAGATTCCTATGTTCCTATGATGTTCAACTGCATCTGTAGAAGTGAAATCACATTTTCCCAGTACTCAAACTGTGATGCCATTTCTGAATAAAGGTTATTTCTCCATTCGCAACTAGTGTGTCCTTTGAAAGTTGAGCGCATTATGGAGTGTTGCCACATGACAGTCAGGAGCACCATTTGGCTAGGAATCCTTGACATTGCTACTGTTTGTTTGTTTATCACATTGCTATACTGCCCAATAGCTGAAGCTCCCTGGGTGGTTCACTCTATGTTAAGCAACATACCACCCTCCCTATCTTTCTGCTATTTTCTGTTATAAGTATTTTTAAAATTGTTCCAGCAGCTGAATGCGGTCAGTGGTACAGAGGTAAATTCTGAAGTGCAGGCGCTCATCATGACAGTCCCATAGCCCCGAAGGAAAATCCAAAACTGCAGGCAGCTGTGTAGATCCATACCAACATGCCAGTTCTAGGAGTTTTAACCTGCTAGGAGGAAGTGATTTGTAAAGCTAACGGACTGCCCGTTAAAGACCAAGTCACCTCAAAATATTTTACATTTCAACAAGGAACGGAATTCTGAGGGTTGGTGGTGGCAGATTATGTCAGTGTCCCAGTTAAAAAAAAATGTTGGCACTGCTTCCCTGTGAGCCCTGGCTCCACTGCACCACTGTCTGCAATGCTGCTGCAGGGGGAAGACCTCAGCGAGCATTTTAAATATACCCTTTAATGTTCCAAACACCAAAAACTATGCCCCACCTTTTCTCAAAACCTTCTCTCTTTTCTCTTAATTTCTAGTAGTTATGGGTGATCTTCTGCAGCACTGCAGTGCATGAATAGGAGAGGAGTCAGAGAGAGAACTATTTCCTACAGTACATCTATCTTGCCCCAGCGGCCGGGCTACCTCCCTATTATTTGGAGAGGGAATATTGTGCTGGTGTGGGTGGTCTACCAAGTTGTGGTTTCTAGCATCTGGAAAGGCACTTTACCTTTGTAATAAACTGTATGTGTTGACCTGATCACAAAATGGTGGAGGCTGCTGGCTGATACTTGACCATGTCATTGTTGGTACACTTAGTGGTAATGATCAAAGTATTGTTTAGTTGCACGTCCCTTTAATGCTGAGGTCCAGCCTGCACAAGATACAATTCCACATTGGATACTGCTGCTTCTAACAAACTTCAGAATCAATTATCCCAGGGCTTTAAATTCTAGAGCAGTCTCCTATGTAGCTTGCCACCATGATATGGATAACTCTGAAGCTACAACCAGATGCCACATGCGACCAGCATCACTCTGAAGACTTACTGCTACGTGGTAGTAATCCATTGGTAAACTGCAGGAATGGATCAGCTACCTATTTAATAGGCAAATCAGAAAATGGCTGCTACCTCTCAGGGCTTCAGTAATTTAGTATATATGGGCCAACAATAAAACATACCGGTACCTTCTTCCCGTCCATAACATTATGCTATGTGAAATGGATTTCTTTGAACAGCATCCAGTGCATGTCAGAAGGAGCAATCTGTCATATCCTTCTCATGGGAGAAAACCCATCATATTTCCCCTTTGTATATCCTTTAATTGTACATTAACACCGTGTAGTATAACTGCCCAGTTCACCTTGACCTGTTAATGGCCGTTATAGTTTTAAGGATTTATTAGGCGATCATGTCATTTCACATTCAGGGATTTTGTAATATGAAAATTACTGGCATGGCAAGCCATAAGTATCCTTCTGGAGGTGTTCCACCTCATAAACCCCAAGACAGAAATTTCAGCTACCACAAAATCCATGTTTGATCACTGGTGAGAATCAGTCAGCAGGTACTCAAAGCCCTAATGTATATAATCCTATTTAGGAGCATATTCTGTTGATATTTGTACTAGAGTAAATTTAGAGTCATTCAAGATTAATCTCGATATCATTAGTATCTGGCCCATAATATTTAATTCTGAAAGAACTACCCTTGTGTAGTTGGGTTCTGTACCTTTAATAATTGTGTAGATTATTATTATTACTTCACAAGGTACAGATTTTCTCATCCCCAAAGCACCATGTCATGACTAGTTGCACCTGCACAAATTCCCCTTTTCATACTTATTAAAGGAATAGGGACCCTCATTCTACTATGGATCTTGGGTGCTTCCAGGTGAGGCTTTTATGACCCTGCCTCATTCATGGAATTTTATGGAGATTACAATGTCTTCCACGCATAACATTCCCATACTTTCCTACCACTTTTTATATCTCTTTCTTTACTCCAGGAAATTGGTTAAGGAAAAGAAGTTGGAATTGCTCAACAATCCTTTCTTGATTGTTAGCGCTAGGAGCCCTCCATCTGGAAGCACAGAGAGACATAGACTTTAATCTGTATTTTGTTCATTTGTAAAATTATGCATGGGTTATTAGATATATAATTGGTGTATATTGCACTTATTACAGCATCCTTCATTAAATATTGATCAGTTTATTTAGAGAATCCCATTACAGTCTCATTGTGCTTGGACGCATGTAAGCAAATGACCTCATTTTGTAATGTGAGAATCATTTTGCAAAAACCTACTGCTCTATTTAGGAATTCTTACTAAAATTCCTACTAAAGACAGAAAGTCACTGAAATCAAAGGCATAAAAACGGGAATTTAAGAGATAATCTGTAAGAGAAAACATATAGAGGCCAACGAAACTTCACATCTGATGGATTTTTCCCCTGCATGGAGATTATGAGGGCTACTGCGCACACACTGGAGTCAGTAGGACTCAACCAGCCTATAAACATTTGCAAGATTGCCATCCACCTTTGTGTAGGAACAAATAAAGCCCTGAACAACTTGGGACGACGTTACCTGGCATATTGCCTTCCCTGATATAGTCCAGTGCAATAGCTAAGATCATTAGAGGAGTCCTTGCTGCTTGTACCGCAACCATTGCTGTCCAGTGGCAACCTGGAAGTGCCCACTTCATGGAATGCCCTCGCCCTGGTATTCAGGAGGCACCAACTGTGGCTTGCTTTAGGCACCAGTTGAAGACCTCTCTCTTCCCAATCAATCAATCAGTCAATCAACTTATTACGGTCATGGACCAGCAGATCTCTTCCCAGGCCGTCCCTGACTGATTCTGCTGCCCAGTTTAATTACTGTTGTTTTATGTTAAATGTTTTCACTATTTAAACTGTTTGCATTTTAATTTTTGTATTGTAAACTAAGATATATTTTATTTATGGTAAGCAATCTATAACTGAATAAAGAAACACACACTGACCCAGTTTGCACAATTGTAATGTGGTTAACAAGCCACAGTGGCTTATTTCCCCCACCGCACATGCTTGAGGGGACAGCAACCCTCAAATAACCCATGGGCTGTTGTTGGGTTATTTGAAGGTTGCTGCCTGCTCCTCCAAACAAGACATGCCACCTGGGTTCAGATGACACAGCAAGGAAAATCTGGCCAGCATGCAACCAGCAAGCACGGTGTGGGAAATAAGCCACCATGGCTTATTTTCCTTGCTGCGATTATGCAAACTGGCCCGCTATGGGTTGTATCCAATGTTAGTCCTGCCAAATATAGACCTATTGAAATGAATGGGACTTAGACTAACACTGGATACAACCCTATAATCCTTACTTGTGAAGTGAGGCACGATTATTTATTTTATAAGAACCAGGTCCCCACCCCACTCCTAGCCTTTCCACAATTTCCAGTCTACAATTTTCTTCCACCTTGAATTGTCTAAAACATTTCCCTGGGGAAAAGAACTGTTTCCCTAATTGGGTACTATCTGTAAATTCTATGTGCCTTCTTATTTTGTAACATTCATAATCCACCATTGATTCAATTTAATAGAAACCATTTCCATTGACTAGCAAAGGCTGTGTATCAAGCCTCCATATGACTTGGATGTAGCCATGGTCAACCTGTTTGTTATGCAACATGCATAGTTCTGATTCTTGAAATTCATTTATTCTCAGCTCTCTGAAATCAAGGAACAAGCCTTGACAGTAACTAAAAGCATTAACCATCCTAAGCACAAATGCATTTGCAGATGAAAATTCACTAAAGGTCAGCATGTAGCTGTCATTGTTGTCCAACCTCCCCAGGTGTCCAACATGTCCCATTCTTTGGCATATCTTGAAGATTGGGGGCATTTTTCACTCCAGTGGTCTTTACCTCTATTCAGAATAGCTTTAAGAGCCTTTGTGTATTATCTTGCATAGGGCTAAAATACTGCAATCAAAGTATTATTTTAACTTCCAGTTCAACACATGCAAAAAGCTCCAGCATTTTACCCTTTTCACGAAAACACAGAGGACAAATTACCCCAACGAATCCACTTTTTGCTTTCCATTCCCACAATATATTTTTCTAACTGGTGGAATAAATCCAACTGATATCAGTAAAGGAAGGTTATTCCAGACTGGCAAAAATTATTAAATGTATTTTTCTTGCCATTTATGCACTGTTTCTAATAGTTCACTTCTATTTCAAGGCCTTAATTGCCACCATTTAACAAAATCAGTTTCCATCCTCTGCATCGTAACAGCTCTTCCTCCTAACCTGCAGAAAGTGTTTGCCACTGAGAGAATCAGGCTGCAATTTTATACACACGTACTTGAGAGCAAGCCCCATTGAACACGGTGGGGCTCACTTCTGAGTAAACATGCAAAGGATTGTGCTGTTAAATATTATTTTATTTTCAATTACATCTCTTGGTACCCAATGTTAATTCTGAAAGGGACTCCTTCTGGTCCAAGACTCATAACATAGTGCACCATACTGTAACCTTTTTTAAAAAGAAAAATCAAGCTGGGAAGATGAAGCTGGAGCAGACCTTGCCTACTCTTACCCCTTATAACACTGAGTAGAAGAAGCTTCTCTCTCAATCAAGCTAAGGCAACGAGGAATAAAGATGAACATTCACTCATCTCCCTCCGCATCCAACAAAGCAATAGCTTCAACCTGGAGTCAACTGCTTGAAAAAACACTTGCCACCTGCTAAGATGGGCTCTGGGGTCCAATAGCTCTATCCTGTCAATAGAGCTAACCCAGCAGAACTGGGATCCAAAAGCAGTTCTCTTGTGCCACTTCTGGAACAACCGCATGGAAAACCCACTTGGCCCAGGTCCTATCTAAGAAGTACAGGCTATGAAAATCCAAAGCCACATGAACAGGGAGCCCATGCAGTGGCGAGGGGCCATGTGGATATGGGAAGAAGGCCGGATATGGCCCATAGTCTTGTTAAAGATGTAGGCTCCAAGCCATTTAAGGCCCTTATAAGACAAAACCAGAACCTTAAATTGTGGTCACAGGACTATATCAGCAGCCAGTGCAGATTCTGCACTGTAGAAGATGCAGAATCTTCACTTGGAAGTAATATGCTTCCAAGTGACACCTATCAGGAGATTAATTGCTACGTTCTGCACTAGTCAAACATTCCAAACTGTCCTCAAGAACAACCCCACATACAGTACATTACAGTAGTCCAGCATTGACACTACCAAGGCATGAATAAGGCTTATCAAGTTAATAAGAGTGCTTGTTGTCATCAGTATGAAGAGCCAATCTGAAATGAGGCCACAAATAGCAACAAAGATTAACATTGAGTGGCACAAATTAATTCACTATCTACACAATAAAACTCGAAGATTTATTATGGACCCTCAGGGCTCCTTCCAACATTACCAGTCATGGCGGGGTGTTGGTGGGGGAGAGATTGATCCTGAAAGTCATTACCATGAAATCATAAACATATACAGAATGCATGTACATTATATAAGCTGTGCAAAACAAACAAAAAAGGACACAATCCTTACATTCCATGCCTTAGTTCTCATTGACATGAAAGAGCTGTGCCTGGGTTGTATTACTTCAGACTGCAGGTAGGGGGCTCACATGACAATGTTCTTCCATAGCAGCAGCAGCAGCAGCAGCAGCAGCAGCAACAACAACAATATCATCATCATCATCATCATCATCATCATCATCATCATCATCATCCCTTCTCCCTGACATGCTAGTTTTCTCTGTTCATGGAAGGATACACAGCTGTGTCATTCACAGAAACAGACACACAACAAAGCCTCCCTCTCTCTCTCTCTCTCTCTCTTTTTAACATCCTGAGTTGTTTGTGGTGTTGCTTCCTTGATCTAAAGGGTGGAAGCTCCCACAAGGCAGGGGGTCAGCAATGTAGCTGGGGGAAGGGAAGGCAGTGATTAGAGAACAATGCAACCTGATTTTAGCAGACATGCCAGTAACTCCACCAATATCCAGGGCCAGCTCATAATGGATTGACCCTTGCACCAGCATCTCCTGCTGTCTGTCAGTCAGCCTCTTCTCTGCTCTGGTTCCCCCACCCCCACCCCTTTGCATTGTGGCAAGGGCTTACAGCAGCAGAGGCTTAGTTTTGTTATAAATTGCTCTTCCGCCCACCCGGGCCCTCAAAATGATATACACGTTAAAATACAGTAACACAATAAAATCTCAACAGAATAAAACAGAAACAAAACATTCTTTAGAATGGTTCAAAAACAGTATTAAAATCCATCAAAGGCCTGGCGAAACAGTACAGCCAACCTGACCTCCCTCAGGAAGGAGTTCCATAGCTGCTACAGAAGAGACCCTGTCTCTTTACCCTTGGTGGTGGGACATACAACAGACCCTCTGATGAAAACTGCAAATCATATTTATGGTTAGTGAGAAGCATTAGCTGCTGTTGCTGGAGAGCTTGGGAAATTGAGCTCCCAATGCCTCCTCAATCAAGACTTTGAACTCCATTTACCAAGCTCCTCATGGCCATGGTCATTCCTGACTGTGTCCAGGCCTTAATTCTGCAGCTGCTACTGCAAGCCTTTGTAGCAGGGCTCTCCAACCTTGGGTCCCCAGATGTTGCTGGACTACGGCTCCCAGAATCCCTTGCCATTAGCCATGCTGGCTGGGTATGCTGGGAACTGTAGGCCAGCAACATCTGGGGACCCAAGGTTGGAGAGCCCTGCTTTGTAGAGTGGAGGAGTCTGATGGCAGGCAAGGTTTGAAATTGAAGCAGCAATGACAGATTCATCATCTTGAAGGAATAGGTGCTTGCATTGTCAGACGTATCCATTGCTTTTAGAGAAAGATGGTACTCCCACTGCCTCTTGGTTCAATTCTTTGCAATAGCAAGGGAGAGGCAAGGGAGAGTGTGGCGTAACCCCACAATTCAGTTCCCTGGTGTATGTCTGCATTAGTATGTTTAGTGTGTCTAGAATGTTGAACTGAGTGGGTGTGGTTTGTGATGTCTTGGAAAGGGGGGAGGAATATATAAGGAGTGTTTGAGTGATGTCAGAGTTAGTTGAGTGAGTTAGTGGGTTAGTTGAGTGAGTTAGTGTGTTAGGTTAGAGTGTCTGTGTTGGGAGTGTTAGAGAGTTGCGTTAGTTGGGTTATTCGTGTCTTGTCAGGAGTTTTGAGAGGAATCAGTGCTTGTCTGAAGAGTGAAAGTATTTGGATTTATAGGGACTTAGGTTAATTACAAAGTGTTTGGGGTAGGCAGGTTTAAAGTTATTTTCTGGAACTAAGATTTTGAGAATTAAAATAAACTTTTTTGTTTGTTTGTTTGCTACCCAAATCCTATGTGTCAGCTTGGTGTTATTAACCTGTATTACTTTTAAATCCACACACACACACACACACCTTTGTACCCACAGTATCATAAATTTGAGCTAGATCCTTAATAACCAGTATTAATCTTTTCCCTCATTAGTAGGGGAAAGGTTTCATTTGACCCTCCCCTCAGGTTTTTAAGTGTTGATGCTTAGCCTGAGAAGGGTTTATGCGCCTGGTCCTAAGTGTAAGGGACCGTGTCGTCGCAGAGAGGTCATCTTTATGGCCTCCAGCTTGGACACTCATTTGGAGTGTGCATCCATGCAGTGCCAGCTCCAGGTTTTTGAGGGCCCTTGGACAAGCCATCCTCAATGGGGGCCCTCCCTCTAGAGCTAGGGGGTTGCTCTGCTAATCTAACCTTCTTTCTGTAAACCTTTATACCATAAAATAAAGCTAAGTCATTAGGAACCTAGGAAACTGCCTTCTACTGAGCCAGACCATGGATCCATCTAGCCCAGTATTGTCAACACTGTATTGTCGACATATTGTATTTGCTTGCAATATGGGCTGGGGAGTTAATTGCCCCACTTTGTTGAAGTATAGTGCATTATTTACTATGTGTGCACCACATCCCTGCAAAAAGATTTCTATATTTTTGGGTTTATTGGACACATATGCACTCATGCGAATTCACACAAGTGTGAATGAGGACATGCAGTAACAGTAGATAATCAATCAATCACTCCCTCTTGGAAAATCCATTGTTGGACATTAAAACACCCTGAATCAACTTCCCCTTAAATATGTCATGTACACTTTCTCTGTATTATCCATGAGCAATGGACATACTCATCACTGATATTTATACCCTGCAACCTAACTATATTTGCTAGATGAACAATGTCAAGTTTATTTTATTTTATTTATTTAAAGCATAAACATTAGTATCTTACTATAGAAAAAAAAATATCACTGAAGACTGATGGTATAATACATTAACTACTTAAAACTGTGTAGGTGCAATTAAAATATACTAGCATCATTGCTTTCCATATAGGACATGAAGTCCAATCCAACAGGCTTTGGATATAGCAATGCAACCAGTGAGTTGTGGCACGACATTTAGTGTGCAATCCTATTGAGATGATTGTCAGCCTCCAAACTCGGAGGCGGACAATCATCCTATGCAGAGTGGGAGGAGCGCCAGAGGCGGTCTTTGCCTCCCCAGTCCTCCTGCTCTGCATTTTCACTAGATGGCTGTTTTCAGGCTGTCTAGCTGGGGTGCTTCAGAGGGGGAAAGAAGGAGGCTGCAGATCTCATACCCTGGCTTCTGCAGTCTCCTCCCTTCCCCGCCCACCAGAATGTCCCCTTTACCCCTCTCCATGTTTGCTTTCCTGGAGAGGCAGCCAGTGCAGTTCTAGGGGGCCATAGGATTGCCCCATCCATATCTGATCCCATTTCTGGCAAGTGGAGCAGAGCCTACTGGCTGATAGCTATGTTGGGGCCAAGTTGTGCTTTCTCATGGGTGCTAAGGCCCATAATACCGACATTATGCTCAGCTCTCCCAATGTAGCAGTTCATAAGAGCATGAACCATAAATCAAATTAAGTGCAAATATCCCAGCTGAAGTCACTTGTAGATAATCGTGTCCTGAGGCTTTCAGCAGCTTTTTAAAATACTTCTGTGAACTGGTATAATGTAAGTAGATATATCCTGAAGATTGGAGTAATTTCACCTAATTGTCTGTTCTCATTCCAGGAACATGTTAGTCTGAATGCCATTAGGCTGTGTTACATATGATCTTGAAGGTATATGACATATGGTGGTGAGCAGGTGGCATTGGAGGAGAGGTATTAACTATGTATATATGAAATCACAACAGGAATAAATATTTAATTTCATGTGCTGCAAAGCCAAGTAAGGTCTTTCATGATAGTGGACTCTAATGCATATGTAAATTAATTAGAATTCCTGACAGTCATTGCACCAATTATTATTTCATAAAGAAACACAATCATTTTAAACCAATATTGACTTTCCCCACCCCAAATGAAACTGTAGCTTTGAAAATGTAGCTGAGTACAGGGAAGGCTCTCACCCAGGCAGAACTAGAATATTTTCAAAGTGAATTATAAAGTGCATATGTTAATCACCCTAGTATATATTAACCATATTTGAATGAATCAAGAGTCACAGGAGCACCAAGAACCCACTCACCACACATGCTTCAGTAATGTAAGCAGTAGCATGACATGGGGATTATGTAGATAGCTAACTGAATGGAGCACTCACTAAGAGACCTCCTTTTTAGCATGGGTAAAGATCACATTAGAAGGCTCACTTTTTAATACTGGCCTTCCAGTGCACTTCCCAAGCACACACCCACACTAATTCCTAAAACTAATTCCTACATTCTATTTTTGCAGTTTCCCGAGCATGTTGGCATCAAAGACAATTAACTGACCAACTGGCTATTAGACTTGCAAGAAGCCCTTCTAGGAAGCTTAAATCTAAGCAACATGACAATGACAGCATCTGTGTGCAAAGGAGCACAACGTTCTTGAGTGAAACCAAGATTATGGCCACGTTCAAAGGAATCTCTCAAGGATCATAGGCACAAAGTTGTCTAGACTAGACCAGTTATCAGAAAAGGGGCGCACGGATGCACATGCAGACACTCACAAAATATTCTCTAAAAGGGGAGGCCCTACCAGTATGCAACAATATTTTGCTCGAGTGTCTACTCTTCCTCACTGTCTATCAATTTTTCTACAGACTGTAGTATTAGCTCCACCACTTTTGAGTCTGGTTAATTTTTTAATTTTTTTTAAAGAAAACAATCTGAGTGCATTCTTTACATTTGCTAGACGGATTGGCTGGTTCTTCTAATCTTAAAACTAGTGTTATAATAGTTACAGTGCAATCCTATACATGTTTACTCAAATGTTCAATTAAATTTACTCCCAGTTAAGTGTGCGTAGGGTGGTAACCTTAATTGATTAATCAGTTAGATTAAACAATTACAAACCTTTTGATCAACTGAAAAGCTTTTTTTTTTTAAAAAAAAATTAAATTATATTATGGTTTGGTTTGGTTGAAATTTTATTGTAAAATTTCAACAAAACAAAACCATAAAAAGGAAAAGAAAAAAAAAGGTAATTACATAAATTTGAATATATCAGTTTCAATACATGTATATGAAGTGTGTGTGTGTGTGTGTGTATGAAAATACAGCTTTCTAAGAATCATACATAAGCTTCAACAAACACAGACCAAATGTCCATATTTGTATCCATTCACAAGTGGCATCTATATACCACCTGTTCAAATTGACTGAAAAGTGCACCCAAGTAGGATATCATAGGATCATAGAGTTGGAAGGGGCCTACAAGGCCATCGAGTCCAACCCCCTGCTCAATGCAGGAAACTAGAGGAGGGGTCTCCCATCCAAGTAATAACCAGGCCTGACCCTGCTTAGCTTTCCACACTCAGACAAGCTGAGCCAGCATGAGCCACAGGTAGTATAAGCTGAGTGATCTTTCACTGAAACCCAATGGGGAGCTCACCTAGATGCTAAAATCATAAGGGCACAGGACCCAGGTTCAAGCCACAGTCATGGAAAGAGTTGCCATAGAGCAGAAGACTTCAAAGACATATGAACGCAGCAGTACTGGATGGGTATGCACACAGTCCAATGTTATGTATAGAACCAGAGCCTACTTTTCACAAATCCTTCATGCAGTAAATAAATAATTGCCTTTGTTTGTCAAATGGATAAAGTGAGGGATAAAACAATGACTAAAGCCTGGTTTAAGGAAACAGGCTGGAAGGCAAGTGGTGGTGGTGGTTTGCTAATGTGATATGGTTAAAGTTCTGAACTTTCTGATCTGTCATTGACAGCAGTGAGGGGAGATGTTACAACATGTGTCCCCAGATTTGAAGGAAAGTGATCCTGTGAGTGGCATAAACATGATTCCTTCCCCCTCCATCATCACCTGCACCTGTTAGCTGGGGAAGTAACCATATCAATCAGTCAGCCCACATGATTTCTTCCCTTAAAATATTAGCCTGGTGTGGTGTGCAAAGCAAGTACATAGCTGCAGCTCACACACTACCCAGGCAATATATGAGCTGGGTACAAGTCACTTCCAGGAGGAAAAGATAAGAAGATGGGAACAGTCCTGACTATCAGCCCTCCCACCCAAACCGCAGTCTTCAATTGTTTTCCCTTATGCAAGTTCTGTTCAATTACCGTAAGTGGCATACCCGTTGAACCAAAAGGATGCAAAATGGAACATTTTGGTGTGTTAGTAGCTACAGGGATTTTTTAATATCTGAAAAAGGTTGGTTATACATTCTAAGTATGATTCAGGACTATTTGCACATACAAATCATTTTATTAAAAACAGGATTTCTAATCATGTGTATCCTTGCATTTCTGAAGGAGTGCACTCTGAACATGGAATATGAGTTTGCTAATGTAATTACCAAAGACTAGGACGTTTTGTCTCTAGCTTTATAATACTGGAAGAACAAAAGAGTGGAAACTTAGAAAACTGAAATCCCCTAGTAACATGGACCAATGGCATGACTGATTTTTAGTGAGTTTTCCAGAATCACTCAGTATCTCATAATGTCAGGCATGAGGTTAGCAAAATTAGGAAGTCAAGTCACACAAAAGGAGAGAGCTGCAGTACTTCTTCACGGATGAGAAGAAGAATGAGGGTCAGGACCTTCAAACAGCACAAGAAAAGAATCAGTTCATTGAATGCAAAATAGGTACAGATTTTCTACCTCCCAAAGGTCAAATGATAAATAGAACAACTTCACAGTCACAAGTTGCCTACGATAAACAGTATCCAGTTAATGAACACCATTATGGACTCACCACTACACTGGCTCAGTGGATTCGTAGCCTTGGAGAGTTTATTACAAACTTCTATTAGACTGACCATTGTTCTGTGACATTTTGTTCATGCCTCTCTTCATTTGCACTCATCCATTCCTGTGTGTATGCATGGGAGCAAATGACTTAACCCGTAGCAATCCTAAATAAATTTCCCATTTACACATCAAAGTTCCACTCCATTCTTTTCTCCTTAGCTAGCCAACAACTTTACTTTGCAGTTCAGCTCCATTTGATATGGCAATCAACATTCTATAAAGGGTGGCAAGTATCAACATTCTATCAAAGTTGTTTTGGATCTCCTGAAGACCTTTATCATTTTGATTTCCAATTCTGAACTCTAGGTATGATACATATTATAATTCATCCTGAAATCCCCTTATATGACAAACACTGGTGCCAACTTGTGTTGCTAGTTACTTCTACATGATGAAGCCAAGGCATACTAGAGTGTCATAGGAGTCATGGAGATCCACTGAGAGGCTGCCACCAGGAGGTGTTGTGGGGTGGGGGGAGATGCAGTACAGAACGCAAAATGTATGTTACTTCCAAGTGAGGAGGTTGAATCCAAAAACTGGTGGATGTGGATCCTCTTAGAAAAATAATTTGGCTACATGATACATCCCGTTACTCTGGATACACATATCCATCTCTCATGGTTAAATGTACATTTAAAGGATTTACAGACACTGAACAGCAAAACAATCATTCTCTCTTTGCAATATTTGAAGGTGCCTTCTAGGTACAAATAGCCCGCAAAACCTTTGTTCACCCTCCAAAACCACTTTGTGATATTTCGGCCATCATTCAGAGGGCTCTTACCTTAAGAATACCTTTCTTCTTACATAATATATGCTCACTTGACCTAAAGAGTCACCCTGTGGACTGCAACAGATGGGCAACCTACTACACAAGCTTGGATAATGTTTTCCAAAGGTTTTTCTTCAAAGGTCTTTCATAGGTTAATCTTCCACTCACTTAGGTCACTCTAAACTATCACAGTCAAGAGTTGTTGGGGTGTGGGGGATGACGACAGGGCTATTAGTTTACTATGCTCCTTTACAAAAAGGAAAGGGGCATACCATTTATTTATTTGTATTCATTTAAATCCCTTTAATAAGGTTTGAAAAACATTTCATATCATTTTTAATAATGATGAAAAACATTACATCATATCAGATCACAGGGTGGTATACAGCATAAAACAGATACAAACAACATGTGTCTATTTGGCATCAAGTCTTAAAATGAAAGTAAATTCAGTGTCCAAAAGGCATTGTGGCATCTATGAACAAGATTAAAGCTGCAATCCTACTGCACTCAGTGGGTTCATTACTTAGGAACATAGGAAGCTGCCTTGAACAGAGTCAGAGCACTGGTTCACCTGGCCCAGTACTGTTGACACTGGCTGGCAGTGGCTCTCCAGGGTTTTTCCAGCCCTACCAGGAGATGCCAGAGATTGAACCTGGGACCTTCTACATACAAAGCAGGGGCTGAACCCCTGAACTACAGCCCTTCCTCACTTCTGAGTAAACATGTATAGGATTGCACTGTAAAGGACCCAGCACAGCTATTTACATACTTGTAATATTCTATGAATGAGATACGATAAAACTGGCATGAATCATTATTGAGAATATTTACATGAGCAGTGCATGTAAATATTCACTGCTGAATATTTACATGCACTGCTGACTATATCTGAATTATTTATTTCATTTATATCCCACCATTCCTTTATCATGGAACCAAGGCAACATGCATAGGGTTTCCAGGGAGTCTTCGATTTAGGAACTGACCAGATACAGACTTGAGTAGCTTTAGTAAGGTTTCTATATCACATGTTTTCAGCCCATGCCCTGGGATTCTCAGACCATGCCTTGGAATTAGAAGTTGGGACAGGGGGAATCCTTATTCTCAATTCTGCATTTTCTATTGATGTTTTACTGCATGCTTTATATTCCTTTATAATCTAGCTTTGTTACGCTTCTGGCCATTAAGCCTCTGACAGTGATTGGCTGAGCTAGTGTGATGACTCTGAATGTTCAGTTGCTTGTGGAACAAAGTCATTTGCAGTCCAGCTTCTGAGAGGGAGAGGGGAATTACCCATTTAAGTACAATTAAAATGTCACACAAGGGATGGCTAAGGAATGGAAAGAGGTCTCAGAAGGCAGAGAGCCCAGAGGCAAGGAGGATGAAGGAAAGGTATGTAGAAGGCACTAGGATGAGAAAGAGGAACCTGAAAGAAAGCAGAGGGAACAAGGCTTGCTACTGCACAGAAAGGAGGCAGGGAACTGAAGCAAGAAATGGCTAAATAGAGAGGAGTCTCTGAAAAAACAAAGCACCTAAGAAATGCTATAGGGGGAGGAAGAGAAGAGGAGTGCTAGGGTGGCTAAGGGAGCTGGAATAAAGTAAGCAAGAGGGACCTGAAGAGCACGAACCTGGGGAAACAAAGAGTTGCAGAAAAAAATGAGTTAAGAAGAAAATAGGACTGGCAAAAAACTGAGCAGGAAATCCTGCAGGAATAATCCTGGCACTATAGGGACACCATCTTCTTTCTGTTCCTGATGCTACACTAAAATGTGATGGTATTGGGGAAACCATTTATAAGCCAGTTTGAGAGCCCCTTGGAGCTATAAAGGGAGGTATAAGTATTCTAAATAAATACATAAATGGTGCATTGGGCCTAGAGACAAGAGGAGCTATGATTATTGGCAAGAAGAAGGTGGACAGGCTGGGATTCTAGGCCAGGAAGATAAGGAGACGTAGGGGTACCACTACTACCTCAAGAGTCTAGACCCTAGAAGGAAAATTCTGCTTGGCTTGGACTGTCGCTGCAGCCTTCTGACCTGGGTACCCCAAGGGAACCTATAAAGACCACACAAAAAAAGCTGTGGGTGGTGCTGAATTTTCCATCTTGGTTTGAACTAAACCAACCAATTATTTGGCTGCACGCTTCTGGTGTATTATACAGTAATCCATGTTTTATTATATTTTATTATTAACTCATCCACATGGGTGAAAAGGTGCAAGTTTTGCAACAACAACAAAAAGCTTTAGTCAGAGATCATACCTCATTATACATTCAAATGAGAAATGCCCATATTATGATAAAGTCATCCTTTCAAGATCATTGGGGGGTGGAATCTTCAGACTGAGAAAGAATGAAATCACAATTTTTTAGTGATTCAGATATTTGTACCAAGAGAAAGAAATTATTATTATTATTATTATTATTATTATTATTATTATTATTATTATTATTACATTTATACCCTGCCTTTTTTCCTCATGCAAGCAACCCAAGGCGGCTTACATAATCCTCATCCTCCTCTACATTTTATCCTCACAACAACCCTGTGAGGTAGGTTAGGCTGAGAGTCAGTGACTGGCCCAAAGTCACCCAGTGAGCTTCATGGCTGAGTGGGGACTAGAACCCGGATCTCCTGAGTCCCAGTCCAACACTCTCACCACTACGCCACACTGGCTTGTAATGCATAGTCTCCAATTGCCATGAAAATGCTGGGACATCAAGAAAACCCTTAAGCCATCATGGGTTCTCACTTTGTCACGCAGAGTCCCGAATTCCCAGCTACTTTAAGCTGCTCTTAAAGGGGCCATAGGCAAAATTTCACCTAAGCTTGCAGTTTTAGCTTAGCTGCAGTTGAATATTGCCCATGGCCCTTTTAAGAGTAGCTCTGCTTAGGCTCAAACAGCCACAGGGTCACCACAGAGAGACAGATGCTGCTAAGCTGGGAGGGCCAGGTGAAGATGTGTGCGCGTGCACACACATGCTCTACCTGCTGCCTCTGCTGCACGTTGCTGTGGGGAAGGGATTAGCTGGGTGAAAAGAAAAGGAGGTGGAGGCTGCACCTGCTGGCCTGGACCAAGCAAGAGGTGAATGAAGGAATTTATTTATCACATGATTCCTATCTTTATATTACCAAAGATTTTATTTCCTAACAGAGCTGACTGTGTGCCTCTAACAGGTGAGATACAGTGTCAGAAGGAGAAACTTCCCCTTCTCTCTGAAGCTCCGTGTTTGGGGGTGGGGGTAAGCTTCACCTGTTGAATTTGTGCCAATCCTGACAATTTTAAAACAAAAAGAAAGAGATTGCCCTGCAAGCACTGACACCCCCGCCCCCATGAAAAACACCAGATATCAACAATTAAGGGTTTAAGTAAGGTAAAAAAAAAAATTACAAAAGCCACTTATAAAATATTATCAAATAATATATAATATAATAATGTAATAATTATAACATATTATATAATAATATAATTCTGGAAAAGTCATCCTAGCACTGGTGGTGCTGCTGCTACCTCTTCTTCTAGCAAGGAGCAGCATTTCACAATTATCCCTCAATTACACGATACTTCTTCACACAATGCATAATCAGTTTGCTGCCACAAGATGTGATGGTCAGTGTTGTGGATTGCTTTAAAACATGGAGCTTCAGTGTATAATACTGGATATATGTGCTCAAATGCAAGATATATGAATTGTGGGAAGGAAAAATATTTATTAACCTCTAACCATGAATTTTTTAAAAAGAATAAATGTTGAGATATTTTGCCCTGGGCAGCAAATTGGGTGGAAAGGTGGGATATAAAATAATAGTTTATATGGAACTGTTATCAAAGTAGTATCTTTTCTCATAATGTGCTGAACATAGTGCTAATTGCTCCAATCCTGCAGAAATCTTATGGAGTATGTTCCATTGAACTCGGGGGCCAAAGGAGACATTACTGTACTTTAAATCTGTGTATAGCAGCTGTGTCTTCCCCCCCCCCCGCTATTTTTACTCTACAGTAGGTGCAGTATGCCTGATCTGAAGGCGCGTGAGTGACAGCAGAGCCCCGTGTGTGCGAGATGGGAGATTAAAAATCCTGTTCATGTGTAGAGGCCCATTTATCCACACACAGAAATCCAGATCTTTCTCCCCCTCTCTCTGCGCAGCGTGCAGTGTTTCGGTTGCAATCAGCCAGCCAGCTTTCCAGCCTGTAATCCGACTCTAGCAGCCAGCTCCCCCGTTTGCAGATAGCAAGGAAAAAACTCTGTAACTCCACAGGTCTATTCTACCTGTTTATTTACTTAGCAAAGTAATATTCTACAGAGTATACATTTCCTAGTTACAGTCCATGTGCAGAGTACAATGCATAGCAAGCATTTATTCCAGTGGAGCAAGTTGAGCTTTACCCCACCTCAGCAAAGACGCTACATTGTTGCATAAGTCCAGCAAGCAATAGTCAGAAGAAAAGAGTGAAGAGAGAGAACAGTCCTGCTCCTCTCTAAAATGGCTCCAGACAGACAACAAGTTAATACGTCACCAGAACATACAAACCATGTGACCAGCTCATACTGTTTCCCACACACTCTAGTAACCCCTGCGAAAACACGAGATTCTAGAGAGACACAACAAACTTGTTTACCGCCATTCTGTTCCTTCCATGTTGTAAACAATGTGCTCCAGCTTGTGAATGTGATACATATCACAACATGATCTGGAATGGGATTCTAGTGTGGGGTGATAGAGGGGCTTTTAAGATCTAGACTGGGCCTCTGGAGCCTACTCTAGAGTAAAAATGAAAACAAAAAGTACATAGCTGCTAGACACAGATTGAAAGCAATGGCTGTTTTGGCCTCAATGGGGCTTACATCTGAGTAGATGTATATAGGATTGAACTATTAGTAACATAGTGGAAGGCCTGCTCAAGCAGAATAGCTATTCCATGCACCCAAATGTGCTATGTTCCATGCACATGGGAAGGAAAGGTGGATCTGTCGTCAGAGCATATTTGTTGACACAGGACTGCGCAAGGGAAAGACACTTGCAAGAAGTACAAACAAGTGCAGAATTATTTATTTATTTACTTACATGTATATACCAACTCATCTGGTAAAATGCCATCAAGGTGGTGCATCACAAGAATGTGGGTGTGCATGCATTTTAGCCAATGTGATCCCCATTAGCACTACACTGTGCAGCTGATGATAGGTTTTCTCATCCAAACCATCATGAAATGTGACTGTGATGATTACCCACATGTGCAGTTACTATCCATGCATGTAGAATTGGCATGCACATAACTGTGGCATCCACAGCTGGAAGTCAACAATGACTCGAAACAATGGTGAGAGACCATGGTAGTGATAATGCTATGTAAAAAAATAGAGAGTCATCATTAAAGCAGCAGGATTAAGGATGCAATCTACAATGCTCCCTTTTCTCAGGCTGCTATCTCCTAGCCCATCAACAACCTAATTGCTTCCCCAGAGAAAATGTGGTCAGACAAAGTCCATGTCCATTGGCAAAAATCCTTTTGATAACAGACTTAATCTGATATTCCTTCCAGCAGCTTTCTTACTCTATCCCACATAAAAGGCAGGCACCAACACATTGTGTGTGGGCCACACTGCATGCTTTAATTTAGCTACAGCCATTACCAAAAAATTTGCCAGGCTGGGGAGCATGATGATGGGTGGTGTGGCCTGAACCAGCAATAAACGTAATTTGTACAAGCCTTCTGTTTAAGGCAGGATGTTTTAAGTACGGTATGATGTTAAAATTGGATACTCTGTTGCAGCCTTCCCCAACCTAGTGCCCTCCAGATGTTTTCGACTTCAACTCCCATCAGCCCCATGCAGCATGGCCAATGGTCAGGAATTCTGGGAGTTGTAGTCCAAAACATCTAGAGGGCTCCAGGTTGGAGAGGGCTACTCTATTGTCTAAATTCTGCTGCCTTTTTTGGCCATGCTACATCTATAAAGTATAACTGGTTTGTACCTACTCTTTATTTAAGGGTATACCATTCTGCAGAATGCTTTATTGTTTGATTGATATATTGGCAAGCCTGTTTGCTTGATAATGTCACTTTTTGCTCTTTTGTATTTTTTTAATCTCTCATCTGTGATTATTATATGTGTTATATTACAGACTATTATGTCATTTATTTTTTTAGAAATTTATATAAAATATTGAAATATGAACCAATCCTTCTGTTTCGATGTAGCCCTAAACAGGCATAAACAGCAGAGTCTTGATCTCAGGGTCAAAACAAGTTGGGCTCTTTGCCCTAAAGGTACATTTGGGGTAGCTGAAAAATGGGCAGAATGTAACCCTGGAATGTACAGCCCAGCCCAGAGCCAGAGAGGAATAGTTATCTACATGAAGGCATATAGGATAAAACACACAGAAAAGAAATTAGTACAGTAATACCTTGGATTGCAAATAACTTGGTCTGAGAGCGTTTTGCAAGACAAGCAAAAAAAATTAATTTTTTTTTTACTTGATAAACAAACAAGGTCTTGCAAGACAAGTAGTGTAGGAATGTAACCGCTCGCCTCGAGTGGGCGTAGCGGGCCGAAATCTGCCCCGCTCACGTCCGCCAGAGACTCGCTTTGATATAAGAGTGTTTTGGATTACAAGCACGGTTCCGGAACCAGGGCTTTTTTTCTGGCGGAACGCACCGGAACGGTGTTCCGCCACCTATTTTCAGTCAGTGTCCGTAATTACTCAGTGCTGTGCGGGAGATCGCAGGGGGTGCAGAAACAATCCCGCGATTCTTCGCCCCCTCCCCCCCCCACCGGACGACGACGCCCCTTCCTCGAGGCACCTCCTCCCCTCTCCTCTTCTCGCCTCAGCCTCTTCTCACCGCTGGCCTGGATTGGACGGGGCGATCAGGCCGCGAGACCCCTCTGGGCCTCCAGGTAGGAGGGAGGGAAGCATCGTCTCCCCAGGGTGCCCACGCCCAGCCCCTGCCCCACGCCCGCCCGGATTCAGGAGATATCGGAGCGCTGCTCCCCCGAGCGGTGGGACGGGCTGCAGGCGGCCCCGGGAGAGGCCACGCTGGTGGCCGCGTTGCCCCTGCTGCCCGCCTCCCCGCCCGGTGCGGCGGCCGCGCTCAGGCCCAGGCCGGGCGCGGCGGCCCCAGGGCGTGCGGAGGCGCCTGGCGGTCTGCTTGGCTGACCAAGCCCCGAGTCCCGAGTCGCTTGCCTTGGGGCCGCCAAGTAGAGGCCTCGCAGCTCCTCCGTTGGGCGGTGGGAAGGGGCTGGCCTTTTAGGTCCCGGTCCGGGGCGGCGTTCCTGCGGTGGCCGAGGGAGGGCGAGGCCTTCAGGGACCTCCTGGTGCCCCTCGGCTGTGTGGGACTGCAACCCCCATCATCCCCAGGCAGCCCGGAAGCTGTGGCCCAACCCAACTGGAGGGCGCCGGGTTGGGGAAGGCTGTTCTAAGGGACTACAGCTCCCAGCATCCCTGGCTGAGGAACCTCAGGATGCACACTGACGTCTGCTAGTAAATGAAGCCTCGGGGGGGGGATCCAACAGCAGCCCAAGATCCCCCTGTCTAGCTCAGCAAGAGAAATTGTTGAGCAGCAGGTAACTGGTGCACCAACAGAATCCCCTACACTGTCCCAGCCACCTAACCACAGTAGCATGAGCTCAAAATTAGTAGACCACTAGATGAGAAGGAACATGCTGAGGCTGAACCCCGACAAGGCCGAGGTACTTCTGGTGGGAGACAAGGGGAGGTTAGGGTTACTTTTATAGCCCCCCCAAATTTTACTTGCATCCCTGTTCTCTAAAGGGGCGGTTTTAGGGGGCGGTCCTAGGGGTGGGTAGGGGCGTGGCCAGGGGAGGGGGGTGAGTTCCACCACCTTTTCTCTGAGAAAAAAAGCCCTGTCCGGAACAAATTATGCTTGCAATCCAAGGTATTACTGTACATTCACTTAAAGCAGTTGGTATGATTTTCACTGATAGAATAAAAGTTGGGAACCAGCTTAGGCATTAGGGGTGTATCTTATGTTGAGGAAAGACATAATATTGAGGCAAGGTCATGGAAGTCAGAGAATCATAGAATAGTAGAGTTGGAAGGGGCCTATAAGGCCATCGAGTCCAACCCCCTGCTCAATGCAGGAGAACAGATGTGGGCAGCCCAGGCAGTCACCCATCCAAGCACTGACCCGGCTCATACCTGCTTAGCTTCTGCATGTGGCCTGCATTATGTGCTCTCAATGCCACCTGAAGGTCATCAGAGGACATTCTCCTGCTGATTCCACATGGACCTATGGCCCGATTGGATTCCACCAGCAGAAGAGCCTTCAGTGTGGCAGCTTCACTTAAGTGGAACTCCCTGCCTCTGGAGGTCACACAGGCACCAACACTGGGTTGTTTCCAGGGCCTCTTGAAAACATCTTTATTTCAGGAAGCCTTCCTTGCTGACCAGCCATGGTTTTAATGTTATCCTGTTTTTAATGCTTTTTAAAATACTTTTATCTGTTTTATTTTTTTATTGTTCACCGCTCCAGTATCTGGCTGGATATGGAGCGGTATACAAATGCTACAAACAAACATTGATAAATGGAAGGCTGGAGGAAATGGCTAGAGCTAGGTATGTTATTGACTTAGAGCAATTGTGCATGCCTGAGTGAATTTACTGATTTACCGAAAGTACTAAATTTAGATCTCAAAGATATGAGTTCAAATTTTACCTCAGCCATAGATCAACACTTTGAGCACACCATTCTTTTTCTGCCTCAATTCACCATCTTTGAAATGGGAATAACAGTAAATGAATAAATCTTCCTTTATTATATTAACAGTCATCACAAAGTCACATAAGAACAGACATCAGCCAGAACAAAAATAATTACCCTCCAGATCAAGAAAGCAATAATGTTTATAACATTCCTAAATAGGAATAATAAAATTCTAAACATACACTGCCTGCCAGGAATGTAAACTATAGGGAATAATAATTTACTCATAGGGCTGCTGTAAGGATTAATGAGACAAAGTATATAATAAAAGTGCTACAGGAATGAGAAGAAGTTATTCAGTGCATGCAAGGCAAGCTGCCATTAGAGAGACCAAGTCTCTTGGGGGAGGGGGGAGACACACACCATTATCTCATTCCACTGAAATTATTTGCTAAGGTGTATTTTCACCATTTGATTGCTGCAATAAAAGAGCATCCTTGCCATTCAACCCTCCACACACACCAAACAAATCTATATCTATCCCATTTGTGTCCTACCCTTCCTCCAAGGAGCTCAGGACAGTATAGATGGCTTATCCCATGTTATACTTTAGGCCAGGTTGAGAGATACTGACAATTAAGTCCAGCACTGATCTTCACAGCTGATCAAGGATTTGAATGCAGTTCTTCCGAGTTCTACATTCGCTCAACTAAACAATATACCACATAAATGTGTCCAGCATGACAGAGACAAAATGCAAACATCTTTTTTGGTTTTAATAAACTATGCAGGCTAGGCAAAGAATGGTACTTTTAAACATATTATCAAAATGACTGTATATATAATTATACAGAGTATGTTAGTTACAGCTGGCTGTGTGCTGAAAAAAGCGTATAATCCTTGCTAATCAAGAGAATGAAATATGGAATATTTCCAGTGGATCAAACAGCACTTTAATGTCTTTTAGAGGGGATAGTGCAAACCCCAGTAACACATACCCTTGCATCAGAACAGTAATTAGCTTAACTACTTATATAGTAAATAGGATTTGCTATTTGCAAAGCGCAAAGCCATATGCTGTTGTGCCAGTGTATCTGAATGGCTGAAACATAGGTTTCTTAGCAGAAGCTTATATTTTGCTTTCAAATTGCCCTTTCTTAGTACTTCCACAAATGAGGCTTTTTGCTTTCTCTATTTATTTGCCAGCCTCCTTGTTACTGCAAAATGAGGGAAGAGAATAAATAAATGGGGAATAGAATAAATTGCTTCATGCTTTCTTTGACCTCAGATCTGGAATACTTGCCTAGTATTATACCAGCACACCGCCACCCTGGCCCCTTTTAGAGACATGCTGCTTAATAAGTGCATAGTCAGACAAATGCATGTGGCAGTTTTCATGATATAAATTCTGGCTTCCTGTTCCTAAGTGCATATAGTGTAATGCAATGCAGAATTGAGATACTTCAGCCAAGAGGTGGTAAGAGATATTGCCTTGAAGCAACAAGGAAGGGTAAAAAGGACTAGCAGTAAAATTAACTGGGCACACAATGGAATACACCTCTGGCAGATTTCCCAGGTATATTTTTAGCTGGTAGAGAAAGGTCACTGTTTTTCAGGAATCAACAGACCAACCCAGCTCTTACAGACTAATTTCACTACAACTCCAGTTTTGATCAATGAAAGGCAAGTTCTTCAGCACCAGGAGTCACAATGGGAATGTACCATTAATAGAGCGGACCTAGAACAAATTCCCTGCTTTTGTGTTCATTTTTGTGAGTGACAAATGCACCTCCCTTATTTTGCATTTTTTTACACTCCCAAATATACAGGCAAACCTCGTTTTATTGCGTATCGCTTTATTGCGCTTCACAGATATTGCGGTTTTTACAAATTGAAATCAGCAGCCATCAAAACTGAGGCAAGACCCTCCACCAGCAAAAAGATTGCAACTCGCTGAAGGCTCAGATGATGGTTAGCATTTTTTAGCAATAAAGTATTTTTAAAATTAAGGTATGTACATTGTTTTCTTAGACATAATGCTATTTCACACTTAATAGACTACAGTATAGTGTAAACATCACTTTTATATGCACTGGGAAACCAAAAAATTGGCGCAACTCGCTTTACTGCGATATTCGTTTTATTGTGGTGGTCGAACCCGCAATATCTCCTAGGTATGCCTGTATTCACATTGTTTCGGTATTCAGTGCCTTCTTGTTCTCCTGACTACTGCTTCTTCTCTGTACCATTTTTATTCTTTTGCTTTAATGCCTTCAGCCACATTTGTCCTTGCTGCTGCTTGATCTGATTCATATTGATAAGATTATATGGGCCACCACAGCCAATAATTTCACAATGCTACATCTTATGTCAGCCTTCACCATACTGGGTGGGAATGCTAGGAGTTGCAGTCCAACACATCTGCAGGGCACCAGGTTGAAGGAGGCTGCCTTACAGAGGGGGCAGAGAGAAAATCATGTGAATTGCCACGCCGAACACATAAATTGCAGTCAGGGAAATGAGGCTGAGGAAAGTGAGGGCATATAAATAAGTGCATAAAATAGGGCTGAGGGGAAGTAAAAGGGAACATAAGAGTGCTGAGCAGCATTGAAACAATGTGAATGTGCAGTGAGTATTATTTCCCTCCAGCAGCACTTAGTTTGTCGGTGTCATATACCCTCCATTTCACAGATGAAAATAGGGACACACATGTGAATTTGTAAGAGGTATGGTTAAGCAACATGAAGGTGTGATCAAGGGGGTGTGGCCAGGCAACATGAGGGCGTGGCCAAGGGTATGGCCAGGAAACCACAGGGCATGGTCAAGTACCATGCTACAGCCACCAACCTCTCCCTCCCCTTCACGTTCATGTGCTCACTCATGGGCTTGCAGAATCCAAAGATGGCAAGGCCACCATGTCTGGACACAGGGGAGCTGGTCCCTGGGCCCTTCCTGGAGAACTAGGTCCTAAGGAGGTGGGGACCGTGTGATGCCTATCTGTAACTGAGCCCACTCCTTGATCCATTAACTCAGGAGATTTCATCCTTTGATGAGAGGTTGGGATACTGGACCATGACACCCACTCATGAGCAAGTACACAAGGGGGGGGAGACTGGTGGCTGCAGCGGTGCCACTAGGAGCCCATGTGGCAATGAGCGTAGGGTGGGGGACAGGCAAATGGGGGAGAGGCAAATGCCCCAGTGTGCCGGGTACTGGTGCCAGACCTGTATTCTTGCTTTGAGGTACCAACTTATCACAGTATCTTCCTTGCACTCCCATTACCTTTAGTTCTGACCATGTTAACGGGGGGGGGGGAGCTATAATTCGGCATTGCTATCTTTGCCTGTAGTAGATACCTGTGTGCACAGCCAGAGATGCATTTGAATTTTCTGCAACAGCCTCTGAAGCTCCTTTTCTAGATGTGCACATGGCTAAATGGGCAAGTGGTTGTTCAGCTGAAAGATGGCTTGCTGATTTAACCATGTAAGTAGCTGCAACAGAAATTTTGAGGACAGCTGCAAATTAATGCAAAATATACCTTCCTCCTTTCTTGTGCACACAGATTTGTAGGAGTGAAACTTTGGTTTATACTGCACTATGACTTCTGTGTGTGTGTGTGTGTGTGTGTGTGTGTGTGTACACAGAAACAATTTTCAAAATCCATTTCAATCAACTGGTCTTCAAGTTGACACAGAAATCTTTGAATATTTCTGCAATAGGGTAATTTCTGGAAGGTACTTTTGCAGGGTAATCAAAGTCTGAATATAAAGGAGTACTGTTTACATAACTTTACACTGACAAGGGAGACATTCGGGGCAATTCACATGACCTTCTGCCCACACCCAGACATGGGTTGACCGAATTCTTATTAAAGCTGATTGTGTGGTGAAATACACCATTCTTTGGGGATATTGTTAGTGAACACCAAGGGTTGTAAACTTGAACTTGACTCATCATGTTCTGACAAGTGATATTAATCAAGTGAAATGGCCATCTTGAGTAAGGATATCCTAAACCCTGAACATTATTCCTTTGGGTCAAGGGAATTCAGCTCTGGGAATTCAGATAGCGAGTAGCTTCTGGAACCTGAGCCTTGGATAATGAGGAATGCATTGCATGTAGATAGTTCAGAATATTACAATACAAGCCTTTTTTTTTAAAAAAAAAATACAGGCCTTTTCCAAATTGTAATTTATAAACCTAATTTATAACATATTCATATGTTATCAGTATTTGTGTGCAGCTTTATCATTTGGGAAAAAACCCAAATGTTGAAAAGTGTTAATTAATAAAAGATATCACGTCTTATTAACGTTCATATCATAATTACTAAAATCACAAATCCATCTGTTATGTAGTCAGCAAACAAGACAAATGACTATGTTCTGTTAAACCGATTATCAAATGCCTCAGGGAAGAAAATCTAATAGCCCCAGTTAAATCGAGAATCAAGCAACAATCCCTTTCATCACATAATTTGTATATCCACACACACATATATATATCCACACATATATCCTGATTTACACACCCCACCATTGTCAAATAATTTTACTGTACTGTAGGTACAACTGTATTCTGCATATAGACATCAAGTCATAGGAAGCTAACATTCAATGCAAATTACACAATCACTAACATTTTATCAATCCATTTTACTCTTTATGGCCAACACATTTTTTTCTTGTGTCCCTGAAATGGCAGAACAAAACACATCACAGCTTTTCTGTTAACCAACATTAAATCCCATTCACTTGGAACAGATGGTAATCTGGTTTGTTTAATCCAATCTGACAAACAACATTAACCTCAGCTTTTGTTATTATTATTTGTTATATTTCTATACCACCCAATAGCCAAAGCTCTCTGGCTGGTTTACAAAAGATTAAAATCTTAAACATGCAATATAGAACATAATATAAAAACCATTTACGCCCAAAAACATTTTACAATAATCAACAATAAAAATCCCAGGACTAGTTAAAACCTTATCATCTGCTGTCAAAAGCCTGGGAGTAGAGGAATGTCTTCACTTGGTGCCAAAAAGATGACAATGTTGGCCCCAGGTGGACCTCAATGGGGAGAGCATTCCATAATCGGGGGGCCACCACCAAAAAGGTCCTCTCCCTTGTTGCCATTCTCTGAACCTCCGTAGAAGGAGGTCTCAGGTGACCATTGTAGTAAATAGGTAGGTTCATACTGGGAGAGGCACTCCATCAGGTATTTTGGTCCCAAGCCATGTAAGGCATTATAGGTGAAAACCAGCATCTTGAATTGGGCTCAGAAATGTACAGGCAGCCAGTGCAGGCAGGCCAGAATTGGTGTTATATGTTCAGACCTTTTGGTCCCCACTATCAATTTGGCTGCCCCATTTTGCACAAGTTGCAGCTTCAGAAGCATCTTCAAAGGCAGCCCCACGTAGAGCACATTGCAGTAATCTGATCTGGAGGTTACCAGAGCATAGACTACTAAAACCGGGTTATCCCTGTCCAGACAGGGATGTAGCTGGGCCACCAAATGATGCTGATAGAAAGTACTCCATACCACTGAGGCCACCTGAGCCTCCAGTGACAAAGATAACTCCAGGAGAACCCCCAAGCTATGAACCTGCGTCTTCAGGGGGAGTGTAACCCAATCCAGAATAGGTAGAACACCTTCCATCCATTCCGAAGAACCACCCACCAACAGCATCTCAGTCTTGTCTGGATTGAGCTTCAGTTTATTAGCCTACATCCAGTCCATTGAGCATCTCTTTTAAATCTGAATGTGAATTCTCAAAGTTTAAATATTCAAGTTTACAAAGATGCCTCCATGCCCACTTGACAAAACTAGATTTTCAGTCATGCCACATGCACATATCATGCACAATCACTGGAACGGTTAATCCAATCCAGATAACTACACATGCTGTTTAAATAAAAATGTATTTATACTGCACCCCCTCATATGATTATTTTCCATGACATTTATGATGGGTGTAGAAAGCTGGCATGAAATCTGAGGAGGTGAGAAGAGAAAGTAAAGGAAGGAAGAAGTAAGTTTTTAAAAACTGGCAGTCTGTAATGGTTTATGACCGTGAGCTAAATCAAAAGGTGTGTGCTTGTTACAACAGGCACAAACTATAGAGGAATTGGGAGGATCCTCTGCCCCAGAAAACATTAATTAATATGCATTTAGTATACATTTTGTATATATTTAGTATACCTTTGCCTGCCTCCAAGAGTGGGAAAGGGCCTTAAATATAGACATCATACATCTGTTCCATTGAATAAAATTGGGTTGCATGAAAGCTCGACCCCTGCCTAAAATTGCTGCACCTTCTTATGTTGTTTTCTTGTCCCCAAGTGGAGTTCTACGTGGTTTGAAAGATCACATTCTCACCAAGAAAAGGTGATACAAAAACGGTATTGTGTGTGTGTGTATATTACAAATATAGAAATATATATTACTTTGTAGACAACCCTATTCCATAGGCATGTCAAATGTAGTGAACTTCCAACCTGCTTTCTCCCACCTGTTTAATCTAATCACTATATTTGTTATCATTATTGCTATTGTTATTATTATAGTTATGGAGCGGCCACTGAGGATGGTTCCCCACATACCTTTGCTGCTTGAACCTGGCTGGCACATTTAGGGTGCTATGCTAGCTGGGGCATGCTGGGAGCTGTAGGCCTTTTCTCTGTGTAAACATGCATAGGATTGCACCATTAGTCAATCTAAGATAGTGTGATATAGCACAGAGGAGGAGATCCCAAAGTACGTATGTATCTACCTTGTTTTTGAATAGCTATAAGATATATACTGTACATAGAAAGGTTTCAATATATGGAGATGGATGAAAAAGGTCACAGTAGATTAGAAAAGTGAACACAAAGACTTCTATAATATTTGTTTATTTATGTGCAATATTTATATACCGCTCATCATTTGAAACAAATTCCAAAGCGGAATATATTAGCACAGTATGCACTCAGGAGGATCTATTAAATAAAATGGAGTTAAAATTCTGGATGTAAGATGGTTTTTCATGTTATACAGCCTGCAAAAAGAGTGCTGGTGTTTTTAAGCTATTCCTTACACACATACACACACACACACACACACAAAGAGAAAGAAAGAAAAAGAAAAGGCACAATCCTATGCATGTTTAGACAGAAAAAAGGCCTACAGCTCCCAGCTCCTGGCTGGGGCATACTGGGAATTGTAGGCCTTTCTTATGTCTAAACATGCATAGGATTGTGTAAGAAGTCTTCTTTCTACCTTCACCCTTCTAAACTAATTCATACTTCTTAATCAGCAAGAAGACGACCATCCAAAATCTACTACTTGCAGATGTCTGTTTCCAATTGATGGAATGCACTGTGTAGTAAAATCTAAACATCACATGAAAACAAAATAAAACGCAAATTCACTTATTCTTTCCTCTAGCTTTTCAGAAATATGTCACGTATATGCCACAAAAATAGTCTCCTTGCTCTGCCTTGCACACATGAAATATTACGGGCACGCTCTTTATGACTTTTAAGTTCAGGTAACACAGAGGCTGAAGTGGCACATTTGATGACCTGCCTTGCTTTCACTCTCAAGGACAACTGCCCATGCAAAGCTGCACAGTCAGCAAAAAGGATCTCAATGTGGTCTAGCAGAAGGGAGATATAAACGTACACATTTGGGGTGGTTTGCTCTACTTATGTGCATGATCTGAGAAAAATAGACATGTACATTTTCTAAAAATGAATGCTGACTTTTGGATCTGCATGTGAATCCTGCCAAGGTCAGCAAAGCCTCTAGAAGCAGCAGAGGCTAGTGAACTGTGTTCAAATTTTTACAGAATTTATCTTGCCCAGATTGTTCAGATCTACTGCCAGCAGTGTTCTCACCAGCAGTAGCCCTCAAAATGGGATGAAATACCTTTACATTTTAGAAATCAGCTGTACTTTGCATGCCTGAAAGCTGTTGCACTGGGGCTTACTCCTGAGTAGACGTGCATAGAATTGAGCTGTGACTTGTATGCTTGTTGGGGAAATGTCCAAATTGGTATGAATTATCTGCCCCTGCCCATTTTAATTTGCCCTCCCCACCCTGCCCTTGTCCTTGCCCCCTGTGGCTTTAGCCCCACCCACTGCTGTAACACACACACACACACACACACACACACCGCCACAAGAGCCTTCCCAAATTGGAATTCAGCCTCTGAACCAAAAGGTTTCCCCATTACTGGCCTAAATAAATGACTGGGTGAAGTTTAGGGTGGCCAATTCTGCATTACTAAAAGAGAGGCCAGAGATTTTCATAACATTTGCATATTCTAATATATAGATGCAAACTAAAAAATAATTACTATAATTTAAATAGAAATGCAATATATCTCATATATATCTATAGTGGGTAAAACTGTGACCAGATGATCCATATGCCTGCTCAGTCTGCTGTCCAGTCCATGTGCTGACTGTGGATTGGAAACTTCAAGGTCCCCACTCTCCCTTCTTATGGTGTTTTATCTTTAAAACAGACTTGGACTAGACAGCCTTTCAAATAGAGGATGCCTTCAAATACAGAGGATGTCCTGTAATAGCCCTTCAAATAGAGGAGTATCCTTTGTAAAGTAGAACACATGGCCACCCTAAAGGGGTTCTGTTTACATTAGACCACAGTAATGAGTCCTGCGTTTATTTTAATTTTGAATTTGTGAATCTATGGATAAATCTACTATTAAAGCAAGGCAGAAACAAGGAAAAGCCACAGGGCTTTCCCCTTCACTTCTGCAGCTATCCTGAAATAGCTGACACTGACTTGGAGCAATGCTATGTCTTCTGTTTTAAGCAGTTCCCAAATGCTAAAAAGGAAAAATCCTGATTTTATCATTTGAATTGTTTCTCAACCCACCATTCTGCTGCTTTACGATTTCTGATTAAAATATTGGACCCTGGCTAGGAATTTAAACTGTGATTAAATAACATCAATTAATCTGTTTCAGTGGAACAAACTCATTTTAATTACCAGGCAGGAGGTAAAAATATACCTTGATGGTTTTGTAATCAGGGCTTACTTCTTCATTACTGCTTCAAAATTTCTCTTATTCTCTGGTTGCATCCAGTTGAAAATTGAAAGGAAAACCCCCTTCTTAGCAACCTTTCTTCTTGAAGCTATTAATGGCTACTTGGTTTTGTTCTGAAATTTCCACTTCAGGAATGTTACTAAGAAACCAGATTAAAGAGAAATAAAGATAGCATGTTGCAGGGCGGGGGATGAACGTGCACACATGCCAAGCAACACTGCTAGGAGGAACATGCAGAGCTTTCTATTTAGATGTGTAACAAACCGAATCTCCATTGTATTTCTGATCTGATTTCACAGTGTGGATGCCATTCTGAGGCACCTGCCAAGTCCTTTGAAAGCTTGGAGGTCACAGATTTGCAAAAAACCCCAACACCTATTCCCACACCACCAGTAATTCCAGTTTTGCTGTTGAAACAATACAGTTTATTTATTTTTTATTGATTAAAATACTTATAAATCATCTTTCTGCCTAGAAGCCCCCCTCCAAACGATATACCACTTTAAAAACAACAATCAAATTAATAACATAGCAGGCCATTTTGAAAGCATCCAAAGAGTGGAATAAAGCTTGAAAACTCATCTAAAGACAACCGAAATGAAGCCGTATTTATGGCTTGCCTTAAACTGGCAAAGATGGGGCCCATCTGACCTCTTAGGGAGGGAGTTCCATAACTGGGGTACTACCATGGGGGAAAAAAACAATTGAGAATTCATGGGAAATGAGTTAGGAATTCATGGTCATAACAAAACAAAGGAACAGTGACGGGCAGGAAAAGTGTCCATCCATTTGAGGTAGGAGGTTAATGGGGAGGAGCTGTAGTTCAGTAGCAGAGCAGATGGTTTGCATGAAGAAAGTCCCAGGTTTAATCCCCGGCATCTCCAATTAGGGCTAGACATAAAATCCTGCCTGAAACCCTGGAGAGCCGCTGCCAGTCAGTGTCAACAATACTGGGCAAGTTGGACCAATGGTCTGACTCAGTTTAAGGCAGCTTCCTATCTTCCACATGTGCAGAACCAAACTGGTAGTTCAAACCCCCAAATGTCACATTCTCAGCCCACAATGTCTTTCCCCCTGCAGTTTCAGATCTGAATAGATCTCTCTCAGTGCACGTGTTCCTCTTTGTATCCATCTCCCAATACTGGTTTGTCACCAAAACAGCAGCTTCTGGTTGCTTAGTCTAATCATTAGACTGTAATCATTAGACTAAGCAACCAGAAGCTGCTGTTTTGGTGACAAACCAGTATTGGGAGATGGATACAAAGAGGAACACGTGCACATATGTATCCATATGTGGTTGCAAACGCATTTGCCATATTCATACACTAGTGTTTACTTTTTGTGTATACCTTCAAAATGTTATATATAAAGTGGCATACTAACACATGAAATAATATTTTTGCACCTGTTCAGAAACTTGCCATGGTATTTAGAAAGAAACATAACAGCAGTGCTTGAATTATGGGTGGAATGGTAAGAAGGCCCTTAATGAAATCTGCAGGCCCTAACCCAAAATGTCTCTGAATTTTGGGGGGTATTAATTCTATCACAGTTGCCAAAGTCTGTGAATGCTACTGCCATTGTTAAATCTATAGACATAATTATCCAGGCTGCCACTCTTTAGGGAACAGTGTCATCACCCATGCTGTTTGACGCCTCTTTGTAGCTGCTGGGTGAGATCGTCTGGAGCTTTGGAACTTGGGTGCTATCATGCAGGTGACACCCAGTTCTACATTTCATTAGACATGGGTGATGACGCTGTTCCCTAAAGAGTGGCAGCCTGGATAATTATGTCTATAGATTTAACAATGGCAGTAGCATTCACAGACTTTGGCAACTGTGATAGAATTAATACCCCCCAAAATGCATGTTGCCTCAGAAGGTCAAGGCAATGGGGTACTATAGCTGCCAACGTCCAACTGGAAGGATTAAGCATGCACTGTGATCCAGTGTTCACCTCCTATTTGACTACTTGGGGATTCAAGCAGTCTCTGAGGCTGATGAAAGTAGTGTAAGAGAGAGCAGTGAAGTAATTTCCCCCTCACTTCACCAGCTCCCTAGTCTGTCTCCCAATTTGCCTCCTTCATGCTATGGCTGCCTAAGTGCTGCTTGATGGAGATTGTAATATTGCCTGCTTAAACCAATGAGGTAATATAACCACTAGTTAGAGTGGGAGGAAAGGGTTAATTGAACAATCCCCAGGGTGCATGTTTTGTAACCCCTCCTCCCTACTTCCGGCCTCTCTGTAGCCAGCTCTCTCTCCCTCACCCTCTCCAACTTGATGGACACACGGTCTGAGCCAGCTTCCAGCCAGTGAACTCCAATGAAGCAGACTCTTAACACCAAAGACTCTAATCTGCCTATATGCATCCTGCGCATATGAATAAACGAACTGTAAATAAAACTAATAAATATCTTTATTAGTCTTAAACCTTGTTTGGACAATCCGTTTCATTTTAAGAGCCTTTTAGCAGGGTTTACCAACCCACGTGGTGATAACCAGTTTCAATAACTAGGCTGTGCATAAGGGGGAAAACTCTGCTTTGTCCTAACCAGTATAGGACCAACTCCTTTCCATATCCTCCAACACTTCTCTCCTCACATTGTTTATGATCATGTCTGTTCCTCTCAAATAATAAATAAACATTCCAAATTCTGTACAATAAAGTAACTTGGCATGCCAAATTATGCTGAAGATTGCGTGGACAGGGGAAGGGAGGGAAATTCTATCATTTCATGTAACTATTAGGAGCAGAACTACGGTACACGTGATGCTGATCATGGATTGCTGCTAAAAATGCCAACCCTGTGTCCAATGTCCATTCTTCTCCTTGACAAACTTAGTGATGATGGGGTGAGGGAGACTGGAAACTCCACTTCCATATAAAATAGTTCACTTTTCAAAGGTATGTGAACTGCAGGAGAAACATTTGTCCAAATGAATGAAGCAAATACCTGAACCATAACGGGCAAGCTTCTTTGCACAGAAATGTTTCCAAGAGATCTAAAAAAAACAGCTGTAAAAATTGACAGAAGCTTTGCATTTCTACCTCTTTCATGGATACAAGACTTGGAGCAAGTATTTGTGAGAATAATTTACTGGCTTCATAAGGAGTGGAAAGTGGTCCTCTCGAGGGAAAATGAAGATTGACACCATCCTGCCTCCTTTGCCACAAAAATGAATTGCAAAAATGAGCAAACATATGTTTTGATCACACACTGCTTTCTGGCTCATTGGTATATAGCTGACCTTTGGTGCTGGGGGGATGCCAATATGCAGGGGACTTAATTTTCCTTTCAGCTGTTGTTAGAATTATATTTAATAAGGGGCTTCAGAAACAAGTATAGTCAATGCTGGAATTTTTCAAAGTGCCACTCAAACAATGCATCTTCTCTGAATTCTCTGAGGTGCCTTCGATATTCAAAATCAGGGGAGATGGTAGGATTGCAAAGATACAAATGAATTTATCTTGTAAAAATATCACTTCTTTAGCAGATACAGTACTCCTTTCAAGCAGTCAAGTCCGTCAAAGTTGTATGAACACCTGCAAAGAGTTCCCACATGACCAGCACTGAAATCGGATCTTGGCCACCCCCAAGTGAATGCTCATATGTGCAAATGCAGTGTGTTTATCAGGCAATCATGATTATATGCCATCAATAACTTCCAGGAACAGAGAGTCAAAAAACTGACTTCAAGATGAGCGAAACACTTGCTGCCACCCAACTATCATTTCCTCCCAATTTATTTATTATTTATTTATTATACTGATACCCTGCCTTTTTCCTCCAAGGAGCCATTTTATCCTCACAATAACCCCATGAGGTAGGTTAGGCTGAGAGTCAGTGACTGGCCCAAAGCTACCAAATGAGCTTCATGGCCAAGTGGGGTCTTGAATCTGGATCTCCCCAGCCCAACACTCTAACCAGTACGCCACATTGGTTCATACACACAGGGACCTGTAGGATGCCTTGTGTGAGCAAAAAAAACCCCAACCTCATAATACAGGGGTCCCCAATGTGGGGCCTGTGGGCACCTCCAATGGCACCCACAAAGGGGTCCCCAATGTGGTTTAATTTTTTTTTAAATCTGTTTTTTAATGTACATACATGGATTTGTATGAAATGCCGACAACTTTCTAGCAATTATACATAGGATTGAACAAAAGCAGACCAAATATCCAACAGTATCCATTTATATGGTGATTTTTAAAAATAGTTTAAATAGTATTTTATTGTATATTTATTGCCTATTTCTATATTTTTGTATGTTTTACCCTTAAAGGTGGTCTAAACATAATTTTAAATTAATAAAAAAATAAAATTGGGCACATGTATCCATATGTGGTTGCAAACGCATTTGCCATATTCATACACTAGTGTTTACTTTTTGTGTATACCTTCAAAATGTTATATATAAAGTGGCATACTAACACTTGAAATAATATTTTTGCACCTGTTCAGAAATTTGCCATGGTATTTAGAAAGAAACATAACAGCAGTGCTCGAATTATGGGTGGAATGGTAAGAAGGCCCTTAATGAAATCTGCCAACCCTAACCCAAAATGTCTCTGAATTTTAGAGAAAGCATGGCTCTGTGCTAGCTTTCTAAAAATAGTAGCCAAGGGGGCAATCAGAAAGGGTGACTGCCCCCCCTAGGCCCCTGTGCAGTTTGAGCAATGGAACAGAATTCTATGAACTTTGGGGATGAAAGTTGGGGTACAATCCAGCCATATTAAGCACATATAAGTTCTACTAATTTCAGTGGTAGCGCTGAACAAGCATCCCACTGAAATCAATTAAACTTTAAAGTGTTTTGCTTTAGCTGGATAGTGGCTTCAGTCTGTATGCCAAAATAACTATTTATATCTCTTACATGGAAGAGTTGTAATATTAACAGAGATGACACAGAGTCTCTCAATAATACACCCAGTCAGCATTACCTCTAGTCCTTACAACACCTAGATCACCTTCTAGAGATCCCTTCCTTTCCCACTTTTCTGGAACCACTACAGTCTGACTCATGAGACAAATCATTAGGCATTTGTCTACATTAAAAATTAGGTTGAAGGCTATGGGAAGAGGAAGGGGGTGAGAAAAAAGATAACTTTTCTTGAGCCAAATAGCAAAAGAAAAGATCATACTTTACAAAGAAAGGTTTTACAAAAGAAAATACCAAAATTTGCTTTGCTGTATTTCTGATTATGAGAAAATTTAAAATGTTAGTCCTTAGAGTATGTTAAAGCTGTGTCTTTTGTTTGCCTTTCCCATAAAAGTGCCATCCGTGATGTGTAAAACAAGCATATCTGATTTTTAGCATGAAACATAAAGGACAGAGAAATAACAAAAGAAAGCTACTGCATTACCACCTGCGTTGGCTCCTACATAACTGGCCATGGTGTTATCCATAATGTTAACCTTATAATTTCCCCACCTCTCTGTGCCACTGAAAAGGCTAGTTAATCAATGACCAGTAATGATCCAAACTCATTTCCGTTTTTATAGTTCTTGATAAGAATATATTGTGGTTTAGTATAAACATTGCTTAGGCGGCCATTCATTTAAACCCATGGTGGTATTGACGAATTTCTATTTAAAGACAAAATGACAAGATTTTTCAATAGCTAAATTGCTTCAGCACATCCTCCTCTAAACAGGTATCCAGGTAACCATGGTGATGATGTCCCCAGGCTGTGGGGGGGGGGGAGATAAGTAGGAAGAAGAAAATAGTCCAATTTCTTTAACTGGTTGAGGAGGAAGGGAATTGGGTGAGAACTTTCTAGTTGCTGCTGGTCAAGAATAAACAAAATAAATTATATCTATTTAAAACAAACTACTAGGTTGTTGCCTTGCCATTTAAATGAAGTAAAACATGTGAAATATGATATTACTCAGTAGTCTATGATGTTTTTCCTCTAAGGTTTGACAAGCAAGATCATGGTATCTTGCTTCCTTTGTTTCGGTTTGAGCAAAACAGTATTTTTTTTTCACTTTACAAGTTGAATTTATATCTTGGAAATCTGCAGTAGAAGAAAAGCACACAATAATAATAATCACAACCAGCAAAGGTGTGGATGTATTTATAAGCATCAGCAGCTGAATCACCTGTTATGTGATGACTGATGAACCATAAGCACACATCAAGAATACAGATTGTTCATCACTCTTGAATATTCATACCCTTAAAGTTTTCTTCCACAAGCCCTCCATTATATATTCGTTCCCCAAGTACTTCCTGAAGCCATCATTCACATGACCTAGCCATCAATTTCTATTCTAAAGCATCTGGTTGAACATCTGAAATGCCTCCATGACTTTTGGTGGATTATTTAGTTCATTGTCCTGATGTTTACATCTTTGAGTCTTTACTATACTTCCTGTCTAATCTAATCAGGGATTAAACGTTGCTATAGTTCCAGGGATGTGCAGGTAATCCCATGAGAACTGATTGTGCATGTCTGTCTCCATTAAAAGGTGTCATCTAATGCAGCTAACACTAGACTGAACTCAAAAACCAAACATGTAGATCTTCCAGGTTGCGAAAAGAAGCATAACAGCAGGAGGACCCCCGATCCTTGTTTTATTTATTTATTTATTTATTATTTATTTAATATTTATTTTTTCCTTTATTATATTTATATCCTGCCTTTTTTCCTGCGAGGAACCCAAGGCGGCTTACATAATCCTCCTCTCCATTTTATCCTCACAACCCTGTGAGTTGGTTAGGCTGAGAGTCCATGACTGGCCCAAAGTCACCCAGTGAGCTTCATGGCTTCATGGGGACTAGAACCTGGCGCTCCCAAGTCCCAGTCCAACACTCTTACCACTATGCCACACTGGCTCTCATGGAGTTTTGGACATGGAGTGAACATTTTTGTGTCTATCCTTCTGTAACATACGCTAGAGATCAGGCCTTTAACAATGCATAAGCAGCAGGAATGTCCTGTCCTGTGCTAAGGCCTTCAGGACTGGGTCGAGGCCCACCGAGGACAGGCCAGAATCACAAAGGACAGGCAGGAAGATAGCAGGCAGAATTCACCTGGGACTGGGAGACTGTGTGGGAGCTGGTAAAGGACAGCTGGAGAGAGCAGGTATCTAGACAAGGTGGGGAGGGCAAGCAATTAGCCAGACAGAGACTCCCGGACCACAGAATGGCTTTGGCTGTTGTAAGAACAAATTGTTTGCCTCAGAGCTGACTGAGCCCTTCCTCAGGGGTGGGCAACACATGGAAGCAGGGGCAGCATCAAGACCCACCACCAACTTCCTGCCATTCTGCTGAATTTGGCGGCAGCAAAAATATATATATTTTTAATGGCAGTTTTAGCATTACAGAGTACCAGAAATGTCAAATTTAGCTTGGTTCAGACATCATGAGTCGCACCCGGAGATACGGCTTGATGCTTGAATCAAGCCTACGATGGAGGAGTGGATTATTTAAAGCTGCAGCACTCTAGCCTGGATTCTAGCACTCCTACTGTGCTCTGGAGTTTCCTCACAGGCCTCCTGGTGCCATAGCTGTTTCAGGCAGCCGGAGGGGAGATTCCTCAGGGCAAGGTTCTGACAGCCCGCTTCAGTGGTCTGGGCTTCTGGGTTTGTGTCTGATACCAGTCCTTCCCAGGACTAGGCTGTGGTTCACTAAGGCTATGTGGAGCCTCTATTTCTGTCTCTTTTATCTCAGAATCTGGGTCAGATGATTATCCCACCCTCCTCTGAGTTGGTATCCAAATTCACTGAATGGTGCCATGAGAGAGGGGGGTGTTTGCTGCTGCTGCTGCACCTTTCCATTCCTTCCCTTTTGGGTCCTATTGCTTATCTGTACCCTTTCCCCATCTGCTGAAGAAAGAGGGACTTTAATTTTGCCCCAAGGCAGATGGAGAAAGACAATGAACAATGTAACCCAGACAGGGATGGGCCTTGGGAGATGCAGTTGCAGCAGCAACCCCTCCCACAGTATATCCATTGTTAAAGATAAACTGCAATCTCTGGGTTGCAAACTGGCAACTTTAAACACAGCACATAGATAGAGTTGGAAGGGGCCTATAAGGCCATCGAATCCAACCCCCTGCTCAATGCAGAACAGATGTGGGCAGCCCAGGCAGTCTCCCATCCAAGCGCTGACCCAGATCATACCTGCTTAGCTTCAGCATGTGGCCTGCATTATGTGCTCTAGACCTTACTGACCCAGAAATATTTTAACATACTTCTGTCAAAATAAAGGGGGGGGGGGGAATGAGGTAAAGCTTTTATCCTTCAGGTAGAGAACTGTGGCTTATTAACCACCCTTTTGTCATGCAAACCCAGTCAATCTGTTCCATGGCCATCATGTGTTCTGGAAAATCAGATTTTTTTAATCCTGCAGACAATATGGTGGGTGTAGAGACAAGTGTGTGTAAAATAAACCCTTGCATGACCCAGTTCCACAAGGATCTGACATGGTAATACAAAAAGAAAAGGAAAAAAGAAATAGCACTGCTTAATAGTAAAACTGATCTGCTGGCCTCACTCATCTTTATTAGCTAAAATATACATGACATGGAACTTGTGATCTGAACTCCCACAAGGTATAAATCTGATGTAAATCCTGTGGTCCTAGATTTGTTCAAACTAACCAGAAGCAAGGGCTGACAGTAAACTCAGTGTAAACCTGCACGGCCCTTCAGTACCAAGTATCTGACGGACAATCTCCGGGCACTGTTTAATTGTCACTCCTACTTACCTGACTATTGGAGGATGTCCCTACTTAGCAGACAGAGCACACACACACACACACACACACCAGCTAGAATCTCCATATGCAAAGTGTTACCGAGTGCTAGGAGACATGTCTAGCTAATACTTTTGACTCACTCACCATGTCCCCCAAGGGAATGTGGTCTTCACAAGAAGTGCCATATTTAGCCCCCTCCCGCTTCCTTCTCCAACTCCTCCTGCTGGCACATATGTTGCCTGCACAGCAGCATGCATTAAGATGGCAGATGGTGGGGGACATGGAGGTTGCTTGAGCTCAGAGGAGCAATAAAGTGTGCCACTGAGTAGGTTGTCCTACCTTTGGGCTCCTGCTTTTCTCAGGCAAGATTACCCTGCAGTGCATGCACATCCATGGGGCTCCATCTCCTCCCCTTTCCACTGCAATTCTGGGGCAAGATTTGGTCACTATCCATTTGGGGATCATAGAATCATAGAAAAGGACAGGTTGCTTACCTGTAACTGTAGTTCTTCGAGTGGTCATCTGTGCATTCACACACATATGGGTTCTCTGCGCCTGCGCTGAGATCGATCGGAAACTTCTTTAGCTGAGATGAGCCGGGCGGGAGCCCCTCCCCCTTGCGCGTGCTCCTTAGCGCGGCTCCCGCCCGTCTCCTCAGTTCCCTGAGACCGCCTATTGCGACCCTCGGGACCGAGGCTGATTCAGGAAAAAAAGCTTCACTACACCTCCTCGAACCCGATGGTTACGAGATCGATAGAAAAAAACTCCGAACCTCGATGCAATCGAGATCGACTAAAAAGAAAAGCACAACGAAATTGGGCCATCCCATTTCCACCTGGGTATCCATCGAACTCGATGCAGACACCGAGAGGGGAAGGAGGGCGGGTTGTGTGAATGCACAGATGACCACTCGAAGAACTACAGTTACAGGTAAGCAACCTGTCCTTCTTCTTCGTGGTCTCTGTGCTTCACACACATATGGGTAGATTAGCAAGCTGACTTACCGGAGGTGGGTCGGTGTCGGCAGTCAGATGGTGATCGATGATAGTACCGCCCTGCCGAACGCGTTCTGCGCCCTGGCTCGAACATCGAGGCGGTAGTGCCGGATAAAGGTGGAGGGTGAAGACCACGTTGCTGCCCTGCACAAGTCCGTCAACGAGACTCCTCTGCCGAATGCCGTCGAAGTCGACATGGCCCTAGTAGAGTGCGCCTTCACGGAGCTTGGCAAAGCGCGACCGGCAAGTTGATATGCCAGTTTGATGGTGTCCACAAGCCAGGTGGACAGTCTCTGTTTCGATATTGGGCATCCCTTCTTCGGAGGGCCGTAACATACGAAAAGTTGTTGCGTGTGCCTTATGGACTCTGTACGCGCTTTGTAAAAGGCTATTGCTCTGCGGACATCGAAGCTGTGTAAAAGTCTCTCGATATCCAATGATGGTGTTGGAAAAAAAGCCGGAAGCACAATGTCCTGACCTAAATGAAAATCGGAAACGACTTTCGGCAAGAAGGCTATGTCTGGCCGCAAAACGACCTTGTCTTTGTGGAAAGTTGTGTATGGTGGGTCAACTCTGAGAGCGGCTAGCTCGCTGACACGCCTTGCAGATGTAATCGCCGTTAGAAACAGAGTTTTAAATGATAGAAGACGTAAGTCTGATGTCGCCATGGGCTCGAATGGGGATTTCATTAATGCTTTCAAAACCAACTGGAGGTCCCATCCTGGTATAATAGTCCTCGTCGGAGGGCATAAGTTTTTTACACCCTTCAGAAATTGTTTCACGAGTGGGTGTACAAACAAAGATGAACCGGTCGAGGTTGTTCGGTACGCTGTAATTGCCGCTAAATAAACTTTAATAGACGAGAGTTTAAGTCCCCGGGCCATCAGAGAGTGAAGGAAGTTGAGGACAGTCGATATCGAGCAAGTTACAGGGTCTTTATCGGACATCGACACAAAGTTGGAGAAAGCTTGCCACTTCCTTGCATAAGAAAGCCTTGTTGATTGCTTTCGTGCTGCTAACAGGACTTCCTTTACTGCCGAAGAGAGGTCTGTATGCGTTGCTATCTGATCCTCCAAGCCGTGAGGTTTAACGATTGCAAATTTGGGTGAAGCACCCTGCCCTGCTGTTGGGTCAGCAGATTGTCCTGAATGGGCAGCTGCAGGTAACCTCCCTGAGATAGATGCAGAAGGAGGGAAAACCAGGGTTGACGTGGCCACCATGGGGATATTAGGATGCAGTTTGTTCTGTCCAACGATATCTTTGCCAGCACTCGAGTCAGGAGCGGGATTGGAGGGAACAGATAGAAAAAGTCTATCCAGCAGGAAGGCGTCGGTCATCGATTTCGGATCCATAGCCGCTCTGTTGCAGAATAGTGGACAGGCCGTATTTTCGCTGGTTGCGAATAGGTCTACGTTCGGCCGGCCCCATAGGTGGAAGAGGGATGCTAATATTTGCCGATCCAGCTTCCACTCGTGCGACTGTAGCGACACCCTGCTCAGTGTGTCCGTCAGGACATTGATTTTTCCCGCTATGTGAATAGCTACGAATGACATTCGCCGAGGTAGAGCCCACTCGTACAGCTGTAGCGTCAGTCTTGTAAGGCGCATCGATCTCGTGCCTCCCTGTTTGTTTAAATACGCTACCACTGTGGTATTGTCTGTTACAATCTGAATGTGATGGGCAGTCAGATGCTGTTCCAGCGCTTGTAGTGCTTTCCAGACAGCCATTAGCTCCAGCCAATTGATGTGTCTGGTTCTTTCCGCCGGATTCCAAGTGCCCTGTACGACGTGGTCGTCGGAGTGGGCTCCCCATCCTAGTAGCGATGCGTCCGTTGTTAGAATTCGACTCGGTATCGATGGTCGGAAGGTCACGCCGCCGAGTAGGTTTGAGTCCTTCTGCCACCACCTCAAAGACTCTCTTACGGCTCGTAGAACTGATAGACGAAGGGATGGTCTGTCCTTTTCTGGCTTGAAGGCTCGGACAAACCAGATCTGCAGCAGTCGCATGCAAAACCTCGCATAGCGTACGACTGCTATGGTCGAGGCCATGTGCCCTAAGAGTCGTTGGAGTGTGCGAGCTGATGATATTGGTCGACTGTATACTTTCTTTGATAGGGCGACTATCTTTATTGCCCTCTCGTTTGGAAGGTAGGCCCGACCATTGGATGCATTTAACCTCGCTCCTATGTATTGAATTTCTTTCACGGGCTGGAGGACCGACTTCTCTGCATTCAGGCAAAGTCCCAGCTCGAGCATGAGGCCAAGGGTCTGTTCGAGTGCGTTTCGAAGCTCGAGCTTCGACGATGCCACCAACAACCAATCGTCGAGGTAGGGAAAGATGGTGATGCCCCTTGTCCTCAAACTCGCGCACACCGCCGCCACACACTTCGTGAATACCCTCGGCGCGGTGGAGAGTCCGAATGGAAGAACGACGAACTGGTAGGCATCGTCCCCCACTCGAAACCGAAGGTATTTCCGGCTGTCTTCGTGGATGGCGATGTGGAAGTAGGCATCTTTGAGATTGATGGACGCAAACCAATCGGTCCTTCGGAGTAAGGGAAGGATCGATTGGAGCGTGACCATGCGGAATCTTTTCGATGGGATAAAGATTCACAGTTCGAAGGTCCAGGATCGGTCTGAGTCCTCCTCCCTTTTTCTTCACAATGAAGTACCTGGAGTACAGGCCGACTTCCAAGTTTCCTGCGGGAACTGGCTGTATCGCTCCCTTTTGAAGGAGGGTTGAGACTTCCTCCAGCAGCACCCGCGTTGGATGGGTGGTCTTGATCCCGAGAAATGGGGGGAGGACTCCGAACTCGATCCTGTAGCCGTGCTCTATAATGCTTAACACCCATCGGTCCGTCGTGATGGTCCTCCAATTTTGGAGGTGGTTGCAAAGTCGGTAGCCGAAGAGAGTAGTCTGAGGTGGTGCAGAGGTGTCGTCGAGGTATAGTGTTGGTGGCATGTCGGTCGGGCCGGCAGGGCAGTCAAAGACGACGTCAACCGAAGTCGCCCCGCTTCCTGCTGCCCCTTGTCCTTTGCTGCTGGTATGGTCGCTGGGGTTGGGTCGGAGGCTGCGATGCCCCAGGTCTCCGGTTCCCGCCCCTGTACTGACCCGCCAGCTGGTACTGCCTGGTCGGGAACGGAAACCGGGACCACCGCCGTAGCCTGAAAGACTGAGATGGCTGCTGGCGGACGAGCCCCATCTTTTTGGCCGTTGTGAAGGCCTTCTGAGCCGAGTCGAGGGAGTCATCTGTAGAGGCGTTGAATAACCCCTCGCCATCGAAAGGGAGGTCTTGAATCTTCGCCCTATCATCGGGAGTCAGGGCAGTAGAGCGAAGCCATGCATGCCTCCTCAAGGCCACGGACCCGATCATCGACCTGGCATGACTGTCGACCTGATGTCGGGCAGTATTCATCTGAAGCGCCCCGATACTCGTTGCCTCCTTGATGTACTGAGCCGCCAGGTCTCTCTTGTCATCCGGCAGATAGTCACAGAGGTCTCCCAGCTTCTCCGTGATATACATTTGATATCTAGCTAACAACGCCTCATAGTTAGATATCTTTAATCCGAGGGAAGACGATGAATAGATCCTACGGCCGTAGGAATCTAGCGTCTTACCCTCTTTATCTGCCGGAGTGGTGTGCTGTCTTCCCCCACGAGACTGCGCCGATTTGACTATGAGCGAGTTCGGGGTCGGATGGGAAAACAGAAACTTTGCTCCTTCCTCCTGGATCTTGTACATCGACTCCAGGCGTTTGGCCGTCGGTTTCAGTGAGGCCGGAGTCTTCCAGGTTTCTTGCACCGTCTCCAACAATGTTGGCAAGAATGGAAGGAGCAGCTGGTTCGACTGTGTCGTTTTAAGGACCGCATAAATGTCGTCCTTGGCCTTCCCCTTTGACGATTTCGCCTCGACTCCCAGAGCAGTCACCAGCCGGCTGACATGCTCCGCGAAACTCCCCATGTCCTCTGATGGGGAGACTGCTTCTTTGGACTCCACCTGCACGTCCGGGGAGGTGGAGTGGGAGGAGGAAGCCGCCGAGTCGGAATCCGACAGATACGCCGATCCCGACGAGGAGTGGCCAACTACATCAGTCGCAACCGGGAGACTTACGAGAGGTTGTGGCTGAGCCGTTGACGTCGACGCAGTTGATTCTCTCACCACTTTCGACGGGGCACGAGACACAGCCGTATCTCGGTGGGGTGTCGGAGAGTGCCTCCGACTACGGTGCCTGTCTGGAGAAATGGAACGCCGGTGATAGTAATGACGTTCCGACCTCTCGTGTCTTGGTGAGCGTTTCGACCTCGAGTATCGGCTCCTGAAACTCGATCCCGAGTAGTAGGAACGGGACCTCGACCTCTCACGGTATCGGGAGAGTCGAGATCGAGGACTCGAGGCCGTGGAGACCGAATCACGAGCCCGATAGTAGGGGGATCGTGATCGGCGGCAGTATTCTCGACGCTCCTCTGCGCGTCCAACCGACGGAGACAGTAACGGCGGGGGACCCCTTGAGCCCGAACGGGGTCTATCCAGTGCCTTTTGCTCCTCGAGCTGGACTGGCGAAGCTCCTAGCTCTCCCTCCGACAGGGAAGCTAACGCAGCTGCTGGCTCTTTTTTGGTCTCTCGGCCTCGAGGAGACGTAGTCGAAGCCGGAGTGGACTGGCGGGCAATCGATCCCGAAGCTCGATCCCGAGCACCAGCCAGAGCCTCTATCATCTCCACCGTACGCTTCGAGACCACCATAGTGGCTGAAGTCGACGGGACCGCCATCTCGCTAGCCGTATCCGCCATTTTCTCCTTAAGGCGTTTCGCCTTATCCTTACGGGCCTTCTTAGCGAGTTTTTTAGCTGTTATGTCCGTTGGCGGTTTTTTTATAGACTGGGATCCCCCAGGTCGTTCCTCTGGTGCTGGTCCTTTTGCCGATAAGGATTGCTCCCACAGGAGGGCCCTCAGTTTCATTTGCCTGGCTTTTCTGGCCTGTTTGGTGAAGGCCTGACAATCCTTACAGTTCTCCACTATATGCTCCTGCCCCAGGCATAGCAGGCAGAGCGTATGTTTGTCAGCGGGGGGGATTTTAGTCCCACACCGCTGACATTTTCTAAACGGTGCCTTGAGAGGCATATTGAAAGATTAGATAGAAGTATATAGATAAGGACAAGAACGGGGGAGAGAGAAGGTTTTAGGTAGGATTTTTTTGTTAATAATTTTTTTTTTTTTTTTTAGAAATGAAGGTATAGTTTGAAAGAGATTGAAAAAACAGAAGGTCTATGAGAGAAAATATTTTTAAAAGAGGTAAGTATAGAAGAAAAAAACTCAGCTTTCGTATACGGAGAAGGAGAAGAAGAACCTATCGACTAGACGCAAAGGCGGTCGAAGAGGAACTGAGGAGACGGGCGGGAGCCGCGTTAAGGAGCACGCACGAGGGGGAGGGGCTCCCGCCCGGCTCATCTCAGCTAAAGAAGTTTCCGATCGATCTCAGCGCAGGCGCAGAGAACCCATATGTGTGTGAAGCACAGAGACCACGAAGAAGAAGTAGATTTGGAAGGGGCCTACAAGGCCATCGAGTCCAACCCCCTGCTCAGTGCTACATAAATAAGCAAATTACAGCCAAGTAACTTGCACAACTAATCAGGCTTAAATGTACCATCATCACTATTAAGTGTGGAATCCAAGTGCTACGTTGTGCCACAGATGCACGGAAATGGTCAGAAAATGAAAAATACTGCATCAAATCATCAAGCCATTGTTTGGCAGTGGGGGGTCTACATACACACACATCCATGGTTTGCCCTATTGCTCTTGAGCATGATTTCAGATATTCCCCCTATTATAACTTAGTAGAAAACTAGTCATCTAGTTGCTGCAGAATGCCCTGGAGGAATTTCAGATCAAATACTGAGAGATAATGAGCTCCCAGTGACGTCAGTGGGAGAAGCAGGCATTCAAGGCTCCTTAGCATATGGCCTTTAGCATGGAGGTAATTGCTGTCTGGGAAGATCTGTTTGCCATATTGTAGTGGGAGGGGTAGAATAGAAAGGAATCATGCATGTAATGGGCTTATTTGACAGTTTAAAAAACAGTTTCTTAAGACAAGTATATATGTTTGTAGCTTTGACTGGCAATTTAGCAAATTATCTGTTGGAGGACTGGTTTTTTAAAGTTACTATTTACTAAAATGCATTTTACCTTGGGAAAAGACTCATTCACCTTTCAGGCTAAAAATAGCAACAAAGGTTGCTAACCATTCTTCATCGGATTAGCTCCATCTCAAACATATTGATCAGTCCTGTTTGTAGGACACCCTATGAACTTCAATCAGCAGGCAACTTTTTCCAAGCTTAGAGTGGCCTGTTTATTTTATTAACTATTTATGTTTTGAGTTGGCGGCAGGGGGGGGGGTGTTAGTAAAAAAAAGTGTATTTCTATAACTTGGATCTAGTATTTCTGGAGTATTCACAAGTATATATTAACCGCAGAATTCAAATATATATTACAAAATGTCACAGAACTTGAAGCTGCATGGATCAAGGACATATGTGTACACATGGTTAAGCAGTGTGATTCCTTCATGGTGCACCCAAGTTACAATTTCCAAATGTGTACATAAATTCTTCAATGCCTAGGTTGTGAAATAGGGCAGGGCAGGGCTCCTGTACTTTTAATAGCTCTGTAAAAGAGTGAATTCCAGTGCGTGCAGCTTTTTTTCAACCCAGCATAACAAAGCTGCCAAAGTTCCCTCTTCTATGCAACTATTGAAAGGTACAGAAGCCCTGCTCTCTATTGTATCTCATTGGTCACTCACTTTATTAATTCTACAACTGTCTGACTCTCAAGCCCTGTTCAGGTGCTATCAATTGGAGTAGGCTAAATATGCAATAGCCGCACCCTCTCCTCATGTGTTTTCATAGCCCTGTACCTGTGGAAAGTGACGTTTTGAAGACGAAAACTTCCTGTATCCATGGAGGCTCTCCATGGCAATAGAGAATGCTGGAAAATTGGCATTGGCAATCACACGGAGAGCCTCCAGAAATACAGGAGGCTCTCCTCTTCAGAACGTCACTTTCCATGGGTACAGGGTGATGGAAACATGTGAGGAGGGGGTGGGGCTAGTGTGCTCCCTCTCCTTACATGTTTAGCCTACTCAGATTGGTAACACCTGAATAGGGCTACTTTCAGAAGTATTTGTGGTAGGGGCGTGGAACATTTACTCACAGCTTGGGAAACTACAAGCTGAACATGTGCTGGGCAGATACACCAGATCATGTCCTTGTACAACCCAAACTGACCCCATATACCATCAACTGAGATTTTGGGACATAGTCAGCGTCACTGATTCAGCATTTGTACGAATACGTCTGCTTACAGCATTACAAGAAGGTCAGTCTTAGCACCTATTCACACTTCTAAATTCCTCTCTGAAACCATGTATATAGAAACACAACTACAAGTAGAAAGGTTAGTGTGAACCAAGCGACACACGCGCAGTGTGTCAACTGACAACTCGAGAGCTAGCGTGGTGCAGTGGTTAGAGTGCTGGATTGGGATTCGGGAGATCCAGGTTCTAATCCCCACTCAGCTGTGAAACCCACTGGATGACTTTGGGCCAGTCACTGACTCTCAGCCTAACCTACCTCACAGGGTTGTTGTGAGGAACAAATGGAGAGGAGAAAGACCATGTAAGGGTTCCTTGCAGGAAAAAAGGCAGGATATGAATGTAATAAAACTCCATGATTGTTGTGGCTGCGGGGAAAGTGCAGCTGTGATACAGCCTGGTTTATGCAGTCCTTTCTGTTGGGACATGTAACAAAACAACAGCTGTGGCACAATTGTTTTCATTTGGAAAGGTACAGGATGGCTAGAAAAACAATCATGTTGAGTCTGACACTACTATTCTATTCTCATGGGAAAAGTAGGTGGGAAAGAAATACGAGCTGATCACATGGTTTGTACTTTCTGATGACGTAGTATGGTTGTTGGGTTTCGTTTCCTGTAACCATTTTAGTAGAGAGAAGGATTGCTTTCTGTGTGCTTCTTCTTGTCTCTTCTCGCTAATGCTCTGACTTATTGCAATCATGTAATGAAGTGTGCTAGACTGGACTGGCTATGCACTGGCTATGCATTATAATCTGCAATATAGACTGTAACTTAGGAGATTGTATTTACTCTGATATAGAATAAACAGGTAGTAAAAACCCTGTTGTGGATTCTATGGAAGTCATTCCTAATTACAGTTGAGCTGACAGGACAAGCAAGCTGCAAGTTGGCTGTAATCCGAGACGCTTGGCAATGCTGCGTGGAGGAGGGAAAGCTGAATCTCTGTGTAAACTACATGGGCCAGTTACACACACGGGACAAAGGCTATATCTTCCATCTCACGCTCTGCTGTATCCACGTAGGCAGACGGGCCTACAGGGTGAATTATAAGCCATCAGGGCTGGAGCAATTTTAGCCCTTTCAGGGTTATGCGCCCAGAGAAATCGGATTACAAAATGACCTGTTGGACTGGTGCCGGAGATCGAGCGGAGAAAAGTTCGAGGCAAGGTCGAGGGTCTGTGCCAGCGGCGGCGGCAGGAGTTGTTTATCCAGCTGCTGTGTGTCAACGCTTCGAATACTCGGAGAAGCAGTGATTGATGGCAGAGAAGGACATTAAAGCGGAAGAAGAATCTCCTGGACCTTCTTCACCTGGTAAGCAAAGGGAAGAAGAGGGAGGTGTGTCTGCTGAGGGCTCTGACAGTGAAGCCGGGAGTTCTGAGGGGGAAGAAGCGGCTGCTCTCCCTGTTGCCAGAATGGCGGCGGCTGTACAAGGCCTGAATCCACAAGAGAGCGGGAGGTGTGTGTGCTGAGAGCTGGCAGGCTCTGATCAAGCTGGAGGCTCAGTCAGCGAGGCCGAGAATTTCTGGAAGGGAAGGAGGGGGGAAACCCTGTTCCCGGGAATGCGGCAGCACCAGCTCTAAAACACTCTTAACTCACAGATAGTGGTAAAGCTATCTGGGCCGAACTGTGTATTATGAAACGACCAGAAGCAGCATTTGTTTAACTCATGCCGGGGCTCTGGAATGTTGTAATACGAGAAGCAGTTGCAGTTGCAGTTGCAGTGGGAGACGGAGAACAGTTTCTGGACACTGTAAAGCAGATCTGGGAGTAGGATTACAATTGCGTGGAAGCTGTACCAGCTGAGCTAACAGGCAACCAGATCGGAATCTGACCATGGCATGTGTGTCAGGCAAGTTTCTCTCAGAGAGGGAGAAATGGGAAGAAAGCAAGCAACATGCTGGACGTAAATCAGCACACAGCGCAGGCTGACTCAAGCAGCGGGAATGCTGGTGGGAACGGTGCCAAGCTGGTGGGGGTTACTCAAGCAACAGCTTTAAAAGTGAGAAAATGCTTTTGTTGTGGTTCGACTTCACATCTTAAAAGGGACTGTACTTTTAAGGGCAAGAAAAAAAAGAAAAAGGAAGTTACCAGTACACCTGAGGATACAATTAAAATGGGCAAAAGTTTGATTGCTCGGGTGGGTTTTTCCAACCAGGACATGTGGGTACTTGACAGCGGAGCTTCACACCACATGGCAAATTCCAGAGACATGTTTCAATTTCTGGATGATGGATATACAAATCAATTTGTGGAACTGGCTGATGGAAAACGAATCCAGGTGACAGCTACAGGAACAATTGACTTTGCTTCTTTGGGTCAACAGAGAGCACTGCTTGTTCAAGAACTGGACACAAACATGATAAGTATATCACAATTGGCTAATGATGGATATGAAATAAGTTTTTCTAACAGCAACTGTGTAATTTCACATGAAGGGGTGATCTGTGCAAAAGGTGATTTGCAGAATTCTCTGTATGTTATAAATCCGTTTGTAACACATGATGAGAAGGCAAAGTATGCAAATTTGAAACCACATGACAATTGTTTACATATTTTTCACAAAAGGTTCGCACATGCCAATTACAGAAGCATAGAAAAAATGCCAGGTCTGTGTGAGGGTGTGACAATGAAACCTTGTTCAAAGTATGTGGAATGTGAAGTATGTAGTACAGCAAAGTCACACAGGTCTAACATTCAGAAACACAGTGATAGAGTGAGCACAAGAATCTTTGAGCTGGTACACTCTGATGTTGCTGGTACATTTGAAACTAGCTATAGGGGGAACAAGTACTTTTTATCTCTAATTGATTATTATTCTCGATTTGGATTCGTATATTTGCTGCAGCATAAATCTCAGGTTCAAGAGAGATTTGAATCATTTGTTAAATGGGCTGGGGACAGATATAAACAATATCCAATAGGAGAATTACTTACGGATGGTGGGGGAGAGTACATGAGTACAAAGTTCAAGAAATTTTTGGAAAGTGAGGGTATGGGGCACAAAGTCACAGCCCCATACTCCCCATTTCAAAATGGCGTTGCTGAAAGACGTAACAGGACACTCCAGGACATGATGAGGGCCCAATTGACTGAGTCAAAGGTGGGAAACCGTTTCTGGGGGGATGCATTGTCAAATGCTAATTATCTGCTGAACAGGTTACCAAATTCCACAATTGGAAAAACTCCATATGAAATGTTTCATGGGAGGAAACCAAAGGTAGCACACGTGCGCATTTTTGGGTGTAAATGTTTTGTTCATATACAGGCTCAAAACAGGACGAAGCTATCTGCAAGAAGCTTTGAATGTTTTCTGCTGGGGTATGATGCACAAACAAAAGGGTACAGGTTGTGGTCACCACACCACAACAGGGTAATTCTGAGCAGGGATGTGATTTTTCACGAGCAAACAGATGACCAGAAACAGCTGGTGGAATTGCCAATGCATGCAATGTCTGAAACACAGCAGGATGCTTCTGGGACAGAACAGGCCACTGGGCAGATATCTGGGGAACAGGAGGGAGGTGAACAATCTCTGAGGCGTTCAACCCGAGAACGCAAAGCACCTGTTAGATATCAGGATGAATTCCAAAGTGGGAAAACTGTTGTACATAAAGCTCTCAAAATAGCTTTAGAACCACAAAGTTTTGAGGAAATTCAAAGCATGGAACCAAAATTGAAGAATGATTGGTTTGAGGCCATGCAGGATGAAATCAATGCAATGCATGACAACAACACATGGACACAACAACAACACAGGTATCACAGGTATCTTTGCCTGTGGGGCGCAAGGCCATCACCTGTAAATGGGTGTACAAGGTGAAAACAAATCACCAGGGGCAGGTGGAAAGGTACAGGGCAAGACTCGTTGCCAGGGGGTTTGGACAAAAACATGGGGTAGATTTTGATTCCGTGTTTGCACCAACAACAAGGTATGCAACTGTCAGACTGTTGTTGAAATTGGCAGCACAAAGAAAAATGATGGCATTTCATTTTGATGTAAAAACTGCTTTTTTATATGGGGAATTACAAGAGGAACTCTACATGGTGCAACCACAAGGTTTTGTAGAAAATCCCAGTCTTGTGAACAAGTCCATATATGGGTTGAAGCAGGCAGCTCGATGCTGGAACCAAAAGCTAGACAGAGTTTTGATTAGTTTGGGATTCAAACAAAGCAAGGCTGATCACTGTCTGTATACAAATTACACAGAACAGGGAAACTGGGTGTATTTGTTGATTTTTGTTGATGACATCTTACTGGTAACACAAACAGTAAGTCAAAAAGACAAAATTGCACAAGAATTGCAAGCACACTTTGAACTGAAAGATCTGGGTTTGGTACAACACTATCTTGGAATGCAATTATCTCAAGATGAGGAAGGTTCTTTCGTGGTTGAACAAAGTGGGAAAATTCAGAAATTGTTGGAAATTCATGGATTGGAGAATTGTAACCCAGTTACTACTCCAATGACTCTTGAATATCAGAAACACACAGATAACACTGAATTTGATGATATTGGCAAATATCAGAGTGTTATTGGAAGCCTGCTATATTTGGCAAATGTGAGTAGGCCAGACATCAGCAATGCTGTAAACATACTTAGCAGGAAAACGCAAAATCCTTCTAACTATGATTGGCTAGCTGTGAAACGGGCGTTAAGGTATTTAAAAGGTACCATGAATTGCAAACTGAAATTGTCATCACACACAGATGGAGGTTTTTGTGTGTACACTGATGCTGATTGGGGATCTGCAACAGATAGAAAATCCACAAGTGGAACAGTTTTAATGTATGAAAACAGTCTAATTGACTGGTACACACGAAAACAAACTTGTGTGGCTATTTCTAGCGCAGAATCTGAATTCATCAGTTTATCTCAAGCATGTAATGAGATTGAGTGGTTCAAACAATTGTTTGCTGATATGGACATACCAGTAGACAAGGCTGTTACAATTTTTGAGGACAACCAAGCTTGCATTAGCATGGCTCAAAATGAAAAATGTAGGCCAAGAACCAAACACATTGATGTTCGTTACTCTCATGTAAAGGACTGTGTGCAAAAAGGGTGGGTAACACTCAAGTACTGTGCAACAGGGGATATGGTGGCAGATCTTTTCACAAAACCATTGCCTGAAGTAAGACACAGGAAACTAATAACGGCACTAGGCCTCATTGAGTAAATGTAAACAACATGTATCACAGGCTGTGGGGGGATGTTGGGACATGTAACAAAACAACAGCTGTGGCACAATTGTTTTCATTTGGAAAGGTACAGGATGGCTAGAAAAACAATCATGTTGAGTCTGACACTACTATTCTATTCTCATGGGGAAAGTAGGTGGGAAAGAAATACGAGCTGATCACATGGTTTGTACTTTCTGATGACGTAGTATGGTTGTTGGGTTTCGTTCCCTGTAACCATTTTAGTACAGAGAAGGATTGCTTTCTGTGTGCTTCTTCTTGTCTCTTCTCTCTAATGCTCTGACTTATTGCAATCATGTAATGAAGTGTGCTAGACTGGACTGGCTATGCACTGGACTATGCATTATAATCTGCAATATAGACTGTAACTTAGGAGATTGTATTTACTCCGATATAGAATAAACAGGTAGTAAAAACCCTGTTGTGGATTCTATGGAAGTCATTCCTAATTACAGTTGAGCTGACAGGACAAGCAAGCTGCAAGTTGGCTGTAATCCGAGACGCTTGGCAATGCTGCGTGGAGGAGGGAAAGCTGAATCTCTGTGTAAACTACATGGGCCAGTTACACACACGGGACAAAGGCTATATCTTCCATCTCACGCTCTGCTGTATCCACGTAGGCAGACGGGCCTACAGGGTGGATTATAAGCCATCAGGGCTGGAGCAATTTTAGCCCTTTCACTTTCCCCCATGCGGTTGCATACCTGCATACACAATTTCATGAAGGAAATGAGCAGCGTCACCTGGCCATTGTACATCCTTAGTCAAGTTTTCAAAGGTCCTCTCTCACCAGATCCTGGAGCTCCTGGCAACAGAGACCCCCAAAGCCCAACAATTCACTCGCTGGTCAACTGCCCTCTGCCATAGTTGCTTGCTCCCCTTTCCCAACACAAGCACATCAATCGGGATAGGGCTGAGAAGGGAAACCCTGCCATCGGCAACAGCATACAGTCGAGTAGCAATAAGGGTCTTTTGCTCACCAATTAGACAGGAAATCAGGATCAAATCTGAATGTAACTATGCAGCTTAGATCTATACAGGCTGTGTAAGTGGGGGGCAGCAGCACCTACAGTGATGAATCGCTGTGGCGTCAAAAATTACAGATAAAGCAGGCAGCAGTCACTAAGGAACCACTAATGTAAATGATAAGTAATATTTCAGTCCATGCACTGTGCAAACAATGGTCAGTGTAAAAAACTACACCAAGCAGAGCCCTGCTGAGTCACGTGAGGGGGAAAAAGGCATGCTGAGTTGCGTACTGGAAAATTTATTACCGAGAGCCGTGAACTTGCATTTGAATGGAATGGCTGATTACGAATAAACCTGCCATGGATTTTTATAAAGCCGATAATACATTTGCTTCCCAAATAGAGCTAGATTAGCCTATGGCAGTCTGTTTCTCATTCTAATCCAAATTAGAAAATCATTCAAAGTGCAGAAGGAGAGAGCCATGTGTTAGATGGATATCAAGTAGTCGATGCTAAAATTGGAAAGTTTAAAGAGGCCACATGCATTTGTGCAGAGAAAACAGGGTACTGCTAGCCCCAACCTGAGCCACCCTCCTACTGTCCCTGTTAGTACCTTTATTCTTATTTTTATGTTCTAGGGAGAGGCGATTAAACCAAAGGATACAGACAGCTAAGGGAGAAGATGCAGAATTACAAGCACTTTTGCAAGGGACTGGAAAAACCGCTGGAGCCACAGCAGCTACAAATGCTCACCAATTCAAAACTTGAGCAAAACTGCTTTGACACATTTTCTTAGTTTATTACAGAACGGTCTCTCTCAGGATCGATATGTGCGGTAAAAATAGAAATAAAATGTGGAGAAAGTGAAAGTCAGCTTGTCAGCTTTGCCTCTCCCTGCTCTCCCCATGATGTTTTTCTCTCTCCTCTTCAGCCTAATTTTAGATTTCATTAGCTCCTCAGGGCAGGGGCCTGTCTATTGTTTATGGCCCTCCGTAAAATGCAATGTATAATGATTAGTGCCACAACAATAACAAACGAGATTTGACTGATACGGGCATCTGCCTGCACACCCTGAAGGACAAGTTTCATACATTAGATAATCTGAAAGTCTTCCTCCAAATTTCCAAGCAAACCATCCCTGAGGCCTTTTCAACAAAATGAACATGTTCGTGAAATTGGTATCAGTATCTCCAGGTACCAATTCCGGAATAGTCTTTGGCCCATAGTTGCACCAACAGTTCCAAACTGAACATCACACAATGATTTCTGGGATGTTTCAGGGATAAACAGAGATTAAGAAACCCTGACCAATCATGTCCTTATTATAGCCTAGGGGGCCTGGTAGAACAGACATAAGGTTATTCATCCTCTTCAAGTAGTTCTATGCAATATTACTGGCAATAAGTAGATCTCTAAATTAACCTTCCTCCTCTCCAGTTAGTTATTACTATATACACGTTACTATTTCCAAATATGTCAACTGGTATACAAATTAAATGTGCTGTACAAATGGAAAGTACTACAACATCACAATCTGATTATAGTACATCAGTGCTCTTGCCCTCTGCTGGATATAATCTAAAGTGCACAACGCTGCATCCGATGCAGAATCATTTTCATCTCAGAGGACAGGAACTTCTGCCAACTGTAGGGGTTGGATTTCAGTCTCCAATGGCACATTGTGATGACATTCATAGGTGCTTGTTTATAGCCAGAAGCTAATTAGAGCTCATGCTGCATTACATAGCTTACATTATGGAATTCTCATGAATAGTAGCAAAAATATGTTTAATTTTAATTCTGTTTTAACTGACTTCCTATCCTCTTTTCCTAGATCTCAGGACACATCAAAACATTGTATTTATTTTTAAGAACCACAACACAGAGATCCCTTTTAAAATAAGATGAAGAAAGTAAAATAAAAACGGGATAAATAGCTATCTCAGCCTAAACTCTTCTTCTATGCTTACCCCAGCTAATATAAGCCAGGCCAAAAATCATGTCTTAATATTTTCCCCAAAATGTTTGGGATCAGAGCTTGCAAAGTTTTTTCCTGGGATTATCATAAATTGGAGACAACTGTCAGGAAAGTCTCTCCACAACCCACTGTTGTACAAACATGATACATAGATATATCATAAAGATATATGGTTGATCTTTGAGATTGTAATGAGATTTAATACGGATGTAGGATACAAGCCATTAAGGGAGAAGAAGAAAAACGAAGGAGCACACTTTGTTTTGAGACCTAAGGGCAGGGGTGGATAACGTGTGGCCCTCCAGCAGTTGTTGGACTGCAACTCCCATCAGCCCCAGCCAGCATAGCCAATGGTGAGGAATGATGTGACTTGTAGCCCAGGGTTCCCCAACACAGCACCTTCAGGCTCCTGGAATTGTGCCCATGAAGGATTCCCCAACATAGAGTCCAAGGGCACACATTTTTTACATTTTTAAAAATTGTTTTGTGATTTGTATGAAATGTGTGAAGGAAGGAGCCTTTGGGGGTTCCTACACACACACACACACACACCCTCATGTGTGAACCGGCTAAAGGCTGGGGGGGCGGGGTGTGTATGCCGGCGTCCCAAAGTCTACAGTGACCCGGCATTCAGATGCAAAAGTCATGAGTTCCTCCCCCTGCCTGGCCAGGTGAAGTGCATCATGATTGGCTAAGAAGCAGAAAAGCTTCAAGAAGGAGGAGGGGAGGGGGAAAGAGCTATTTCCCAACGTGTGGGGTTTTGTTCTTTGTCTTTGGTCATCGCGTGTCTGCCGGTTGTTGGAGCAATGGCGACGCGCCAAGGAGAGACCCAAGCCTTCGGGGGGCCTCAGGATCCGACCCCAGGTAGCTCCTGGTGAAATTAGCTGAATGAGGGCTCTGGTAAAGGCAAGCCTTGTGGGAGGCTACCCATCTCAGACCTTCGGGTAGGTGTGGTAATCTCCATCGGGCAGCAAGGCTGTGCTGGATCTAACCCTGGAAGAGAACTGACCCTCAGGTAACAGAGTTGTGTGCCTGAGAGATATTAAGAATCAGGTTTTGTTATTTTGCAGCTTTACTGTGTACCAAAGTGTCTCTCTCTAATTTTGTGTGCTTCTCTCATTTCCCACCTTTTGTTGTAAAATGCTACCAGAATAAACCTTTCGTTGGTTTTTTACCCCACATGGTGTTTGTGGATTGCTCTGCTTGGTTCAGTAACTAAATCCAGGTTACAGTCAGAAAGGCAAGTCCCTGAACAGAGATTCAAGTAGGATTGCAGACAGCTGAGGCTGGCAATCTGGTACCTTGAGATCTCTGGGGGTCTTGGTTCTTTTTGGGTAGGAAAGGGTGGGGGTGTGGCGGGTCAGCCAGCCCCCCCTTCCTCCACAAAATGCATACAACTTTCTAGCAACTGAACATAGGATTCAACAAAAGCGGATCAACAAAAGCGGATCTAACTGTGGGATGTTTACAGTCAAAACCACAGAGTTATATTTAGCCACAAGGAGGCCTGATAGAGTTTTCCTGAACATTCCCAGAGAGGACTCCATGAGGCAAATTCCCTTGTGTCCTCTGGTAGGAAGTGGGCTTCTCTTCTTCCTGCCCGCGGACACACAAAGACTTGAATCTTAGAACTCATCATAGCAGCAATGTAAAATCTTGCTCCTGATCTGAGCTCATTTCATTTCATTTCATTTATTTCATTTATATACCGCCCCACAGCCGAAGCTCTCTGGGTGGTTCACAACACTCTATACATAAAAACAACAATAAAAAACATACAAAATAGTTTAAAAAATTAAAAACCAAATTTAAAAACACAGTTTAAAATAACAATACAAAAGCCAATAAAACTGAGCCTACAGGTGACAATCCCCTCCGTGCTATTCCAAGCTCCTAACTAAATGCCTTGGCACAGAGGGAAGTCTTAACCTGGCGCCGAAAAGATAGTAAGGTTGGCGCCAGGCGGGTCTCAGTGGGAAGCTGATTCCATAACTGGGGGGCTACCACCGAGAAGGCCCTCCTCCTCGTTGCCACCAACCGAGCCTCTCTTGGAGGTGGCAGTCGGAGGAGGGCCCCAGATGTTGAGCGTAGTGTCCGGGTAGATAGCGGTTGGGAGAGACGTTCTGTCAGGTATTGTGGTCCTAAGCCATGTAGGGCTTTATAGGTTAAAACCAGCACCTTGAATTCGGCTCGGAAGCATATTGGCAGCCAGTGCAAGCGGGCCAGAACTGGTGTAATATGCTCGGACCTTCCGGTCCCTGCAATAAGCCTGGCTGCCGCATTTTGCACAAGCTGCAGCTTCCGAACAGTCTTCAAAGGCAGCCCTACGTAGAGTGCATTGCAGTAGTGTAGTTTAGAGATCACCAGAGCGTAGATTACTGAGACCAGGCTATCCCTGTCCAGATAGGGGCGTAGCTGGGCCACCAGCCGAAGCTGGTAAAAGGCACTCCTTGCCACTGAGGCCACTTGAGCCTCAAGTGACAAAGATGGCTCCAGGAGCACCCCCAAGCTACGAACCTTCTCCTTCAAGGGGAGTGCAACCCCATCCAGAACAGGTTGAACACCCTCCATCCGGTCAGAGGAACCATCCACTAACAGCATCTCAGTCTTGTCTGGATTGAGCCTCAGTTTGTTAGCCCTCATCCAGTCCATTGTCGCAGCCAGGCACCAGTTCAGCACATCCACAGCCTCACCTGCTGAAGATGAAAAGGAGAAATAGAGCTGCGTGTCATCAGCGTACTGATGGCAACGCACTCCAAAACTCCGGATGACCCCACTCAGTGGTTTCATGTAGATATTAAATAGCATGGGGGATAAGACCGACCCCTGAGGAACCCCGTACTGGAGAGTCCATGGGGCCGAGCAACATTCCCCAAGCACCACCCTCTGGAGCCGGCCATCCAAGTAGGAGTGGAACTACTGCAATGCAGTGCCCCCCACCCCCAACTCAGACAGCCGCTCCAGAAAGATACCATGGTCGATGGTATCGAAAGCCGCTGAGAGATCCAGAAGTATCAACAGGGTCACACTCCCCCTGTCTCTCTCCCGACATAGGTCATCATACAGGGCGACCAAAGCCGTTTCCGTGCCAAAACCAGGCCTGAACCTCGACTGAAATGGATCCAGATAATCAGTCTCATCCAAGAGCACCTGGAGCTGGTTGGCCACCACCCGCTCAAGGACCTTGCCCAGGAAAGGAACATTCGCCACCGGCCTAAAGTTGTTAAGATCTTCCGGGTCCAGAGAGGGTTTCTTCAGGAGTGGTCTCACCACCGCCTGTTTCAGGTGGCATGGGACCACTCCCTCTCGCAAGGAGGCATTGATCACCTCTCTGGCCCAGCCGGCCGTTCCCTCCCTGCTAGTTTTTATAAGCCAAGAGGGGCAAGGATCCAGAACAGACGTGGTTGCACGAACCCGTCCAAGCACCTTGTCAACATCCTCAAGCTGTACCAACTGAAACTCATCCAAAATAACTAGACCAGGCTGTGCTCCGGGTACCTCCCCTGATTCTACTGCTATAACATTGGAGTCTAAGTCCCTGCGGATGCAAGAGATTTTTTCCTGGAAGTGCCTAGCGAATATATCACAGCGGGCATCAGATGGGTCGATGATGTCCCTGGGGCCGGCGTATAACAGGCCCCGGACGACCCTAAAGAGCTCCGCTGGGCAGCAGAGAGATGTTTGGATAGAAGCAGTGAGATGTTGTCTCTTTGCCACCTTCACTGCCTCTAGGTATACCTGGCTATAGGCACATACCAGGGCTCGATTGCATCCACTAGGAGTTTTCCTCCACCTGCACTCAAGCCGTCTCCTGTTTTGCTTCATCACTCTCAGCTCCGGGGTATACCATGGAGCCGTACAAGCTCTACTACAGAGAGGGCGCTCAGGAGCGATCGTGTCAACCGCCCGGGTCATCTCCCTATTCCAGAGATCAACCAGGGATTCGACAGGACCGCCAGCCATATCAGCCGGAAAACCCCCAAGGGCCCTCTGGAAACCATCCGGATCCATCAGCCTCCGGGGGTGGACCATCTTAATAGGTCCCCCACCCTTGCAGAGGGGGAAAGCTGCCGTTAGCCTAAATCTCAGCAGGTAGTGATCTGACCATGACAAGGGGACCGATTCAAAGTCCCCCACCTTCAGATCACTATTTCCATGTCCAGCTGAAAAAACCAGGTCTAGAGTGTGCCCTGCTACATGTTGCTCAGAGATCCAAAGAACCTAGATGAATGAGTATTTTGCAACTGTACATATCTTTTTGTCTGCCTGAAGTTGAACTGCAATATCTGAGTGAGTAAATGTTATTTTTAACCTTTACAAGACTGTTTGTCTGATTAGTATTTTAAAGGGAGATAAACGGGGGCCACTCCAGGGAAATTCATTCTGCTACAAAGCATCCTGAATTACCAAATGCCAATACTGCTGTAACTAGCAGATCCAAGCTTCCACTTAAAGCTGAAAGGGGACTAACTCTGCTATTCTCGTAAGCGCGGGAAAGGAGGGATAATATCACAAATATATCCTCTCCTAGTTTCTTATCATCAGTCCCAACACTAACCTACCTCACAGGGTTGTTGTGAGGATAAAATGGAGAGGAGGAGGAGGATTATGTAAGCCGCCTTGGGTTCCTTGCAGGAAAAAAGGCGGGGTATACATAGAATGAATGAATGAATGTCCAAATAAGTATCCACTTGAAGTTGATGTCTACATGCCACCCAATCATATATCAAAAGTGCTGTAAGGTCCTCAATACACTGCATTATAGGAGGAGAGTGTTTATCATTCCAGTTTTGTAATAGCAGTCTTTTAGCTTTCAAAAGAATCCATTTCCCCTTCCATTTGTTAATTTCCAATAATTTTAAAGAGAGTGTACATCAGTGAATATTAAAGACTGCTCCAGTACAAAATTTATCTGTGTAGTAACCTCTTCCCAAAAAGAAGCAAGTACTGTACTGGACATTGCCAAAACATGTTTAAAAGAAGCATTAGCTATATTGCACCACCACCCATTAGCTGAATTAGACAATCCCTTATTAAAGAGACATTGTGGTGTCCGATAGACACAAAACTTAAGTTTTTGCTGAATAAGACACAGCCTAAGAAGATCCATAAACGCAACAGATGCCAAAGCGGTGATCTGCTGATTAGGTATTTTGTAGCGGTGCCCACAGCAGTTTCTCAAATTCCCAAATGTGCCCATGGGTCCAAAAAGGTTGGGGACCCCTGTTGTAGCCCAACAGCATCTGGGGGACCGCACATTCCCTACCCATATCATAGAGCCTTAGGATGTCTGCCCACATTGTTAAACTGCCACCACATTGTTGTTTTTTTGCAGAGATTTTTAGCCACCATGAATGCATGCAAAAAAATCCAGCTGAATTTCTTACTGATGCACTGCAAATTGTCCAATGGCAATCGGAATTGCAACCTGACACAAGTGAGAGGTCTGCCCTGTCGCCTTTCACTGCATGCTAGAATGGACTCTGCAAGCAAAGCAATGTGTCCCAAGCACAAAGGTCAAATTGAGTCTAGCTGGTTTAGGCTTCACTTGCCCTTCATGTATAGGGGGAAAGCCCTTCATGGTGACACTACAAGCAGAGAGAGTGATGTTTAAAAGATCATTATGATGTATGTGATCACAGCCCATGTAGCAGCTGCACACCAGTGCTGCTAGCCTGCTACTGCTGAGGCCGCAGCACTGGTGGGCAGATGCTAGACTTCCTTGGGACTATGCACATGGTTCTTTCACATGTTATTCTCCCCACATGTACCATTACAGTGAGCAAGGCTTTCGCCCTAGCCTGCACACAGGAGAAGCAGCATCTAAAAATGCCCTAACATTCACTGCTGTGTGAATGAGACTTTTTAAACCATTAGAACTGCTGAGCTTTAGAAGAGAAGGGAGGCTTTCCTTTTTTTAGCCAGGCTCTTGCAATAGGCCAGATGGAACGCTGACTAAGCATATGCTTGTGCTGCAAATAAGTGCTGGTATATTGCTGAGTGTGTACCACTGAGTACATACAGCAGAGGGCACTGGGACCGCTCCAGATTTCAGTATTGCATCATTTTGGGAATTGCTCATCTTGGTATTTCTCATCTGCACCAGGACCTTTTAAAACGAACCATCCCTTTGTGCCAGTAATAAATCGGTCAAGAAACAATTCACTCCTTCCAAAAAACAGTCTCCTGTATGAGGAAATAGTATGGGATTAAGACATTGTTAGTTTAGGGCAGGGGTGGGCTACTTACAACTCCCATCATCCCTCACCATTGGCTATGCTGTCCAGGGCTGATGGGAGTTGAAGGCCAAAACATCTGGAGGCCCACAAGCTGCCCACTCCGGTTTAGAACCATGGAATATCAACAGGTGCAAATAAGAACTAATGCTGCAATTCTATATACACTTGCCTGGGAGTCCTATTGAACTCAATTAGACTTCCTTCTGAGTAGGCATGCATAGGACTGTGCTGTAAGATGAAGCCTTTTCTTCAGCACAAGGTCTTGTTTTAAGGACCTCCAACTAAAGTTACTGGAAAGGTAATTTCTGCCCCATCCATTATTTGAATGGATGGGACAGAAATGGACAGGACACAGACTTAAAAGACTTGATAGTTTCCTTGGCGGCACAGAAAGATGACATTGATCATAACTGTGGGCAAATGAGCCCATTCTCAAATGCCTGAGCATCTGACATTAAAAACAACACAGGAGGAGAGCTTATACATAATAAAATGACTTTGATCATCTGTTTGATCTACCTCCCTTATACAAAATGCATGAATGCTGTTATTTTCCCTGAAAGAGCAATATTGACAAGTCATCATAATGTTTCTGTTCAGAGCACTTTTCTGAAAACATTTTCACAGCAGGGCGCATTGCTTGCTTGCCGCAGCCTCTCTGGGCCAGCTCCTACGATTAAGGTAGCCTTGTTTGTTTGCCTTATTAAATGAGCTGCCAATATATTATACACATTAATGCTCTCTCGTCTCTCCACACTTTTGGCTTCCCTCAGCGGTGCTAGTCCTTCCTACCAGTGTGCAGCTATTAAAAAATGAACTTCCTGCAACAGCCAAGGCATTTATTGGCTCAGGCAAGTCAGCTAAGGTATCAATGCCAGTGTCAAGGGAAAATGCTAATCATTTGCCCCACGGGCTAATGTTTTAAAGATGAAGATGCAGGAAACAGTCATGTTTACAAATTGGTCAATTCATTTTGGGCATAACAGATTTTCCTAAAAAATAAATAAATCTCCTCCTTGCTAAAAAGTCACTACTCTAGATCAAATAATAACAAGAAATATACATTCTTCTTTCCTTTCTTTTTTCTGAATACAAACATTGTAGAATTCCTTTCTTTTCATTTGGCAGAATGTTGCTAACAAAGAACAATTGAGGCATTTGTAAGATGGCAAGGACAGACTATATGAATGATCACTGAATGTTAATGAACACCACCACCCTGTGGATGTCTTAGGTAACACTAGCAAACAAATCCTATTAAGTAATACTCTGCATGTGACACCAAGACAAAAAATATGAAGTACTTCCTTCCATTCAGCAGACTCCATCTTGTTTTGTTCTGCAAGGATGAATACACAACAGTCAGCAACTAATTCTACCACACTGTCTACTTTAAAAAAAAAAAAGTCTTACAGCGTCTTAAAAGCCAGAAATAGGAATTCTAAGAGTCAGCACACATAAATATTCAAGTGTAACACAGCAGTAATTTTACTTGTTCTTAGCAAAGAGGAGCGACTTCACTTTATTTCATTCATCATACCATACCACTGCTAATCTTAGCTGGTGAGAAGTCCACTTCCTTCTGCTTTGTTTCAGGGAAGGCCCACTCCAGATCAAGACAAAGTTCACATTAATCCACTCCCAAACTAAAGCAGTGATTAAGCTCCTACTGAATTAACAGAGGTCAATATATTGTTCTCTATGCCTAAGAACTGAACAGTGTGTTTCTGATGCAGTGAGTAAAGTGTTAGGTTTGAATCTGGTACATAATGGTTGAGAACTGCCTGTTCAATCATGAGGTTCACTGGTTGCCCTTAAATACCTATCTCTCAAGCTGACCTCCCTCAAAAGTTAGTGATGGATAATTTAGTATTCTGATGATCTGATTATCTGGCTGCTGACTAATTGGGACAACTGATAACAGTGGCAAGTATCTAAGATTCTGTTTGGGGCTGTAATTTCTGCCTCCTTGTATGAAGGTTCTGAATAAAGATGTAGTCTTAGAACAGGTGACTCCGAGTTTGAGAAACTCTAAAAAAAGACATGAAGTGAATTTAGCTCCATAACTGTGCTACTGTAGCAGCATAGAAAATAGGGAGAAATTTGTCTGTTTAATTTGCATTTTGCACTTCTCTCAATGTTGCAATGCAGTTCTCCGATCAAACATGTATTCAGAAATGTGTCAGAAAAAAGTGTGCACAAAAATGCATACAAAATGCATATGTTGGGAGAAATGAATGTGAAAATGTGTACATATCTTCATGCAGACTTTTTTAAAACTGGAAACTCATGTGGAAATGGGATGGAATGACCTTAAGATTGGAAAAATGAGAATCAGAGAAAACAACATTGATAGATTCACCTCTCCCTAACAGAAACCACTTCCCTGTGCTGCAATCTCACAACTGAGGACAAGGACAGGGTGGCAAAAACACATGCAAATGACCCTCCTGACATGATTGCTTCATCCTTATCCCTACGGGATAGTAACATGGGAAAGTAGCTCCTACACCACTGGCGGCATGAAATACTACGCATGCATGTGCAAGGCATATTTCTGGAGCTGGAAAGGCATCCTGATTCTGAAGAAGATATCCAGTGGAGAAGAAAAAAGAAGAAAAGGAGGCTGTTTCTACAGACACTGAAGCTGATCAACAGCCATGGCTACATTGCATAAACTGATTTCAAAGGACTGCACTGCAGACCACAAGGAACACTTGACCGTGTGTGCAATGCTCACTTCTACCAGCTAGATGGTAGGCAGAATCAGCAGGAGAAACTCTGACTTCTTAATTAATTTTGGAACCCAAAGCTAATTAGTTCTATGCCTCTCTTAATTTCCATTTTGAATATTTATTGTAGAAGAGTGCACTCCCACTATCCAGCATCATGATGTGTTTTTTTAAATAAGATATGTCTATACAAACATATATGATCAATACTGCAGTTATACTGAAAACAATGTAAAAAAGGAATTTGAAGTGATCAAATCTGTACCCTAAAAAAATGATAACTGTGCATGTATTATTTTTTTTTAAAAAAAATAAGTCTATGAAGTACAATGCAGTATAATCTAACATAATGGTCGTCTATAAGGCACTGGAAGTGTGATTCAAAGTAGTTATGTTGCCAAGCGTTTATTTATTCACTCACTGTTAAATAACATCTCATAGGGCTATCCAGTTCTGTCATCTGGCTTGCTAAATTATGGGGAAGGAGAGAATGAGCAAAAACCGACCCGTTCCTCTGCAAAGTTACCTCTTCCACTGGAACTGGTGGTGGTTCTCCAGACCAAACCAATGGAAACAGGAAGATTGTACTTATGAAGAAACAAACAAGGTTTCAGATCCAGATGTTGGCTTTCAAATATGAGATTGTCACACTAGAGCTTTTGCATTCTTCCTCTAGGCACAATGAGCCAATGCTCCGAAGAAGTCCACATCTAAGCTCGGCTTCCAAACCTGGCTCTTTTCCAACCATTTTTATTCCTGAAGCCGGATCTGTCACTGCCCCTTAATTTACAGTCAATAATATCCAGCAAAGTAAGTTCCCCTGTGCTGCAGTCAGATGAGAAGACTTCATAAAATGTCAGCGCTTTAATTATTTCACAAAAGAGTTGTGTTCTCACTTGGAATCCTTAATCAGCCTAAATAGGCCCTGAGGGTGCATCTAGACTGTTTTTTTTGTTTTTGCAGGCTCTGCTACAGATATTTGTTCAGAGAAGTGGCACAGACTGCACAGTATCCGTAAAGGTTCAGTATTCTACTTGCTGTTCAGGATTTTTGAATAAAAGCATGTACATTGTTAAAGAGATAAAACCTTCCAATGATTAGTTTAGACAGAAGTTTAATGCTGTCCTTCCTACTGTCTGTTGTTCCACTCTACTCCGTTCATTATCTTTCATCTTAATTTTGCTGCTGCATTTGTCCCTACTCACTATTATTACGCATGTACCTGCGTTTGGCCAGCATGGCTAGATAGATGCAAAAGAGGACAGGACTCTTTTACCTTTAACAGTTGTGTAGAAGAGGGAGTCATGAGCTACACCTGCTGAAGTTCCTTCTTCTACACAGTCATTAGCCCTCTCCTCTTTCGAGCCCACTCACCCTAAGCCATTAAGGGCACAATCCTATGCAAGTTTACACAGAAAAAAAGGACTACAACTCCCAGCATGCCCCAGTCAGCTATGCTGGGAGTTGTAGGCCTTTTTTTGTCTAAACTTGCATAGGATTGCACCTATAGTCAACTGCTTTTAGAAGCAGCTAAACTTGGCTATTTCACAAACTTGGAAGCTGGATATTTCACGATCCCTTCTGAAGCTTTTTTTCTTACTCCTCCCCATCTTTTTGGCACATGACAACAAATTGATTTAGGATTGCGTGAGTGAACAGGCACAACTGTGCATATTAAGCATTCATTAAGAGAGGGGAAAGATTAAAAATCAAGCCCACATATTAGCCAGAGCAGGGAGGAGCAAAACTGAAATTACGTGAAAGAATACTTGCCTAAATAATTAGATGCCGTTCCTCCAAAGGTGCTAAATCAGGGGTGCAGAACATCAGGCCCCAGGAGCCAAATCTGGCCCTTCCAGGGTTCCCAGAAGGCCACACCCCTTTTGTTCAATGGTTTCCTGGATTTCATGCAGTTTTTTCCCCATTCTAAAAGGTTGAAATGCCCCTCCTTAGTTACTGGCAGTAAGAGCTTTCAGCTAAAATAAGCTGGTAGTGTTCCATCACTGGAATGTGGCCCCCAAAAGTTTCTCTAAAATGGAAATCAAACCTCAGGCTGAAAGAGGTTCTGCACCCTTGTGCTAAATCCTTTATCACTTTGTTTTTGGGGGAATGTTTAAACTACAAAAGAGCCAGATTTTGTGTAGGCTTGTAAGAATTAGAGAATGTTTCTTTCCCAAATTATATTAAATAAAATACAAAGGACAGAAATTAAAAGAAGCCAGAGAACTCACCCTGAATGGGGGCCCCAGTCTAGTGATAAATGAGGCCTAAAATATGTAAGGAACTCAATGCCCGGGTCATAAGGATGGCATGGGATTAGTAGATGATAAATTATGCTTAGATAGGGATGGCATTGAATAAGTAGGTAACAGATAAATGAGGAATCCTCCCTTTCTGGAAACACAGACCAGGCATAAAAATGTGTCAAAAGAAGAGGTGTCTGCTGATGGGAGAGTAAGAGGTCAAAGTTAAAATGAAGTTAAGGAATGTGTGGAAGAGCCAATAGGAAATTAGAGTAAGGGGATACAACACAACAAGAGGAGGGACTGTAAACAGGGGCGGGGAATAATGTATTCGGTTTAGGCGGTCGGGATAGGCTGTGAACCTCAAAGTACCCAGCCAATGGGGGAATGAGGGAGGAACCCTGCGGCCGGGCATAGGGAATAAAATCACGCTGCTTGAATGTTAAGGTGTGCCTACCTGCATAGCGCACCCACTCTTGCAAGACTGTATTCAATAAAAAGTGCTTTGCTTTCACCAATTTTCTTGTCCAGAGAACTCTTTCTTTTTACAGGACTTGAACAAAGTCACTTCTAACAGGCTTAAGCAGTCAGAGAAAGAAACAATAGACATGTATTTCTTACAAAACCTTTCCAAACAGCATTGACCAAGACAACAACAAAACATCAACTACATGATAAAGCATTGAAACAAACATCGTAAAACAATAAAACCAATATAAATAACAAACTGGGGAAAAAACAGCCACAGGCAGACTTTTTTTGTTTCCCTCTCTCATAATATTAGAACTTGAGATCTGCCAATGAAGTTGCCTCTAACCTGAAACTTGCATGACATTCAGTAGACCCTAATCCACGGATGGGGAACATCAAGACAGCATCAAGTCAACCTCCCACTGCCACACCACACCTCTCATCCCAACTTTCTTTTTGTAATATCTTGCCTGATTAAGAGGTCTACAGATCTTGAAAGCTTGCCCACAGTTTTGTACATATTTGCTTGCTCCTAATAAAGGCCTGACTGTGGTTTTTGGGATCAAAAAGGGAGGTTCCTGCTAGGATATTCCCCTGCCCTGCTGCTCTTATTATTACAAAGATGCCTAGAATTGGGATGGGAATATGTAGCCTTCCAAATGCTGTTGGACTGCAACTCCCATTGTCCCTAGCCAGCACAGTCAGTGTTGAGGCATGAGGAACAACATCTGGTCGGCCACATGTTCCCCACCCCAGGCCTAGAACTTAATCAAACCCATTATCTCTGTCATCAGAAAAAGACCCACTCACCATTTTTAATGTAGCAATATTTTAAATATTATGAACAACAAGCCCAAACATAATACAATGGAAGATCTCTGTAGGTGATTGCCAACCTGGAGTGGGAAATATTGCCGCTTCCACATTTCCAGCCTAACTTTTTGTTAGAACCTGTTGCTCACATATCCAGCTTCCTTAGAGCCAACAGGCTTCCATTTTGCCCCACAGTATGTGTGTGTGTGTGTGTGTGTGTGTGTGTGTGTCACACGGCAGGCCATAAAAGCTTCTGGGTCGAATTAGCTCTCTTTGGTGAGCAACAAGGGGACTCTGCTTGCTGATGTTTGGGACCCTTTTTGTCTCAAAGGCCCTTCTCCCCTGACTTGATGGAAGAATCAGGGTACTCTCCTGACTTGGTGGAAGAATCAGGGTACTTCTGTACTCACAGAAATAATCAGGGTCAACAAAAGCTAACTCAGGCCCGAATGACCCTGAGGTTTCCAAGGCACCATCACCAGAAAATTATATTTGGATTTAACTTAATACGGTGAATGTGTGGAACAGAGGCGAATGGAACCCATCCACTTGCCCCACCCCAACCTTTGTTTATAGACCCAAAGGTCTATATGTACTTGGCGGGCCCTTTTCAGAAATTCAGCTCTCCTTTGGAGGTCTGGGTGGGCCCAGCAGTGTGATCCCACTCCCTAATACTCAGTGCATTCATTATGTATGTAAAAAAGTCTGAAGAAGTTTCAATATTTTGAACATCTGATGATGATTTCAATGGTGTAAGGAAAGGATGGACAGAATGTCCTTGTAAGTATATCTTTCCAGGGGTGGTTTATATCAACGTATACCTCAAGGTACATCAGAGTGCAGCTTTTTTTAACCTGAGGGAACCCTTGGGCTAAGCTTTCAGCTTTTGAGCTTTTTATATACAGTATATATTTAAAAAAGTTATGCAAACCAGAAAGAGAGAGGGAGGAAAAAGCCTCTAGCCAATGTGTTCCAGTCAGATATATACACTCAGATAATTCAACTAATAGTTAAGGCTAGAAAGGTGAGGCGCCTCTGGTTCACACGATTGCAGGTGCCTAATAAGCCATGGTGGCTTGTTAACCACCCTGCCCGTGCCGGTTGTATGCCGGGGGGGGGGGGGATTAGCATGGTTTCCCTTGGCAGCACATCTTGTTGTGTTGTGCAAACTTGACCAGGGTGGCTTGTTGCTGTGGTTAAGAAGCCACCCCAGAACCCTACAACAGCCCATGGGTTCTGAGTGGCTTGTTAACCATGGCAACAAGACACCTGAGTTCACACAACACGACAAGCCACACTGCCGAGGGTAGTTATGCTAATCCCCTTGGTATGCAACTGGCAACAAGCCATCATGGCTTATTAGCCATCCTGCAACCGTGCGAACCAGAGGCATCGCACCTTTCTAATCTTAACTATTAGTTGAGTTATCTGAGTATATATATATCTGACTGGAGCCATGGTGAATTTGATTTAAATCACTACCCAGAAAGGCTCAATTTAATCATGTGATTTCCCCCCACACACAAAAAAGTGCACTCTTCCTTGCTATAACCTCAATACATATTTTACACAACTCAGAGTTACCAAAGCTCACTGAAAAAGATTTGTGAAGGAACTGGAAGGTGAACAATATCAAGTTGAACAGCTTAATCATGAATATTCAGAGGATTTTCTTACCTTAATCTATTAGGACAATCGACATCAACTCCAGACAGACACTGAAACTATTTTAACTAAAACAACACTGTATTGTGATTTTTTGTTTCTTCAACAGTAGATATAACATTTAACAAGCATAAAGGATTTTTAAAAAAAAAAAATTTGAAAATTTAGTTAAACATTTTAGTTTTTTCCAGATATTTTGAGCTCAAGTTTATTTTTAAATGATTTTTTTGGTTAAAAAACCCCCAAAATTAAATAGACTGTGTCAGGTATACTGCTCATATACCGTAGTTTCACTTTCATTTCTATTGCCTGCTCCTCCCTTCTTGCATTTATCTCCAGGCTTCTTCTCATTGCCCAGATTGACTCCACCTCCCATAATTCTCTATTCATTGACACTTTGAGAGAGTTAAAGGCTTGATTTTGTCTACACAAAGTTGAAGAGGATCAATTGCTAGGGTTGCCACTCCAAAAGAATCAACATCACTCAAGGAAACTATTGAAAGCAATCCTGGAAATTTTAATAGGATTTTAAGAATTTCCATCATTATATCATGATGGGATAAAAAAAGCTTCAGGACTGGAATAACTTCAGTCAGAGTTGGAAAATGGGGCTGATCAGAGATCTATAATTTTCCTATCTATATACTGCTGTTAACAAGTACGTATGTATCTCTGGAGACACAAACCCAGTTTGAGAACTGCAAAATTTTCTGATGGTATCTTCTAGACTGAGTACTAAACTGAGTACTTGGGGAGATAGAAAGTTTAATCTAAATCATCTATACAGAAGCCTATGGAACTTCATTCATAAAATTGAGGCCCCAATCCAAGACCCTATTTACAAAACTTTTTTAAAAAGATTATATAAATACATTGTCTCATAATACAGAATTAGAATTTAATACAGAATCCCTATTTCATAATGAGCTCTTTGAACTATAACACATTTTAAATTAAAACGATGATAATGTAGGGCTTTAAAAAACAAAAGCATTTTAACAATAAAATATAAAAATCTAATTTAAATTTTAAAAAATCTTGAGTTTTTAAATTCTTTTTTAAAAAAAATAATAATCATTGATTTTTATCCACCCTAACTGGAGCACATCGGCTAGAGGTTTTTTTCGCCCTCTTTCTTTCTGGTTTGCATAACTTTTTTAAAATAAAGCTTAGCCCAAGGGTTCCCTCAGGTTAAAAAAGCTGCACTCTGAAGTACCCTGAGGTATACGTTGTTATCAACCACCCCTGGAAAGATATACTAATAGCTTAAAGACTCTATCAAGCAAAATACAAACTGACATAAAATCACAAGTAGTCTAATAGATGTTGGCTACAATCCTGTTCCATTAAAATGAGCAGACCTGCCTGAGTAAAATGAGTAAATCTGTGTAGATGTGTATACAGTACACTCATACACATGTCTACTCAGAAGTAAGCCCCATTGAGTTCATTACTTATAGCAGGGGTCCCCAAACATTTGGGGCTGGTGGGCACATTTGGAATTTGGAGCAGGTGCCATAGGCAGTATCACAAAATGGCTACAGGGGTGGGGGAGGGCTTGCCCATTCACAAAATGGCTGCCATGGTGGACATGGCCAGTTGCCAAACAAACACTCATTTTCCAAAGGCAAACTGGTGAGGCTAAAAGACAAAGACTGTGCCCACAAGGAAGTGGTGTGGTCTGAGCTCCAAAACACAAAATCACTTCTCTGAATGCACAGTTTTCTGCTCTAACATCCATTTTACAGAAGGTGGAGCTCAGAGACAAGTATTTAAGCCAAGAATCTGAGTACAAAGCAGAGATGGAGTCTGAGCTGCATATGCCAAATCACATATGCAGCAACATACCCATTTTACAGAAGGCAAACTGGTGAAACTGGTAACTTTGCAGCAATGCGATGTGGCTGCAAAGAAGGCAAATGCTATTTTGGGCTGCATTAATAGAAGTATAACTTCCAAATCGCGGGAAGTGATAGTTTCCCTTTACTCACTCAGCACTGGTTAGGCTTCATCTTGAGTACTGCGTTCAGTTCTGGGCACCACACTTTCAGAAGGACGTAGACAAACTGGAGAGGGTTCAGAGGAGGGCAACAAGGATGATAAAGGGACTGGAAACAAGACACTATGAGGAGAGACTGAAAGAACTGGGCATGTTTAGCCTTCAGAAGAGGAGACTGAGGGGAGATATGATCTCACTCTTCCAGTACTTGAAGGGATGTCACACAGAGGAGGGCCAGGATCTCTTCTCGATCATACCAGTTTGCAGGACACGGAATAATGGGCTCAAGTTACAGGAACCTAGATTCTGCCTAAACATCAGGAAAAATTTCCTGACTGTCAGAGCAATAAGACAATGGAACCTACTACCTAGGGAGGTGGTGGGCTCTCCCACTCTGGAGGCATTCAAGGTGCAGCTGGACGGCCATCTGTCAGGGATGCTTTGACCTGGATTCCTGCATTGAGCACGGGGTTGGACTCGATGGCCTGGTAGGCCCCTTCCAACTCTACTTTTCTATGATTCTATGATACTCAAACACACAACACACCAAATCAAGCAAACAAGCCAGCTAACACCCCCCCCCAACAGGCAAAACAAACACACAGCAGAGACAGCCCCCCCATCCCCTCTAGCCCTCTAAGACAATGCCCTGGACTCCCTGGTATTAGCTCTGGCCTTTGTCCAATATTTCCCCCATTTAGTAAAGGACATTATATTAGTGTGAAAGTATGCGCTAGCCCAGTTAGCCATTTCATGGCCCTAGGTAGGGTGGCCACTTGTGAATCGCCAAAAAAGAGGGCAAAAGAGGGCACCAAGTTACATAAACGGTCTATATGCTAATTTATATGTATAGATGCAAATTTAAAAATAAGTACTACAATTTAAATAGAAATACAGTACATCTCAGCTTAGTGTGGAAGACTGTGAGCAGGTAACCCATGTGCCTTGCTCAGTCTGTGGTCCAGGAGCTGTTGATGGGCAACTTCAAGGCCCAGCTCTTCCTCCTGATGCTTCCTTATCTTTATACTGAGCTTGGACTGGAAAGCCCTTCAAATAGAGGACACCTTCAAAATAGAGGACAGTCCTCTGGCAGCCCTTCAATTAGAGGACTGTAAAAGAGGACACACGGCCATCCTAGGGTCCCCAGGAGACTCAAGATGTGCCACTCAGCACTGAGTTCTGAAAATGCCAGCTCTCAAATAGGATTCAGATAACAATCAATTGCTGTTTCCATTTGAAGGCTATTGTTCCTGCCAGAGAAATGATTCCGAGGTGCCATTGCCTCTGATTGTTTCAAAACCCTTAAAAGAATGCTTATATTTTTCTAACGCAGATATATATTCAGCTAACTGGCTTCCATCCATTTATTAAACTCCCCTCTAGTATTTTTTGCTCAATACTGGAGCAAAATGGCCATAAATATTTAAATAACTGCTTGCCCTGCGATCAAAGCAATTCAGAAGAGCGATGATTTCAAGAAGATAAATGATGATCAGCATAGGGCACTTGCAGTAGAAGCCACACTCCAGCCAAAAGTGTGCTGTGAGGTGGACGTATGCTGCATCATGTCCACAACAGGTTAGGAAGCTACTCCACCAGCCACTTCTCTCTATATGTAGCAAGGCTGCTCTCTAATCACACACTTTTCCATTGGTCCTTAAGCACCATAGGTGTTTGTGAGAATTAGGGAGGCCCTTGGGCACAAGACCCATCAGTCAGCTCCCTTAACCAACAAGGGTGAGAACAGGTAGGGCATATTAAGTGAGGGAGTGTGATTACAGAGATTCAGCACAAACACACACACACACACACACACACAATGTCCAAGGAATGAGGGAAGGAGGTCATAGTGCTGCATGGGCAAGCCCTACCACCCTCTGCAGATGCACTTGGTTGCCACCCATCCCGTGTTTGGCATGCCCATTTGGCATGCCTGAGAAGGCGCTCTACACACATGCCAACATACATGCATAGAAATCCTCCATGCAAGGGGAGACCCTAGCCCAGCCAGGATCCTGATCCTCCCAGCTCTTGTGGAGGTTCTCAACACACATAGGAACACAGGAAGCTGCCTTATACTGAATCAGACCATTGGTCCATCTAGCCCAATATTTTGACATTTACTGGCAGTGGCTCTCCAGGGTTTCAGGAAGGATTCTTTCCTAGCCCTACCTGGAGATGCCAGGGGGACTGAACCTGGGACCTTCTACATGCAAAGCAGGTGCTCTACCACTGAGCTATGGCCTGTCCCTGATAGGTATGTGCTTAGAACCCCTTCTCATGTGCCAAGCACAAGGACAGCAGGAGGCATGGCTGCTGGCACATCAGCAGCACTGTTCAGGGCTAGCCAATGTGGTTCCTTGAATGCATGTGCATCCCTGGAATGCATCCTTGGAGCACTCTGGAGCAGTGTACACATCCTTACTTACTTGAAAGATATACAAGGTAACTGTATATCCTTGTATATCTTTCAAGTTTTCTAGGACGCTGGCAGCCATGAAACAAGTGAGAGGGGGACTAGAGCGACATTGGCGGAAAACTCAGCGAAACCGACTGAACATAGGCTAGAGTCTATTTGAAGGCCTACTACTCTGTGGCAATACGGGCAGCAAAAAAACATTTTTTTCCGTGCAACTGTTGTGTCTGCAAAGAGCCGCCCAGTGGAGCTGTTCCAGGTGGTCAGGGGCCTTCTATACACTAGCCCCCAAGATGAGAACTTAGACCTTTCGACAGCCCGCTGTGAACAATTTGCTCAGCACTTTGCAGACAAAGTTGTTCGGATCTGCTCTGACTTGGACGCTATAGTTGATACAGACCCTGTGGATGTAACTTTGGCTCCTGCTTGTCCAGTGTTATTGGATATTTTTCAATTTGTACAGCCTGAGGATGTGGACAGGAACCTTGGGGAGGTGAGAGCCACTATATGTGTTCTAGATCCTTGCACTTCTTGGCTCATAAAGGTAGGCAGCCAGAGTGGGACTGGCTGAGTGGTTAATGCCTCTCTTCATGAAGGCAGGGTACCAACCTGCCTGAAGGAGGTAGTGGTGAGTCCCTTGGTAAAAAAGCCCTCCCTATATTGGATAATTATCGACCAGTCTTCAATATCCCATTTCTAGGCAAAGTATTGGAACACATGGTGGCCTCCCAACTCCAGGGATTCCGGGATGAGACAGATTATCTAGATCCATTTCAGTCTGGTTTCAGGCCTGGTTATGGGACAGAAACAGCTCTGGTCGCCTTGGTAGATGACCTATGCCTGGAACTAGACAGGGGGAGTGTGTCCCTGTTGGTTCTGCTGGACCTCTCAATGGCTTTTGATACCATCGACCATGGTATCCTTCTGGGCCGCCTCACTGGGATAGGTCTTGGAGGCACTGTTTTACAGTGGTTCCATTCCTTCCTGGAGGTGGTGCTGGGGGACTTCCTGTTCGACTCCCTGGCCATTGGCCTGTGGAGTTCCTCAGGGTTCCATCTTGTCCCCCATGCTATTTAACATATACATGAAGCCGTTGGGAGAGGTTGTCCCAACGAATTATGCTTGCAATCCAAGGTATTACATCATCATCATCATCATCACCATTATTATTATTATTGTAACACCTTGGATTGCAAGCATAATTCGTTCTGGAACCGTGCTTGTAATCCAAAACACTATTATATCAAAGCGAGTCTCTGGCGGGCGTGAGCGGGGCCGATTTCGGCCCGCTACGCCCTCTCGAGGCGAGCGGTTACATCCCTACGTTGTCTTGCAAGACCTTGCTCGTTTATCAAGTCAATTTTTAAAAACATTTTTTTGCTTGTCTTGCAAAACGCTCTCAGACCAAGTTACTTGCAATCCAAGGTATTACTGTATTTTTATTTATTTATTTATTTATTTTTACATCCCTTATTTCTTCTAAGGAATTCAGAGCAGTATACATAGTGTGTCCCCCTCCATTTTATCCTCACAACAGCCCTGTGAGGTAGGTCAAGCTGAGAGACGGTGGCTGAAGAGACAGCTCACTCACTCAGGGTCACCCAGTGAGTTTCATGAGTGAAAGGGAATTTGAATTGGGGTCTCCCCAGTCCTAGTCCAACGTTCTAACCAAGTTATCACATTGGAGGTCTACTCTTTATCGCATTGCTCTGACCATCCCAGGCATCTTATGGGAATAAGGAAATGGCAACATGCTTGGCTTGCATGGGAAATTGTGTGCGCAGATTGGCTAAGGGTTGAAAAGCCCTATTCATAAGCCCATGACGGAGATCTATTCGACATTCCCCGTACTTCCATAGTGAACCAGCAGGCGGTGCAACATTGAAGAGGATCAAACATGAGTCCCCAATAATGGACAGCAAAATATAATCATCAAAGCTTTTTTTTTCCAGGGGGAAAATCCCTAAATAAATAATAAAGCAATGATTGCATTAAACTAATGCTGATATTTAAGAATTTAAAAAGATCATATATCTACATCTAGCTTGTCTAGCTTTGTGCTATTTACCTGGATATTTGAGCACCCAGGGCCAATGAAACCTTTGGATAAAGTTCTCTTGTGCATCAATTTCTGCTTCCCCCCCAAAGCCATAGGTTTTTGATTAAAAAGTTGCCAAAAATACGATCAGCCAGGATAAAGCCAGGATAATGATGGGCTTATAAAGAAGCTGGTGATGAGCTAATGAGACATCGCAAAATATTTTGTTGGAGTAATGGTCTAGTAAAAACCTTCTGTTTTCTATTCTGTAGCTGTGATTCAAGACTTCCCTTTTTCATCTCTCCCCCTTTTCAGGAATCATTTATGAACACTGTCCCTCTCCACCAGGGAGCAGAAAGGGTTAAATATTACCACTGCCCATTTTTTCTTCTTTCTCACAAAGAATGGGCCCATTAATTGTATCTTCATTATATTTCTCCACAATTATCTTGGTTTTGGATACACCAAAGTTGAGATCTCTTCTGTTAAAGAACATATTTTGCTGTTGCTAGAAGAGCTGCCAGCATAGCCTGACTGGACAGAACATATTTATTCACAATGCACATTTTTGTTGTTGTTAGGTCTATCAAAAAATAAAATAAAATAGTCCTGTTAAAATGGCTATAGCCCAATCACACAAATAAATAAATAAATAAATAAATAATGCTGGCTTTGTAGTCAGTAGAGAACTAACCATGGGTCTAAACATTAATCAAGTAAATCTGGATTTGCAGGCTTAACGCAGATTATCATTAAGATCCTCAAACCAAGTCATGCTCTAAACTTGCAAATGAGACACAGACACTAATGAACCTAGGTGGTTGTGCATTAAATGCATTCTTACAGGTGACACTAAGTATCCTGCCTTCTTGGCTTCAACTAGGCTTACACCAGACTAATGAATGTCGTATATATGTCGTACATTGGTATTCCTTACCACATCCTAGAAAATCTTTAAATGTGGATTAAGCCAATTGATACCAGAGCATTCATAGAGCTGTTCATAACCATGCCAGAGTATCCTGGAAAGTACAAGTCATAGTAGCCACATAAAAAATGGTCATGAGCTCCTTAGGAAACTACCTTTTACCAAATTATCCCACTGGTCTATCTAGCTCAGTATTGCCTACTACAATGACTGGCAGCAGCCCCCAGAGTTTCAGACAGGTATCTTCCCTAGCCCTACCTGGAGATGGCAAGAACTGAACCTGGGATCCTTTGCACAAGAAGCACACACTCTACCTCTGTGCTATGGCCATACCCCAGCCTTGAAACAGGAGAAGTATTCTGAGGGCTTAATCAAGAAAGAAGTGTGAAAGAAATAGACACTGTATCTACCTGGTTTCAGAGGAAGGCATCCTGTTTCTTTTGACTTTGCATGTTTTAGCTGATTTTTTCTGATATTCTAAGATTTCCTCTAAAGTGCTACAGTTCAAAGCTGGGCTCTAATTTTCCAAAAATCAAAGCGAGTGCAGTACCTATTATTTTGCATTTAGTTTGAGCCCAAGGCCACTAGGACATACATTGGCTGGGTTCACACAGCACAACAACCCACCGTGGCATATAAGCCACCACAGTTTTGTCAGGGTGGCTTTAGTTAGCATTTCAAGCCCTCCCAACAACCCATGGCTTGTTCTAGCAGTTGTTCTACCCACAATGGGTTGGCATGTTCTCCAAATCCGGATGACAGGACCCATTGTGGGTAGAGGGGATCAGCTAGTGAGCCCCATGGCAAGAGCAGAAAAAACCCCTTGCTACTCTTGCCATGGGGCTACCGGATGAGCACCAGTGCCAGCAGCTCCCAAAGTGCCCAGGTGGCACTTGGGGACAGCTGGCATGGGCTTCCCTGCCTCTCCATCAAAATTATCTTTTTGACACTAATAGTAAAGAGATAATATTTTTATTATCTCTTTAATGTTCTCCTAGTATATGTCAGCCTTTTCCAACCTAATGTTGGACCACAATTCTTATAATTCCCAGCTGGAGCTGATGGGAGTTGTAGTCAAATGCTCCAGCAGGGCACCAATTTGGGGAAGGCTGGTATAGGTTGCTGTACATTTTCTCTGCAGAAAGATTCATTTCATAGATGTAAAATACTCCATTTAGGGCAGCCATATGTCCTACTGTCTTTGAAGGGCATGTATCCTCTAGCTGAAGTGTTGTCCAGTCTAAGTCCCGTTTCAAGATAAAGAACTGTAAGAAGGGGGGAGCAGGGGCCTTGAAGTTGCCCATCGACAGTTAGCACCTGGACAGCAGACTGAGCAGGCACACAGGTCACCTGGTAACAGTCTTCTCCACTATGGTGAGATGGATTGTATTTCTATTTAAATGATAGTAAGAATGTCTAGATTTGGATCTATACATATAAATTAGCATATGTAGATTTGATGCAAATCTGTGTTCTCTTTTGTCCTCTATTCCTCTTTTGTTTGGAGATGCATAAGTAACCACTCAAATTCCATTTTGAATTACTTCACTGGTCATTTTGCTATCTATCTAGAACTATGTTCTGGTTCATTACCTCTGATGTTAAGTCTCCTCTTTGGGCCTTGTTCATACCTTTTCTTCTCCATCCAATGGCCTTGTCTTATTTGTCCCTTTCCCTTCCTTCCCCCTTTTAAAAAAACTATTTTTTGATTTTCTGCTTCTATGTTCTGAAGCAGATGTCTTGGATATTCCTCTTACTTATCAGCCTTTCATCTCATTTCAAATCTCATTTGAAAGCTTCTCATTTCTTCCCTGTCTCATAGTCCCCTGTATCTTCCATGCCATTATTGGTGGCTATTACTCTGGAAGGGGTTTTAGACACATTTGACATGAGAGGTGAAGCACAAAACTGTACTCAATTATACGTTTCTGGTCAGTTTTTTTCTGTAGCATTGACCCACTTAACTTGATATTAAAAAGAGATGTGCCAAAGCTCAAGGAGCATGATCAGAATGCAGAAGATATAAAAAACAATGAAGAGTTTTGTGGCACCTTAAAGACTTACAAATTTATTGTGGCATAAGCTTTTGTGGATTAGAGCTCACTTCATCAGATGCATGAAGGGGCAGGATTGCAGCTTGAGATTGATAGGCAAATGGTCAAGGAGCACCTGATTACTCTGAACGAGTTTAAATCTCCAGGGCCTGATGAGCTGCATCCTAGAGTAATAAAGGAACTGGCAGAAGAACTCTCAGAACCACTGTCTATTATCTTTGAGAAATCATGGAGGACAGGTGAAGTGCCAGACGACTGGAGGAGGGCAAATGTTGTTCCCATCTTCAAAAAGGGCAAGAAGGAGGAACCTGGGAACTATAGGCCAGTCAGTCTGACATCAATCCCCGGGAAGATTTTTGAGCAGATTATAAAGAAGTCAGTCTGCAAGCACCTTGAAAACAATGCAGTGATTACTAGAAGCCAGCATGGATTTGTCAAGAACAAATCCTGTCAGACTAATCTGATCTCATTTTTTGATCGGGTAACCTCCCTTGTGGACTGTGGGAATGCTGTGGACATTATATATCTGGACTTCAGCAAAGCTTTCGACAAAGTGCCTCATGATATCCTGATTAGTAAGCTAGCTAAGAGTGGGCTAGATGGAACAACTATCAGGTGGATCCACAATTGGCTACAGAATCGGACTCAAAGAGTGCTTATCAATGGTTCCTTCTCAAACTGGGGAGAGGTAACGAGCGGGGTACCACAGGGCTCGGTCCTGGGCCCGGTGCTCTTCAACATTTTTATTAATGACTTGGATCAGGAGGTACAGGGAATGCTTATCAAATTTGCAGATGACACAAAGTTGGGTGGAATGGCTAATACTCTGGAAGACAGAAACAAAATTCAAAGTGACCTCGATAGGCTGGAGCGCTGGGCCGAAAACAACAGAATGAAATTCAATAGGGATAAATGCCAAGTGCTGCACCTAGGGAGAGGAAACCAAATGCAGAGTTACAGAATGGGGGACACTTGGCTCAACAATACTACAAGTGAGAAGGATCTTGGAATTGTGGTAGATCACAAACTGAATATGAGCCAGCAATGCGATGTGGCTGCAAAGAAGGCAAATGCAATTTTGGGCTGTATTAATAGAAGTATAGCTTCCAAATCGCGGGAAGTGATAATTCCCCTTTACTCGGCACTGGTTAGGCCTCATCTTGAGTACTGCGTCCAGTTCTGGGCACCTCACTTTAAGAAGGACATAGACAAACTGGAGAGGGTTCAGAGGAGGGCAACAAGGATGATAAAGGGACTGGAAACAAGGCCCTATGAGGAGAGACTGAAAGAACTGGGCATGTTTAGCCTTCAGAAGAGGAGACTGAGGGGAGATATGATCGCACTCTTCCAGTATTTGAAGGGATGTCACACAGAGGAGGGCAAAGATCTCTTCTCGATCATCCCAGTTTGCAGGACACGGAATAATGGGCTCAAGTTACAGGAACCTAGATTCCACCTAAACATCAGAAAAAATTTCCTGACTGTCAGAGCAATAAGACAATGGAATCAACTACCTAGGGAGGTTGTGGGCTCTCCCACTCTGGAGGCATTCAAGGTGCAGCTGGACAGACATCTGTCAGAGATGCTTTGACCTAGATTCCTGCATTGAGCAGGGGGTTGGACTCGATGGCCTTGTAGGCCCCTTCCAACTCTACTTTTCTATGATTCTATGATTCTATGATATTGTCCTTAGTTGGGGTGTGTATGTGTGTGTCAGATACTCACATGGGTTCAAATAAAAAAATACTCGTGCGTAGTGGTGAGAGTGTTGGACTGGGACTCAGGAGATCCGGGTTCTATTCCCTGCTCGGCCGTGAAACTCACTGGGCGACTTTGGGCCAGTCACTGACTCTCAGCCTAACCTACCTCACAGGGCTGTTGTGAGGATAAAATGGAGAGGAGGATTATGTAAGCCGCCTTGGGTTCCTTGCAGGAAAAAAGGCAGGGGCATAAATATAATAAATAAATATACCGGTAGGTATTAAAGTAGTATAGTTAGGGAGATAGTATTATCCTCAGCTTGGGACCAGGATATCTGAAAGGCTGCCTCCTCCCATATGAGCATGCCTGCAGTTTAAGATCTTCTTTGGATGCCAAAAAAAGAGGTTAGGTTGGTGGGAACACAGGATAGGGCCTTTCTGTGGCAGCATCCTGCCTGTGGAACTCTCAAGGAATTTAGGCTGGCACCTTTGTGGTTCAATTTTAGGCGGGCTGTTATCTTTTGGTTCCGCATGGCTTTTTAGTACTTTAACAGTGCAATCCTATGCATGTCTACTCAGATGTAAGCCCCAGAGTTCAATGGGTTTTACTCCCAGGTAAGTGTGCATAGGATTGCAGTCCAGAAATATTAGCTCTGCACTCTGGGTTCTATCTGGGCTGAAAGGCAAGTTGTAAATTTAATAGTTGTTATCACTAGTGGCTACAGTTACGAATGAGTTTCGGATGTTGCTTTCTAGACCCATTTCAGTCTGGCTTCAGGCTTACTGTATGTTTGGTAGTGAAACGGCCTTGGTTGCCCTGTACTCCTTGACCTGCCAGGGGCAGGGATGTATTACGAGCCCTCCCTAGGCTCGTAGTTCTCCACGGCGGAGCGGCCCAAACTCGTTCTTCTGAGCGGCGCGGAGCATTCTCTGCGCTGCTCGAGTCACTGCCGCCTCGATGCCTCACCTCGCCACCGCCCCGCTGCCGCCCCCATCTCACCGCTGCCGCCCTCACCTCCACCTCCGCCGCCCTCACCTCACTTCACCTCCGCTGCCGCCGCCCTCACCTCGCCGCCGCCGCCGCCCTCACCTCACTTCCGCCGCCCTCGCCTCTGCCACCACCGCTGCCGCCGCCGCCACCGCCGCCCTCACCTCCTCCTCCTCCTCCGCCATCGACCTCATCGCCATCGCCATCGCACACAGCACGCTGCGTCACGCCGCCAGCGCCGTCGCTCTGTTTTTGGCAGGGTCGCTCTGTTTTTGGCGGGAGGAACCACAGCAACCCCGCCAAAAACAGAGCGACGGCGCTGGCGGCGTGACGCGGCGTGCTGTGTGCGATGGCGACAGCGATGGCGACAAGGTCGGCGGTGGCAGCGGAGGAGGAGGTTAGGGCAGCGGCGGCCGTGGCAGAGGCAAGGGCGGCGGCGGCGGAGGTGAGGTGAGGGCGGCGGAGTCCTTGGGCTTGAGTCTCGAGTCCCACATAAATTATTGGGACTCGAGTGGGACTCGAGTCAGAGGGGGGACTCAGTCGGACTCACAAGTCGAGTCCCCGAGTCCAAGTCCCCATCCCTGCCATGTGCTCACCAGGGAACAAAGAAAAATATGGCCGCTTTGGATTCCTCTTCTCCCTGAAGAGAATCCAGTGGCATCCACCAAAATGCTACCAAAACAATCTATCCTGGGCCCATAACCCGTGTTGGGACTTGAAAAAGATACTAGGAGAGGATATATTGTGGAGTAATATCCTTCCTATCTCATGTTAGTGAGATCAGCAGAGTAGAGTCCCTTTCCAGCTTAAAAGAAGCTTAGATTTGGCTAGTGTTAGCCAGTTAGCATTTGGTAATCCAGGATGCTTTAAGGCAGACTGGATTTCCCTGGCTTTGCCCCCTTTTCTCTCCCTCAGAACAATAATCAGAGACACAGTCTTGTAAAAGTTAAAAGTAATGTTTACTCACTCAGATTATGCAGTTTCATTCTGGCAGGCTTAAAAGCGTTTCTTACAGTTGGTTACAAGTTCATTTGGAAATACGGTACTTGGGGTCTGAACTTGTGGAGTTCAGACCAGCAACTCTGACTACATGCTGCTACAAGGATCATGCGGAGACAACAACCTGGTGTGCTCACTAGAGTCTGAACAGAAAGAGGAAGAAGCTGGGAGCAACGCCCACTTCCTGTTCAGGCTGTTAATAATTCAATGAGTACCTTCTAGGAAAACCACCCTAGAAGGTATCAGTGATCTTAACCATTTCACCCAATTACCTGGTGAAACATTAGCCATAGGTTTTGACTGCAATTTTAATTATCCAACAGTATCCAATCCAATGCCCTGCTGAGCTGCTGCCAAGAGGCAATTTTTGCCTCTCCATCCTCCATGTTTGTTTGTTTTTTCTCTAGATGGGCCTCTGAGCCTGTCTAGAAAAGGCATGCTGGTGGGGGTGGGACTGGGGTTGGAGAGGCCATAGGAATCCTCATATCTGGGCTTCTTTCCTCCCCTCCCATCAGAAAGCAGCCTGCATGGTTCTTTCCACAGCGGCTGCAAGGGGATGGGGACAGTGGGAAAGATCAGATACCAGAATCCCCCTTCCAAGGTTGTAGGAGTGTCTACAGCCTCAGAAGGGGGACTACGAACAATCCTATGTTGCCTGGGACACTCTCCCGGGACCATCAGATTGCTCTCTTACTATATATTAGCTCTGAGGTTTGGGTGTTGGAGGCACAGTGATATGGTAGTTCCACTCCTACTTGCTGGGTCAGTTTTGGAAAGTGGCATGCGGGGGGTAGCTCAACCCCATGGTATTTGAACTGTGAAGTCCCACAAGGGTCCATCTTATTTCCCATGCTCTTTAACATGTATATGAAGCTGCTGGTCGAGGTCATCAGGGGATTTGGAGTGAGGTGCCGTCCATATGCTAACACATATCTATCCAGCTCTATTTCTTCTGTTTCTGTCCCATGCCTTAGTGAAACAAATGGGTTTCTGGGTAGGCAGAAATTGAGTAGGTAAAGAGAAACATGACAGTCTTTATATTAGCAAAGTCAGAGATTAATTTTAGATGGTGCACTGGGTAAAAAAAAAGTCATTTGAAGCCCAATTGTGTCCCATTACCTTGTGGTTAGAGGGAATGAAACCCGCAAAATGCAAAGTCCCTCTTCAGGTGGTAGAAAATTATCTTCCACTGATGGTAGGTTCCATCCTGAACATATAAAATAAGTATTTTTCAAGACATAAAAACAGGAGAATTCAAACACTTGCACTCTTTTGTGTCATTTTGGTTAGTCCTAATAAAGATATTGCTCAACTCTGGATTTTGGATCCCACCCCCCCATGGATCAGTCTTTATGGAAACTTTAATAAATTTCCTCATATATTTTGGCACCATTTTGAAGCTTGCCTCTCTTTTTTGTTGCACTAATTTTAGTGCTGCCTTTCTATTTCCTTAGTATACATTTGGGCTCTGAATAGAAATGCCACAGACCTACCACTACCTTTTCAATGTCATGCTTTTTGACTCCATTGTTTACAAAATATTTCTGTCTGTGTGTGTACACACACACACCAACTGAACATAAAACTTTATATATCTGAGAAGTGAGCTCCTGTCCTATCCATGAACGCATATGTCACAGCAGATGTTTTGAAATGCCACTACACTGTTGTTTTTGCTGCAGCTGACAAAGAAAGCTACCCCTTAGGAAGAAGGACACTTCTTGCAATTGTAAACTAACAACCATTATCAGAGTTTGGTTTTAAACAATAATACTAGGAACATGTAGGAAATCAATTTTTAAACTGTACTTTTTTAAAAATGGAAACCTTTATATAACAGACTTGAAGCTGATAAGTTTAAGAAAAATCAAACCAAAGGATCAACGCACACACATTATTATTTATTTATTTTTTGCTGGTGGATGGGTTGGTGGGGTTGCCAAGGACAAAGTACCACTGCCTCAGACAAATAATAATACTGGCCACAATTTAACTGAAGTTAAACACTCTTAAGACTAAGGGTGCTTCCAGACAGAGGGTCCTAACACCAACAGCCAGAAGACATTGTGCAGCTATTCCATCTTTTTTTTTCCTTAATGGAATTTCTGTGGTAAGAAAAGAAAAAGAAAAAACAGAAGAAGCGGTGGGAAAACACAAGAGGATTAAGAATGGAAAAGACATTGGCTGGGTTCAGACTACACTTAAAGTCTTAAATTTAGCCTGGGGCCCCCACAGTGCCTGACAAACTATCTGGCACAGTGGGGGTCCTGAGGAACCTCCTCCCCACTCTTCCCCCCTCAGTCTTCTCGCAGATTTCCCAGGGGACACCAAAGGAGCATAGAGGGGAGTGGAGTAGGGATCACTGTCACCTCTCACCCCAATTCATGAGTAGACCTCGCAAGCTGCGATGAGGGCTGTCTGGTGCTTCTGTCGAGATCAGCAGCAGCGCCATCCCACTGCACTGCTCCCATCCAGTGCTGCAGCCACTCAGTGGCTGCACTGGACAGGAGCCAAACTGCACTCTGCTAGGCCGCCTCTAGAGAAGGCCCAGCAGAGCATCCCCCTGTGCCTGGTGCTGCGGCTGCTCAGTGGCTGTGGCACGGGGGGAGGGGGAGACGAGCCACACTGTGCTCAGCCTCCTCTCAGCTGAGCGCAGCACGCCCCCTGCCCGGCTCCGCAGCATGAAATGGCAGGCGGGGACAGCAGGTAAGAGGAGATACTGTAGCTCCAGGCAGCCGGAGTGGGCTGGAGCAACCTCCTCTTCCCTGCTGCCCCAAAACAGCTGGCAACCGCAGCGGTGGGTGGGGGAGCAAAGCTGCACTGTCATCAGCTACCCCGCCCGCCACTGCAGCCGCCTGACAATCATGGCTGCAGCTGGACAAGCCATGCTTTTATCAGCCTCCTCTAGAGGACACGAAGCAGAGTGCAGCTCGCCCCGTGCCACTGCAGCCACCAGCCCTTTCAGCTCGTGGCTGGAATGGCACGTGGAGCCTCTGACAGCCGTCCTGAAGTGCCATATGAGCACTTTGTGGCAACTGTCATTGGCGCTCACCCGGAGCTGCTTGGCCAGAGCAGCAAGCCTTTTTTTGGCAGTCTTGGCAAGGGGCTCTGTAGGGGTTTTGGCCACCCCTGGGCTTGTCGTGTTGTCTGGGTTTGGACAACACTTTAAGCCCAGGAGTTATTTTAAGCTACAAGTATAACAACTTCAGAGATGTGGAAAGAGCTGAAGGCAAATCTTCCATTCTTTGTATTATCTTTAGGTTACATGCAGCCTGAGCCTTTGCACGTTTCTCCAGAATTAAGTCCCAGAGAATTCAAGGATACTTACAGTCACATATCTGTACATAAGATTGCAACCCAAGATGTGTCCTGTTGTGGCACAAACAGAAGGCAAAAGCTCAAATCCAAACTCATATGGTGAGGCAGATGCAAATAAATGTCAGATGATCTCTTTCCTTCTCTTTTTTCCAGTTTAGAGAATTCATCAATGTGGACACATGGAATACTAATAATCTCCTGTACAAACACCACTGAAATGAATAAAGCAGGATAATCTCTACGTTCTTGCATAGGCATATCCAGTCGATTGTGACAGCAATAATCAACCTAACTGAATAGAATAAAGTACAACTATAGAATATTCCTTTTCAGAAAGAAGAATGAGCTGTTTTGTGATGTTAGAAACAGACTATAGAGCTGTTGGCATGTAACGGTGGAGTTCAGTGGCAAATGAACTGCGGGGACGTGCTCTGGGTGCAAGCCACTTCCAGTTTCTAGCAACAACCAATGAATGCCGCATTCGTAGGTTGTTACTGTGACGTCTGAACCCAGACACTTTAGGTTGTTCATGGGCTAAACAATCCAAAGTTAACCCAAGAACAAACCCATGAACAACCTAAGTTCCCAGGTTTGGACGTCATGATAACAACCCACAAATGCAGAGTTCATAGGTTGTTTCTGGAAACCAGAAGCATCTCGCATCCTGCACTTATCCCCACAATTCCTGGGTTAATTAAGCCACGATTTGCCACCAAATGCCACCATTACATGCTAACAAGGTCTATGAAGTTTATCTATAAAAAGAAACTCTTGGCAATCTCCAGAGGGCACTATGGAATTCTATGGCATTATTCCTATACATCAAGGACCAATAAGGTAAGTAGTGGGGTATCATTATGTTCTCTATACCTACAAGAATATGAGGCCTCCTCTAGCTTGTTAGGATGACATATTCTTCTGAAAGACAACATTTTTCACTGGTTCATTCATGCCATCGCTTTGTGGGTTGGGCAGGGAGTCATCATGATATGCCTTTAATTAGGTCTACAGAGATTAGGAAGAGCAAAGCTGTCTCCATCAAAGCCATGCAAACGTGTCACTTCATTATTCGGTCTAGTATCATTTTGCTTATGATAACTGAGTTCATGAATAGTAGTGGTTTAGATGAAAGAATTCAACAAAAGTTTTTTTTTTCCTGATTAAGAAACCTTCAGATAACTATGCTCTTCTTCTAGAATTCCCTTGGGTTTGCATGCAACATACATCATCACCTAATATCAACTTGAAACATTTCTTTCTTGCCTTCAGCTATGGCATACACAGGTTTCCCAGATTTCTCTTTGTCTAAAGTCATTATATGAGTCATTCTATACATGAGCGACAGCAGATAACCTTAATGGCTCCCATCCAAAAGACTCAACAAACTTCCTGAAATTTTGAACTAATACGATGTCATTGGCTTCCAAAGGTTTTCTGGCAACCAAGAGAAACAATAGAAGGCTGAGGCTCACATAAACACTCAGTGGCCTCAGATCATGCTTGAACCAGCTAGATATGTACCAGATTCTGTTTTAGAAAATATGTAAGAAGTACAAACACTATGTTTCAGTAAAGAGGAAAAACTCCTCAACACGAAAACACATAAGCATTTCAAACTAATGACTGGCTGGGGAATGCTGGGAGCTGTAGGACTTTTTTCTGCCTAAACATACATAGGATTGCACCTTAGGACTGTAATCTGATGCACACTTCTTTGGGAGTAAGCCCCACTGAACTCAATGGGGCTTACCTCTGAGTACATATACTGTACACAGAATTGTTTAATTCCCCAATCAACTAGGCTTGTGATTCTGAAATGTGGCTTAGGAATGGAACATGGAATGTACTATCGGAGGAATATTGGAAGTCATGATTCAATCAACTATGTTTTAAGATTTCTTGCTCTTGGGCTGTCATATAATGAAAGATTACTTGGTTGATTAACTTTTTGGCTTTCAACAAATGAATTGATTGGTCAATTATAGTTAATTTATAGATTGCAGAATCTCAGTGAAGATGCCATTCTGATAATTCTGAAGGAATAGGAACATTTTTCTTAAGTATAAGATGATTAGTAATAAAGAACAGCCATTGCTTCTCTCTCCCAGAATGCATTGCTAGGTGTAATCTGATACCTGCTATATCTACCAATGACTAATTCATTCAATCTGCAAATCTCTGTTCTGAGACTGGGGCTAAAACTGCAGACTTCCTGGACTGCACTATGTCTTTCCACAATCCCTACTTTTTGTACCATCTAACCTTGTTAATAGTTCTGCAGAACACAAAAGTTTGCAGACTTCTGTGGAATTTTGGTTGGTCCTAATAAAGGTATTGCCCAGCTATGGCTTTTGGATTTACTTATTTTTTTCCTACTTATAAACAAAACCTATTAATGGCCACATCTTAAAAAATTTAAATTATTTTTTAAAAAAACCAAACAACACTTTCTTCTTCATCCATTGGACCAGGAGGTAGAAGCTGACTGCACTCTGTACCTCCACCTTTTTACAGTCTTGATTATGGCTTTGGCAGCCCTTATGTGGCATAGTTCCTCCCATGAGGCCATATGATTCAGTTGCTTCAGATTTCAGATTCCAAAGGGAACACCATTTTCCTCCCTCTAGCATCTATCTGTTTTTTTAACAATGAACATATGAGAAATGTCAATTGACTTTTGTGCTTCAGGTGTGAAAACATCTACCACCAACTGGCTGTTTCTGAGACTTTTTTCTTTTGGCAGACCACAGGGTATGTGTGAATCCATGGGTGTACTACTTCTGTTTGTTTTAGTATGGCATTTCCAGATCCAAACTGACTACTACCTGAACTGCCTATCTTTAATGTATAACATTGGGGATGGTCCACATGTTTTATTTTACATTGTTTTATTAATTACATTTAAAATTATTGTTTTGTATGCATTGATTTTAATGTTGTATGCCACTTGGGGAGCCAATGTGGCTGAAAAGCAGATGTCAAGAGAAAAATAATATACAGCCACATCAATATGCATGGTGCTTTACAGAATAAGATAAGCAAAAAGAAAAGTCCCTGTTTTGAGGAGCTTACAATCAAAATTTTGACAGAAGGAAGACAAGAGGGAAGGGAGGAAGATGGAGCTGAGGGTTAGTTAGGGAATTCACTAGGACAAGTTTGGGTTATAAGCAAACTTGGGTCACACACAATACATATTTTTAGACAAATGGATCAGAAGCTAATAGTAAAAGAAAAGAAAACAATCCTGTGCAGGAAAAAAGCCCAACAATTTTAGTATGCTGATTAGTCATCATTTTTAGTATGCTGATTAGTCATCATCAGCAGTACATTATTTTACTGAATAAATATTGTTTGTGCAAAGTGTTCTGGCAAACTAAGAACCAAAGACCAGTCCATGGAAATGCAATCCAACCCCCTGGTTCCTATATGAAAAAGTAAAAATTAAAACTATGTGTGCCGCAGGTGACCCCAGTAACCTGTCTCTGGCACATTTTTAATGCTATGACAACTATGCAGAGAAGCAGAGGCCAATCTATTGCCTACCATTTACTCCCATGTTTCAATCATAAATTACCCAGCTAAAATGAAATGGCTTTAAATCTAGAAGACATAGATGAAAGACAACTCAATATTGGATTGTGCTCCCAGTACTACTACTACTGCTTTAACATTTAATTAGCTCTAATTATATGCTAAATGATGTGCCTGCATGCTTTCCACTAGCTATGCAACTGGCTTTGGACAGCATCAATCACAGTAATATTTAACTACTCATTTAAAATTTCCACAGAGATCGATGCTGCTCTCAATTTACAGAGGTAAACAAAACTCACACTTTAGAAACAATTCTGTAAACATACTCCAACACTACAGACCAATTGCAGGTCTTAGATTACTTCTTACAAGCATGTTATACTTATGGCTTTTGAAAATGAACTCTCCCCCACTTTTTTTAATACTGTGTGATAACGGTTTCTGTAATACTTCCTGTAAGCTCTATGAAAACTGTTAGAATGTGGCATCAGTGGTAATTCATAAAAACTGCTTGACATCTCCCTCTCACACAGAAGTACATCACACAATCAGTAGTGGAGAAACTTGCCCAATAAAGGCAGAACTTTATAGGATTCTCTCAGGCCCCTGATTCTTAAAACGTATAGCTTTCTCCTCTATTCTATCAAATTTAAGCTTCACTAAAATATATTGCAAATATTACCTGATCTGCACAGCTATTCTGCCCCATCCCCCCATTTGAGATCTGAAAACAGACGTGTACGAATGAGTGAGACCGTAAAAACCGTGTGTGTGTGTGTGTGTGTGTGTGTAGCGTATGTGAATGAGCAAAAAACGAAAACAGTGACATACATTCACATTTGTAGTATTAATGTTAAAATCGGTTCTAGTTACCTTTCTCTTATGGGTGAAACAATGAAACATACACACAAAACTTAATAGCAACATTAGTGCACGTCTTTATAAAAACCGCCTAGAGCCTTTGAAGGGCCCAGAAGACCTTCCCAATACTGTCATGTTTTGCACCGTTCACCTTGAACAACGTCTTGACTCTCCCGTAATAACGGGGTTTTGTACAAGGCCACACGGATTCCTGAAATCTTGTCACAAGACCAGCTTTTTGCTATCACCCCGCCGCTCACTCACGCACTGGCTGCAAAAAGGCAATGTCAGCAGAGAATGGGCGGGGGAGCCACGTTCCCCTCCCACTTTTCATATTTCCCCTCCTCTCAGTTCTGATCTGTACCTTGCGTACCACCCATCATCCTGCCTGCCCCTCTCCTCTCTGATCTGTACCTTCAGTGTGGCAGCTGGAAGAGAGGATGGTGTTCGGAGGTCTGAAGAGGTAAGGCAGGTAACGGGAAAAGCATTTCATCTTCCAGCAAAATATATCTATAAATATAAATAAGGGATAAACAGTCTCCTCAATCCATGAGGAATCCTCAGACTTGCAAGGCAGGCTACATGATGGGTGCATTACAGAATCCCTCCGTGAGCTGCAGAGCTGGGAGAGCTAAGTAACCTCTATAGTCGGACCCCATTTTGCCATCAGCGCCGGCAAGAACCGCCTCGCATTTCTGCATGCATCCAGCTCCAACTCTGAAGCCCCCAGGCAAGCAGGGTGCGGCTCCTCATTGGCTGAAGCTCATCAGCACAGGATTTGCTGACTAAGTCCCTCCCGCCTGTAAACACACACACACACACACACACTGAACGAGGCTGTGTGTAATAATCGCCAACGCCGCTTCTTTGGGAAGAGCGATCATTAACAACGCGGCGCGCTGAAGCGCATCCCAAACTCTGAAGAGATCTTTAGAAATTGAGACTGCAATCCTAAGTGCATTTACCGTGGAGTAAGTAACATTGGGACATACTTCTTAGGTAAACATGCTTGGTTTGTATTGCAGAAGGCATCCCTGCCTCCTCGCAGCGTCACCCGGGTGGTCGGGTGGTCAAAAGCTGAAAAAGAAAAGCTCCGCTGCAAACGCTGATCTCCGTGTTAAAAGGTCGTTAAGGCTGCAATCCTGTACACGCTTACCCCACTGAGACTTCTGAGTAGGCATTGCACTGTAGCTGAACTAAAAGTGGCTCTCTTTTCTGTGCTTCTTACTGTTTGTTTTTCTCTTAATTCTTATGGAGAATTATTAATAACAGAATAGAGGTTTCTATGCACATGCCCAGCAATAGAAGTTGCTTAGATTTCAGAGACTGGGTTCAGACAACACAAACCATGGGTTGTTGTTGAAACGTGGTTTATCCTGTTGTCTGAACCCAGCTGCACTAACAAGCCATGACTTGTTAACCACAAACAACCCATGAAGAGAACCCATAGTTTGTTGTTGGGTTGTGAACTGTGGGTTGTTCACCATGGTTTGTTATGTCAGCTGGGTTCAGTCACAATAACCCAAGTTTCAACAACAACCCATGGTTCAATGACAACCCACACTCAACCCATACTCAACCCTTGAATGTGGGTTATCATGTTGTCTAAAGCTAAACCCTGCAGTGTGAACTACCTTCTATCACATTCACTTGTACTAGAAACATGTAGTAGGTGAGCTTAATGAGTTAAATGGAGCTTATTCCCAAGTATGTGTAATAGGAAATAGCTATGCAGCACAATCTGCTGCACAGTTCCACTGTGTATGCAATGAGGCTTACTCCCAGGAAAGGGTAATAGGACTGCAGCCTAACAGTGCAATCCTATCCATAGCTACTCAGAAGTAAGTCCTACTGAGTTCATTGTGACTTCAGGTGTGTATAGGATTACAGCCTTACAGCACATGTCTACTCAGTTTTAAGTTCAACAGGTCTTACTCTCAGGTACGATTGCAGCCCTAGTTTCGTTTAGCACTACATTTTTGGATACGGGAGCTTTTATATTTGGGAGCAGAAATAATCACATTTAGCATAGCACTTTTATCATATTCAAAGTGTTTCACACACATTTCCTCAGTAATCTTAGAACAACCATATAGTAGTTCTAATAGTAGGTCAATATTATTATTTCCATAATGCAGATGGGGCACTAAAGCTGAGAGACAGTGACTGCATTTGAACATCACTTTTAAGATTTAAATTATGGCTTAATGAACCAGAATGTGAAAGAACAGCATGCTAGTGCATGTAGCCCATTTGTCGTCGTCGTCGTCCCACACACTTCTGTCAGCGGATAAACAAACTAGAAAAGGGAGACCTTTGTGTGATGTCAAAACCTGTGATTATAGTTTATTGTGTCCAAATATGCCAGGATTGTAAACCAGCTTTAAAACAGGATTTTTGTTGTCTTACAAATCCTGGTTTGTTGGACACAATAAACCATAATCCTGTGTTTGGATGTCATGCAAAGGTGTAACTTTCCTGGTTTGCTTACCCATTTATATAAAGGGAGGGGCAAAACAGGAGCAAATGGACTGCATGCATGAGCATGAGCTTATTCAAATTCTGGCATACTAAGCTATAATGCATAGCTTAAAGGGACATGCAAACCCATCGACTGACTTGCCACCTACAGGAGTTTGAGAGTTTGAACAAGGGATCTCAGCTCACATTCTAAGACAATACACTGACTAGATGGTTTTAAAGAAATATCAAAAGCACATCCTAAAAATATTTTATGGAAATTACATTTACTGTGCTGCTGTTTTTCTTGAAACAGTAGTGCAATTCAAGCATTTCTGCAAGGACATAGTGGAGGACAGGGGTGACATATGACCAAAGTCTATTCTAAATACATGGTTTTTAGGTTTTTGCCTGTTACAAAGTTCCCTTATGAAGTCCCATCCTAATAATGTCTATGTGGATATAAGTACCACCAATTTCAATGGTTCTTACACCCAAGTAAATATGCATACAATTGCAGCCTTGGTACAAATATTGCTACCTTTTGCTATGCTTTATTAAAATAATTCACATTTCAACCATCCAGAGCTAGATACATTTTGTGAAGGTATCTTCAAATATAGGCTCTAGAATTTCATCTGAGTATGGCAGAATATGAGATCCACTATCAGAAATCCATAGTGCATTTCTAAATCTAGAGAAACAACTAATAGTCATGTGCATAGGAAATGGATTAAGATCGTAAGATCTAACAACCTACTTGCTAACTGAGAAACTAGCATAGTTTGGATTCTGAGCCAGATGCAATAGTGGCTTTTTGTAATTATGTATTATTACTCTAATTCACACAAGCCAAAGTAGTGTTTAGTTTAGAATTGATTCCCATATCAGGAAATCTGTCTTCAATGACTAGTTGGATCCTCTCTGGAGCTAACAGAAGCTTGGGAGGGGATTTTTTCGTCAGGACCATGGTAGTGGGGAAAGGGTTGGCCCCCATCTCCATGAGCCACAGTCTAGATCCTGCTTCTCCCCTCAACCCCTGCCCATGGCACATATTTAATTTAAAAAACAACTATGCATGTTAATAGCTTTTATGAAAATAGCATAACATCTAGTTTGGCCCTGAGGCATTCATCTGCCTTTTGAAAGGAATAGTTCATGATTCAAGACATTCTGACAGTGACAATTTTCTGGGTTAACCTGACACAATCTGGAATATGACAAACCTATAACCACATACTGTGTTTAGTATGTATGCATGCATAAGAATAAATGTGATTAAAAGAACAACTCTGCAATAAACCAAGTATTAATTCTCCTGGAACTGGCACGTTGTACTTCACACAGAGCATCTGAAATATTTTATATAAACCTGGGTAAGAAATTATATAGAATGATGACATTCAATCTCCTTTTCTTCTCCTTCTAGTACTACTCACAACATTGCCTCCAGCTTTCCTGACAAATAAATGTGTAATATCAATTCGAGGAAATTATCGCTGTTTGAATCTCATTTGTTTAGCATTGTCAGCTTTGAAATTATCTACAGTATTTGATCAACGGAAAATGCTAAAGAAGACTTTCCTAACACATTATTTATGCCATTGTTTGGGGGAAATTACTTTGAAATGTATCTTTGAAAAAAGAGTGGGAGAGGAAAGTACTAGAAGAAGGCATAATGAAACATATGTACATTTATCTTCAAGATTCAGATTATGTTTTTGTTTTCTTTAAAGAACAAAATGAAAATGTTGTTTCTCAAGTCACAAGGCCTCAGTGGGTGCTTCCAGACAGAGGGGGTCCTAGAGCTAACAATCAAAAGGCATCTTCGTCTTTTCTTCCTTAACCAATTTTCCACAGTAAGGAAAAAGATGGAAAAAGCTGTGAGGAAAACATGGGAGGGTTACAAGTGGATGATGATGTCATCTGGACTCCCCATAAAATACTATGCATGAGGCAGAGTGATTGCACATTAAAACCCTCATCTGAAAGCACCCGTAATTACTCCAGATGAACACCAACATTATTTAGTTTTAGCTTTAACCTCTTCCAGATGCCAAAATATAAGGCACAATCTGTAAAACAAGTGCATAGCATTGTAAAAGTTTCTATTCTGGCAATCTTGGGGCAAGATTCAACACTACTAATTTATAGTGATTTTATACTAGTTTAAACTGTTATGGTTTCTACCAAGGAATCCTAGGAGATACAGTTTGGTAAATGTGCTGAGAATCCTAGTAGAGATTCTAGTTCCTCTCACACAACTATAGTTTGTAGGAGGTCCCTGGGAAGAAACTAGTAATAAGTCTGCAGGGTACATGCACCCTTAAGGTTATTGTGGCCTGAATAGGAACTGGAAATCACAATTTGATTTCTCTAGATGGGCCTTTGAGTTCATCTAGCAAGAGCGCACTGGCGGGGGCAGAACCAGGGCTAGAGAGGCAACAGGATCCTGTGGATCCTGGCCTCTCCCCTCTTCTCCCCACCCACCGGAATACCCCCTTTTCTCTCCTTCCAGGGCTACATTTGTGACCTCAGGAAGCAGCCGGTGCAGTTCTTTCTGCAGTGGTTGCCTAGGGGTGGGGGATCAGAACTCAGAGTCCCCCTCTTGAAGTCGTAGCACTGTCTTTGGCCTTGGGAGGGGGACTCCAAACAATCCTATGGTCCTGGGATGCTTTAATACTTTTATGCTTGAGGGAAATAATTAAACAAGCCATAAAGTTAGTGCCCGAGAACACTTCCTATTGTGCCACATGTGGGTGATATGTTAACAACATATCCCTGAATCTCATTATGATCTTCTTGGAAGAGAATAGCACATGAAGAACAATTCTATGTATATTTAGACAGAAAAAAGTCCTACAACTCCCAGCACTCCCCAGCCAACATGGCTGGCTGGGGAATGCTAGAAATTGTAGGACTTTTTTATACCTAAGCATGCATAGGATCGCACCCTTAAAATATTGTATGGAAGTGCAGAATTATTGACAATGGTCTTCTACCCTTAAGCTTTCCTAATCACTCCTACAATGCAACTCCCTGTATTATTCTTCAGAATTCCAGTACTTTTGGGTGTGTGTGTGTGGGGGGGGGACTATTCAAACATCTGCTGACAAGTGGCAGCAGGTATTGGAACTACCCCATGAGGGAGGGCTGATAGTAGAATCATGAAGAGACATTTTTAGAGGGGCTTCTGCAACCTGAACAACTTTCAGGAGCACATCCTGAGCAGCCTGGGCTCTGACTAGGAGGAGGAGGGATTGGCCAAACCCAAATCCGTTAGACCAGGGGTCGGCAACTTGTGGGTCTCTGGATGTTTTGGCTTACAACTTCCATCAGCCCTAACCAGCATAGTCAATGGTAAGGGGTCATAGGAGTTGTAAGCCAAAACATCTGGAGGATCACAAGTTGTCCACCCCTGCATTAGACCAATGGCACCAGAGGCAGAGGTGCTGGACACCAATCCAGGCCCCAGCATCATGACCAGACCAGAGCCCAGATATGCTCTTGAGCAAGGAATCCCTAAATCAGGACCTCTGAAGTCTGTACACTCAGAGTCTGCACCATCCCCCAGAGAAAACAACCCCCTTCATGCCTGGGACCTCCTTCCCCATATTAACCTGGCAACACACCTGGAGAGACATGTCAGAAAGGAGAAGTTATAGGCTCCAAGCCAGAGCCAGTCTTGCACTCCTCCAGGAAGGGGCAGAGCCTGGAAGGTGTAATCTGGACTTGGAGGTATTAAAATTTTCAATACAGTCTTAAACCTTGTTGGAGCAAGTTACTCAGCTGGAGCTTTCTGTATTGCATGGCTCCATAGTGCACTGTGGACTCCTTGTCAAGAGCAGGACAGGGCAACAAAACAAAGACAGTAGTTCAACCAATGGAAATAGTCCACAGTCCATGCGATCATCTCAGAGTTGGCTGTGGGGTTGAGAGATGACCTCTTCAAACAGAATTTTGTAACAACAATAGATATTGGTGGTGGGACTTCTCCCCTAAAGCCACAGCAAACATGTACAGTGGGGCTTCTCTTCCTTCCTAGAAATTGTAGTAAGCAGGGAAGTAAAGATGGGCAGTGGACATTAAACAAAAATCCTGCAGGAGAGTATAATAGGGCTGTGTACCTCTGGCCTGTGCCCCAGTCTATTCATAGTTACTTGCATTTTCCACAGTTGGCCAAACATTTTTTAAATTTATTTTAGCACATGAAGATATAAATATAATCCTGCAGTAAATATATATTTATTAACATGATTACTGCCTATAATGCAAGCGGGAACTGTACAACATCAGACGTGGCCTCCCTCAGACTCCAGCAAGCCAGCAGTAAAGCTCCCCATTTCTACTCCCTCTCTGACCTACTCTTAAATCTCTCTAGGCCCTCATGAGAGGAAAGGAGAAGGGCCACATCAATTCACTATCCCTTCCATACAACCCAGGGAGGCTAATGCAAATCACAGCCTTTTACACACAGAAATCCCAACAGTTAAAGGAATTAGAGCTGGTCTCCTGATTTCTCCAAAACCTTAAGAGATCAAAGTCCATGATGAGTCCTTCAAATAATTCCAAAAGAATTAAGATGGATTGTATGACTACAACTCTGCTATTTATATTCATTGGAACAGTTTCCAGAGGGGTAACCATGTTAGTCTGTTGCAGAAAGAAGAAGAAGAAATTAACCTAGATTGCAGGTATAAATATACACATGGGGGGCAGTGTGTGTGGGGGAGACTGCAGCATAAAACTGCTGAATTAGAATGTATCAAGGAATTCAGTTCTATTACCTGTGTGCTGTGGCTTAAATCAGGATGTTTTTTTTATTGCACTGCACATTCAATTAGCTACAAATGCCAGGATGTTTGTGTGATCAGCAACATGGACGTGTGAATGGTCACCAGTAAGCTTTCGTATAATTGTGACTGCATTTTCTGTATTTTTCCCCCTCCGACCTTCCTGTTTACAATCCCCTCCTCCCCAATGTGTATATACTGTATACACATGCAACTTGGGATAACATTTCATAAATCTGATGAAGTGGACTAGTACCATGAAAGCTTATGCCACAGTAAATCTGTTAATCTTTAAGGAGCCTGCAAGACCCTTGGTTGTTTATATTCATTGGAAGTTTCAGAAGATTAGAGTGTTATTCTCTTGAAAAACTAGAAGCTGAGGAGAGTAAAGGTTAATCAGTACAACCTAATTTCTGTTGTGAAATATAAAGAAAAGTATCATAGTCTGGCCAGCTTTAAGAAATTCAGATGATTCATGCTGATTTTCTGATATTGAGTGCATGGGCTCATTTGGATAGGCTTCCTAGATTCCCCTCAGTTTGTTTCTCCACTCACTAATGACTGAGTTTCCAGTTGCCAAGATCTGAGATGAGCAGCCTAGTTTCAGTACGCAACAGCTGGGAATTAGAGAAAACAATCGTGCCAATGAACTTACACCATACATAGTTATAAAAGGGGTTTGTCTGAGAGTAGCTCTGCTCTGCTGCCCTTCTCTATTATCCATGGGCTGAGGACTCTAGGCATGAATCTATCCTGTTCTGCTCAGTACCAAGAATTTGGAAACAGCAATATTCAAATACATTTGGATCCAGTAATTTTTGGGAGAGGAGAACAAAATCCTTAATTTTTTAGTTGAGCAATTTATTGAAACAAAGCTACAATAGTGGGAAATGATACATTTGTGATAATGAGGAGTTTAACTTAAAGACAGAGAGCACCCTCCAAAATAACCTGGAATGTACAGTCTTGTGGATTCTGGCTGTTTAAAAGGGGTGGGCAAAAAGTAGCACGGTTATTCCTCTCCCACAGCTTGTTCACATATCTATTAAGAGCAGAAATCATGTTGAACTTAAGGGTGATTGGGACATGGTTTGATTGAGCCCAGATCACCTAGGCAGACAGATTTTAGTCAGTACTGCAAGTCCTCCTGAGCACTTTTTGAGACTCTCCCAGTCCCAGTCCCATATCCTATGACAAGAAGTTTAACAAAATGTATGCAGTGCAACCCTAAATATGGTAATATAGTCTCCATGAAGAAACAGAAGCATCCCTGCCCCCTGAAAAAAAGGTGGAGAGAGAATTTCTGCCTTGATTATTAATGCACTGAATCATAAGCTGTGAATGCAGGAAAGTTCATGGAGTTCACATTTTAATGACAAGCTAATTGAGATGCCTCTTTAAAAAAACACCTAAAGAAACACATCCATGCTACCTGCTTGCAGCATAAATTATCAGCATGTGAACAACAGAAACAAAGCCATCATTGACTGGGCAATTGGTATAAGAAAACAAGTTCTCTTTGATTCCAAGAACAAAAGGAAAAGTAAACCCACCTTCTGTGAGACCTATGTCAATAGTTCCTTTCACTTGACTGAAGCACCACAATACATCTTGCATGAAGTTCTCAAATCCTGCAGGTAGACAGATCCCCCGCCCCCCAATAAAAGAGATAAAATGAGCAGGATGTTTAGGATTTTCCTTTTTAAAAATTAACAAATATGCATCTACATGTAAAATCCCTGCTGCGTTCTGAACAGAATGAAGGAAAACAGTGTACTCACCTGGAATCATTCTGCAATGCAAAGTGATAACCTAGCCCCCTGGGGAAGTGGCAACATTATGGTCACATTGTGAATTGTCTCTCTGTCTGTTTTCTGTGTGCCATCTGAGGCTATTTCGAAAATGGTGCAATCGGAGTCAGCTCCCAATACATCATTGGCAACATCATCGAGGAGTCAGGAGGCCGGCAGTCACATTCTTTATCACAGCCTCTCTTCATCGGAATACTAATGCACACACAGTCATGTCTGTTCCAGCTTATGAGTGTTCTTTCTCTTTTTTAAAGTGCAACAAAATGACATTCTTCTATACTGAATTATCCACTGAATTATATATAATTAAACTAAAGTTAGATTTAAAGAATCCATCCCCTCATTCTGCTCTTTGTGACTCTTGCTTCTCCCTTCCTTGCACGCACACACATACACAACTCAGCAAAATTTAGATTGTTATGTTTGTGGGGCAGGGACCTGTCTTTTTCATTATTTATTTTTCTTTTGAAATGTACCATTTGACCTGAACAGGCCCTTAAGGCAGATCATGTTGGTCAGTGAAGGGCCATATAATTGAATGGCAGTATATAAAGAAAAATCCCATTCTTACCTATAGAGGCTGGAAAGAGCAGATGTGCTATTATTCCCTGGCACCCATAATAGCACACCCAAATGTGTGGGGCATCCAGATGGGCAGTAATGCAGTGACATAACTGATTTTCTATTATGGACTTAATCGTCTTACACACACACACACACACACACACACACCCTTTAGATGTTCACATGTATTATTTCACGTATTTCAAAATGTAAACCAGCTCTGCTGCATTTGGGGCCCTCCTGCTAATTGGGGCCCTGGGCTCCTCTCCCAAAGTCCTGACTGGATGGCACCAGTGTACAGGGAAAGGGTGCTTCCCAGGTATTACCGGGAGTCTTATACTTACAACACATTGTCCAGTGGTGATGAAAGGAAGTACTATTAGGAAGAGGCCAGGTGACCAAGCATGCAGTGAACACAAAATCCTAGCTTTTTAGGTAACATAGAAGTAACAACAATTTGGGGGGTACATATGGGGTAGCCATCTGCCTTTTTTTACACAGGACAGTCCCCTATTTGAAGGGCTGGCAGAGGACTGTCCTCTATTTTGGAGGTGACCTCTATTGGAAGGGCTGTCCTGTAAAATATTTTTATACATTGTATTAAGTATGGCTAGTATACTTGAGTTATATTTTGTATATATTTAAGGAAGAATTTTCTGTTTTCTTTTGAACAAAACCTGTATGCGCTACACTTAGAGAGAGATTTTTTTAAATATGGTAAGCGGTATATAAATCTATTAAATAAATAAATAAATAAATAGACTTCTGGGTGGAGCTTAATGTCGGACTGAAGCTCCCTTGAAATCGAGGGAGACCAACGCGGCGAGAAATCCAGTCAAGAGGTTATCTTGGCTGCTTAATCTCCTCGGAACAAGAGGATGATCTAAGAGTGATTCCCAGTATAGCTCTTAATTGCTCTCTGTGAGTGTTTTTTTGCAGTTGCTTGCGCTTCTGCACTCAGATTCTCTCGGGGAGGGTAGAGTGTGGGAGAAGCCACCAGCGCTCACCGCCGCGTTTGGAGTTCTTTTTTTTTTTAAGAACCTGAAGAACGACAACTCCATTTCTTAAAGATTTATTGACAATTGGGAATAAAGAGGAATTTTATCCACAATCAGGATTAAATACCCTCATCTGGAATACTAAAAAGAAAATGTGCTTTAAAACTTCATAATGGGAAGATCAACAAATGTGTTTTGAAATGAGAAAGAAAGAGGTACTGTAATTCCTTTTACTTTGAATTCTGGAAGAGTTTAAAGTAGCTGTAAATTCTAACTGCGTCACAGACAAGATGGCTACTTATGATTTACTGTTGCAATTGGCCGGAGAGCTGATGGAACTGTTTCAAACTTTCCAAAATAAACTGTTGGGGGGACTGGTGAGGTCGGAAATGCAGAGCAGGGAGGACGAGGCGAAGAATGATATACTGGGAGAGATAACAACTGGACCTTTGAAGAGAGACAGCAGAAAAGGGAGGGATGCCAGCAAAACGGACAGTGAAGACGCTTTAGAGATACCATCCAGGGAGAACTGGAAAGTTGATCGCTGCTGGGCTACTTGGAGGAAGATAGCTAGGGAGGCTCACATGGGGGGGAAAAGTCTTTTCTGGAGCATGAGCCTGAAAAAGATCCACATCATGAATACTGTGTTTGATCGGGGAAAATGATTTGCTGATTATTGGATGGGATAAATGGTTTGACCTGTGTTAAGATAAAAATGGTTTGCTGATTATTTGATGGAATAAATGGTTGGACTTATATTATGATAATTGTTGAATATTGGGGGAAGTGGGAGGTTCTTATGAAAGAAGTAAGTTCAGCTTCCCAAATGGATTGGTGAGAGAAATTCAGATGGGATAAACCAAAATGGATTGCTGATAGTGATCCAAAGAAAATATATATAGATCTGAACCAGTAGGGGCTAGTGAGAGGATCCCCTTTGAGAGAAAAGGAGAACTTCCAGTTTGAGGTGGTTGTTATTGGTAAAAATGTATTGAGTTTAGATGAAATATAGCATAGAGAATAACTAATGGAAAGGAACCAACTAAATATGGAATAGAATTGGAGATGTGAAGTAATGTGGAAATGTGAAACTATTTTAAAAATAAAATAAAAGCTAGGTTGTCTGTTTATAAATGGAGGGAAAGAAGATAAAGAGATTTTTATTAAACATAAATAGAAATATTGAATATTGTTTAACTAGAAGGATTATTATACGTGCTTAGGAGTAAATTGCTGTAAGGTTTCAAGGTTTTGTGAACTTGTGAGGTTGATGAATAAGAGGGGGGGAAATCTTTTGTTTGATTTTTTTGTTTGTTTAAGGGGGAAAAGGAAGCAATTCCTTTATAATCATTATATAGAATATCTGATGTTACTTATACTTGGTTGTGGAGAAATCGGAAGTACTTTTTAGTTTAATGTTGTTTTGTTTTTGTAGTGTATGCTTCTTGGGTTTTTGTTTTGTCTTGTTCTTGGTATTTTGTTTTTATGGATTCTAAAATTTAAAATAAAATTTTTTTACAAAAAATATATAATAAATAAATAAATAAATAAATAAAATTAAATAAGAACGATCAGAAGGAAGAGCTGGGCCTTGATGTTGCCCATCAATAGCTCCTGGACAGCAGACTGAGCAAGGCACACAGGTCACCTGGTGCACTATGGCAAGATGCACTTTCTATTTAACCTATATGTGAAGGATCAGCAACAGGATCCTTTGCGTGAGTTCGGCAATTATAGGGTTAACCAGCAATGAGATACAGCCTGTATAAGTGCCGGCAATCACCTCCGAGGCTTTCGCGCACAAGAGGAAAACCACAGCCCTTTAAATGACCAAATAAGGCTTTTATTTGTTTATACAATAACACAGAACGGAACTAGCAGCTCTTCAGGAATACTATACTGTCAACACAACCTTAGCTGACCCCCGTCTTACCCAATGAGCAGGCTCTCAGGCTAGCAGACTGAACCTAGTCGATGTCCTCAGATCAAAGACAATACTCCTAGTCAGTTTCAGCCTAGCTCCGGGTCGGCGATCCATGGATGAGAATGGTGTACCCGGACTGCTTGCTTTAAGGTGGATCTGGCCCTGGCGTACCCGTGGTTCCCAACAACCCTGACCCGGAAGGGAGAGGGGTTTTCTACCCCTGAGTTCCCGCTCCCCCGCCCTCCAGGTCAGGTGGGGCTTATGCCTGCCCCCTTCGTTCAGGTGGGCTTATTCCTGCCCGGGAAGAAGATGACGTACTGGTACTCTGCAGCTCTTTGAGACTGCCCTGATAGCTTGATGATCCTTGATGGCCCTTCCTTGGTTTTGTGGATCTCCACCGAGACCCTCCTTTGTTGGGGATGATGGTCCATCTGCTACTTCTCCGATGACTTCATCCCCCCTTCCTTGCCCCCTCCCTTGGGCGAAAGCCGTGTGTGTGTGTGTGGACCTGTGTTGGGCTTTCTCCACACCCTCCCATTTGGGGGAAGATGGCATTGGGGTCCACCACCCCAATCCCTATCTAACTATCTCCTACTGAGAAAGCCCGGGACAACCCATCTGCCACGATATTGTCCTTGCCCTTGATGTGTTCAACTGAAAAATCAAAATCCTGCAGGGCTAAACTCCACCGCAACAACTTTTGGTTGGACCCCTTCACCCTGTCCAGCCAACACAAGGGGGAGTGGTCGGTCTGCAGCCGGAACCGGCGGCCCCACAGGTAGGGGCGAAGCTTGGTCACTGCCCACACTATTGCTAGGCACTCTTTCTCGACAGTGGCCAAGTTCCGCTCCCGAGGCAAAAGTTTTTTACTCAGAAAGGCAACTGGGCACAGCCCCTGCCCCGGCCGTTCCTGCAGCAAGACCGCTCCCATCCCCGCTTCCGAGGCATCCGTCTGCAGGACAAAAGGGGCTTCAAAGTCTGGGGCTTGCAGCACCGGGGCTGCCATCAGACAGGCTTTCAGTCCTTCAAACGCTGTTTGGCAAGCGGCTGACCATTGGACCTTAATGGGTTGCCGCTTTTTGCACAAGTCAGTCAGGGGGGCGGCTAGCTGGCTAAAATGGGGCACAAACTTACGATAATAGCCAGCCAGCCCTAAAAAAGCTTGGACCTGTTTTTTCGTCTGGGGTTGGGGCCAGGTGCGAACCGACTCTATCTTGGCCTCCAGGGGCTTGACACTACCTCCCCCCACCTTGTGTCCAAGATACTCCACCTCCCCCCGCCCAACCTGGCATTTTTTTTGCCTTCACCGTCAGCCCTGCGTCCTGAATCCTCTGAAATACCTGGCGGACATGTTGCAGATGCTGCTCCCAGGTGGAGCTAAAAATGGCTATATCATCTAAATAGGCACAGGCGAACTCCCCCAGCCCATTTAACATCCCGTTTACCAGCCTCTGGAAGGTAGCCAGACCGTTTCGGACCCCGAAGGGGAGGGTGGCGAATTGGAACAACCCCAGGTGGGTCACAAAAGCAGACTTCAGGGCAGCATCCGAATCAAGCGGGACCTGCCAATAACCCTTTGTCAGATCCAGGGTAGTAATGTACTTGGCCCCCCCAAGCCTCTCCAACAGCACATCCATGTTGGGGATGGGGTAGGGGTCAGGGACGGTCACTTTGTTTATTTTCCGGTAGTCTACGCAGAACCGGACACCCCCATCTTTCTTGGCTACTAACACAATCGGGGAGGACCAGGGGCTCGAGCTGGGAACAATGACCCCCAGGTCCAGCATGGCTTGGACCTCATCGGCGACGACTTGGGCATGGGGCCCCACTGCTCGGTAGGGTAGGGACTGTATGGGGGGGCTATCCCCTGTATCAATGGTGTGTTGTGTGAGTGTGGTGCATCCCGGACGGTCCGAGAACATGGGCTGAAAATCCTCTAAGACCTGGGTGATCTGTTGCCGCTGCTGTTCTGACAGGGAGAAGGACAGTTGGATCTCATCCATTCCTCCCCCTTCCCCCCACTCGGCCAACAACTCTCCGTCAGGGTCTCCCTGTTCCACACATTCCTGCACTCCCCCCACCTTCGTTCCCCGTTCCACATACAATTTCAGCATATTTACATGAAATACCTTTTGCCTCCCCGGCTGTCCAGGGAAAGCTACTTGATAGTTCACCTCCAATCACTGTCCCTGGGCCCTCCCACTTCAAGCACAATTTGTCCGTTTTTTTGGGGCGCAGTACCAACACCTGGTCCCCCACTTCAAAAGTCCGTGGCACAGCCGTCCTGTTGTACCACGCGCTCTGCCGCTGCTGTGCTGCTCCGAGATGCTGCTGCGCCGTCTCCCGCACCTCCCGAAGGACAGTTTGGAGGTGCTGCATGAAAGTATGCACAGGCATGGAAGCTTCTGCGGCAACCCCCTCCCATTCCGCCCGTAACAGAGCCAAAGGTCCCCTGAGCTCCCTTCCAAACATCAGTTCGTTGGGGGAGAATCCCAGGCTTTCTTGGGGGGAGTCCCGGTAGGCAAACAACAAGTAGGAAAAGGCTTGATCCCAAGTCCCAGGGTGCTTAGCCGCATAAGCCCTGATCATTTTTTCAAGACTCTGATTGAAACGTTCCACCAGCCCATTGGTCTCGTGATGATATGGCACCGAAGTCAGGTGCTCCACACACCCCAGTTCCCACATTTTTTAAAACAGTTTGGACACGAATCCCGTGCCGCAGTCCGAAACCACCATGTGAGGCATTCCCAGGTGGGCGAAAAGAGAGAGGAGAGTCTTAGCCAGGCTGGTGGCGGAGATGGAGGCTAGAGCAAAAGCCTCGGCATAGCGAGTAGCAAAGTCAACAACAGTCAATATAAACTTCTTCCCCGTCTTGGTGGGGGGATTCAGGGGTCCCACGATATCCATCCCTATCCTTTCAAAGGGGATGCCCACAATGGGTAGGGGTTGCAGGGGGGCTTTCGGATGGTCCCGGTTATGCCCCACCCGCTGGCAGACATCGCAGGACCGGCAATATTCCCGCACTTCATTCGCCACCATGGGCCAATAAAACCCCTCTGTCACCCTGGTCAATGTCCGTTTCTGTCCCAAGTGACCTCCCCACACCACATCGTGGGCCAGCTGTAGCACAGCCTGGCGGTACCTTGCAGGCACAACTAATTGTCTTTTCCTTGGTTGGGGACCCGGTTCAGTCCTTGGGCAGAATTCTCGGTAGAGGGCTCCTGCCTCCCACAAAAACTGCTCTGACTGGTCCCCTGCCCCGGACCCTTGACTGGCCCGATCCCGACACCCTTGGAGGGATGGGTCGCTCTGCTGCTCCTCCTGAAACACCTTCTGAGTCCCAAAATCTCAGGCCATTGGTGCGAACCCCCCTTGGTCTTCTTCCCTCCCCAAAGCCGAGGGGAGCGGCGGGGGACGGCTGACTGTCTCGGCTGGGGTCACTTTACTGCGACCGGGATGGGAGACCGGGGACCTGGGAGGCTGCGGGGCAGGGGCTTGCTTGGCCTGACGCCGTGTCACCACCCCCACCTTGACCTGGGCAGCCCGGAACGCAATGTCGTTCCCGATGATGATCCCCCATTCTTGTTGTCCATGCACTATAACATCCACCTCCCCCTCCCATCCCTTGTACTTGACCCAGACCCGGGCGAGGGGAACAGCTATGTTGGGGGAGTTATAGGGCTTTATGGCGCAGGTGCGCCCTTTTAGCAACTGTCTCTTCTTTACCTTACTCCGAGGTAAAGCAGTTATGTCCGCCCCAGTGTCCCTATACCCCACATGGGAAACATTGTTCACAGAGATGGACTCACAGAATTTGTTCTGGCTCCAACGCAGCTGCTCCGGTGAGGCAATGCGCATCAAGGATGCCTGCGAGATGGCCCCCAGGGAATGCTGTCCTCCGCTCCTCAGGGACCGCGCCGCGTCTTCCCCGTCTTCCTTGAGGGACGAGCTGGACTGCTGATCCTCCTCGTGTTCCTCCGGTTCGCGGAACTCTGGAGCAAGCATCCTCCCCACCTTGCCCGGGGATGCCTTGGCGTTACGGTTCTTCGCGAGGAGTTTGGGGCAACTCCTCTTGAGGTGCCCCGGTTCTTTGCAATAAAAACAGCCACTGGCGCTGGGGCTTTCCTTGGGTTTGCCTAGGGCTCCCTCCCGAGGTTTGGGGTTGCCCTTTTCTGCGCTCCCTTTAGCCCCGCCACGATTGAGGTTGCCCCCCTTTGTCCCTTTGGGCTGCCGATATAGTCCCATTTGGTCGGCCAACTTGCCCATTTCCCGACAGTTCGGGGGTCCCGATCCCTCACCGCCGTAGCCAAGTCCTCCGGGATAGTGGCACAAAATTGTTCTTGAACCATGAGTTCCCGCACCTCCGCCAAAGTGGTCTTCCCGGTGGCCCCGATCCATGCGTCCCACACCTGCCCCAGGTGCGCCATCCAGGAGGCATACGTGACCCCTGGGGTAGGCTGTCCGTAACGAAATTTACGGCGACAATGTTCGGCGGTGAGGGCAAACCTTTCTCTCACCGCTTCCTTGAACGCCCCATAGTCCAAGGGGGCAGTTTGGGTGTGAATACCCAGGAGATCAGCCAACTCCCCGCTGACCTGAGTCCTTAGGGCGGACATCCTTAAATTGTCCGGCACCTTCTGCTCCAGGCAGGCAGCCTCGAACAGGGTGAAAAAGATCAACACATCCTGCCCAGACTGGTAGGTGGGGAATTGCTTCCTGTCCCATTTAGGGGTCGGGGTGCCCCCACTCTGGGGTGTAGGGGATCCCCCTTGTCCGGCGCCCGCGGTCAGCCTGGCCAACTCCAGCTGCATCTGCAGCGCTGCTTGTTGCTGCTGGAGCATTTCCTGTTGATGCCGCATCAACTCCCTGGCCTGCTGCCAATTAAGTTGGGGAAAGAGGGCATCCAACCCTCCTCCCCCCATGGCTCCACCAGCAACCCTTCTGTCGAGGTCTTCCTCTAACTCAGGGTCCCTCCTCTCGCTTCCCCTGACACTACTTGTAAGGCTGGGGCTACCCCACTGCTTGGGTTCCTGCCCTACTAACAAAGATGAGGGGGCTCCCCCCCTTCTTGCTTTGCAGTCTTCGGCCGCACTACCCACTCCATTGTGGAGGTCTGGGTTGGGGTCTCTGGGCTGCTCACTAGCTCCAACTGTTCCTGGCTCAGGCTATTCATTTCCTTGGTCTGAGCGTTTCCCAGCAATCTACTAGCCTGCCCCAAGCCCTGCTAGTTCCGACTGTCAAATGTGGTTTCCAATTGTCCCGTCGTCTGCCACCATGTGAAGGATCAGCAACAGGATCCTTTGTGTGAGTTCGGCAATTATAGGGTTAACCGGCAATGAGATACAGCCTGTATAAGTGCCGGCAATCACCTCCGAGGCTTTCACGCACAAGAGGAAAACCACAGCCCTTTAAATGACCAAATAAGGCTTTTATTTGTTTATACAATAACACAGAACGGAACTAGCAGCTCTTCAGGAATACTATACTGTCAACACAACCTTGATATTATTTATTTATTTATTTAATTTTTATTTTTATTTTTTTGCACTCCCTCCTAGTCTAAAATCCTCTTTTGTTCCCAGATTGGGATGTGAAGTTTCAAGTGACTTTAAGGCATAATTAGTGTTAGGAAGGAACTACATTTGTGAATGGGCAGTTGCTAATGAACCAAAAAGCAACTCTCTCAGAAACAGACAAGCTTTTTTCAAAATGCTTGCTGAGAAAACTGATCTAAATATCAAGCAAATTCTAAATTAAGCTGAGGAGAACTTGCAATAACTCAAATATGGAAATATTGGAATTAATTTTGTTACATGTTCAGAACACAATTCTAAGTTTCATTTCAGATACCAACCAGCTCAACCTCCTGGTCATTGAACTGCACTGCTCACCCATAACTCCAGAAATGTTCAAGAATTATCTCAATGTTCAAGGGAGATATTGCATTGCATTGTGTTTGGCATTTTCTCTCTCCTCTAAAATCAGATATGGAGTTCTCCCTAACCACTTTCTCCACACCATGATATAACAGTATGAAATTATTTGTATCTCAGGGCCAAAACAGACATTACTATGTCAATTTTGCTCACCCTAGCATGTGGGATAGGGTTCTTTAACCTTCCTCCCCCCCCCCCCCCATGGGCCCAGTCCAGATTAGGGACCCACACTTGCAATTTCTACTGCAAAACAGTGATCCATAAAGAAAAATAGATACCGGTAACCATTTTGCAATAGAAATTGCAGGAGGGGGGCACTTTCCAGCTGTGGTTTCTTGAGGCATGGTAGCATCTGATGGTAGTCAGATCAAGACAGGAAGAAAATAGGACCTTGGATAGGTCTATGTGGGTCTTGCTGGCTAGCAGGGCCGGTGCTACCATTAGGCCAACTAGGCAGCTGCCTAGGGCGCGAGGCTAAAGGGGGCGCCAGAAACGCCTTGAAAAAAAGACAGCACTCTCAAGTGGGAAGGGGGGGCGCTAAATATCTGATCTTGCCTAGGGCACCAAACTGCCTTACACCGGTCCTGCTGGCTAGAACTCTCTCCTAATAGAACAATAGGAAGATGTTAGCTAAGCAGGGAGCTAAAGCCCACTGAAGCCATATGTAGGCTGACAAGACCTGTAGCCAGGCTGGTGGGGACTAGGAAGAGGGCCTTTTCTGTGGTGGCTCCCAAGTTATAGAATTCCCTCCCCAGTGATCGCCATGCCCCCTCCGTGATTAGCTTCCGCCGTGCATTAAAAACATGGTTTTTCAGGCGGGAATATGGGGTGGGTTAGGATTTTAAAGCAGTAATGTATTTTATATTTGTTTTATTGTATTTTTTATATATATTGTACATTGCCCAGAGTGGCCAGGTCACCGGCCAGATGGGTGATTAAAAAATATAATAAATAAATAAATAAAATAAATAGTGTGGTCAGTTCTGCCCCTCCTAAAGGAGCTGACTGGATTATTAAAGGGCCCTTGCCTGATTTTGTTGCTTGAGGCTTCTGTGAGGCTGGGGAGATGGAATTTCTGCTTGGGACTCATCCTCTGATCCAGAGGAAGACAGCAGGGCTGTGTCCTCTGGCTGGGAGAACCCTGAATAAGGCACTGACTATACTGTCCCCGAAGAAGTAGCCTGTGCCTCACCCTCATCAGAATCCTCTGCTGCTCATTGGAAGGGCTGAGGGCTGGGGGTCATGACAGCTCCATCCAGACTGGGCTCATAGAGGGTGGAAAAGGTTAAATCCCCCCTAGCCGCCATGCTAGGGTCCCAATCCAGGCTAGTGCCCCTCCGCCAATCCTAGAGTAAAAATAAAAAAGTTGTAGCTGCTAGCTACATCTTTAAAGTAATGTCTGTTTGGCCCCTCAATTTTCTTACTTCTTCTCTCCCCATTCTTTCTTCATTTTGTATAATGTCTCTTAGATTGTAAATCATTATTATAAAATATGAACCATCTTGAGTGATTTGGCAGACAAGTGGTATATACATGCAGCAAATAGTATATATACTGGAAAAGTGATAGGATCAGGCAGTTATTAATCTATTAAATTCCCAATAGTAGGGAAAACATAGGCAGATGTTCTTAGCAATTAAATTAAAAATAACGGATTGCTCTACGACACTGAAATTTGAAATCTGCTATTATTATGTTCACTGTAGAAAATGTCACACTAGAAAAAATGTGCATTGATCTTTGGCTTGATAAAGCATCTGAAGTTCTTTTTGTTCTCTAAAGTGATGTATAAAGGCTAATGATTTTCATTATGCAATTCTGGATTCAGCTCTGCCCCTTCATTTTCAATATAATTCCAGCTAGAACCAATCTTGGGGTGCCTATCAGTTTGGAAGCACAATGATGCAAAAACAAATACTGGAAAGCCAGTGTGGCGTAGTGGTTAGAGTGTTGGCCTGGGACTCCGGAGATCCGGGTTCTAGTCCCCGTTCAGCCATGAAACTCACTGGGTGACTTCAGGGCCGGATTAAGAGCATTATGGGCCTGGTGCCAGGGCCGGATTAACATAGGGGCTATTGGAGCTGCAGCTCCAGGCCCCTACCATAAAACAGGCCCACAGCCGGCGGCCCGGCAGCGCGCGGCGCGCCGCGCGCCCACTCACCCGACCCGACCTGACCCGACCCGCCGACTGCTGGCTGCTGCCGCTGCCGCTGCCGCGCTGCCGCACTTGCCCTTGCGTCGAGACGCCAGGCAGCGGCTCCCTCGCGGCGGCGGCGGCGGCGGGCCCGCCCCTACCAGAATAGGCCCACAGCCAGGGCTTTCCATGCCGCGCGGACGGAGACGGGTCAGGTGACGGTTACTGGGCCAATCACAGTCGTGCGCCCTTTCTGCAGCAGCAGTGGGTCGCCTTTGTGAAAGGCCTGGCGAGGAGAGCCCAGCTCCGGACCCGACCGGGAGGGACAGCGGTCGGGTCCGCTGCAGCAGCAGAAGGTTTTTTTCTTTTCTTTTTTCAGAGCGGAGCAGCGTTTTAAAAATTATTTTTATTTTATTTTTTGAAGAGAAGGCTGCAAGAGCGAGCAAGCACCGTCTTTTCTCCCCACCCCCCACTGAGGAGCCCGCCAGGCAAGGACTCGCGTTCACGGGTGGTGGGGTGGGGGATGCTTTGGTGGTGGTGGGTGCTTTGGCACAAGCAACCCTTAGAACTTCTAGCCCAGGCTTAGGCAACCTGGTGCCCTCCAGATGTTTGGACTACAACTCCCATAATCCCTTTCCACTAACCATGCTGACTGGGGCTGATGGGAGCTGTGGTCTAAAACATCAGGAGGGCACCATATTGCCTACCCCTGGCTTAGAGGATACACACTCCGTATTGCACCTTTTCCAATTCCCCTCCCTGGGTATCTTTTCAGGATCGAGGTATGCCTATGCACACCAGTTGCCTACTCATGTTCTAGCCTATAAGTGAGATGTCTGTTTGTGGAGATTAAATTGGGGGCTGGGGGATAGAATAAGAACAGTCATGCTGGATCAGACCAAGGGTCTATCTAGTCCAGCATTCTGTTCGCACGGTGGCCAACCAGCTGCCCACGGGAAAGTTAGCCCACAAGCAAGACAGGAGTGCAAAAGCACCCTCTTACCCAAATAAAGTTTCTACCGATGGTCAAGACCCCTTAGGAATACAGAAAATTATCAAGGGTTAGACCAATCCTCCATCTCCCCCAATTCCCATGATCCCTGACCATTGGCCATGCTGGCTGGGGCTGGTGGGAGTTGTAGTCCAAAACATTTGGAGGGCACCATAAACATCTGGAGGGCACCTCTGCCTTAGGAGATATACACCCTGTGTTGTACATTCTCCAAGCCCAATTCTCCTCCCTGGGTATCTTTTCAGGATCAAGGTATGCCAGTTACTGAGGAACATGGGTGGGAGGGTGCCGTGGGGCAGCTTGGAGGTGGCGTGATCTAAGCTGTGGTGGCTTGTGCGACTCAACTAGGATTTCGCTGACCCGAAGTGGGCCCGCGTGGCCTCCGGGCCTCTTTCTGCTCATCCCAGAGCTTAGAGGCGGGGTCGTTTCTTATGTTTTCTGTGCAAGATGTGGGAGTTGTGGGTCATTTTTGAATTTCTTGGAGCAAGATGTGGTGGTTGTGGGCCGTGTTTTTTAAAAACAGAATCTGAGCAAGACGTGGTGTGGTGTTTGTGGGGCAGTAGCATTTCCTCTGAGTAAAATATTTGCAGGGTGCTTGGGGACTCTCTCTCTCTCTCTCTCTCTCTCTCTCTCTCTCTCTCTACACACACACACACACAGAGTTAATCCAAGTCTTTTCCCTAGTCAAAATTGCACCTGAAAAAAACATGTTCATGCTCATTAGCCCCCAAGGAGAAAAAGGTCCTATGCAGGTTTAGACAGAAATAAGGCCTACAACTCCCAGAATACCTCAGCCAGCATGGCCAGCTGGCAGATGCTGAGACTTGAAGGACTTAGTACTTCTGGCTAAAGATGCACAGGATTGCATTGTTATTTTTCATCCCTCATCCCTCCCTATTCCTTTTTCCTTGCTCATGCCCACCAGAGACTCGCTTTGATATAAGAGTGTTTTGGATTACAAACACGTTTCCGGAATGAATTATGCTCTCAATCCATGGTATTACTGTATTCTGAAATTTTAAAATGGTGGCCAGTTGCAAGTTAATTATAAATAATGTAATATGGCTGGTTATATGGACCCAATTTGCATTTTCTGTATATCAAGGGGGCTGTTGTTGGAAAGAGGGTAAAAAATTCCATCCTTTCACCAAACTTCAGTCACCCTAGTTATGTGTATGAATAAAACGGGTAAGTTTGCATGACACGACAACCTGCCCTGCAAATAAACTACGCAGTGTGGGTTATTCATGAAACAATCCATGGTGTGCCCAACAGATGATTGGGCTCACCGTGGGTTGTTCCCCCACTCCTTCCCCCTTGGTCCTCGTGCTGTTATCCCAGGGGACTTGTTGGCTGAACCTGTCTTATCTCCTCTCCCTGCCTGCTTCGATTGTGACCCCTTTTTGGTTACCACCGCCACTTTTTCCCTTTTCTTTTGGAGCTTTTCCACAATATCTCCCAAGGACAGCCCTCTAAAGTGCCCAAGTGACACACTGGAGCCGCTGTCACTGGTGGTTCATTACCATTATGGAATGATCTCCCCAGTGAGGCCTTCCTGGCACAAAGTCTGTTATTCTTTTGGCGCCAGGTTGAGACTGACCTCTTCTCTGAGGCATTTAATGGCATATGGGGGACTTTTATATTGGTCTAGCTGTATTTAAAAAAATGTTTTAGCTGCTCAAATTGTTTTAAATTTGATTTTAAATTTTGTATATTGATATTTTATGCTGTTTTTATTTTTTTTAATGAATTGTTGTGAATCACCCAGAGAGCTTTGGCCTTTGGGCAGTATAGAAATGAAACAAACAAACAACTACTGAGGGAGTGCCTAAATGGGGCTGGGAAGAACCTGAGGGGGAAAATGGTTATTGGTGGAGGTGGGCATTTGTTGCTATCCTGTGGAAATACAGATTGGTTTTTGAATTGGAAAATGGGAATTTGCGTAAGGAGAGGTGCGTCAGGGGAATAATGGGGATTTAATAGGGGATATGACTGGGGTGGGGGTGTCTGAAAAGGAATTGGGGAAGGTTTCTGAGGGGAATACCTGTGTGTCTCACATAGAAAACAGGTAGGGGTTTCCTCAGAGGATTGATTTAATGGGGGATTGGGGGGGAGGGAAGAAGAGTATGAGGATTGGCGATAGGGGTTCCTAAACGGAATGTGGGACTATTTGATCTAGAAAACGTGGCGCAGGACGGAGACTTTGTGAAGGAAATAACGATGGTGTCATAAGGTCAGTGCTGGGAAATATGATAGGGAGGAGAAGAGAATGGGGATTGGTGGAGACGGGGGGTGCCTGAGGAAAACCGTGGCGGACATGGCGCGAGAGGAGAACAGTTGAGTTCTTGCGCCGACTCAGTCCGCGGCGGGGAGTAGAAGCAGAGCAGAGAGACAGGAGCGTTGGTGGGCGCGTGTGATAAAGTCGCCATGGCTTCGCTCCTGCTCTTCATTGCACACTTACAGATGCAGCCGGGAAATACTTGGGACGATGAAGGTAAACAGCCAGGGGGCGCGAGTGTTGTGCTACTGTGGACGTTTTCAAAAAACGTGTAACCGACAGCGTCTCTGGATAAGAACAGCGGCAAAGGCGTGACGAAGCCCACTTTCCTGGGAGTAAGCCCCATTGAGCACAGCGAGACCTGCTTCCGAGTAAAGAATAGGCGTGTGCTGATAATATTCAAATTCAAATATTTTCCAATTATTGAAAAAGGGGCTGTACTAATATTTATACGATAGTGTTTAATGAAAATAAAAATAGTGGCGCAGTCGTTCAGAAGGGTTAGAGCGCCCTTTGAAATAGTCTTGAAGTGCCATCAATAATCAAAGAACTTACGTTCCGTCATTTTTGTGGGAAGAAAGCACGCGTCGTTATTTATAAAAATTTCCGGAGCGGTAGTCGCTGTGTGAGTCGGTAGCAGCAAAAACAAGAAGCGTGTGCACCTGAAACGCTAACAATTTTACTTATTCTCTGGCATAAGCTTTCGTGGACACGGTCCATACACACACACACACACACACACGCGTGTCTGGGTCTTGCAGAAAGGAAAGAAGTGGACAGTGTTTAAGGTGCCACAAATATCTTGAAAAAGTGTATCTCCCCATTCTCCCTACCCCTATTCATGCCTAATATACAAACATGTGATATTTTCTATATATTACTGAACAAACAGACCAAAACAAAATACCCAGCCAAGGAGAAGAGTGTTTTGTTTTTTTTTAAACTTTTGACAGATGGTCTGAACTTTAAAATGTGAGGTCACACGATGGAAGCTAAACAGGAGTTAACTCTGATCCTATTATCCTTTGATCCCATGATATCTAAATGTCTGAAATAATCAAATGAGAGCCAGTACAGGAGTGGGGAATTTATTTTGGGTGGGGGTTGCCAGTCAACTTCAATGTGCTGACTGAAGTGTTTTATGGTTATTTTGTTTTATTTTGGTGTAGGCAAGTTACCTTATTTTAGGTCTCTTAATGCAAACTGTTTAATGAACTGCTTAAATTATTTACAAATTTATGAGCCACCTTTCAGCCTAAATAGGGCCTCCAAGTCCAAGGTGACGTATGGTTAAAAATTGCAACAATTTCAACACATTAAAAAAACAACCTTTAAAAACGACTTGAAAACTAAAACAACACTAACAGCAGAAACTGAGAGCAGGAGAGAATCTTAAAAACAGTGCAGAGCTAAGCGACTTAAAATACTAAAAAGCTATACGGAACAAAAAGATTTTAACAGCCCTATCTGCGTTTGTGGTGCTGTCACAGAGATGGCCCTATCTCATGTCCCCACCAACTTAGGCACAATCCTATACACGTTTAAACAGAAGTGAGAGTGTCGGACTGAGAATTGGGAGATCCGGGTTCTAGTCCCTGCTTGGCCATGAAACTCACTGGGTGACTTTGGGCCAGCTACTGGCACTGCCTCTCAGCCTAACCTACCTCACAGTGTTGTGAGGATAAAATGGAGAGGAAGAGGAGGAGGACTATGTAAGCTGCCTTGGGTTCCTTGCAGGAAAAAAGGCGGGGTATAAATTTAATAAATAAATAAATGTCCTACAAGTCATTCGACTGCTGGGAGTTGTAGGACATTTTCCTGTCTAAACATGCATAGGATTGTGCTTTTAGGGCACAATCCTATGGGGATACCTGTGACCCTCCAAACTCAGGCATTCTGTGCAGGGCGGGAGGAGCATGGAGGCGAAGGTCACTTCTGTGCTCCTCCAGTGTCTAACTGTGGAGCTTCAGAGGGGGGAGGGAAAGAGGCTGAGGCGCTGCCAGGATACCTTGTATCTTGGTGGCGCTGGTCTCCTTCCCTCCCTGCCCCCCAGAATGTCCACTAAACCCCTTCTCTGAGGTTGCTTTTGCGACCTTGGAGAAGCAGCCGGCGCGGTTCTTTCCTTGCTGGCTCTGGGGGCGGTTGTGGGTTCTCTGAGCACAGATTCCCAGCTCCAAGATCAGAGAGATTTCCCAGCCTCCAAGATCAGACTCTGAAAAATCATATGGTCCTCTAGGCACTGTCTAGGGGCCATAGAATTGCACTATTAACCTCTTTTGGTGCTAGGATATGAAGAAGGACATTATCTGAAGACGTCAGAAAACCCTAAACGGCTTGGGGCCAGGATATCTGGCAGCTTCATCCCATATGAACCTGCCCATAGCTTAATAATATTGTCTTGGTATATGTTGGTATATCTTAGCTCATTTAGGGCACAATCCTATGGGGATTCCTGTAAGCCACCAGACTTGGAAGATTACGGGAATCCTATGAAGGGTGGGATGAGCGCAGAGGCAATCTTTGCATCCGCACTCCTCCCACCTTGCAAGTCAGCTAGATGGCCGATTTCGGCACTAGCTGTGGCACTTCGGATGGGGAGGGAAGGAGGCTGGAGCGCTGCCAGGATATGTCATAACCTGGTGGACCTGGTATCCCATCTTCACTCCCTGGAATGCCCCCTTTACCCCTTCTCTGAGGTTGGTCTTACAACCTTGGAGAAGCAGCTGGCACAGTTCTTTCTGCATTGGCTACGAGGTGGGGAGGGGGATCCAACTGTGGATCCCCAGCTCCGAGGTCAGAGCTCTTTTCTGACCTCGGATCTGGGAATCCGAAGAATCCTATGGCCCTCTAAACGCTGTCTAGGGGCCATAGGATTGCTCTGCCCAGTTTTGATATCTTTTATGGAGCCAGTGTGGCGTAGTGGTGAGAGTGTTGGACTGGGACTCTGGAGATCCAGGTTCTAGTCCCCGCTCGGCCATGAAACTCACTGGGTGACTTTGGGCCAGTCACTGACTCTCAGCCTAACCTACCTCACAGGGTTGTTGTGAGGATAAAATGGAGAGGAGGGTTATGTAAGCCGCCTTGGGTTCCTTTCAGGAAAAGAGGCGGGGTATAAATATAATTAATAAATAATAAATAAAATAAAATAAAATAAATGAACTGTAATTGAGTTGTTAATAATGTATTATAATTATATTTATTGTATTTGTTTATTCTATGAACTGCTTGGAGCACAATGTATCTGGAAAATGTAATATACAAATAAATGGACTATTCCCTGTAACAGCTTGGTGTGGGTATGTGCTCCTGTGCGTGTATACTGCGAGTAGAAGCTGGGGTTAGCAACTGGGTTCTGTTATGCCCTGCAAAAGGGCATGATCATTCCACATGCCACTACTGCTCTTGAAGTGGACTGGATGAAACTCATAGTATATGATATTTATTTATTTATTTTTTAAAAATTTAATTTTTTTATCAAACAATAAAACAAATAAAATATATACAGCTAATACAGTGCTCCCATCACCATGGGACCAAGAAATACAATCTCTATAATCCATTTTTAACCTAAATTCCAAAAATACATCAAATCTTGACATGGTGCACTCCCCTTTCCCTCTACTAAAACATAATCTAAAAATAATCCCCAAATATCCTTAAAATTATTTTTCTTTAGTTGTCCCCTTTTGCATTTGATATTTCAAGTTAACTTAAAATTTAAGGCTTACATAATCCTCCTTATACCAATCAGTAATAGAAAAAACTTGTTGAACTTCCCATTTCCTTGCTATCATTAATCTACCCGCTGTTAATAAATTTACAATTAGTTCTTTGACATCTTGAGAACAAGCCACCTTCTCCGTTATTGATAACAATGCTAATTTAGGACAGACCTCTAAGGTAGTACCAATAATTTCTGATATTTCTTCAAAAATTCTGTTCCAAAAATCCAGTACATTTTTTACAGCTCCACCACATATGAGCATACGTACCTAGCTCCTGGCAACCTCTCCAACACATTGCTGAACAATTATTATCTTTTATTTAATCTCACCGGAGTCAGGTACCATCTCCAAATAAATTTATAAAAATTCTCCTTTTTCCTTATTGACATACTTTTCAGCATACGCCTATCCCATATCTTATTCCACTCTTCTTTCGCTATTTCCTCTTCAAAATCTGTATCCCAAACTATCTTAAGATTCTCTTCTTGCTCTTCCATTTTTTTGAATCATTTTATATAATGTCTTTGTTATACCTCTTGATGATACATTCCCTTCTATAAGTTCTCTGGACATAACTACCTGCTCAAATGCCATGAATTCTCGTTCATAATTATTTCTCCTCTTCCATTTCTTTGACCATTGAACTAATTGAATTAAAGTAGACATGTATATGACTGGGCCGAAAGTAAAACAGAACTGACAGAAATTTTGGCAGAGAGGTTTCACCCTTAAAGGTGGCCTAAAAATAATTTTAAATACATGAAATGGACAATTTCAGAATCAAATATATCTATTTGCAGCAATAATATCATCTCCCCCAAACCTTCCCTTTTGTTTCAGCATTTCTGTAGGAACTCCATAATCTTATGAATTTTTCCTTACATACAAACAACGTTGTGATTTAACAAAAAAAACCTATAGATATATAAATATCATATATTATTCTCCTCAAACAGACAGATATCTGTGCCCAGTATCTTTTATGGTTTTTACTTGTTACAAACTTTATTACATATAGCCAAAGGCCACCACAAGCCATTGTGGTTTTTTAAAATGTTAAGGACTTTGGAGTTTCAAGATGAATGAGGGGGGCATAAATTAAACAGAGCTTCAATTTAGTTACAACATTATAATTGCACAGTTTTCTTTTTCTTTTTAATCTAAAGCCAGGTTCAAATTGAATTGTCCTCAAGCCCCCTGCTGGAGCTACTGGAATGGAAATTGTTATTGCCTAGAGACAAATCAGAAGAGGACTTGGACTGAAGCATTAAAGTTTTGCAAGACATATAGATTTACAGAATTAGTAACATTTGCTAGCACTGAGGAAAAAGTAAGTTGCATAGGTCTTACAGTTTTTCCATGCATATGTAGAGGACACTTCCTCAGAACAGGTATTGCATTCACAGAATATATATTTTAAACCAGGGGTCCTCAAACTTTTTAAATGGGGGGCCACTTCATTGTCCCTCAGACTGTTGGGGGGCCGGACTGTTGGGGGACCGACCCCCACCGCTGGACCGTTGGGGGACCGACCCCCGCCGCTGGACCATTGGGGGACCGACCCCCGCCGCCGGACCCACCACCGCCGGACCTGCACCCGCCGCCGGACCTGCACCCGCCGCCAAAGCCCTGCCGCACCAGACCCCCCCGCCCCCCAGGACCCCCGCCCCCGCCGTACCTGCACCCGCCGCTGCCAACCCCCGCTGTTTAGCCGCCCCCCTGGCGCTGCTGGACCCCCCCGCCCCCCCAGGACGACAACGCCGGTGGACCCGCTGCCGCCAAAGCCGCGCCATTGCCCCGCCGGCGGACCCACCCCACTATGCCGCCGCCGCCGTACCTGTGAAAGGGCGATGACTCGACCCTGAAGGTGTTTACAACCAATCCACCCTGTAGGCCCGCTGGCCTCATGGAAAAGCAGAGTGCTTCACTTGCGTGAGATGGAAGATTTAAGATCCTGCTCCTGTGTGCAGCTGCCCATAAATCTACACATAGAAGTCCAGACCTGTATCTGCCTCCTCGCAGCATTCCAAGCGTCTCGGATTACAGCCAGCCCAGCCTCCTCCTCTGCAGCTTCTAGTAATAAGGAAATAACTCCGTAGACTACAACAGGTTTCTTTTCTACCTGTTTATTACTACATCAAGTATTTACTACAGAGTATACAATCTCCTACATTACAGTCCATATTGCAGAGTACAATGCATAATAAGCATTAGTCCAGTGGAGCAAGTCCACCTCAGCATTTGACGTTACATGATTGCAAGTCCAGCAAGCATTAGTCAGAGCAACAGAGAGAAGAAGAAGCAATCCATCTCTCTATTAAAAATGGCTACAGAAACGAAACCTAACAAATCAATTCTACGTCACCAGAACATACAAACCATGTGACCAGCTCGTATTTCTTTCACACCTACTTTCCCCATGAGAACAGGACAGGAAGTAGCAGACATAACATGACTTGTTTTTCCAGCCATTCTGTACTTTTCCAAATGTCAACAATGTGCCACAGCTGTTGTTTGTGTTACATGTCACAACAACCTGCACCCGCTGCCGCCGCCGCCGCCAAAGCCTCGCTGCCGCCGAAGCCACGCCATCACCCCGCCGCCACCACTGCCGCCAAAGCCCCCCGCCCCCCCAGGACCCACCCCGCCACTGCTGGACCCCCCCCCGCTACCCCCCCACCGCCTCCCTGGTCCTGTGCGCCGCCGGCGGCGGAGCCACTGCTCCAACGCGCTGGACCCCGCCCGCGCTCTGTTTTGATGGGGGGAACCAGGGCAACAGGGCTTAAACAACCCTGTTGCTTGGTTTCCCCCGCCAAAAACAGAGCGCGGGGGTCCAGCGCGACGAAGCAGGGTCCCGTCGCATCACTTCCGCCTGCGACGGGACCAGCGCGGGCGGCGGGGGCGGCTCTCCGCGGAGAGCGAATATTAATTGGTGAGCCCGCGCGGACACGGGTGGGCGGCCCCCGGGCCGGATGGAAGGGCATGCTGGGCCGGATCTGGCCCCCAGGCCGTAGTTTGAGGACCCCTGTTTTAAACCCTTCAGACATATTTCCCCCTTATTTGTCTGCTTCTTGGTTTCTTCTTCATGCCTCATTAAAACTATTAGCTAAAAGCTGATTACAGGAAATGTTGCAGAGAACATTTAGACCAAAGTTGGAAGAGCTATTGGCTATACAAATAGGATATTTAAAAAATCATGCACAGAGGGAAAATATTTCCAACAGCACAATAATGGATGTTAGCTGATGGCCCGTACTAGGAATGCAATACTAGAGCAGTTGAATTTACAAAAGAAACGGAAATAAAAATGTTGTAATCCCTGTAGAGTGCTTATAATTTAAGTATAACTAAAAATATTTACCACATATTGCTTAATCCAGCTATATTTACATAGCTTAAATGCCTAGGTGCCCCTTCTTTATCTGGGAGTTGAGGCTGTATATCAGAGTCTTGTGTATTTGTTAATGCTGAACTCCCCTGCCCCAAATTTACCACCCTGTTAAGAGTGTGATTGGGGGGCATTTCAACAATTTGGGAAGTTCAAAAAGTATTTCATAGAATCATAGAAAAGTAGAGTTGGAAGGGGCCTACAAGGCCATCGAGTCCAACCCCCTGCTCAATGCAGGAATCCAGGTCAAAGCATCCCTGACAGATGGCCGTCCAGGTTTACCTTGAATGCCTCCAGCCCCACTTTGTCCCACTTTCTCCTGGCAATGTTCATATAGCTGCTGCAGGGTGCCATTCAGTTCTTCTAGTTATTATGTGACATAATCATGAACCCTCAGTGTGAAGGCAGGAGCACGAAGTAATACTTTGTGGCCTCATTCTGACATCTTCTGGAAAGAAACAAATCCTGAAGAAACAGCACCCAGCAGCTGTGGGGAGCGTGATTGCTGATGTTGCTAGGTCCATATTCAACAGGCAGCAGCTATAAAACAGGTGATAGCTTTCTGAAACTGCTCTTTCCCAGCCCCGGGTTTTAACTAAAATAAGGTTCCTAAAAACAATTTGGCTCAGCTGCTGTATTGGTACTTGTGCCTTCCGTAGCTTCTGGCTTGGCCAATTATGTTACTTTGGCTTGGATGATCATGATACAGAGAAGCTGGTAAGTCCCTTGGTAATATGATTTTGACAGCATGCTTAATGCTGAACTAAGTATTGAACTCTTTGGTATACATTCTGTAACAGTAAGCCAGATGGTACCCTTGGGTTACATAAATGTAATCTCATAAAATATGAAATGGCTTGAGTTTAACTCAGTAGTCTGTAAAAACAAATTTGTTTTCACTTAGAAACAGATGAGCAACCAGAACTTTCTGAACTTTTTCTCTGTTCTCCCATATGACATCACAAATAATTTAACTTCTCAGAACCAACAAAGGTATTATTTCTCAGGAATGTTGGAGACATTCATGTCTTCGGAAATACCCAGGATACTACAGAAGTAGAATCAGAATTATTTGAGGGATTTAATATCTTGGGTGGCTGGAGGGGACGAGCAGATAGACTATTAGGTATGTGAGGTTCAGATGAATACGTTTTGTCTATACAAATTCTGTGCCAAAGAATCTTAAATGGTGTTACTGTTTACTGCAGAACTGGATCTTAGATTTACCTTTGGACAATTTTTGGACTGGATTGAATAATTTGGAAGAAATGGACAGCTTTTCAGGGTCAGAAGGCACACGAGCAAATATGAGGCTCCCTTGGTAAGGAGTGGATGTGAAAAACAGTTGTATTGTTATATGAGTTCACTGAAGTATTATTTATTTTGGCATGAAATGCTTATGTCGATTAGGGCGCAATCCTATTCGGATGCCCATAAGCCCTTGAACTTCGGAGCCTCAAAAAAACGCAGTTAGGGTAGTATTTTTTATTTTTTAAAGCACCATTGAGGTCATATTTCTTTTTTGGCCCCTGAACATTATGAATTTTTAAAATTATTTTTTTTGTCAGGCGCACATGTGCACACTTATGTCTATTTTCAGGGGCCAAAAAAGAAATATGACCTCAGTGGTGCTTTTTTTGAGGCTCTATTTTTTTTTTAAAGCCAAGGAACAAATGACGGCCCTTCCAAAGTGCCATTTTGGCATCAGTAGTGGGGAAGTCACTGGCGAGATCACGAAAGCAAGCGGCAGGGTTTTTTGCTGCTCTTGCCAAGTGGCTCCGTAGCAGTTCCCAACAACTCATGATAAAATCGCCCTGCCGCATTCAGATGACACAAGAACCCATTGTGGGTCGGACAGCCCCTAGAACAAGCCATGGGTTTTCAGGGTGGCTTATTCATGAAAAATAAACCACCCTGCAGCAACCTTGCCAGGTTCAGACAACATGACAGCCCACCATGGCTGGTTACCCATGGTGGGTTGTTGTGTAAACCCACCATGGGAGCCGGCGCAGCAGGGCGAGCGAGCGGCCATGGCGGCACAGCTGCTTGGGAGCCGGCGCAGCAGGGTGAGGTGCTGCTGGCCGAGCGAGTGGCCGCGCCGCACCTCTACATGGAGCCGCCTGGAAGCTGGCGCAGCAGGGCGAGGCGCCGGCTGAGTGAACGGCTGCCCGGGAGCCGGCGCAGCAGGGCGAGGTGCCAAGCGAGCGGCTGTGCCGCGCCTCTACATGGAGCCGCCCGGGAACCAGCGCAGCAGGGCAAGGCGCCGGCCGAGCGAGCAGCCGCACTGCGCCTCCACGTGGAACCGGCCCGGGAGCTGACACAGCAGGGCAAGGTGCCGGCAGAGCCGCCCCTCCACGTAGAGGGGTAGCACAGCTCGTTTTGCAAGACCTCGCTCGTTTATCAAATCAAAATTTATTTAAATATTTTGCTCGTCTTGCAAAACGCTCGCAGACCGGTTACTCGCAATCTAAGGTATTACTGTGCTTATTTATATCCTGTGTTTCGATTTAAAAAAATCAAGGTGGCTTACAATAAGAAAACTAAATTTGATAATAATGAAAATGCTTTTAAAAATCACATTTAATAGATATAAAGACAGCATCTTTAAAACAACAATGTTTTCAGCAACCTTTTAAAATGGGAAGAGAGGTAGCCTGTTGGACTTTTTTTAACAGAATATTTCCCATGGTTAACTTTTCATGCAGAATTAATAGCAACTGTATATTTTAGTTTTATTTGCTCTAATTAATAACAGCTATATATTTAGTTATATATTTGCAGTCATGTTTATGCTGTTATTGTAATAATGTCTCCAGAGTTTTCTCTTTTGTTTTATTATAATCTAATTGGAAAGGCTTCGGCTATCACACCCAATCCGGCCAAATACTGTGTATTGCGTGAAAGTATCCAAACGTAGGTTGGTTGCTTTGGATTGTAATGCAAAGGCCCACTGGATCTGCAAGCGAAGTGCATGTGAGTATGTTTCTATACTTGCTATTCATCCCTCCATACCTATATTAGGATGAATTACATTTTCAGAGGCAAACATTATTTACCAAAATGACATAGAATACTGTAGGTGCCTAAACTACAAAAGGCATCTGGTTATGAGATATCTGGTCAGGAGCAGGGGGGTGCTATTGCACTCATGTTCTACTTGTGGGTTTCCCACAGGAAGCTGGTTGGCCACTGTGTGAACAGAATGATGGACTAGATAGGGCTCTGGTCTGATCTAGCATGGCTCTTATGTTAGGCAAACTGGGCCTTTACCCTCTGTTACCTCCACTGTCCATTTCCCCTTTAAAAGCATGCATTATATTTTACTGGATTGGCAGCGAGTTGTACTGTATACAGTTTTGGACATGGAATGAAGAGACCTGGAGTACAAATCCCCACTCGTCCACAAAGCTCGTTTGCTGGGCTTGGGCAAGTAACCACCTCTCAATGCAAACTACCATTCCTGAAGATAAAAGTGGGATGATGTCATGTATGCTATGTTGAGCTCCTTAGAGGAAGGATAAGATGCAAGTGTGATTAAAAAAAATAGTGGGATGACCAATACCAGGTGGCTGGAGTTGACTGAGCTTTTATGGAGACTTACCCCTCCAAGAATTCAACATTTATGTAGAATTATGTAGGGCAAAACTCAGCCTTAAACATCCAATGCAAAACAGAGCTCATTTATGATCAGATGGTATAAAATTAATTAACATTATAATATTAAATGTTGGAAATGTCAAAATGAAATTGGAAAGTTTTTATCAAATATGGCGGGATAGTCCCATTGCAAAAAATATTGCGAAAGTATATTAAATATGATGCAAAATATGTTAGGTTAATATGTAAGTGTGGTATTTTTTATTTTTCTTGTAATGTACAGACAAGGAATCAGTATTGTATATGGTAACAGAGAGTTTTTTATGATAAACAGTTAACATTGATGACAGCAAAGGATAGTGAAAGACTGGTTAGCAAAATTGTGGGATTTTGCTCTAGTCAAAATTGATTTGTTTAGTAGACAAAAAGTAAGTACTTGGAAAGATTGTGTTTTATTAATTTTTGGAATGGACTGTTTAGGCATGAATCAAATTGTTTTTGTTTTACTATAATTGTTTTACTATACACAACAATGGTTATGTATAAGATCATAGAAAAGTAGAGTTGGAAGGGGCCTATATGGCCATTGAGTCCAACCCCCTGCGCAATGCAGGAATCCAAGTAAAAGCATCCCTGACAGATGGCTGTCCAGCTGCACCTTGAATGCCTCCAGAGTGGAAGAGTCCTCTACCTCCCTAGATAGTTGGTTCCATTGGCATATTGCTCTAAACGTCAGGAAATTTTTCCTGATGTTTAGACGGAATCTGGGTTCCTGTAACTTGAGCCCATTATTCCGTGTCCTGCAAACTGGGATGATCGAGAAGAGATCCTGGCCCTCCTCTTTGTGACAACCCTTCAAGTACTGGAAGAGTGCTATCATATCTCCTCTCAGTCTCCTCTTCTGATGGCTAAACATGCCCAGTTCTTTCAGTCTCTCCTCATAGGACCTTGTTTCCAGTCCCTTTATCATCTTTGTTGCCTTCCTCTGAACCCTCTCCAGTTGTCTACATCCTTCTTAAAGTGTGGTGCCCAGAACTGAACACAGTACTCAAGATGAGGCCTAACCAGTGCTGAGTAAAGGGGAATTATCACTTCATGCGATTTGGAAGCTATACTTCTATTAATGCAGCCCAAAATAGCATTTGCCTTCTTTGCAGCCACATCACATTGCTGGCTCATCTTCAGTTTGTGATCTACAACAATCCCAAGATCCTTCTCACTTGTAGTATTGTTGAGCCAAGTGTCCCCCATTATAAGATACTTCTATATAATATATGTTACAGGTTTGTTAAATACATTTTTCTTTTCTCCACAAATGTAGTTTTAAAGTGAACATATTTGCAGTATACTACACTGGCCCCTTCCAACTCTACTTTTCTATAATTCTATGAAATCTTACATGGTAACTTCATATTTGACTTAGCTAGCCACTTGGTTATCTCTGTCTCCAGCCTCCTGTGGTGGAATATGATGATACATTCTAAATGCAGATTATATTACATGGTTAGATTACACAGAATAGATTTAAGCAGGGAGTAAAAATAAATGAAAATTGGGCCCCTTTCAATTTTTTGATTCTTATGGTTTTGCCAGTATATTTTGAGAAATGCATTGTTGGCTCTTGTGAAGAGACGTGGGAGTTAATAATTGCTGTGCTGAATAACTATTCTTCTTGCTGCTTTTACTTCTGACCAATTAATTTCACTGAGAAAAACCTACGTTTTTGGGTTCTGAAGTAAGATACCTGTGATAAACCCTAGCTGGCACTTGTTTGCCACTGAGATAGTAGACTCACAAAGCACATTTATTGGTGTGCTTTTTATTTATTGTGAATGGATCCCAGTGCAAGTGTGGCAACTTAAGTACAGCTCATTTCAGTTTTTTGCATTATTGTGTGGATTCTTTTTCTTATTATAGTTGTTGACCGGTATCAAGAACACAAAGGAAAGGTGCTTCTATCGCCACCAGGCTCTACATCCCAAGTACATTCAGATCTGGTTTCTGCAAAAGCAGCATGCTTGGAGCTTAGAGAGCAGTGTACAGGGATCACTATGTGGAATAATTCCTATGCGCTTGCCAGAGGAACTGTACTGATAAAAAGTGAGGAGGGCCACTCCGCAGCTTATGTCAAATCAGGTAGACTGAGCATTCTAACAGTTCTCTAGATTCCAGCTCACAGTATCATATTCATGCGTTATGTGATACAACAGAAAAACTGATGTTATTTGCAGTGCTTGGGGTGCTGAGCATTTTAAGATGTAATGAGAATGTGAGTGCTCTGTATCTTAAATGAAAAGGGGGTCAGATTATCTGCTAAAAAACATAAATACAAAACTAAATTTTGCATTTTAAGCAAATATCAATTTTTAAAGATAATTTACATGGTTTATTATTCTAATTTCTAGATCTTAAGCTCTGTGGAAAGTGTTTTGGTGGTGTGAAAAAAAGAGATTGACAGAGCTTGGTGTGGGGACAGAGGAAGCCAATAATTTAAATATTTGGCAACAGGAAGAAGGAGGAATTGTAAAAGACAAATAAGACTTGCTATTAACCTGTTCAGCCCTCACATAGTTTATGAATTCATAATGCTACACATATTCATCACTGCTAGTAGGGAGGGTCACTCATTTTTTTCTAAATGTACAACATCTCCTGTCTGGTGGAGAAAGTGTTACCCACTTTAGTTGCTGCCTTCTAAAACAAAAAGACAGCCAAAGATGCTATCTTTTTCCAGATACAGGTGGGGCACAATCCCCTTAGCCAGTTGTTTTAGGCTTAAATATTTGCCATGGCAGCTTAGAGGCCATTTTCACGCCACCTAAGGCTCAGGAAGGAGGCAAGCTACTTATTAAGCTATGTTACAGACTTAGGAAAAGTACATTTTGTCCCTCCCCACAGACAACAAAGATGACTCCACTGCTGCTCACACCGTAGAATCCTACAATGTGCGCGCGTGTGTGTGTGTGTGTGTGTGTGTGTGTGTGTGTAAGCAAGCTCTAGAAATAACACTGGAGGACCTGGGGCACAACCCACATTGCCAGGTCTCACAGGGGCATAAAAATGAGCTCCACCAAAGTGGAGCTGCCTTCATGAAAGACCACTGCAAAGCACATTAGAAGGCAGGCTGATGGATGGACTCAGATGGAAATGGGGTTCCAGGCAAGACATTCTCATATTGGTTGAGTGTTCATCTGGGTGCCCAGGAGGGGCATGAGAGTTGTGTAGTTCTATTGTAGGGCCAGAGTTTCCAGATTACCTTCTACCCAGAAAGGGTGGGACTTGTCAGGATAGAAGGTAGGACCCAAGTACCCATCCAGTGCTGGTTTTGCTCACCATTTCCCTGACTTGAACAGTGCACATTCTGCACCTGACTCCATAGAAGAGAGTGGCATAGAAGGCCAAGAATGTATTACCTAACAACTATACTATCAAAGAGGTATCTTCCCCTTGTACAAAGTATGGATCCTGCTTCCCTTCCCTTTGAATGCCTTTAAATTGGTACTGTAGGGAAAATGGGAACAACTCCCATGCTTTAAGAATCCACACAGTCAAAAGGGACATTAAAATTGCCTTGCTGGATCAGACTAAAATGCATCTAGTCCAGTGTTTTGTTTCCCTAGTGGCCAACCAGATGCCTCTGGTGCTCACAAGCAGAGCGTGTAGGTGACAGCCTTTCCCTGTTGATTTCCTCCAGCATCTAATACTCATAGGTGTACTGCCTGTGGACATAGAAGTTTTATTTAGTTATGCCTAATAGCCATTCATAGACCTATCCTGTATAAATTTATCCAGTCACTTCCATTTGTTTAAAAATGGAATTATTAAAAATTGGCTTCACAAAGTGTTTGTTGGATGAATGGACAAACTACTAAAGCATTTGATAGGAATTATTAGTAGTGAATGTTAATGGAGTCTTACTCTTTTTCATAGATTGTTCCTTGGGTTACTTTGGAAGAGACTGCTCCTCTGTTTGCAGTAGATGCTATGGTGATGAACTGTGCAATCCTTACACAGGAGTTTGTGATAATTTCCATTCATGCAGAGCTCAGGACTCTCCTGCCGTTTGTGAACAAGGTGCTTTAACAAGGACAGTGGACACAGCTGCTGGGGGCTGGGTCAAGGGACAGAAAGGAGTTCTTTCTGTAATGTAAAACTAAACATAAACAATTTGTGTTACTTTCAATAATAGCAGTGAATATTAATATAGCATTTTCCTAAGTGCTTGCCGCACATCACAAGTGCAGGGGCCTTGGCAACTACAGGAGCCTTGGAAGAGAGGCACAGTCATGTCTCACTTGCACAGAGGTTTGTATAAGATAAAAAACAGTGGGAGAGATTCTTGCCATCTTTCTTACCCAAACCTCTGTGTGACTGAAAAAAATTCTACCTGTCTTCCTAACCTTCTGTGCTTGTAAGAGAGTATAAGGGAGAGACAGAGTATTTTCTATCTAGAGACCTCCATGCAAGTGAGAGAAGACAGCCTCTCACACAAGCTCTCTGAGAGGTACAGAATGGTTGGACGGAAGATGGAGTTTTCTCTTACAATGCATTTTAGAGAATGGAATGGGGGGGGGGGAAGCAGGAGAAACTCCTGCTGCTTCTTTCCTTCTACAAACTGCAATCTAAAGGGAGTCTGTCAGAGGCTGCTGAAAGTCCTCTTGCCAGAAAGTCGAGGTCCGTAGCCCCTGGCAAACTATCAAGTGGAATTTGGATCAACTGTCTCAGGGACATTGCTTAAACCACTTTGCAGAAAACGAAAATTGATGTGATCCTGCCATTGCATCAGATTCATTTTTGAACAGCGTTTTAACCAAGGCACATAGGTATTGGTGAGCACTGGTAACCAGTAACGGGGGGGGGGGATGAACTGAAAACTGTGACAGTGTATGCAGGCACAACAGTCTGAACTAAGTTCAGAGACAAAAAATGGGAAAATGGTGGGTTGGTAATACAGGCAGTCCCCAGGTTATGAACGAGTTCCGTTCTTAAGAATGTGTTTAAGTCGAATTTGTATGTAAGTCGGAACAGCCTAGCGTTCTATACGTTAAAATCGGCATTTACGCAAATTGCGTAGTATACTATGCTATGTACTCTATGTAAACGACATAGCGCTGGGGAACCCAGAAGTCCGTTCTTAAGTATGGGTTGTCTGTAAGTTGGATGTTCTTAATACAGGCCTGTGGCTTACGCTGGCTCAGCTTGTCTGAGTGTGGAAAGCTAAGCAGGGTCAGGCCTGGTTATTACTTGTATGGGAGACCTCTCCTCTAGTTTCCTGCATTGAGCAGGGGTTTGGACTCGATAGCCTTGTAGGCTCCTTCCAACTTGATGATCTGTGAAATCTATCAAAACTCGGGGACTGCCTGTACACCCATCCTTCTCTGCAAATAAGTTCAGTTGATTTGGAATCCCAAAATCTGGGGAGAAATTTGAATTGATAGAATTTCTTAAGCACTCCTGGCCTGGGATGAACAATTTGCAACCATGTTACAGCAATGTTTTTTGGCAGCCTGCACTGTGGTTCTTGCTTGTGACAAATCTAAAAACTGATTTGCACATTTTAAGCATAGATTTAAAACAGGTTTACTAAGGGAAAGCTCATATGACTTGACCTTAACTTAAATATGTTTTGATTATAGCATATAAACTTAAATGCCAACTATTTTTTTACCTTTTTATTGTTCACTGCTGCGGAATCTGTTTAGATGTGGAGCGATATATAAATGTTGTAAATAAATAATTTTTTTTTACTTGTGTTTTTGGTTAGCTTTGGACAGTGTATGGTGTCCAAAATTTTCTGGTTGGAAATATTGGGGAAACAACTGCTACTACTTCAGTGTTGAGGCTGAAGCCAGCTGGATGGATGCTCGGAAACAGTGCAGAAGATTCAGAAGTACAGACCTGCTATGGATTGAAAGCAAAAGTGAAATGGTATTGATTCACTTTTGTGGAAAAAAGCAAATAATGAGGATTTGGGATTGGGGATAGACTTTAGATGACTTTATGTTTGTTATTGATTTTATTGTAATTTGCTTTGAAATACTTTGTAAAAGCAAAGTATGTAAATAAATAATTATGGTAAGTATCTGTTTAAAACAGAATACGTATTAAGACTAGCATTGGCCATCAGTTTGATGGCTTCTTAATATCTTCACTTGTCACTACAACAATCCAGTGTGTTCTGAGCTTCTAAAAGGATATAAGTTTGAGATGTTTGCTTCTGTAGCAGCTTCAGGGACACAGCCGCCCCACTGGCTGAAGTCCTTGGACAGTCTTGATTCTCTTTATCCCAGCTGTATTCACTTTAAAGGAAGGGACATGATTCATTAGGTTTCCCTGGCTAAAGTTCAGCATCTTTAATTTTGTTGGCTGGGTCTGACAACACTCATAGTGTGCCTTCAGCCTAATTCTGCATCTCTCAGAGGTGCTGTGGATGTCTTGGACAGCTTGCTGGAGATCTTTCTTTTCTATCTTTGATTATTCTTTCACCTGTTTCTTTCCACCCCAGTCCAGATTTCCTTTGGCTTTTATTTATTATATTTATTTATTTATTATATTTATACCCTGCCTTTTTTCCTGCAAGGAACCCAAGGCGGCTTACAGAATCCTCCTTCCTCTCCGTTTTATCCTCACAACAACCCTGTGAGGTAGGTTAGGCTGAGAGTCAGTGACTGGCCCAAAGTCACCCAGTGAGTTTCATGGCCAAGCAGGGACTAGAACACGGATCTCCTGAGTTCCAGTCCAACACTCTCACCACTACATCGCACTGGTTCTCATAACCTTTTATGAGGTGTTATGTGTTTTGGGATACCTGCTTGTCAGCACCAACAGCACAAAGCAGAGAGACATCCTATAGTATGGCTTCTGAGAAAGAGAAACTCCATTAATTAGGTGCCTCCTATTGTAACAATTTCCAGAGGAGCAGCTGTGTTAGTCTGTTGCAGTAAAAAAAGAACAAACAGGCATATTAATATGAGTCATGTTAGGTGAACATAGGAATTTATTGCATAACTCACAAATGTTTTGAGCTATTCAGGGTGTTGCATTTCAAATTACAGGGTGTTTTATTTATAAATATAGTCATTACAAGAATTTGTCTTTCTGGTTACTATTGCTAGTTTACTATATAAAGGTCTATATGAGCTGAATAATTGAAAAGGAAGTAATTTAAACTGTCTGTAATATATGTTTGAGGTGGAAAAAGTGTATTTTTCAGGATTATAGTTGTATAGCTCCAACAGAAAGTTCTTTGTGAGTTATGGGCATGACAGGGCTTGACATGGTTTATAATTAGACTTGAAATAAACTGAGCTATTTTCTGTGGTTGTGGGGGATAGCTCAATTTGCTGAACCCAGTTACAAACTGAACACAAATTTTGCCCATTGCAAATTGAATAAGGCATTGTATGATTTGAATGGAATTTTTCATTTAAGACGAGCTTTTTATATAGCTTTGAGGACGTTGGATTATTTTTTAAAAATAATGTTTTCATCTATTATTTGACCTGTGCTGTGGTGGATGCTGCCCTCTTGTGCTAGAAACTGATAATGAGTGAGACCAGCAAATTTTGGAATTGGGGGAGTTCAGAAGCAAAGCCCCCCCCCCTCTAGTTTGGAAATCCCATCCCCATTATGAACCAAGTCCCAAACCCCTCTGAATTTGAGCCTGGTTTGTAATGCATTCACTGCCAGCCAATTTTCTTTGCCAGTGCCCATCCATCTGAGCAAACGTATCCTTCTGAAGGGAGGACAGCAGCAGGAAGTGCTACTGGTGGCAAGACACCATTGTAAGCCTCATCCAGATCTGGCATGTTCCTGAACTGTCCTTCCATTGAACAGGGAGGCATTGGATACTACTACAACTGACATACACCAGGCAGGAAAGGATGTTCCTGCACATGTCCAGGAGCACTCATGCCTTAAGGATGAGGACTAGGTCTATCTTGCTCCTAATCTGCTCTCCTCACTACCAGTCCCCTCCCCAGTAAGATTTCTTGGGAGGAGGGGGGCTGTCAGGGGGAGCTGGTGTTGAGCACCTGGAGGCTTGGTCTTTTTGAGCTTTCTCAGAAAACTTTCTGAAAGACCCTGAGTTTTATGAGAAATTTCTCAGAGAACTCAGAAAATCTGAGCTAATTACATGGCAAGCTGGCAGTAGTTGATTCATGACTAGATACCCTGCTGAATCTATTAATTTTTTTTGTTTGATCTTTGTTACTATTGCTCTTGCTGAAAATGTGATCTGTCTGTGTGGTCACCTTGGGGTGTTTCTGAACTGTTGCAATGCTTGAAATGTCAGGTTGTTACATTTGCCTGGAACATTTTTGTCCAGGCTCCAGCCCTTTCATTCAGTTTCAGATTTGGCAGTCATTAAAAAAAAACACCTTTATTACTTTGAGGATAGATATGTCTAATATATGGGCAGCGCATCCTATGTGGCTGCCCATAACCCTCTGAACCCGGGAGGATTACGGGCATCATGGAGGGCAGGAGGAGCGCAGATGCGAAGGTCACTTCTACACTTCTCCCGCCCTGCAAAAGACTGAGACAGCCAATTTTGACTGACTAAGTCTTTCACCACGACTTGCGAGGAGGACAGGCTCAGGCGCTGCCGGGATACATCCTATCCTAGCAGAGTCTTACTCCTCCCCTCCCTGCCCACAAACCTCCAGCTCCAAGGTCGATTTTTTGACCTTGGAGTTGCAGCTGGCACAGTTCTTTCTGCACCAGCTGTGAGGGTGGAGGCAGGTGCTCTAAGGTCAGAGCCCCAGCTCCAACCTCAGAGCGCATTTCCGAGGTTGGAGCTGGGACTCTGACCTCTCCTATGGCTGGCTATGTCTAGTGGCCATAGCATTGCACCCTAACCTGGGTTCTGCCATTGATAATAGTGCAGTTGCTGCAGGAAGTACGAGGTATGCTGACTTGTCTTCTCCAGCAGGCGTTGGTTTCTGACAGCAAATTTTATGATATACTGGTTCTGTTGGGGTTCTAGAATGCTAAAAAAAACACCCCACAATCCGGCATTCTAATTATAAAACCCAAATTAGTCAATAAGAAAAAAACCAACTATATAAAATAGGTGACTATTTCATTATTTGGTATTATTTTACCAAGCGTGCAGAATATGGTAGATTTTGGATTCTTTCCTCTCTCTCTCTCTTTTAAATCACAGGTTGGGGAGGAAGAGTTGGGACTCTCAATTTACCTGAGGGCAGCAAATATATAGAGGCAGAGGGAGGGTCTATAAGAAGTGGAGTAAGATTTGAACTATACTAGGTGAATCAGTTCTCTTCTCATTCTCCACAACTGTTTACATATTACGTATTTTAATTTTATCCTCTGAAGCCATGACTGCTAGGAATAAGCTCATCTTGAGCAGGGCAATGAGGGCAGTGTATTTTTTATTAATTTATTTAGCTCATTTATTGGCAGATCTTCAGCCAAAGTTCTCAGTGTAGCTCACATAGAAATAAAATAAAATTCAACAAATAAAAACAGTAAACCAGCAGACCAAAGTTCCAGCACTAAACATCAATAGACAAATAAAAGGACAGCATTTATTTTTGTTAATCAATCATGTCTTGCATTTAAAAGTAGATTTTTTTCCAAAGCAGCTTACAAATAAACAATGGTAACAATAAAGGCAAAATCTGTAACCCCAAACTAGTAAAATATCAACATAAAAATCTTAGAAAACAGCACCAAAAAATTAGAAAGCCTTTCAGAAAGAAAAGCTTTTGTGAATAAAAGTTCTCAGAGCCCAACTGAAAATAGGAAGAGAAGAAGCCTAAAAAGGTAGGGATGGAGATTAAATTTATTTGGTTTGATTTTAATGCAAATTTACCTAATTCAAATTTCCAAAATAATATGTGAACTAAAATGCAGTTATCTTTTAGTATTCACACTTCTCCAGATTTTGTGATGCAGTACTGCAGTCAAACAAATTTATACAAAAATGCATATATTAGGGGAAAGTATGCATATAGTAAAGAAAATAACATACGAAAATGCATTACGTTAGGGGAAATTACAAACAAAAATGCATATTAGGATAAATGTACATGAAAATGTTTATGAATTTTTGTGTGGACTTTTAAAAAAGATCACAGAACAAACTTAAGATTGGAGAAAATTGAGAAAATGAGAAACTGACAGATTCATCCATCCCTACCAAAAGGCCTGGGAAAATAAAAAAGGTTTTCACTTGATGGGACTTGGAGCTAGGGATGTGTGAGGAATCCGAAAGGGAGTGAAAATCCGATGGATTTTCTCGACTCGACCCTGTGGATTCCATTGTGTCAACCCTGTGCTGGTGAAGATTCGACTTGATGGGAGTTGAGCCAGCACATGGACTTTAAATGGGCTGCGATATGCGTATTCTTTTTAAAAAGTTGGGTAAATTTGTGCAAATTGCAGAGCAGAGGGCTGAATTTTGCACAGATCTGAAATTAACTGTCAGAAAATTCAAGGTGGCCATGGTAGTGTACATATGCAGTGAGAGGATGATGCTTCCATACTTTTCATGTTAAATGCTACAACAAGAAAAAGAACAGCAACAATGTCTTGAATCTAATGAGTTAGCCTCTATTTGACCAAATTGTTCTTTGCGCAAATTGTGCTAGAGATATGCAGGTCTGGGCTCCAAATTTGTGCAAATATTTCGAGCAATTTCGTGGAAGCCAAGCCCCCGACTCAGCATGCTTTTGGCCATTGGGTTGGAAATGTGTCAAAAGTCTGTTGAGCTCAAATGGAACAAAGGAGGGCACTATAGCCAAGGAATTCAGACCAGTGCTCTCTGTCGAGGGTTCCTCATACTGATGGTACTTGTTCCTTTTGTTGTATAGTATTTGTTTTTGTGCTGTGGCTGTGCCAAACTTGTTAAAATTCTGTCAGGCTGGGGCTAGGGACTATCTCTCCCTATTATCTCTGCGGACATAGGAAGAAGACTTGGGAGTGGTCTGAATGAAGCTGAAGCCTAAAGAGCTTTTGGCAAGGTCTGTACTCCAGTACTTTGTGGGAAACTCCATGGCTAATTTTTACTCACAGGCTAAGGCTCAAATTTTCCTTTTTATGTAGTTTAATCATGTATTGTTAGATGTAATCCTAACCTTGTAAAATTCTACATAAGACAAAGATACCCAAACCCTTAGCAGTCTGCTGTGTTAAGTTTACTGAACAATGGAGGATAGAATCGCTTGACTCTGTGCTGACCTAGATACCAGATTTCAGGCAGATTTGAGTAGGGTGTCCAATGCACTGTCTGTACGGGTTTTGTAGGATTTGTTTCAGTTGTTGTGGCCAAAGAACATGGACATGGTGCTTGTAGTTGTAAGGCCAGCCACTCACTCTCTCGATCCCTGCCCATCATAGCTAAATGAAACTAGCCATGGGGGCTGCTAAGTGGGTACAAATTGAGGTGAATGCATTCTTGCATGAGGGGGTGGTGTCGAATGCCCTTGAAGAAGTGGTTGTACAGCCACTCCTGAAGAAGCCTGCCCTGGAGCAGAAGTATTGGACAACTCTCACCCAGTTGCCAATACCTCCTTTTGGGGGAACGTACTCAAGAGAGTGGTGGCAGCCCAATTTCAGACATTCTTAGAAGAAACATTCTTGGCTGCAGTGTCATGGAGCACCTTTAACCAGTACAGACCAGCTTCAGCTTGCACTGAGCTATAACTGTTCCTGGACAGGGATAGTTTAGTCACAGTGACCCATACATTGGTAACCTCACGTCTTGTAATGTGCGCTACTTGGGGCTGCCCTTACGTGTGGTCCGTAAGCTGCAACTAGTGCAGAATGCAGCAATTTGGTTATTTAGCGGTGTGCCTAGCCGTGGTCATATAACACCATTATTGAAAGACCTGCACTGGCTGCCAATTTGCCACCGGGACAGTTTTAAGATTTTGGTGTTAACCTATAAGGCCTTAAACAACGTGGGACCAGGACACCTGAGAAAACACCTTCTCCCATATAGATCTGCCCAGCTGCTGCTATTGTCATCAAAGGCCCTCTTGGTTGTGCCACATCCTGCAGATGTCAAAGAGGGCCTTTTATGTGGTAGCACCCATTCCCTGGAGTACCCCCCTCCAAAAAACATGTGCTGATTTTGTTTCAATTTAGACACATGCTGAAACCCATTTTTTTTCTCCTCAGCATTTGATGACTTATGACACGTTGCTATGATTTTTACTTTTTGGCTTACTGTTTGTTGCATTGTCGTGCTTTGTTTTATTTGTGTTGTAGTTGTTATTGTTGTACAGCACCAGAAATATTTTTAAATAAATATTTTTATTTAAAATATTTTCAAATAAATATTTTTATTTAAAATATTTTCAAATAAATATTTTTATTTAAAATATTTTCAAATAAATATTTTTATTTAAAATATTTTCAAATAAATATTTTTATTTAAAATATTTTCAAATAAATATTTTTACTTAAAATATTTTCAAATAAATATTTTTACTTAAAATATTTTCAAATAAATAATTAATATAGCCATCAAAAGGAAAGTACTGCTACATCCCAAATTGTTTCACTGTTTCTTGTATTTTGGCAGAATTGGATATTCTCTGTAAATTCATCTGAGATTTTGTGGACTGGATTGAATAGCAGGAAGCAAAATTCTATATGGGTTTGGTCAAATACGAAATCAGCAGCTAAAGAATTACATTGGTACTATTCATTAATGTTTCAGAGAATTTTAGTTTGGATGAGGAGTTAAAATTGGTCTAAGGGAATGTTTTTCTAGAAACAGCAAAAAGATGTTTAGCATTTTCAGAGGTATATTTCAATATTGCTATTCAGAATCAGATCCTGATTTAGAATATTTTTCTCATTTGCGGCGGCACCCACTCTCCCTTCTTTGGGAGACCATCTTGGTCCCTGGTTGCTGATGTGCATGTCTGCATTGATAAAACAAATGTCAGGTTTCAGGCAGCTCTCTTATTGTGAAAGAAATATTATCAGGAAACAGAATAGATTCTTAGCTAGTGTTTAATCCACGTACAATCCCCACTACTTTTCCTAGCCTTATTGTGTAATATCAAATAATTGTGTCTTTCTAATTGTTCTCATTGAGCTGCAAAAATGCATGAATCAAAGAGTTTAAGAATCTATACTGTGATTATTTCTTACTCCCACTTTCCCCAAAAATGTATCTTCTGTTCTAGCCCAATAGGTGTCAATATTCTATCACTTTCAGATTTTATATGGAGATTGGGCATTTTTCTTTTAGCCACAGAAAGCTGTAGGAAATTGTTCCCTCTGTCACACAAAAGTACTGAAACAAAAAAATTAGAACTGCCACTGTCAGGCATATATGGCTGCTGCTTTTAGAGTTCTAGCTAGCACATTAGACTTTTAGCTGGACTGTTTCATCTGTTGCTATACTGTGTATTTGTTTTTGTGTTGTTGTGGCAGTCTTATCTTGTTTGGTTTCTATTTTTATGTTTATTGCTTTATGATCTTTAAGCTGCCTCAAGCGTTTTTATGAGGTGGGATAAATATATTAAATAAAGATATGCATTATCATGTCTCTAGCAATTCATCAGTCATGTCTTTTTGTATCCAGGTTGAAACTGGAAGGGAGCACATTTGGAAGATGTGTAGGTCTTGTTTCAGCTAACCAAACTGCTCTGATGCTAAACTGTGAGGAAAAATACAAATGGATTTGTAAGAGAAAGGAAGGTAAGCTCTATAATGGTGCTTTGAAGATGAAGAAGATACATTCAATTTTTAAAAAATGTTTTTTTGTTCTTGATTTTAATTATAAGATGAGCTCTCTTGGTTAATCAGACTGTTCCCTATGTATGTGCAGCCTTCATCACATGCATGAAGCAATCTATGGATCATATGATGTACAAATGATGACTATAAGTGTAATAGCTAGGTTTTTGCAATTCATTCTTCTCAGAAAAGGAGCAGAAAGGTAGAAATAAGCAGGCTCTCATGTACAGTGAACATGCATAATGTTCAATTCATGCAGTGCTTCCTCTGTGACACGATTTCCAAAGAGTGACATGCTCATAGGAGAATGCTGGGAGTTGTAGGACTTTTTTCTGTCTAAACATGCATAGGATTGCGCCCTTAGACATGTGTTGGAGTAAGATGTTGGGTAGGTAGACATCGATCTGGAGGATATGGTGTTAAATAGTCACTAATGCCTCAATTATCTGAAGCCCCATTTGGGAATATAAAGAGTAGCTAGACAGAAGGGGTTCCTTCTGTAATGGAGTACAACAGGGACTTATGAACCAGCTATGTAGTCTGTTTAGGTGACCCCAGCCCTCTGAGGAGTTACTTCATCAGTTGCCCAGGACATCACATTTTCTGTTTTCCCTTACCTGTGATGCTGAAAGACCTTTGAAGAGAATGCCAGAGCAGTGCTAGACTCCAAGCCAGAGCATGGGTGCTTTTAAGAGATCCACTCTTCACTGAGGGACCAGGTTGAACCATGTCTTGTGATAGGGCTGAGTCAAAAGGCCTCTCTAGCATTGGCTTCTGGCTTTAGGAGACTTCACTTGCTGTCTCTGTGTGGTTATAAGATCAGTCCCACAGGCTTTAACTGGTGAAGACATGACATTATGGCAGACTGGTGTGTGTACCCTACTAAATCGCTAGATTCACCAACTTGTGAACTGGCCCATAGAATAAAAGTTGGAAAGGGCTCAGTAGATCAGCTAGTTTATCCCCTGTCCCCAAACAGGATAACCTTATATCGAGATTGTCATCAACAGATACCTGCTTACAGCCTTCCTAAGTAACCTGATCATTTGCTCAGCCGGTTTCCTAGTTAAGAAGGTCTAATATGTAACCTGGCTTTATCTCTGGGGGGCTGAGCAGGTAAGCGTAGAAAGAGCTGGGTTATGAATCAAGCATGTAATACCACCTGGAAATTGGAAGCTGGTGCAGATGGAAACGCCTATCTGTGTCCTGTCCCGCTTTATCACGCCAGACAGTGCAGCTGCAAACAGATTCTTTATTGCTGCAAGCAATAACGAAAAGTTCATACACCAAACACCAGTCCAATAAACAAGCCGAAGTCAAGTCAGCCCAAGGTTCAGAGGGTAGGAGATAAAGGTTCAAGAGTCCAAAGTCGAAGTCCAGAATTGTAGCAGCCAGGAGATCAGATTGAGGGCATCGAGGAGCGTAGAAATTTTGCCAGGTAACAGCATTGTTGCTTTCTACACTGAGCGTAGGTCAGCAGCTACAAGATAAACCCTGACCCAGCCTCGATATCAGTCTGAGTCCGATTCTGGATCTTGGCATGGGTACCGGGCCAGGAGACACCTGCTATGCCTCCTTCGGCTCTCATGCCTTTCAGCCAGGCGTTTCTCCTGGCATCTTTGGGATAGCAGCAACCCTGAAGGGCCCTCCTCCCCATAGCCATCATGACAGCCCAAGGCCAGCGCCTGCAGCTGAGAATCATCAATTGGCTCTCCCTGCTCCTGTTCCCCAGGGGAGGAGGGACTGTCCAAGGTCGACTGGCCTTGGCTTCAATCAGCCACAGGTGTGAGCTCTTCACCCTGTACCAGCTCATCTTCTATGTCAGCTGGCACTGAAGCCAGACCCCACAATTGGCAACCTTGGGTGACATCAAGGTCTTCCTAGGCTTCTTACATGTGCACTTGGAGTAAAGGCTTAGACCAGACACTTTCGAGACAGGCGGCAGCAATTTCTAGTCTTGAAGGAGGGGAGGGCCTACCTCCTCTGATAATCTAAAATGCTTCCTGTGGAGAGCCTCACTTTCCCAGTGTCCAGTGCACAGCTTTCTAATCTGGCACCTCCACAAGATGTTGCAAGCACTAACCAGATCTCCTTTTGAGCCCCTATGTATGACGCACCTTAAAATGCTACCCTGGAGTGTTCTTGGTGTCCAGCAAGAAGGGTTTTGGGACTGGAATCCACTTCGTCTTGAGGAAGCTCTGCTTAATCCTTCAAGATTGGTGGTGCTTCAAGCCCTTACCCCTAAGGTCAGCTCTGCTTTTAATTAGGCACAGGAGTTGGTGTTGCCTTCTTTCTGCCTTTCCATAAGTGCCTTGAGGAGGAGTGACACACTGGACAGGGCTCTCAGGATGTTTCTTACAACTGTGGAACTCCTTTGTGCATTTAACCTTTTTTTAATGGAGTCAAACAGGGTTGTATTTTAGCCTCCACACTGTTTAATTTTTACATTAACTCAATAGTGAAAAGTTTATCAAACCCTGATTTTCATCCCCCCAAGTTGACCACCTGCTCTCTTTCAATCCTCCTTTACGCTGACGATGCGGTGTTACTATTTCTAACCAGTATTGCTCTAAGGCTACTTTTGAGGGCCTTGCACTCATATTGTAATGAGTTGTTAACGATCAATTATTCGAAGACTAAAGTGTTGGTTTTTAGTAGGAGGAGAATTACAGTATTTTTCCATGTATAAGACTATACTTTTTCCTAAAATTGTTAGACTAAAAATTGAGGGTCGTCTTATACACGGAAGTAAGCCGAGGAGAGAACCGCACAGTTGCGAAACTGCCCAGTGGGGGGCGTCTTATACATGGGGGCGTCTTATAGACGGAAAAATACGGTAAGCACAAATGGTCAATTAATGGGAACCTTTTAGAACAGGCTTCAAGCTACAAATACTTAGGAATAATGTTTCATACTTCTGGATCCTGGCTTTCCCAAATAAACAATGCTGCAGCTAATGCGTGGAGGAGTGCTGCAGCACTGATAAAAATTTTCTATACTAAAGGGGGGCAATATATCTCCTCTGTGATCCAAGTATTTGTGGCCAAAATTATTGCACAAGTGTTGTATGGTTCCCAACTGTGTGCTCATTACAACTTTCGTCCCTTAGAAATTATTTAGACTACCGTAAGTTCCTAAGAGCCATATTTTCAGTACCTCATTGTGTCCCTAATCCCTGTTGAAGCTCGTGCCAAGGTATATATGATGAACTACTGGCTAAAACTTGTTTTTTCACCAGTAGGACTTACACCACTGACTTTGTTGGACTCCTTTCAATCAAAATGGAAAAGGCACCTGCTTAAAGAACTATTATTAGTGGGACTTTCTCCCAACACCTTAATAGCGCTGGGTTACTCTAAAGCCAAAGCAGCTGTTAAGCAGAGAATCTGGGACATAGAATTACAAGAACATTTAAGTTCGTTGTCCAAATTTAGTGCTCTAGGTAATAAGATTTTTGACCCCTCTTCATATCTGGCCAATTTAACTTTTCCCAAGTTCAGAAAAGCCTTTACTTTAATGTCTTACCTTCCATGCTTTTGGAGGGGAGATATCAAGGAATACCTTTTCAAGACCGTCTCTGTCCCTGTAATAATGGGGAAGTTGAAACTGTGGGTCATGTTCTTTTATATTGTCCCTTCTATCGGGACAATCGTAAAGAACTTATTCTATCTACTTTATGTAAATTCCCGGGGAGATCCGAAGAATATTACATATTGCTGCTACTTTCTGACAAGGTCACCCATATTACTAACAAAGTAGCCAAATTCTGTGCAGCTGCTATAGCTTGCCGCACTTCCTTGTTAACACTGTGATCTTTTATCCTGGTTATGGTTTTTTGATATAAAATCTTGATACAAATTTTATACACGTTGGGATGTATTGTTGATGTAATGGTGTAATGTACGTTACATGTTCTGCTTTGTCTGATACTGTTTTATTATTGGGTGCTGGTCGTCGACCGTAATAAATATATTCATTCATTCATTCAGCCTTTTTGTTTACTTTCATCCTGCCAGGGTGGGGAAGAAAGTCTCTAAGGGTGCAGTCCTATGCATGTTTTGACAGAAAAAGAAGTCCTATAACTCCCAGCATTCCCCAGGCAGCATGGGAGTTGTAGGATTTTTTTTTCTGTCTAAACATTTATAGGATTGCGTCCTAAGGCACGCTTTCTAGATGGATTAAGACCTGCATATCTTACAAGATCACATCATCTAGGGTTCCTGGGGGCATCATTGCTCATTTCACTCTCAGTACTGCCATTTCAACAGCCCTCTGTACTAATTCACCACCAGCTACCCTATGTAGAGCAGCCACCTGGGCATCAGCATCTACATTTGTTTATCATGACAACTCACTTCCATGGAAGCAGCCTTTGGAAGGCATGTACTCCAATAGATGGTCTATAATTGAGCCGGAGATCAGCAAGATGTCCCACCATGGGACCAACATTGCTTTTGGACATCCTGTTCAAGGATACCATCCACTGAATATGCTGCGATGGGATTTTTAGAAAAAAGAGAGTTACCAGTGCATCACTCTTGTTGGTAATGTTTCTTATCCAGCAGCCAGGAAATGGGGAAAAAAGTGAACGGAGAGCCCGTTAACAATTGGTGTGAGTTCTGTACCAGAAACATTACTGTGCTGAGGCTACAAAATAAGTGTAAATGAGCCATACTATTGGGTACACATGAATGTGCAGTCTTTTGCCAAAACTATGCAAACACAGACTGTACAAACACAGTACTGACAGATAGTGGCAATGGAGTAAATATGGAATGTAATATAATTTAGTTTTCAGATGTGATACAATGTTGAAGTGAGAATACACTGAAATAATGTCATATTTCTTATTGATGTTATGTTTACAAAAGTCTCCAACACGTTTTCGGCATGCAAATACTATACGGCTGTATACTTTGGGATTTTGCACTTTCTTGAGTCCTAAGCTAAGCAAAATCATTTATGTGGGCATTAGTTCCACGTTCAGGTCTTTTTGTTTTCTTTCTGGTTTTGTCGTTGTCGTTGTCGTTGTCGTTGTTGTTATCTCTCATTAGTCAGGATGTTACAGTCCCTTATTGCGCAGGGTTTACTTGCCCATGATGTCTCCTGTGGCTCCTGGTGGCAGATGCAAGTGGCACTGGGGGTGGGGGGAGGCAAAGGTGTTTACAAGCTTTCCCCCAGTCTTCTGATGTTTCAGCTGCCACTCTACAGTTCTGTATGTACAAAACTACAGTTTTATAGTGGATTGTTTACTAAACATTTAGTGGCAGTATTCTCTGACCCAAGGGAGATGCCTGTTTTCATTTACTGTGAGGAACAGGGTGTGCGCACCTCTCAAAATTCCCTTAAATATCAATCAATATAACACCAAAAAAGTTGAATTTTAAACTCTGACAAATAACACCTTTAATTGTTACTTAGGCATTTATTATTCCAAACTACACGGTCAATTTGCATGCATGATTTAAGCTACTAGTTAATGTAGGCCAGGAGTCCTCAGTGCAGCACCTCCTGCAGGGGCCTCCAAAGGTGCCTGGAGAGCTCTCCACTCCCTGCCCCCTTCGAGAATTTATTTTTTAATAAAAACCTTGAAAAACGTTAGGGTGCCATGTTCTCCATCCTGTTTCATAGATTCCATAGATCATAGAGTTGGAAGGAACCTACAAGGCTATCAAGTCCAACCCCTTGCTCAATGCAGGAAACTAGAAGAGGCTGTTCTTGAACTTGCCCCTGATCAGCTGTTTGGGGGGCAGGAAGAGAAGGAAAGAGTTGCTTCCTGGCCCTGCCCAATATTCTTCCACCCATACAGACCTTTTCCCTTTGCGCACACTCTGGGCTTGTTCGCATGACACGGGAACCGCAAGTCCCCCGTGGTTCCCGTGTCGTGTGCACTGCCGATCGGGGGTGCCCCCGTGGGACAGCTGCAGGCGGGACACACGCAAAGTGACCATGGTCAGTAGAGGGGTAAGCCCCTACCACGTGTGGTCACCGTGTCGTGCGAACAGCAGGCGGCTGTCCTGCGGGGTCCCCACAGAGGCGGCAGCCCAGAGCGCTGGAGTGGCCGCCACTCCAGCCTGTAGGGGCAAACGGCCCCTCTGGGCATCCTGGGGCCCCGCCCCCTAGCACCAGGAGGCCAGCACTGCGGTGCGGGGACTGCGGGGTCCGCCCACGCGTGTGGGGCACAGGTCATCTGCGGCGCCCTGCTGGACCCCGCGGACATCCCCGTGGTGCCTCCCCCGCCCGCAGCCTGGGTCGTGCAAACCGGCCCTCTCTCTCTTTCCACTTCCAGGCTCACTCTTTCTCTCCACCAACTCCTTTGCCTTGCTGTTAACCCCTCCCTCCCAGCCTCTAGCCTTGCTATCTCTCTCCTCCCTCTTCTTTACCTCGCTGTTTCTCCCCACTTCTAGCCTCCAGCTTCACTCTATCTACCCATTTGCCTTTGCTCTTGCTGCCTCCCAGCCTCATTATTTCTCTCCTGCCCCACCTCTTTATCTTGCTGTTTCTCCCCCTCCTTGTTTCTAGCCTTGCTCTTTCCCCCTCTCTTCCAGCCTCTTCTCTTGTTCACACACAGAGAGAGAGAGAGAGAGAGAGAGAGAGAACACCTTCCCGGGTCTGGGCTCTGATGGCAGAGGAGAAGGTAGGAGTGCCAGGTGGGGAATGGAGTGGCTGGGCCTGGGTTCAAAGTAGGGACCATTTTCCTTTCCTTTGGGGTTGGGAAAGGGGTGCATGTGGATGGGATCAGCAGAATAATCCTATGTAGGCCTACTCAGAAGTAATTTCCATTGAGTTCCATGTAAGCATGCACAGGATTGCTACCTTAAATGGGTATTTTGTTGTGCTTCTGTGGGGTCAAATGTGGATTGGCTTTGGTGTTCAGACCCTTCCTCTGTTTGTAGACAGTTTCTTGGATGAATTACATGTATTTTGACTACCCAGGCCCCGTGGCAGCCATTAAGTGACTAGCGACATCCTCCATAGGAGCTATTTTGTGGTAGTGCTCACAGCAGTTCCTCTGTTTGTAGACAGTTTCTTGGGAGAATTACATGTATTTTGACTACCCAGGCCCTCATGGCAGCCATCCTCCATGGGAGCCATTTTGTGGTAGTGCTCACAGCTGTTCCTCAAATTCGCAAATTTCAGTGTAGAGTTGTTGTAAACCGCTCAGAGAGCTTCGGCTATTGGGCAGTATAAAAATGTATTAAATAAATAAATAAATAAATGTGCCCATGGGTCCAAAAAGGTTTGGGGACCCCAGCGTAGAGTGTTTCTGTTAAAAACAAAAAGAAAACATATACAATCTGAATGCACACAATTCTGTGCATTAATTAATTTGTTTAAATTAAACTTAATTGTTTAAGTAATTTACACTTGGGAACTGTTCATTAATTTGGTTTGTAAAAGAGAAGAATCCTACAAAGCGTCTTTCAGGTGAAAGGATGTAGTCCATTATAAAGAATATAACGTAAAACATATTTGAAAATCATCAGGCAGAGCAATCCTATGGCCCCTAGACAGTGTCTAGAGGGCCAGAGGATCATTCAGATTCCCAGTGAGGTCAGAAAAGAGCTCCAACCTCAGAGCTGGGGATCTGAACTCAGATTCCCCTCCCTCCCTCACAGCTGGCATGGAAAGAACTGCACCAGCGCGCCAGCTGCTTCTCCGAGGTCATAAGAGTGACCTTGGAGAAGGGGTCTACTCTAGGGGACAGGGAGGGGGCGGGGAGGGGAGGAAATCAGTGTTGCCAAGGTATGAGGTATCCTGACAGCACCTCAGCCTCCCTCCCCCTCCGAAGTGCCACTATTAGATGGCCAAAATCGGCTGTCTACCTGCTTTGTGGAGTGGGAAGAGCATGGAGGCGACCTTCGCCTCCACGCTCCTCCCACTCTGCATAGGATGCCCATAATCCTCCAAATTCAGAAGGCTATGGGCATCCCCATTGGATTGCACCCTAAAGCATCTTTCTGTTAAGAGTGCACAGTAAAAGTTTTTTTTTTCTTTTTCCTTTTCCTTTCAGTGGATGATCTTTTTGATGTCTATATTGATCAGTTCTTGTCAGGGCCATTAGAACCAATATTTTACACCTCCCTTTCCGATGCTGTAGTAGACTGCTTAAGTGATTCCAGTTGCACAGGGATAGTGCAAGATTACCAATACTACAGAAGAACAAGAGGCATAGATGAAATTGATACTTATGAGGAAACTGCAACTACATATGTAAGGCGAGGTATGTCCATGTGCTTGAAATGAAAATCTGCAGACAGCATTTAAGAAGTATTAGTATTGCAAAAAATATTTATAAAGATGTATCAGACCTTAAGCAAACTTTCATTTTTCTTCTGTATGTAAGGAAAGTTTAGGTTTAGTTAAAATGTTTGCATATTTGTTGTTATTTTAATATAATCTAAATATTTTATAAAAATTGGATTATAAAATGTATTTCTATTTTAGTCTTTAGATTTATGTCTCGGTCAAAGCCCTATCTTAGTTGAAAACTAAACTCATAGCCCAAGATCCAAAGAGCACTACACTAAGAGAAAGCTCATAACAGCCAGGGGACTGTACTTGGAAAAATACTTTATATATATATATATATATATATATATGTTTTATTAATTTTTTCCCAATCTTACAACTACTAATGAATACAACAAAAATACAACATAAACATTGTGCACCCCCCCACCTCTTGGGACCAAGTTATATTTCTCCCCAAATATATATATATATATATATATATGATATTATTCTATATTCAAAAAATGTAACAAATCTTGACAAGGTTCATTCCCCTTCCCCTTCACCAAAATGTAATCCAAAAATTTACCCCAAATGTTCACAAAAGTGTCTTTCTCCAATTGTCCTTTTTGACACTTAATATTATAAGTTAATTTATCATTTAGCACGATATCCCATACCTCTTTATACCATTCATTAATTGAAAAGACATGTTGAACCTTCCATTTCCTAGCTATTATTAATTTAGCTGCTGTTAACAAATTCACAATCAATTATTTTGTATTTTTTAAACAAACTAACTTTTCTGTTATTGTTAACAATGCTAATTTTGGGCAGACTTCTAATTCCATTCCAATTATTTCTGATATTTCTGCAAACACTTTCTGCCAAAATTCCAGAACATTTTTTACAGCTCCACCACATGTGGGCATATGTACCTTTTACATTACATCCTCTCCAACACAATGCAGAGCAATTGTTATTTATCCGATTTAATCTTACTGGAGTTAAATACCATCTCCATACCACTTTATAAAAGTTCTCTTTTATCCTAGTTGACATAACTCTTACAATACGTCTATCCCAAATATTTTTCCAACTTTGTTTCGATATTTCCTCATCAAATTCATTATCCCATAACAATTTAAGAGAATCTTTATGCTCTTCTTTTTGTAACATTGTATATAAAACCTTTGTTGTACCTCTTGTTGAAACATGACCTTCTATAGCTTCTCTAGTCAAAACTGTCTTTTCAAAATTGGTTAGTTCTCTTTCGCTGTCCATTCTTGTCCTCCACTTCTTTAACCACAGTTCCAGTTGCATTGAATTTAACCATGAAATTCTCCCTCTTTCTTCCTACTATTTCTATTATATGTTCTCTAGTCTTCTATTTTTCCACCCAATCCATTAATTTAATCACCTTTTTTCTCCTTAGTATAGCTTCTATATGTCTTACATTTTCTGGAAAGTCCTCCATGACCACTACCGGAGTTAACGGGGATACCTCTGGAGTAAAAAATTTCCTTGTGCTATTCCAACTCTAACATACCCCTCAAAAAGGGATTTTCTAGTCCTTTTATAATATTTATATTTTTCTTAAATAATATATTCACCATCATGTTTCCTAATTCTTGTGATTCTAATTCCAACCACATTTTGTCTTTCCCTGCTATAGTGTCCAAAATATGTCTTACTTGGTTGGCTAAATAATACCACTTTCTATTAGGAAGACCTAAACCACCTATTTTTTTAGCTTTATACCAACTGAATTTCTTAATCCTTGATCTTTTCCTTCCATTACAATATTCATTAATAATTATTTGCCAATCTTTAATTTCTTTTTCTGTAATCTTTACTGGTAACATCCTAAATAAAAAGTTTCTTAGGCAATATCTTCATTTTTACCAATGCTATTCTACCAAACCATGAAAGTCCAATTTTTTTATGCTCCTCTATTTTATTTTTAACCTCCGTCTTTAACTTTCTAAAATGTTGTTCTGGAAAAATACTTTAGTCTCAGCCTAAGAGGCCCAGTTAGATGGGATTGGGTGCTGGAATAAAATAATGAGATCTTAATGCAGAATATCTTTTGATTCATTTGATCATGGAATCTCCTAACTGCTTAGCTAGGTCAGGCTGGGAAATATGGGTTCCCATATTTACCACACTACTAAGCCATGTTCAAGGTTTTTTTGCTGACATTCAAAGCCCTAAATGACTCGGGATCAGGATACCTAGCTGACTGTCTTCTCATGTGTGTACACACACATATACATAGACATACACACACACACACATATATATATATATATATACACACTAGCAGTTGCCTGCGGCTTCGCTTGCGTGGATTTTAGGATTTGGTACAATTGTTTTTAAAAGAAACATGATGGAATCCCAGCTCCCCCGGGAATCTCAGCTCCCCCAGGATTACACAATGAAATGCCAGCTCCCCTGGGACTGCAAAATGAAATCCCTGCTCCCCCCCGGGACTACACAATGAAATCCCTGCTCCCCTGGGACTACACAGTGAAATCCCTGCTCCCCCCCCCCGGGACTGCACAGCAATGAAATCCCAGCTCCCCACCCCGGGACTGCACAATGAAATCCCTGCTCCCCCCCCCCCGGACTACACAACAATGAAATCCCTGCTCCCCCCCCCCCGGGACTACACAACAGTGAAATCCCAGCTCCCTTAGGTCCACACAACAATGAAATCCCAGCTCCCCCCCCCCAGGATTACACAACAATGAATTCCCTGCTCCCCCCTCCAGGACTGCACAATGAAATCCCTGCTCCCCCCGGGACTACACAATGAAATCCCCCCCCGGGACTACGCAACAATGAATTCCCTGCCCCCCCTCGGGACTACGCAACAATCAAATCCCTGCTTCCCCCCCTCCCGGACCACACTATGAAATCCCTGTTCCCGCTCCCCCTCGGCACTACCCAACAATGTAATTCCAGCTTGCCCCCTCCCGGGACTACCCAACAATGAAATCCCACCCACCCCCTCGTGTAGGCCCCGGCTGCAGTGCATATGAACATTCTGTTTTGACGTATGAGAGATTTGCATATCCGCTCCTGATTGGGCCCCTGTGGCGGCAGTTCATACAAACATTCTAAATGTCGTTGGAGTGATTTGCATAACTGCTCCTGAATGGCCCCTGCAAACATTCCAAGTGACGCCATTGGCTATCATCTATTTTGGGCCGTACAGGCGCAGTGATGGCTTTTTCGGAGATTTGAACCCACCAGTCTTTGTCCTTGGGTGATGGACAGTATGCGTGCCAGGTTTGGGGCAGATCCGTCCAACCGTGTAGGAGCGTATACGACGCACGCAAACGCTCGTACACATGGACACACGGACACACAGGATTTGGGACGCCCCACACACAACAGTCATTCTCTGACTGAAAGTGTAACTGTGAAGAGAAAGCCAGCCAGGGCAGATACACACAGACCACACAGACCCCCACCTTTCACCTGATACCGCACTTGCTCACAATAGAACACACATGCATACCCCCAGGCCACTTCCCCTCCCTTGGCAGCCAAATGAGCTGTGAAACATTCCAAACAGGAGAGGGGTGCCAAGATGCCCAGTGGCCACAAAGAAATGGCAAGAACTCCTAAGCACCCTAAAGTACCCAAAGAAACAGGTACTCCCCTGACCCATTCGACAGGTCAGGTGGGGAGGGGGCACAGGAGGGAGGAGGGAGCCAAGAAGAAGGGATAAAAGAAGGGGCTTGTGGCGAGAAAAGGTTGTTGGTCGTAGGCAGCAAGCTGCGCGGAGGTCTAGGGCTTCGGTCTGACCTCAGGATCCAGCCCCGGTCAGCTCCCGGTGAAATTAGCTGAATTCGCCTAGCCGCTGAGCTACTTGGCTGTCGAGGAATCAGGGTCATTCCAGGTAAACCTTGTGTGTACTGTTGCTGTGACTTGCTCTATACCCATGTCCATTGCAGGCGCATGCTGTGCGTGCTGCTTTTGTGTATGTTTTGATACGCTCAATTAAACTCTGTTTACCTATAAACATTGTAGTGGCTCCCATTCATAAAACTGCTTCCTTCACTGTCCTAGCGTTAAAATTGGCTGCGGCTTTTGCCTAAGTGCCGCGGACTGCACGTGAAGGGCTAACCTTGCTCCGGTTAACCCCTTGAGACCTGGACCTGCGCAAAGGACCGGCTTTGGTCCCTTTTCACAGTAACGTTTAGGCTGGGTGCTGGCAGCAGAAAAGTTTTCTGACAGAAATATCTGATCTTAAAGAAAAATCAGGTTAATCCTGAGAGTCTACAGGTGATGAAAAGTGACCGTGTCACAATGTGATGGAGTGGAGCCTACGCGACGATGCCCCACACACAAAACAGTCATTCAGTCATTTTAAAAGTTACTTTCCCTTTTCACCCCCTCAGAGAAAATGGCCTTGGGGAATTTAAATGGCCTAGGGGAAATTTGCATACCCACCCCTATTGGCCCCTGCAAGAATTCACACAAACATTCTAAGTGTCGTATGGGCTATTGGTTTAACTGCTCCTATTGGCTCCTGCAGCAATTATGAGGTGAGGCCGATTTGCATAACTGCTGCCCTGTTGTTTTGCCCACAGGAGATAGGAGAATGGGGCGATTTTGCCCCCTTTTTTCACCAACTTAGGGATGGAATTTCTGTTACCACCCTGCTTTATTGTTCTAATGATGTAATGCTCTTAACTGTGTTTTTTTAAAATAATTTTTTAATTTAAATTTTTTAAACAGTATATAAAACAACTAAATAACAAAATACAACTTATATAGTGCTCCTGTCACCATGGGACCGTATAGTACATTCTATCTCTATAATCTATAATTATTCATTATTCCAAAAATATAACATAACTTGACACGGCATACTCCCTTTCCCCTTATTTAACACAAAATCCAAAAATAAACCCCAAATATCCTTAAAATTGTTTTTCTTTAATTGTCCCCTTTTACATTTGATATTGCAAGTTAACATATCATTTAAAGCCATATCCCACACTTCTTTATACCAGTCAGTGATAGAGAAAACTTGCTGAACTTTCCATTTTCTTGCTATCATTAATCTACCCGTCGTTAACAAATTTACAATTAATTCTTTAACATTTTGAGGACCAGCCACCTTTTCGGTTATTGATATCAATGCTAATTTAGGACAAACTTCTAAATCAATACCAACAATTTCTTATATTTCTTCAAAAATCATTTTCCAAAAATCCAATACATTTTGACAACTCCACCACATATGAGCATACGTACCCAGCTCATGACAGCCTCTCCAACACATTGGAGAACATTTATTATCTATTTTATTTATTCTCACAGGAGTCAGGTACCATCTCCAAATTAACTTATAGAAATTCTCTTTTATCCTTATTGACATATTTTTCAATATTCGCCTATCCCATATCTTATTCCACTCTTCTTTTGCTATTTCCTCTTCAAAATCTGTATCCCAAACTATCTTAAGATTTTCCGCTTGCTCTTCTGATTTCTGCATCAGTTTATATATCATCTTTGTAATACCTCTAGCTGATACATTCCCTTCTAGATGTTCTCTAGACATAACCAACTGCTCAAATACGGTGAATTCTCTTTCATGCTCCTGTCTCCTCTTCCATTTCTTTCCCCATTGAACTGATTGGATTAAATTTAACCACGAAATTCTTCCTGGTCCAACCCTTTCAATTATTTGCTGCCTTGTCTCCATTTTTTCCAGCCAGTGCATTAAGCTCTTAACTGTTTTTAATTATTTATTTTATCTTGTTTCTATATTGTTATGTTGTACTTTAATAGGGATTTTAATATATTAAGTGGTATAAAAGTATTATAAATAAATAATAAACAAATATATTCCACATATTAAAGCAGGGGTGGGCACTTGTGACTACAGCTTGTAGTTTTAGGCTATAGCTCCCTTCAGTCCTAGCCAGCATAGCCCATGGTGAGGGATCATAGAAGCTGCAGGCTAAAACATCTGGAAGGCCACAAGTTGCCCACCCCTGTGTTAGAGGGGAACCATTAAAACATAGTTTGCCTATCTTTTTTCTGCCCTTGCTGTGGTGTGACTTGGAGCACTTTATCAGCAAGGCCAGGGAGGAGTCCAGCAAGACAAGGAATAAGTTGCAGGCAAGACTGCTGAAGCAGTCAGGATTAACACACATAATTAGAAGCTGGGTAGAATGAGATGTTCCAATCGCTCAGCAGCAACTGAAAGATTTTATATCTGGTCTAGCTGCCTCAACCTTCTTGGAGCATCAGTGGGGCCCTGATCCAGAACACATTTACTTAAAGTGCACATAGGGGAGGGATTTTAGCTTAGTGGCAGAGCACCTGCTCTGCAGAAGGTCCAAGGTTCAATCCCAGGCATTTCCAGATAGGGCTAGGAAAGAATTCTGCCTGAAACTCTGGAGAGCCACTGTCAGTCAGTGTCCACAATACAGGACTAGATGGATGAGATTAAATATATAATTGACCAAAAAAGGAAAGCCTTCCAAATATGGCAAAATGATATTAACTGCACTGCCCAGAAAAAAATCTACGCTAGCGCAAAGGCTGAGGTCCAAAGAAGAACAAGAGAACTTAAGAACGCTTGGTGGAAAAAGAAAGCTGAAGAAATTCAACAACTTGCAGAATCTCATGATGCACATGGCTTTTTTAAGGCCACAAGGGCCATTTATGGACCAAAAACCTATGGTACAAACCCTTTACAATCAAAAGATGGCACCAAACTCTTAAAAGACAAAGAATCTATTGCACTGCGTTGGAAAGAGCATTATTATGACCTTTTAAATCGTAAATCTAAGGTGGATAAAGAGATTTTTTCGCAAATCCCGCAAAAACAAATTAGAGAGGAACTTGCAATACTCCCCACTCTGGATGAAGTAAAAAAAGCCATTAATCAAATGAAGAACAACAAAGCTAGTGGACCAGATGGGATTCCTGCTGAAATCTTTAAAGAAGGGCCCCCCGAACTTGTACAACATCTTCATAAACTCATCGAAAAAATCTGGATAAGAGAAGAGATCCCAGAAGACTTCAGAGATGCCATAATTATCACCCTCTCTAAGAAGAACAGACTGTGGAAACTATCGGGGCATTTCTCTCTTAGCTACCGCAGGTAAAATATTTGCTAGGATTCTCGCAAACCGTCTTCTATCTCAGAAGAGATCCTCCCTGAAACTCAGTATGGTTTCCGCCCCTCTAGAGGGACAGTAGACATGATTTTTATTGCACGTCAGCTCCAAGAAAAATGCCGGGAGCAAAATCAACCTCTTTATATGGCATTTATCGATTTGGGTAAGGCCTTTGATACTGTAGACCGTACAGCTCTCTGGACTATCCTTATGAAAATTGGATGCCCCAATAAATTTGTGAATATCTTGCGACTTCTCCATGACAACATGACGGCAACGGTTTTGGACAACAACGGCTCTCATGGTGCTCCATTTAAAGTGGGATCAGGTGTTAAACAGGGATGTGTTATCGCCCCAACATTATTTGCTATTTTCATCGCCATGATTTTACATCTTGTCGAGGGGAAACTTCCCACTAGTGTGGGAATTATATATCGAACTGATGGAAAGCTTTTTAATCTCAGCAGGCTGAAAGCAAAAAGTATGGTAATTACAACCTCAATTGTGGAACTTCAGTATGCTGATGATAATGTGGTCTCCGCACATTCAGAGGATGATCTCCAAACTATCCTAAATGCTTTTGCAGAAGCATACGAAAAACTTGGTCTCTCACTTAACATCAAAAAAACACAAAGTGCTTCATCAGCAAGTGAAAGCTAACCCCTTGGTGATGCCATCTGTCCAGCTTGGTGGGACAATACTGGAAAATGTCGATCATTTCTCTATCTTGGCAGCTATCTTTCTGTTACAGCTAACATTGACAGTGAAAACCAGCATCGTTTGAGCTCCGCAAGTGCTGCGTTTTCTCGAATGAAATACAGAGTGTTCGAAGATCGGGATATTTGTAAGAAGACCAAAACACTGGTTTATGAAGCCATTGTATTACCAACTTTATTGTATGCCTGCGAAACATGGACTATCTATAAACGTCACTTCCACCTCCTTGAAAGATTTCATCAACGTTGCCTCCGGAAAATCCTGCGAATTACTTGGGAAGATAGGCGAACAAATGTCAGTGTACTGGAAGAAGGAAAGACTACTAGCATTGAAAAAATGATCCTTCAACGCCTACTTCATGTTGTTCCGGTCATGTTGTTCAAATGCCTGACTGCCGTCTCCCAAAGCAGTTATTTTATTCCCAACTCAAGGATGGAAAGTGGAATATCGTTGGTCAATATAAGAGGTTTAAAGATGTTCATAAGGCTAATCTAAAAAAATGCAATATAAACATCAAAAACTGGGAAGCTCTGGCCCATGAACGATCTAAATGGAGGTTGGCCTTTCACAAAGGTTCCATGGACTTTGAAGAAGCCCGAGTGCAAGGTGAAAGGGAGAAACGTGCTAAGCGAAAAGCATGTCAAACGAATCCTTTACAGGACCATCTTCCATCTGGTAACCTGTGTCCTCACTGTGGGAAGCTGTATGGATCTAGAATTGCCCTCCACAGTCACTTACGGACCCATCGCTAGAGTCTACACAATCCTCTTTAGAATTTCCTCATTTTATCCTGGAAGACAATCTTACTCGGTCACGAGTGATCGCATGATGATGATGATGATGATGATGATGATGATGATGATGGATGAATGGTCTGACTCAGTATAAGACAGCTTTCTATGTTCCTGTTTGGTTTCTTCTCCCCAGTAGGGCTGAGAAACAAGGCTGCCAGATGTGGACCTTCTGGTTTGGGCTTCAGCTTAGACTCTTCTCCTGGCATCTCCACAGTGATTGTGGAGGGTCTGGGGCTGTGTGTGTGAGTCCCCTGAATCTGTGAAGTCCCTCAGTGGAATATTTTCTGGGGCTTTTCTGAATTTGGTTTATTAGAGTAGCTGAAAACCTCGTATAAAGTTCTTGATTCTGCTTGTGAAATGCTTATCAAGTTTCAGTTTGGAAGGAAGCAGCAAGAGATGAAGTTCTAGACCTTATTGAACAACTGATAATGAACAAATCATTGGGTGCAGATGCTGTCCATCTGAGAGATTTAAGAACTCAAATGTGACATTGCTGAACTTCCAACAAAAATATGTGACATGTCCCTAAGGTTAGTCTCTGTACCAGAGGACTGGGAAGTGGCCAATGTAATGCCAATTTTTAAAAAGGGATCGGGGAGGGAGGGATTCAGGAAATTACAAGTCAGTTAGCTTTAACATATGTTGATTGTGGAGTTAATTGGTGGAAAACATTATTAAACATTATTAAAGATAAAATTACCAAGCACATAGAAGGACAAGTCTTGCTGAAGAAGAATCAACATAACTTCTGCCATATTCTAGAATTCTTTTGAGAGTCAACAAGCATGTGGACAGGAGTAATTTGGTAGGCATTGTTTACTTGGACTTTCAAAACTCTTTTGATGAAGTCCCTCACCAAAGTCTCCTCAGCAAACTTATCAGCCATGGGATGAGAGGAGAGGTCCTTTTATGGATTGGTAACTACTTAAAGAATAGGAAGCAGAGAGTAGGAATAAATGGAAAGTTCTCTCAAGTCAGATTCAAGACAGACAAAAGGAATATACTTGTTTACACAGTCCATAAATAAACTGGAGGAGTTCACTACCACAATGATAGCCACAAACTAGATGGCTTTAAAAGGGGATTAGACAAATTCATGGAGGATAAAGCTATCAATGACTACTAGTCAGGATAGCTATATGCTGCCTTCCGCATCAGGGGTAGTAAGCCTCTTGGTCCCAGTTGATGAGGAACAAAAGTGGAAGATGGCTATAGTGCTCATGTCCTGCTTGTGGGCTTCTGGTTAGCCACTTTGGAGAACAGGATGCTGGATTAGAGAGGCCTTTTTTCTGATCTAGCAGGGCTCTTGTGATGTTTGCTCCTCCACACGTACGTGTGTGTGTGTGTGTGTGTGTAATAATTAATACAGCATCGCAAGAACTAAATTCAGGGATGTGTTGTTGGTTGTTTTTTTTTTTAAGAAAAAGAAATAAAAGTTTGATGAAATAGTGTAGCATTGCTATGAAAGGAGGGATAAACTTGCTGGTGTTTTAATTTAAAAAAAAAAAAAAGATCAGCATTACACAGTTACCATGCATGATGAGAAATATTTACTCTCTGAAGAATTGTATTATGTGCAATTTGCTATACTTTTCTGAGACGGGGATTCCCCAAGGTACGGTATGTATTTATTTTGCTGAGCTTCAAGTAGAAATTTTTGGTCCTCTTACCACTTGTAGATGGAGACTTACACAAGCTTTCATTTCCCTCCAATATTGGCCGTTCTTTCTTTCTCTCCTCTAGGTTCATCTACCCTACCCACTGGGAATCAGGGATTGTAATATACAGTAGTTTTTGTTCTTGTGAAATAAGCAATTAAATTAGACTTTACCATTCCTAATTTTAGATGCCTCCGATTTTTCAATTCCTTAGTTTTTCCAGCCCTACCTTGAGTTGCCGGGGATAGAACCTGGAACCTTCTGCATGCAAAGCAGGTGCTCTGTCATGGAGCTATGGCTCCCATTACTCACTCAGCTCTCTGAGGTGTGGTTAAATTTTGTTTTAAATGGATAATAACATTGACATGCTTGTGATTCTTTACACAGAATGCTCTTTTGGTTACTATGGTTATAACTGTGCCTCAGAATGTAAGAAATGCTATGGAAGATTGAGATGTAACTCAGTAACTGGCAGGTGCCCAGAAAGGATGCACTGTATTGGTCAATTCAAAGGTGAACTGTGTGAATTAGGTACAGTATTATTATGAGCAACTTAGTTTTAAATTCTCCTCTCTTTCTGTATATGACATAGATCAAAATAACATCTGGAATGTTTATTTTTCAAAGGATGGAGTCTAGGTACAGAAAAACATTTCCTTAACTTTAAGTGTCAGTAGACCCTCTGAAAATAACAAACTAATTTATACATGAAGTTAAACATACATCTATTGACTTGCATATATCAATCAATGAGTACAATGCGTTGCAGGATCTAAGGCAATATGAAATCACTTGCTTAAAAGGTTATTTTTGTTATTTTTAATGTCATCCTTAAATTTTACCTTTGTAGCATGAGGCCTTGATATATGTTGTCACCAAGTGCCCCCATTAACCTGCATGCATGGCTGAATGTGCACCTTCCGACCCGCAAGACTGACACTTGGAGGGATCTTTCTAAATGCTGAGCACTAAATGTCTAAAAGTTTGGCATCTTAAGGGTTAAGAGGATTTGGAGATTAAAGACACAGTTGCTTAATCAAGGAGTAATTTATTGAAATGGATTAAACATAAATTTAAAATGTCATATTAAGGCAACATAAATTTATAGAGTTAAAATTATTTCATATATATTAGTAGTTCTAACTAAGACTTAAAACATTATAAATTAAAACATTAAAAGCAATGGTGTGATCAACTGGTGTGTGTGTGTAAGATGTCTTGGCAGCCGGGAAAAGGAGGAGGGATGAAGATAGGCAGTGGGGGGTGTCCAGTGGTGGAAGAGGGAAGGAGGGCTGCTTGCTAGCCAGGATTGGAGCAATATTTGGAGATGTGAAGAGTAGATTGAAGCGGTGAAGGGGGAGCCTTCAGAGAGAGAGAGAGAGAGAGAGAGAGAGAAAGTGAGCTGGTCACAGCAGAAAGGAGAAGACAAAAAGGGACCTAGGTGAGCATGAGAGCAAAACAGCAAGCTGCTTACCTTCCTGGAGCAACACAGAAACTTGGCAAAAGATAGAAGAAGGAATGGAGAAAAGCTGGTTGGGTTCGCTAGAAAACTGGGATATGATAAAATAAGAAAAAGAGGGTGGGGGTGTCTGGAGAGCTGCTGGACTTGCTGGACAGAGGTTAGTAAGGGGAATGGAGAGTAGGACTGCTTTTTCCTTGCAGTTTTATTTAATTAATTAACGATATTTATGAATCACTTACATTAAAGAAATTTGTAAGCGATGTACAAAAGCAAGTCTTCATACAGAGAGGGTAAGATTACCTTCCTGGGAATGCCTGTTGGAAAAGGTATGTTTTCAGTACTCACCGAAAATGCTGAAGAATTGAGTTTTTGAGTGCAGTGAAGGTGGAGACAGTGGGGTGCTGCCTCAGCCACTGAAAGCGGGTGAGAGGGAGAAAGTGGGAGGGGGGAATTCCACAAGATTCCTCTTGTGGAAGAGAAATGAGGCTCTTTTGCGTCCAAAGAGTTCTAGCTACTGGGCTGACTGATGCTGCTTATATGCCCCAAACCTGGGTTTAATCATGAAAACTCAAACTGGGCATGTTCACATGTCACACTAATCCATTCTGGCAATAAGTCACAGTGGGTTGGTTGTGCGAACAACCCATGGTGCACCCAACAGATGATCAGGCTCACCGTGGGTTGTTGGTCCCCTCCATCCCCCTCCTTCCCACTTGATCCTCCCACAGGTATCCCAGGGGACACCATGGGAGGACTGAGTAGTCTCCCTGTTCCCTGCCGTGATTGCAAGCTGTTTTGGGCTTGCCGCAGCTGTTTTCATTTAAACGTTTTTTCTTCAGTTTTGACGGCTATGGGCAGTCCCTTCAATGTGCTCCAGTGACACCCTGAAGTGGCTGCCCATGGTTGCCAAGCATTTATTATTATTATTTTTGTCCTTTTTAATTTTCACAAATATAATAATTTTTAATATAATTCCCCCCCCTTTTTTGTAACCCTTTCTAAGTCCCACTTGAAAAATGGAGCTTTACCTTTGACAAAGGTGATACTACTAAGGTTGGCTGGGAATAATCAAATTAGCTCAATGGAAGGCATTGGTCTCTGCTTCTGAGGACCCTCTCCTTGCTCTGATGCTACAAGGAACAGCTGAAAGATTCACTGATGCCAAATTTGAAGACTAACATTAGAACACTTGCAGAACTTTGGTGGTGGATATGTTCTAAGAAGCATAATTGTATCAATGTTTGTAGTAGTGGGGCTCCATATGGAGATGACACTGATTATGATTTTGATTAAGTATTTTTCATTGTACTTTTATTACATGTCCTTGAATATATATCTATATAAACATTCTAGTCTTTCATTTTTTATTTTATTTTTTGCACTGTGAGGAAAGTAACAAAACCAGTGTCAAAGGTAGTGAAGCTTTCTAACAGGCCAAGCATTTGCCCTTCTTCTCCAAAGTGGGTCTTCACATTTGGGGAACAATTGAATACTACTAGCTCAGGATGCTGGCACATTTAGCCCTTACACAGCTATGTGGGCTTTTCTTTCATAACTAAGCTTTGCAGTCTCTACTTGATTAAACCAACCTCCTTTTTTTCTACTGACCTTTCTCTGCTGCATTTTGTCAGTCTGCATAGCAGGCAGCTCCTCTTTCCTCCTTTTTCATTGTTAAGAATGCCTCCTCCTCCAGCCATACTTTGGTTCTTCCCCTTTCTTCCCCTTCATTCTGTCCTTGCTGTCTCATGCATTCTGACACATCCTGTCATGTAATCCCCTCCTGAGTTTGGCCATTTCTGTACTCCCAAGTTTCCTCTTTAAAGACAGCATTCCCTCTCTACACATGCATCTGCATATCATATGTAGTTTGCCCCTAATCACACTCAGGTCCGCTAAATCAGGACATAATTGATCTTTGATATCGAATATAATTTAAATACCGGTATATGTCAAAATGCTGTAAATCCAGATCGGTGTCCCATACATTATAGAAATTATAGGACCTGTCAGTCTTTTCTGGTGTCAGTATAGCTCTCACTTGATGTAACAGTCAGCATAAGTTTCCTTATATCAATTTCAAAACATTTTTTGCCTTGCTTTCAGGCATCAAGAATCCAAAATGTCCCCAAAATGCGCCATGGTGGTTTTATGATGGACATTGCTATTATTTTGAAAAGGAAAGGAAGGGGCAGCATGCATGGGCGAACACGCAATGTTCCTACTATAAGGATTGTAACCTTGCCAGGATTGACAGTGAAAAAGAAAAGGTATTGTGCTTGAGTGAAGGGATGACTTTGGGGCTATGGCAAGCCCCAAAGGTGGTGATCAAGAAGGTGGTGGGCTCACATCTCCAGATGGATTTGGATGATATTGATTATCTGGATCCATTTCTATCAGGCTTTCGGACAGGATATGAGACTGAGACTGCTTTGGTTGTCTTGGATGACCTACACCAGAAACTGGATGCGCGGAGGGTTCATCCCTACTAGTTTTTCTGGACCTCTTGGTGGCTTTGGTACCATCGACTGTGGTATCCTTCTAGACCTCTCAGCAGGGCAGGGCCTTGGGACACTGTATTGAAGTGGTTCCCCTCGTTCCTATCGGGTTATGTCTAGATGGTGGTGTTGGGGAGACTACTATTCAGCACTGCAGCCATTGGCCTGGCTATCTGAGGGACCACTTATCTCAGAATGAACATGCTCGGTAACAAAGATTAACAGGAGATCTGCTTTTGAAGACACACTTGCTTGCAGAGACTTGTTAGTTGTGCACAGAGGAAAGGCCTTTCTCCAAACACTGGAACACACTCCCTTTGGAGTTGTGACTGGTCCGTAGTCTCTCTGTGTTCAGGAAGGGGGCTAAGAGGACGCTTAGCTTTTAAAATTGTTACGGTTTTTAAGGTTGCTTTTAATGTTTTACTATAATTTTATTGTATTATGGTTTTTATTTTCTGAACTTTTTGTGAACTGCCTTGTTTGGCTTTGGAAAGGTGGTAAAGAAATACAATTCACATATGTTTGTGAAAGTTTTAAAAAAATTTCAATGTTAGTTTAGGTTACTTCTCTTCCTATATTAAGAGAAGGTGCTGTAGATATATTTAAAACAAAAATTTTATAAATCATCTTTCTGCCCTAAGAGTGCCATCAAGGCAATGTTCAAAACAAAGCATTAAACAATGGTTGGACAAACTAGATTAAAACAAAGCTAACTTTAACCTACCCCAGAGAGCAGAATCACCTCTGTCTTAAAAACTATTACAAGCTGAATGGAACAAAAATGTTTTCACCACCTACCTCAGACTAAACAAAGTTACAGCCAATCAAACTTTCTGAGGTTGGGGGGCAATTCCACAGTTGTGGTGCTGCCGGAGAACAGAGTATGGGGCTGAGCAATAATCCCCCAGCACTAACTTTTGGGAATGTTCAACCAGATAGGACTGCAACCATGCAAAATGATGCCTCCAAGTCTCATTCAGCTAAAATTCCCAGAAAGGTACCACAGTCAGTGGTATCAAATGCCACTTAGAGGTCTAGCAGAACCACAGGGACATACTCCCCCTGTCCAGTTTCTGGCATAGGACATCCACCAAGGTGACGAAGGTTATTTCAGTCCCAAAACCAGGGCTGAACCCAGATTGGATCCAAATAAGTTAACCACCTAACTTCTCTGTGTTGAATTGGTTGCAGTTTCCAGACAACCTTCAAAAGCAGTCCCATGTAGAATGATTGCAATATTGCCATTTAGATGCTATCGGCATGAATAACTCTGGCTAGTTACATTTTCCTACAATTGGCTATAGCTGGTGCTCATAAAAAGTGCTACTGGCCACAGAGGATACCTGAACATTAACAAGGCTGGTTGTAATAACACATTCAAGCTGCAAACCTACTTCTTAGGGAAAGTGCTATCCTATCTAGAGGAGGTTGAATCCCATATCCTTGGTCAAGTCTGTCACCAGCCAGCAGTATCTTTTACCTGGATTGAACTTCAGCTTTCTTCATCCTCATCCATCCATCCCATTACAGATTGGAGACATCTGTTCAGAACCTCAGTTAGATAATAAGTTGTTCTTAAAAGAGGTTTCTTTTTCTAGGAGTGGATTGGTACTATGTTGGAAACTGAGAGCTGGATTGGCTTGCTACAGGAAGGAACTTCATGGAAATGGAGTGGCAGTAGAGAAGATATCGACAAATCAAAAAACACTTGGTAAGCATTCAATTTAAGATGACAATCTTAACACAATGAACTTTACATTTTTCTTTGTAGCTCAGCTCTTCTGAGCAGTAGTCCTCATAACAGAGTTGGTTACCCACTTCTCTTGCAGACAGAGAATCTGTTTGGTTCCTGTAAATAAGGGGGGAAGCCTATCCCTTCTGCTGTATGCACAGTTGTCTCTCTGACCATGAGGATGAAGTGAAGGTGTTGATGCTCTGCCTAGGTGATCTAAGGAAGCAAATACTGGGAGTTATGGCAGTTTGCCTGGCTGGCCTTTTTGGGCTTGGGTGCCAAAGTATCTCTGAGCATGAGGGATAACGGCTCATGCTCGACTTCCCAGTCAGTAGGCCTGTCTCCCATATTTCCATGGGGCAATGCTACTTTTCTTTTCGAGTAGTGGCACTTGGGAAAAGGAGCATAGTTGTGCTGCCCCTTTGAATTCAAATCTCAGGGAAGTTCAAGCACCTGGCCCAGGCCATCCTCTGCATTCTTTCACTGTTCCTTGGAGGACTTGTTGCTACTTTCAGTTCCCAAACCTTTGAGAAAGAGATAAGCAGTGCAAACAGAATCCTCTGAGATTCGTATTCTTACTACTTTATATCAACTCTTATTCTCTCTTTAAAAAAATAATCAACAAAAAAAATCATTACTATCTCCTCATCTCTCTCCCCCCATGCTTGTCCCTCTTCGTTAACTTTATATTTCTGACTATGCCTCCTAAGACTCCTTTCCGAAAATGTGTGCAGTGTGGGACTAAAATCCCACCCGCGGAAGGCCATTCTTTGTGCCTTGTATGTCTCAGGCAATCTCATGTCATGGAGACTTGCCCGCACTGCCAGGCCTTTACAAAACAGGCCCTGAAAACACCGCTCAACTAAATTGAGAGCCCTTCTGTGGGAGCAATCTCTCTCTGTGGTGGCTCCTGCTCCAACGATACCAAATGTTCATTACAGAGAAAATAGGAGATCTTTGTGACTACTTGCCAGATGAGAAGAGAGAATTAGCACGGGTTTTCCAAAAAGAGGCTACCAGTATGGCTGCGCTTCAAATGAATACCGCTCGCCATCAAGCAGACAGTCATGCCACGTCGATTATCGGTTCCATGGCATTGAGAAGGCATGCATGGTTGTGTTCCACCAATTTAACCTTGGATGCGAGGTCAAAGATCAAAGACCTCCCCTTCGATGGAGGTCTTTTTAACACGTCGACTGATGACTCGCTCAATTCCGCGCAGAAGGCATTGGCGAATGCCAAAAAGATGGGTCTGGCTCACGTTCCACAACAACAGGCTTATAAGCCAAGACGTTGGACCAGATTCCCATATTCGACTGCTCCATATCAATCTTCAAGGTCATTTCGAGATGGGAACCGTTGACCTTGTGGCCAGCAGCCCCAGGCACCACAGCACTCATTCAATCAGCAGTGGTCCCGGGGCTCCAGGAGAGGAGGCAACTTTGGCAGATGTTGTCTTTGACTTTCTTTTTCGCCCGACCAGCATCACTCCACCATATCAGACGGTCATCTTCGGCTCCCGCCTGTGTCGACACCACCGATCCTGGCAAAACATCACAACGGATCGGTGGGTGTTAAATATCATCAAACACGGTAGAGATGTGCTAAAAAAATCGCGATTTTTTTCTTCTTCGAGTAACCTCTGTTCACTGATCACACAGCATAATTAACGATCCATTGTGAACTAAAAAGACGCTCATTCCCATCACAGAGAGATCTTCGAGCTCTCTGCGAGCCAGAGCTGTAATACAGGTTTACAGCTTGCATATGCATACTGCCTCTATGCATTGCATTTGAGATTCAAAAAACAGCTTGCATATGCATACTGCCTCTATGCATTGCATTTGCAATTTGCATACTGCCAGGGGCAATCTGGCTGGAGCCTCTCTGGCTGGAGGCTTCCCTCTCAGAGTTAGAAAAGGTTACCTTAAAATCAATTGGCATAATACTGAGCAGGCTTCCCTCTCAGACTCTCAGTCAGAACTAGAAAAAAAGTTACCTTAAAATCAATTAGCTACCTTAAAATCAATTGGCATAATACTGAGCAGGCTTCCCTCTCAGACTCTCAGTCAGAACTAGAAAAAAAGTTACCTTAAAATCAATTAGCACATGCCTAAAATCTATAACACAAAATCTATAACACAAAATACTTTTTCATTCTAAGTAGGAATGTAAAGACTATGCCAGCCACAGCCAGAGATGTTGTTCTAATCAGCATAATCCCTGGTGACTTAGGAATTTAGCAGTCAATTAAGAAACACAAAAGAACACAAAAGATCTTGCTGTTCATGATGACTCAGTTGGGTTCGAATTTGCAATAGAAAGGGAGAAAAGAATCGACATGCCTGATTAGTGATTCGTTTGAAGCAGAGGCTTCAAACTCGAAGATCGAAAAAATTCTTAAACAGGCTGCTGCAAGATCGCTCACATCGGCTGCCAGATCGAGTTTCGAGTCCTTCCTCCTTTTCTTGGTGTCAAGACCACTCAACCAACGCAAGTGCTCTTGGAGGAAGTGTTATCCCTCCTCCAAAAGGGAGCAATACAACCAGTTCCCATAGAAAACCTGGAAGATGGTCTTTACTCCAGATATTTCACTGTAAAGAAAAAGGGAGGAGGGCTCAGGCCGATCTTGGACCTTTGGACTGTCAATCTCTTCATTTCACCAAAGAGATTCCGCATGGTCCCACTCCTATCGATCTTGCCTCTACTCTGCAGGACCGATTGGTTTGCATCCATTGACCTCAGGGATGTGTATTTCCACATCGCCATCCACGAGGACAGTCAGAATCAGAAATACCTTCGGTTTCGAGTCGGAGAAGATGCCTACCAGTTCGTGGTTCTACCATTCGGTCTCTCCACCACACCGAGGGTATTCACAAAGTGCATTGCTGTCGTGTGCGCCAGTCTCCGAGCAAGAGGCATCACCATCTTCCCGTACCTCAACGACTGGTACTGGTGTCATCAAAGCTCGAACTCAGGCACTACAGGGAACTCTCTATCTGCTGAACGAGTTGGGACTTTGCTTGAAGTCGGAAAAGTCAATCTTTCAGCCTGTAAGAGAGATTCAATACATCGGAGCAAGGCTAAATGCATTAGATGGTCGGGCATATCTACCAAAGGACAGAGTAACAAATACTTACCTTGGCAAAGAAACTCTTCAACCTAAAAGTCTGTACAGCTCACATGGTTCAACGCCTTCTAGGGCACATGGCCTTGACGGTCGCGGTTGTACGGTATGCGAGGCTTCGCATGCAACCGCTGCAAACTTGGTTCATCCGCAATTTCAAACCAGAAAGAGACAAACCTTCCGTTCGACTAAAGATCCCTCGAAAGATAAAAGAGTCATTGAGGTGGTGGATGCAGGAAAGGAACCTGGTCCAGGGCATGCCCTTTCATCCTCCGGTACCGACGCGCATGCTGACAACAGATGCATCGCTGTTAGGACGGGAAGCCCACTCTGACGAGCATGTTGTGCAGGGCACATGGACAATGACAGAAAGCTCTATGCATATCAACTGACTGGAGCTGATGGCAGTATGGAAAGCTCTAAAAGCTTTAGAACGTCATCTTGCAAATTGTCACATCCAAATCGCGTCCGACAACACGACGGTCGTTGCTTATCTGAACAAGGAAGGAGGCACGAGATCGACATGCCTGACCTGTCTAACCCTACAAATTTACGAATGGGCAATACCTCGAAGGATGTCATTTGTAGCAATCCAGATTGCAGGGAAGTCCAATGTGCTGGCAGATGCACTGAGCAGGGTGTCAGTGCAGCCACACGAATGGAAACTAAACTGGAAAGTTCTTCACTCTCTTTTTCAGCGATGGGGTCGACCAAGCATAGATTTGTTTGCCACCAGAGAAAATGCAGCTTGCCCTCTATTTTGCAGCAGAGCAGCGTCGGATCTGAGGTCACTAACCGATGCATTCATGATGGAGTGGAGAGGGGACTTATTTTATCTGTTTCCACCAATTCCACTGCTAACTCGAGTGCTAGCGAAGATATCTCTAGACAAGACAAACTGCATTCTGATATCCCCGTGGTGCTCTCGTCAGCCTTGGTTCTCTCACCTCCTCAGTCTTTCTGACAGCGATTACCTTCAATTACCAATTCAAAAGAATTTACTGACTCAACATCAAGGCAAAGTGATGCATCCAGATCTGCAATCACTAAGCCTGATGGCTTGGAGGATCAGATAGCACAGTATACAGACCTTTCTCCCGCTGTTAAGGAAGTTCTGTCAGCAGCCAGAAAGCCATCGACAAGGATGTCTTATGCAAGGAAATGGTCAGCTTTTACTACTTTCGTAACTGCAATACACAAAAATCCAAATGTGTGCTCAGTATCGCTTATTCTCGAATTCCTGCATTCCTTGATGATTCGTGGACTAAAATTCTCTTCCATCAAGGTGTATTTGTCTGCAATAACAGCGTACCGCACAACATCGTCTAGAGCAGTGATGGCGAACCTTTTTGAGCCCGAGTGCCCAAACTGCAACACAAAGCCAACTTATTTATTTCAAAGTGCCTTAAATTTGGCAGGAAGGAGGAGGGGGCACTAGCTAATTGTGCTCCGCTCTGTCTCTGGGCATGGCTCTTCACCAGGCGTGCAAAGATTCAGGTGTGCGCGCACTGTGCTTCTGAGCTGTCTGTTCAGTTAGAAGGAGGGCTGGGTGCCTGCGCAGTCCGCTTCTGGGAGTGGAGATGTTGGAGTGTGCCTGCCTGTGGAGGCCAGCGAGGAATGAGTGGAGAGGAGTTACTATGGAAACCTGACGCTGAATGCAGAAGGGGACGGTCTTTTCGCAATCTGGCAACCAATGGCTCGAGTGCCCACAGAGAGGTCCCTGCGTGCCAGCTGTGGCACGCGTGCCATAGGTTCGCCATCACTGGTCTAGAGGATCGTTGTTTACAGACCCATTGGTAAAGCAATTCTTGAAGGGTCTCAAGAATATGCGTCCTCCGGTTCGAAACTTAGTGCCTGGATGGGACCTCCCATTGGTTCCAAAGGCTCTCACAAAAGCACCATTTGAACCAATGGCGACAACGGACTTGAGATTGCTTTCGTTTAAGACGATTTTTCTAGTGGCAATAACGTCAGCCAGGAGGGTCAGTGAACTGTGTGCTCTAAGAATCGATCCTCCATATACGACTTTTCACAGGGAAAGTTGTCCTTCTGCCAGACATACAATTTTTACCAAAGGTGATTTCTGGATTTCATTGGGACAAGACATTGTTCTTCCTGCTTTTTTTCTGTCTCCATCTTCGCCTATCGAAAGAACACTACACGGTCTCGATGTCCGATGAGTACTTGCCTTCTATAAAGCCCGTACGGACTCGATTAGAAAGACTCAACAACTTTTCATTTGTTATGGTCCTCCCAGAGTGGGCTACCCAGTGTCCAAACAACGACTCTCGTCCTGGATTATGGACACTATTAAACTGGCATATCAACTCACTAACTGCAGCTTGCCGGGGTCCGTGAAGGCTCACTCTACCAGAGCTCTCTCGACGTCGACAGCATTTGGGAGAGGAGTCCCTTTGCCAGACTTATGCAGGGCGGTGACTTGGTCTTCCCCCTCGACGTTTATCTGACACGAACTGGCTCGATGTTCGAGCCAGAGCGCAGAATGCATTCGGCAGGGCGGTTCTTTCATCGATTACTCAGTGACTACCGACACCGACCCACCTCCGGTAAGTCAGCTTGCTACTCTACCCATATGTGTGTGATGCACAGAGACTACGAAGAAGGACAGGTTGCTTACCTGTAACTGTAGTTCTTCGAGTGGTCATCTGTGCATTCACACAACCCGCTCTCCTTCCCTGCTCGGTGTCTACATTGAGTTCGATGGATATCCAAATGGAGGTTGGAGGACGGAGGTTTTTTCTTCTCGATCTCAACATGATCTCGAGATGGGCATCGAGTTTGAATGTTGAACAAAACATTTTTTTACACTCGGTTCCAAGGGTCGCAATAGGCGGTCTCAGGGAACTGAGGTAACGGGCAGGAGCCGCACTAAGGAGCACACGCAATGGTGGAGGAGCTCCCACCCGATTTTTCCTCAGCTATAGAATTTTTCCTGAAACGGTCTCAGTGCAGGCGCAGAGAACCCATATGTGTGTGAATGCACAGATGACCACTCGAAGAACTACAGTTACAGGTAAGCAACCAGTCCTTATCATTACGGCAGTGTGCAGCAACTAGTACTCAATTTATTTTTTAATTTGATTTAAATCAATGATTTTTATTGATGATTTAATCATTGATTTAAATCATTCTGATTTAAATCATTGCAACCCTGAGGTTCAGTATGTTAGAGAGGAATGGAATAGGGAATTGGAATGCTCTATACAGCCTAATCAATGGAAAGGTGGCTTCGTTTCAATACTCTTTCTGTAGATTTAAAATTGAGTCTGATTTAAAAAAAAAAGATGTTTCACCACAGAGGCTTGCTAAGAAGAAACTTGCTAGCTCTGCTAGATGCTGGCATTGTATTGCGGACAGTGTGTCACTGAGGCCTATGATGTGGGCATGCCCTGTAGTGGCTTCTTTCTGAGTGGAAGTTACTGATCACATAAATTTTGTTCTTGAAAAATCTGTGATGATTTCAGATGTTCATGTGCTTTTAAATTATATTCCCGTGATTTGTGGATTGACAGGTGGACAGCAAAAGTGGGCTTTGAGAGCCCTAACAATTGCAAAGAGACTCATGCTTCAAGCCTGGAAGGATAAACACCCACTGCCTATCATTCAGTGGTCTGAAAATCTTCTCTTGCTGCATTTGAATGAATATCCTACAGTTGTCAGTTTCATCTGGATGCTTATTTAAATATATGGATTCCTTATATCAACATATATATTTGAAACAGATGTGTCCAATATTTTTTGTCCCCATTTTTAAAATTAATGGTGTTGTGAATAGTTATTGTGAATGCATACATTTTTGTTATGTTTTTTGTTGTTCCTGGTGTTGAGGTTTGTCCTCCCCCCTTTTTTGTTTTCTTATAACTGCAAATTTTTTAAAAATATAAATGCTTATGAATTGTATATAGCGTGGCACCAGTTCCTTAGGCATCTGCTATTCTTTCATTTTGATTTATGTCTGCTAAAATGGTGGCATAGGTACAGTTTAGTTGAAACTTCCTTCTCTTTGCTCTTGTATTTTTTTACACCCTGCTTTACAGATGCACATAAGTGCTTGTGCACATTGATAAAACACAGCACAAAGAGGAGTCTTGATGTGCTCATCTGCATTTGCTTTCTGCTATCAGATTGCAGTTTTATGCTCCTGTTTTTACACACTTTCTAGAGAAGTTTGCTGTTTGTCTTTAATTAGACAATATATTCAATTCAGAACATACTCTCTGGCTCCCTTCCCCTAAGAAGTCAAACTGTGGCTCCGTATTCGCAGAAAAGAAGGCATAAACTTGCTGAGGCAGACTGTTGAGAAGAGGACAGAAATGCAATTTTCCTTTCCTTTCCAATTTTGTAAGTCAGTGCTTGTAAAGAATTTGATTAATTACAGTTTTTATTATACCAGCTTATTTTTATATTTTAAAACAGGCTATGGGATTTTCCTTCAACATCAAATGGATGTGCTCTGATGGTGAGAGGAGGAAAACTTCGAGCATCATCATGCACTGAACAATATTTCTATATTTGTGAAAAAGAAATAGGTACTAATCAGAAGATTTGATTGTTATATATAACATGTGCATGTCATGAAATACTGGCATTTGAGCATTCCACTACTAATTGTGCCACCCCCATCACAGGATCATTTAGCCTCCTGTTATATAATGTAATAAAGAAAATAAATACATAATTATAAAATATTATATGACTGTAATAAAGAAAAAATCGTGAGAGACTTTGTTACTTTTTTTGGTACACTTTCTTATAAAGCACTTAGGGCAGCATCCAATATGGGTGCCCGTAACCCTCCAAACATGGAAGATTATGGACATGCAATGGCAGGCAGGAGAAGCACGGAGGCTAAGATTGCCTCCGCGCTCCCCTCACCTTCCAAAACATTTAGATTTCATCCGTCTAAATTTTTTTCCCACCTTTCGAGGAAAAGAGGCTGAGGATGGTGGGGCCTTTCTCCTCCCCTCACCCCCCGCCCCTGCTCCGAAGAAGGTCTTCAGAGCTGCAGCCGGTGTGAAAAAAACTGCCCTGGCTGCAAGCGCATAGGGAGGGCCCTCCAAAGGCAGAACCCCCCAACCCCCCCCCACGCAACCTCAGAGGGCTTTTACGAGGCTGGAGCAGGGACTCCGACTTTTCCTGTGGCTGACCAGACAGTGTCATCCGGCCATAGGATTGTGCCCTTACGTAAGTTCTCAGACCCTGAATCAGAACACTGCTTAAGTAAATTTGTGTAATGATCCTTAGTAAGGACAACTATTAAGCTTTGTGAGTACAATTGTAAGGAAGTGCATGCTTGAAGAACTTCTGTTTTCTCCAGAAGTTACAGTCAAGTTAGTGTAACCGTAGTGGCTATGTTATCAGATTCAATTACTAAGTGTGCTTTCCTTTACTTTTTGTCTGTAATTCATGCTGTGTTTGCTTCCAATAATTTTGTTACTGAATTATTATTTTCTTTTTAAAAAGCCGGTCTTGACCTTTTCATTGATTACCCTGGAAAAATAATGCTGGCTGTTTATCCCCTGGCTGTGTACGAAGATCTTGATGAAGCAAAATTTCATTGTGTACTGAACATGAACTGTACTGGAATAAGTAGCTGGCCAAACAAACATTTTCTGGTCACAGGAATGGAAATGGTGTCAGGTTCAGCTCATCATATATTTCGCTTGAAAACCAGTAAGGATCCATTTTATTTTTTATAAACATTTTGTTCAGTGAAAATTGTTTATAATAGTCTAATATGGAGTGGGTGGGAAGAATGGGAAGTAAAATACCAAAAGTATACTACAGTGCACACTTGTGAGCTATCCTAGTTCAAACTTAAGTTTGAAATGCAGTAGTAAGCTTGAAAATAGTGCTAAAACAGGGGTGGGAAATATTTTTCAACCCCCCTCAGTGACCCCCCTTGCTACAATTAGACTTTTAAAAAGCCGTCATTGGAACCAGTGGCGGCTTTTTAAAAGCCTGATTGCAATGGGGGAGGGGTGATTTTTCAGATGGGTGTCACAGTGTTGAGGAGGGGAGGGTTAACCCTTCCCGCCTCAGTAGCCCCCCCCCCATGCCCCATTGGAACCAGTAGAGGCTTTAAAAAAAACCTTAAAGCAGTGTGGGCGGGGAGCAGGAAAGCTGCCTACTCCCCACTCAGTGATCAATGAATCTACTTTCCTTCATTGTTGGTTTATCAGGGGCCTAATATTTCTTTCTTCATTTTGCTCCTACTGCAAGATGTTTCCTGCTGTGTGCCCTGGACATACTGATGTGGAGCTACATCTCTGGCCAGATGTGAATTCTGTAGCACACTGGTAAAGCATATGCTTTTCATACAGAAAGGTCCCAGGTTCAATCCCTGGCATCTCCAAGTAGGGCTGAGAAAGGCTTCTATCTAAAACCTCGGAGAGCCACTGCCAGTGAGTAGGCACTACCCACTACCATGGGTAGGCAACCTGGTTCCCTCCAGATGTTTTGGATGAAAACTCCTATAATCCCCAACCATTGGCTATGTTGGTTGGGGCTTATGGGAGTTGTAGCCCAAAACATCTGGAGTGCATCAGGTTGCCTACTTCCCATGTAGACATTAGTAAGCTAAATGGGCCAATGGTCTGACTTGGTATAAGGCAGCTCCCTAAGTTGTTACGGTCACATTGGACTCTCACGAGACACATATTTCTATTCCTCTTTTGAGGACCTCTGTAAAGTCTCTCCAAGAACAATCAAGCAAATCATGACTAAACTTCATTAAATGTAATGGAATGGCACTTAAGAATGACTAATGAAGATCTTACTGATTTTGGTGCCGTTCATTATAGCTAACGTTTGCTAAACTGTTCCCTGTTCCTATTCACAAATGTTGCTAGATAAAATACTGGTATGTATTTGGTTCTTTCCTACTATGCTTTAAATATTACTTGTTACCCATACATGTGAATGAATAAGCAATTTTATCTTACCATTATATTATAGTTAGAACCCTGAACGTAATATATGTTTATATCTTTATACTGTACAAAATGATTATGCAATGGTGTCCATATCAAAAAATGTTGCTGTAGTTACACATTGGATTTAGTCATGTAAAAGAGTTTTTGTATGTCTCACAATAAATGTGTAGCTCGGAATATTTTTTATCAGCTATGTAGATATTCAAGCCTGTTTTGATGCTAAGAATTTATTTTAATTCTTTGAACTCTAGGTTGTTCACCAGGACGTCATGGTTATGTATGTGGGAAAGAATGCCCAATATGCAGAAAGGATGCACATTGTAACATGTTGACTGGCTTCTGTGATGAGAAAAGCACCTGTATGGACCAAGAGTCTGTTGGAACCTGTTCAGAAAGTAAGTTTTAAAAAAAGCTATAAAGTTTAGTTTACATATGATATTGCTAGCTTTGTTCTATAACAGGTGGTACATGAGAATATTCCTAAACACTTCTGAATTTGTTGGATCCTTCTAATAAAAATGAAAGAAAACATTGCTCTTTCCCCATATGTTCTGGTACATGTGTTGTCCTGTAGTAGCTTAGGCTCAGTTCAGACATTAAGGCCCACAATAACAATCGTTGAATGGCACAGACTAGGACCATGCCTTAAGAATGGCTTCAACCAGCATTATGCAACTGTCAGCTGATCCCATTGTGGGACGTTACGTACATTTTATTTGCATTTTAGAGAATATGTTCATAGTTCAGCTAAACAAGTACCCACAATTGAAGAGTCATCCTCCCCACCAGAGTTGCTCAGCTAGTATGAACATTTTTAAATGGTTGAACCTGTACAATCCTACTTTCATGTACTATGATTCACCCAGTTTTGCCTGCAACTTTTAGTATTATTCTCCTCCATGGATTCAATTCCCTCTTTCAGGGTTATTCTGTAGACTTACCCTGACAGAGGGAATATCATTTTCATTTTGACATCCATGCTAACTAGCTTATTTTGCATTTGTTTTTACAGCCACTGTCAGTGAGAGATGCCCAGATATGATTAAATGGCGCTACTGGAATAGGCACTGTTACTATTTCTTAAGTAAATTTGGTACTTGGGAAGAGGCGAATACTTCTTGCAGTCGGTTTAGGGCTGCTGAACTTCTATGGATTGAAGACGAAGCTGATCTGGTATGATGATTATGATTTCCCCCCACTTCTGGTGACTTTTGTTGGCTTAACTGGCTGGCCACTGTTCCCAGAACCTAAAGCACCTGTGTAGATGCATCACATTTCAGGAGAACGTTGGACTCACTATTTCATAAACTCTGTAGGCATTATACAGTAGAAATACTGTTTTTATATTGCACTTACCAAGTTGGCATGTGTTCCTCTACTGATGCATTTGCCAAGAATTATGGTAAGTATTCTAAGCACCTTAAATCTCATTTCTTAAAAGGTAAGACCTGATAGAGCTTGTTCATATCAACCAAGGATACAATCCATGTGGCGGATGAGAAGATACATGCCCCCCTTCACACATACAAGGCAATCCAGGATGCTTTATACGAAGTCTTTATTCATGCATTCACTTCAACTACTCCAAGTTTTTGTTTTTGTTTTAGAAGACAGGATTGCATGCATCAGATCTTTGTGTGTATGGGCCTAAATGTAGAATGCTCAGGTCAAAGATTGCCTTCAGCCTTGTAAATAAGCCCACAAGAGTTACTAGTTTGCAAAAAATTCTACTAGCCTGCTTATGGACAGAACAGAATTGCAAACAGCAGCTTTACAGTCTTAGTACGCATCTGGAAAACCAGTCTTTATTATCAATATGCACCATAGTCAGAAGCACGTACTGTATTCTGTTTACTATATTCTTGTCTTATACTATGAAACTCATTTAGTGCAGCTTTGTCTACTCTTACTTAGTAATTCATGGCCCATTGTTACTACTTGCAAGCAGTGGGTTGTATTCTATTAATTAATGACCACGATCATTAGAAACTTAATAACTTAACTGCTAAGCCTAGACCTTTATTTAGTTTTTATTCAGTTGATGGCACCGATGCCCCATTCACAATTTGCAGTACGAAAAAAGCACATAGGCCCAAGGATTTGCTCAGTAAAGGAAATCTTTCTGGGTGAGCAATAGCATTCTTGCACAATGCTGCAAATGAAACATTCTCTCCAACAGTTTTAAGTTCATTGTATTAATCCAACAGTATATCCAATATATTCCTATGCAGTAATACCTTGGATTGCAAGTAACTTGGTTTGAGAGCGTTTTGCAAGACAAGCAAATTTTTAAAAATTTATTTAAATTTTTAGTGTTTGACTAAAGAAAGAACTTTCTCATATCCAAACTTTGCAAGAAGTCTTCATTCAGGCCAAGGAAATGTGTCAAAGACTTACTTGTCTTTTAAGAGTGAAGATTTTCCTGTTCAGAATCATTTCTGTAGATTTTCTGTTCCTTTTAGTATTATCCTGTGTTTGTCCTTTTAATACTGTTCTTCTTCCATGTCTGTCCTGATCAGGGACATACCATTGAATTGAGCATCCTTGAAGTTGCTATGAGTTCTTCCTCTTTCTGTTTTGTTTGATGAAGGAGGTGAGCTTTTTCTGGAGTGGAATTCTCTTGTGTGATCAAGTCATACTATTTTTAAAATACTTTAGAGACAAGTTCATAAATGTTGAGGAAAACTAGAAACAATGCATGGCTTAAAATGGAAATTAGGATAAATTGCAACATTGCTTAATATCCATCTTGGCCACTTAAATTGGATAGATGTTCTGGATGGCTAGTAACTTCAAGCAAACTCACAATTGCTTCAGGTGTTCCCGTTTTAAAATCCTTTAGTTTCACAACTTTCTGTTCCAGAAGAGAACTCAGGATTGTTAAAAACTGTGTGAAGCACATTAGAACAATTCCAAATTTTATCAAAATCACGTTCTCCACAGGTATCCAGAACAGTTAACTATAATATTGTGAACTGAAATCAGTTAATTTATGATATCCTGGAACTTTATAGCAAGACCACCTTTATATCCTAGTATATTAGCAACACCTTGTGTTCTCATGTCAACCATGTTCTCATGCCTGCCTTTATCCAAGGCTGCGGTCGCTGTTTGCAAAATAGCCACCATCAGTTTCACTGGACAGTGGTGCCAAACAAATAAAGGATTTTTTTTACTTTAGCTTCTTTTATATGTCTAATATAGATATAGGACTGATTGGAGGAATCTGTGGAACCATCTAACAAAATGCTGAAACAAAGTGACTTACACTTTGGTTATGACTCTGGTTTTATGTAAAAGTTATACACCTGGTTTTCACATCATGGCAGCAATTCCTGGATGTTTAACCCAGGAATTGCAGGGACAAGCAGTAAACAACACAGAGTTTCTGGATTCACACATGAAAACAACCCAAGAGAGGGGCATTCCTGAGTTGTTGAGTGAATGTAGAAATGATGAGCATGTGGCTCGCATGCTCCGCTCATCATGCAGTTTCCATTGTAATGTGTCAACCGAGTCATGGAATGTTTTCAAAACAATTCAGTGATTTACAATGGAAAGCAAGATAATAAGCTGCATTGAAAAAAAATATTCCTTTAAAAAACAAACACCCCCCCAAATCCCAGGACATTTTCATCATATATTTTGCTAGAGAAACACTGACAGGGTCTTTATAGCTTCTGTTGGTTTCACAGAAAGCTGATGGGCTTGACTACTTTCATGATGCCTGAGAAGTCTCTATTTTAAAAGGTCCAGTGTAACCAATTGCTAATTTGATAACTTATCATGTGTAGTATAGTTCTTTCAAAAAGCCCAGTATTCTGTTCCTTGTCTGTCTAACCATGAGAACTGTGTAAACCAAGATTTTTTAATTGTTCTAGGTCCAACAAATTGTCTTGCCACTTCCATGGCACCCCTGTCTACAGATGTCTTTTTAACCCAAATTTGTATACAAATTGTATGCTTTCTTTGGAGGAGGAGACAAAATAACATCTTCAACTAAATTCTGTTCACCAAGAGTTAGTTTCACTCCCCGTCCCCTTTGATGAAAATCACAACAATTATGTTTTTATCACCCACCTCGTGTATGTATGTATGTATTATATTTATATCCCACCTCTTTTCCTGCAAGGAACCCAAGGCAGCTTATATAATCCTCCTGCTCCTCTCCATTTTTTCCTTCACAACAACCCTGTGAGGTAGGTTAGGATTAGAGTCAGTGACTGGCCCACAGTCACCCAGTGAGCTTCATGGCCAAGCGGGGACTAGAACCCGGATCTCCTGAGTCCCAGTCCAACACTAACCACTACAGCACACTGGCTCTCTTGTTGGTACCTTTGCCACTGCTTGTGCCTGGGTTAGCTGTCATTACTCCTCTGAATCCTTTTATCTGAGGCATTTTCTGTTGTTGGGATGGAAGCAAAATTGGGTCCTTAGCAAAATAGCGATCCTCCTAATCATTGTGAAAACTCTTTGTCTGTTTGTTTTAAAATCAGTGCTACCTTGCTATTTCTATTTTATTCCTCATTCTGATTTCAATTGTAGAAGTGGTTACAAAAGTTTGTGGGAGAACCAATATGGACAGGACTGCAAGATATAAACCATGATAACATCTGGGCTTGGTCATATGAAGACGATGCAGCAAGTGCATTGGAATGGTATGTATGATGGTTATTTAGTTTTCATTAGGTGTCTGACTCAGTCCATATCACTTGGCACTTCAAGCACATCTGTGCCTAGAACTCAGTTCTATATTATATGTGTGGAAATAGCCATGATAAGGCTCAGCAGGATAATTAAATAGTACCTGGAATCATTGTGATACAATTACACAATAACGAGCTTTGCTCTTAAAAACACTGAAAACAATTCAGGGTGAGAACAAAATAAATTAGATGTTGGAAAGAGTTATGGAAGTATGAGTAATTAACAGAAGGCACAATTGGTTTTTTTAAACATAGGGTAATGAATATATATTTATTTTATTTTGTTTATTTTTAAATATTTCTATACTTACAGTAAAGAAATATATCTATGTCTGGCTGAATCTTATCTTTTCCCACTCACATTTAACTTGTTGCTTTCCTCTCATCTTGGGCCTAAAGACCAGGCTAGTAAAGGCAAGGCAAACATATTGTTTCATCTCCATATCAGTGATGTTGGCTTTAGAAAGGAAATCAGGGCATTACTATTTGATTCCCTCACATATCATAGAATACTCTTGGCTTTGAAGGTATACATGTATGATATGGTTAGTGGGAACTATCAGGACCTCAACCCTTCTGAGAGCTGTTAGCCAGTTCTTCCTCAGTTTTGCACATATCGGTATGGTGCCTATAAGGTACAGGCCATGCCCAAACACTGGCCATTTTCAGCTGATCATCCAACCATGGGCTCATATGCTCCCCTCCCTTCTCCTTCCCCTTTGCATGTGAGAGGAGGAGACCATATTGACCATATTGTCTGGATTCCAAGAGATATTTTGTCAACATTTGGGGGGAAAGCCAGTGTGGTATGGGGATTAGAGCTGGAGTCCCCAACATGGTGCCACCTCTGGATACCTGCCAAGGTCCCCTGTCCCTCCAAATTTTTGAATTTTTAAAAAATGTAATATTTTTTTTTCTTATTTTTTTTTTTACCATGGGCATGCTGGAAAATGAAGCACTGGCCCCCAGGTGCCGGCCATCTTTTCTTTTCTCAGAATGCCTCTCAGCCCCATGTGGGCCAAAGCCATTGTTAAGAAAGGAAAGGAAGATGGTGGGTTGCTGAAGGCCAGCTTGTTAAGCCACCTGCTAAAATTGCCTTTTAAAAAAAAAGAAGAAAAAGGGCTCGGGGTAGCAAAGAGCAACCTGTGGGACTGCAGGGGAACCTACTTGGGCAAGTTTTGCCTGTAGGTTTTGTCTTTGTGTTTGTTTTTGGTGTGCTGCAGTGTGTGTGTTTTGCCTGTGGTTCTTGGTGTGTGTGTTTTGCCAGTGGAACTTTTTTGGCTCTTTGTTTTGGTGTGGGGTGTGTGTATTTTGCCTTTTTTGGGGGTGTATGTTGAGGGGGGTGTATGTTTTGCCTGTATGAGTTCCTCTGATCATCATCAAGTTTCCATCTTTGTTTTGTTTTGTTTTGTTTTGTTTTGTGGGGTCAGATATGTGGTTTGGGATTTGGGGCTCAAACCCAACTCCTGCTTTGTACTCGGTTCCTTGTGCTAGTTACTTGTTCTTTGTGACTAGCCAGACCCCCATGGCAGCTATTTTGTGGTTTCTCAAATTTTCAAATGTATCCACAGGCCCCAAAGGGTTGGGGACCCCAGTTTAGAGTATCAGACTAAGACAGGGGAGATCCAGGTTCAAATCCCCATTCAGCCATGAGGCTCATTGGTTGACTTCATTCATTCATTCCACCAAGAAAATGACACTCAAGGCAACCTTGGGGACTATCTCTCTGCCTAAACTATCTTACACAGTTGTTGTGAGATAAAATGGAGGTTTATGTATGCTACGTTGAGCTCCCTAGAGAAAAGACGGAAGATAAGATGGGGTGGGGAGAGTTAATGAGATTGGAGAGTGAGATCCTGCCTTGTGCTGGTTTTCTGGTGTACATGGGGTGGGAGACTAAAGTGAGGGCCTTTCCTGCCATTCCTGCTCTCACTGCCATGCCTGCGTTGCTTGCAAGCCTTGCTTGCTAGTGCACAATCTCCGGGCCTTTATTTTCAGTGTGTGTGTGCTTTGCTCTTTCAGAAACAGACATCCTCCATGCTTTTATTTTGGATGTGTATGTATATGTGCTAGGGAGTTTAGCAAAATCCATCCAGACTCTTTAGTTAGGATTGGAGGGAGCGGTTGCATCCAAACTAAGGGAACATCCTGCCTGCTGCAAAAGGAAGTATTTATTTTGGATGGGGTGTGTGTGCAAAATCTGCATGGGCAATCCACTAAGGCAACCCTCTCCAGAGCTCTGTTGCCAGCCAACCCCACCTGATTCATAGCTGAATGGCTTTGGCACTGCTTACTGTCTCCCCTCTCAGCTCTTGGTTTCTTGTTGTGTGGGTGTGGGTGTGTGCACGCGTGGACACACATGCCTTGCTATTTATGAGTAAAAGACTTGACTCACCTGCATCTCCTCCCTCCTCCTCCCATCCTGGATCTGTTACCAATGAGAACACATTCAACCCAATATCTCTGTTCCTCTGTGTTACATTTGGGATTTGTAATATAAATTTAAGAGGGAGAAAATAAAGATGAACTGCTGTTTCCTTTTTATTGTTGCCTCTTTAAGGCTGCAACCTATCTACATACTTTGGAGTGAGCTTCTCTGAACTGAATGGGTGGGTTTGCAGGACATAGCAACTCACCCTGTGAATAAGCTAAGCAGTGTGTGTTGTTTGCAGAACAACCCATGGTGCACCCAACAGACCATCAGACTTACTGTGGGTTGTCCTCCCCCTCCTTCTCCTCTGGTCTTCTAGCCAGTATCCCAGGGTCCTGTGCTGCAGAACTCATCTTGTCTCCCCCTTCTCTGATTGCAACCCCTTTTCGTTTGTGTATTTTTATTTTTTTTCCCCGGAGCCCCATGCCACCGCCAGTGACAGCCGCTGCACCAATGCCCAAGCTATACAGTAATACCTTGGATTGCAAGTAACTTGGTTTGCGAGCGTTTTGCAAGACAAGCAAATTTTTAAATATATATATATATATTTTTACTTGATATACAAGCGACGTCTTGCAATACAAGTACTGTAGTGCGGCTTAAATTAAAAATCTCTGTACAAATTTTTTGGGGGCAATTTCGTTTTGATATAAGAGTGCTTTGGATTACAAGCACGTTTCCGGAACGAATTGTGCTCTCAGTCCAAGGCATGACTGTACTTTGGAGTGACTGTCAAGGCTCGTTACCCTTTTTTTAAAAAAAAAATATTGGGCAGCACAAATGTGCACAATTTTGTTTGTAAATATATTTTTTCGGTCCTTTGCAGATGCTCACCTGTGGCTGCCCAAAATGTGGAGCCTTGCCTGGCCAATGTCCTGGTAAGTATCTGCTGTCAAGGTGGACATTGATCAAGCAAGGCTTTGTATAGGTTGCTTTGTGCACACTTGACAGCTGTCAGTTGGTGAGTTAGTTGAAAAGCAAAGTGGCAAAGGGATTTTTTCGCCAAAAGTGGGTGACGAGTACATCTCCCCCTGTCAGGTGTGATCCTCTTACCTTGACTGTTCTGAGTCTCCTCAGTCCCCTCCACCTTTTCCACACTCCCCCAACCTATACATACTCAGGAAAGGGGAGATATACATCCCACCCCCTTTTCATGAGCATTTTCTTTTGACAGCTGTCAAGAGAAAGCATTCTTTTTTAAAAAAACCTATGTGGCAAATTTGAGCTTTTTTTTTTTTTTTGACGGAACTATGCAGCCATGAAATTGTGTATTTTTCCCTGCCCCCCCAAAATGCTCAAATTTGCTAGATCGGTTGAACCCTTTCTTTTGACAGCTGTCAAAAGAAAGTGCTTGCAGAATGGGGGTGGGGTATAGATATTAATCTTTATAGATCTTTGGTATTGTCTTAATCTCGGTTAAGGCCCGTTGCACAAACGAAATGAAATTTTACACACTAGATCATTTTAATGGATTGTACAAGATGAAGGGTCAAATACAAGATGAAGGGTCAAAGTACTGCCTATGTTACTTCAGTTAAAAAAAAATGAGAGGCTTCTTCTCTAGGAGCCTTTCAGAAACCTTGAGGTAGGTGTGTGGAGACGGGGCACAACAAAGACAAAACTAAACTTGGCAGAACTGCAGACTCCTTCAAGGTTGCTCCTTCAAGATTACACATACCTGACTCACAAGGGAAAGAAAGAAAGAAAGGTCGCTGACAAGTGAAGCAGCAAAATCGCAATGGAGGAGGGGAGGACAATGCCAAGGGAGGACGGAGACTACAGTTGCTAGGCAGAGTTCAGGAAGTGAGATCGCTCATGAGGAGCGACAGGTTTTTTGGCCATTCTTGCTCTTTGGCTGCTCTGTAGCCCATTTCAACAACCCATGATTAAATTGCCCAGATGACATGACAAGCCACAATTGGTATGAAGTACCCTAAAACAATCCATGAGTTCTCTGGGTGGCTTGTTCGAGAAAAATAAGCCACCCTGCCAAAACTGCACGAGGTTTGGACGACACAACAACCCACCATGGCTGATCATCCATGGTGGGCCATCATGTCGTCCAAACCAGGTCACTGTCTGTGCCTTGCTAAATTTTTGTCATTGTCATTCTCCCTAGTTCTTCAATTTATTAGCTGTATTAACTGTATTTATAAATTGCATGTACAGATGAAAGCTGGTTCTTTCTTAGATTCTCTTACTTCATCTTGTAAGGATGGATTTCCCAAGCAGGTCCATACTGCAAAGGTGTTCCGATATGACAGATGAAGGTGTTATCCAGCCAGCTTCCTGTTATGATGAGAAAAACTGGGCATGCAAAAGACCAGCTGAACGAGGTTTGAAGTCTGCTGACCTGTATTATCGTGTAGAAATTGCTCATGGATAGAGGTGGGAAACTTAGAATTGTTAACTTTTTGAAGAGCAGTTTTCCCAAAAAGAAAGATTAAATCCTGCTTGTTTAGAATGGAGAACCTCGAGTTGTTGGGTGCTTAATATACCTGTTGTAACAGGATTTCATAGCTGAACTCAGTATTGTGGAGAAAGAGAAGGAGAAAGGGCCTGTCAGCATGGAGAAAGGGTTTGCCTGCTGCTTGTCATCCCAATGAGGACAGCAAGTGGCACACAGACTCAGCTGGTGCTGGGAAAAGTCTTTCCAGTGTCAGCTGAGTCTCCCACTGCCCACATCCCCATTGTTAACATAAGAACATAAGAAGAGCCATGCTGGATCAGACCAAGGGTCCATCTAGTCCAGCATTCTGTTCACAGTGGCCAACCAGCTGCCCACGGGATCCCACAAACAGAACATGAGTGCAACAGCACCTTTCCACCCATGTTCCCCAGCAACTGGAGTACGTAGGCATACTGCCTCTGATACTGGATACCTCTCTTATCTTTGATCAGAGATAATAGCTGTGATTCCTCCAGGCCGCACCCCTGAAGGAACCTGAGATGCCTCTGCGAACTGGACTGGGGAGCCTGGCAAGCCAGATTAGGCCCAAGGGTTCTGCACTCTTGATCTACAAGGACTGCAGCAGAATTTTCTCATGATATATCCAAACATATTTTTTTTCAGGAATGTAGGCAATAAAAGTCAAAGATACAGCATTCTTTATTTATTTGATCTACAGTTTTTAACTTTTAAAATAAATATACTTTGTACAGGTTAACTAGGTCTGCATAAGCTTCAAATACCACCTGTTTTTGCTGCCAAGTGTTAGTCAGCCAAACCATCAGCTAGCCTCACAGTTGAAGATTACTGTTAATCAAGCTTCTGAATTTGATTATATACTGTAAGTGCAACTTGATTTTCGTGGTCTCTGTACGCAGTCTCTGTGTGAACCCACATATGGTTCTGTGCCTGCACAGAGCTACATTTGGAATATGCTAGTGCAAGGACTTTGGTGAGAAGTCCACTCCCACTCTCAGTGTACATGTTCAAGGGCCGTGGCTGCCTGTTCAGTTCCTTGTTGACCGCTGCAGTGATAGCAGCATGAAAAATGTTTGCTTGCTCAATCTCCATAGAATGTGAGTTAGGCCCTTCTTTCTCTCTCCTTTTCTTTTACTTTTCCTAGTGTGTTTTTCTGGTTTGTTTGTTTTCTCTTGCAGTTTTATTTCCTTTTGTCTCTCTGCTGCTCTCCTGAGGGAGTCTGTGGCTCAGAGCACTGTTCCAAAAGCATTTGGCTTGCAGCAGCAAGTTTTCCCCTACTTACCCAGTCTGTCTCTTGTGTCTGGGCAGGGGCACTTAAGATACATGAACCTGTTGTCAATGTTTCACAAGACAAGTGCACCGGAAACACTTGGGCCACAAACTGCACTTTGGGAGCAAGTCCTCAGCAGCAGACACAGAAGCAAAAATCCTTAAGGCCCCACGTGTTTTGCAACGTTGTTCCATGTTGGTTCTGTTGGCAATGATGTTGTTGGCCAACTCCATTTCCTAGGGCCAAGAGGTTGCTGGTGCTATAGCAGTTTGTTCTGATGTGGTCAGAACACTGCCCTCTGTGGCTGCTGATCTGCTCTTGCTATTAGATATGACTATTGATGCTTCAGTACTGATGGGTTTGGTATTATCTTAATCTCGGTTAAGGCCTGTTGCACAAACGAAATGAAATTTTACATACTAGATCATTTGGTATTGTCTTCAGACTTGCAGCTTGCCACTGTTGCAGTTCCCTCGACACTGAGGAAGGACCCAGACCTGGCACAGCAGACAAAGGAATCAAAGGGTATGACACCACCTTCCTCTTCCATCCCTTCAGAACCAAAGAGGAAGAAAAAGAAACATGGGAACTAAGACTACATCTTTGACCAGTGCTGTCAGCTCAGCCTATGCTGTTTCCTTTTCCAGTTCTGGAAAAAATGTGGTGGCTTTTTCCCTCTTTGGCCCTGGTCCTAGAAGGGAAATGTTACTAGACCCCACTGAGGTTCAGGTGCCGAAGGTGAGATTATGGCTGTATCTCCCCCTCCTCCTTCCCTGTGCCTCAGTGTGAAAATTCTTCTTCTCATTGTTTGGAACTTCAACATCAGTCACTCGTCCCTCCACATCATGCACATTCACCATGGTTCAACCATGGTTTTCTAGGATTGAGGAGACACTTACTGGCCCTCTCAGGTACTGTTACCGCTACGATCATGGCTTCTTCCCTGATTCAGAACATCACTGGGTTTCAGCAGTGCAGGGGGTTGGACTTGATGGCCTTGTAGGCCCCTTCCAACTCTATGATCCTATGTTCTCGATCCCCATCACTTCATTGGTATTGAGGGTATTAGTATTGTATACTCCAAGGCACAATACCTGGGCCTATATGTCATCACAGTTGGAATTACTCTGAGCCATGCTACTGACAACATACTGATCTTTGATGCTATGTGATTGAAAGCACCACCAGAAGTAATTGGAGATGGTAACAGGTTTGAAAGCTCCCACAGTGATACCATCTATTACTGTGGGGAAGATAAGTGCCAGCAGTCATGACTACCTTGCCATCAGCTCCAATATCATTTCTACCCTCAACTTCAGACATCTAATTGCTGCTGGGGTTCCCATCTTGAGCACCTTGTCTTTCATAAAATCATCCACTACCTATGACCGCTTTGGTCAAAGACCTACAGTTTTTTGCCTTGTTACTGAACTTGATACCAACTCTGCTATCAGTACAAAAGCCCTTTGTTCTACCTCCAGAGCTGCACATGTCCACAGCCATGGTTCTGGTGAAGCCAACAGATGCATGTGTTTCTCCCTCATCCAGCACTGACAGCTACGTCTCTGACTTGTAGTTTCTCTCTTTCTGGTGGCTTCTGTTTCATTCCTGGACATTAATGTGTGTAACCAGACTCTTCTCTCTACCTGCAGAGGATACAATTCTCTTATCTATCAACCTTGCTAGGGACCAAGAGATCTTACCCTGCTGCAAAGTCCCAGTCATATAACTGTTGTAAGGTATCAGAGATCCTCAAACATCAACTTTGACTCCCACCCTGTCATCATTTAGGAACTGTTCTGCCTGGCATTCGGGAGCAGGCTTCAGGACTTAAGTGACTACTGGCATGCCACCACTATTGACTATTAGGTGCTCACTATTGTTCATATGGAATATGCGTAGAATTCATCTCATTACCCTGGGATGTCTTTTGTTCTATGGCATTTCCTCCTTTAAAGGAGGAGATTGACAACAAAAAAAGGATGAAGATATTTGCACAAATTTCAGGCACAAAAAGTAATTTTTAAAAATAGGCAGTGAACCAGTGACAGCTGTTCCAGTGTGCTGCTTGGGCACTTTGGAGGGGCTGTAAGTGGCTCTCACTTTGGAGATTGTGAAAAGCGATAGCGATCTCTTGGGGGGGGAGATGGGGAGCTGTAGCAAGCACAAACAGGCTCACAGTCAGCAAGGGGGAGACCGAGCTAGTGATGGTCACATCAAAGTGCCACTTGGGCACCTGTTGGAGCATCTGGCAGTAGCCCGAGCGAGCTCGGCAATAGTGGCAAGGAGTTTTTGCTGCTCTTGCTGAACAGCTCGCTCGCCGCTTCCCTGGACCCATGATGGGGTCGGTCCCTGGGTTCAAATGACACAACAACCCATCATAGTCCCAACAACCCCTACTACAAGCCATGGGTTGTCAGGGTGGCTTGTTGCCCACAAGCAAGCCACCCAACAGGAAGCAGTCTGGGATTGCACAACACAACAACCCCACTGTGACTAGTTACCCAGAATGGGTTGTTGTGTTGTGTGAATTCAGTCAGCATATGTGCATAGGACACTTCCTTTTTACAGCCTTACAGGAAGACTGAGAAATGATTTGGCTCCATTTATAACAAATCCTTAGGAAAGGAGGTTTCAGCATCCATGATCTTGTGCTAGCCCCAAGACTGCATGGTGATAGCCTGCCAATCGTTGGGAAAACAACCACTTTCTAGCAGCACAGCTCATTCCCTAGAAGGACAGCTTCCCAAGCAGCTCTATGGGAAAGTGCTTCCAAGGGGGAAATCTGTAGGATAGCTGTGTGGGCTTTCCTCCATACCTTTGTTAAGCATTACAGACTGATGTATTTTCATTTGTGTACTGCATTTGGGAGAAATGTCCTGCAGAGGGTTCACACCAGGTACTCCTGGTCTGCTGAGAGGCCTTCCCAGGGATGGTACTGCTCTTTTACATCCCAGAGTTTCTGGAATGCCCTCTGGGAGCCACAGGAGAAAGAGAAGTTCTCTGAATCTCCCTGTAGGTTTTCCACCCACTACAGTATCTTCCAACGGACATTCTACAGGCTTCTGCCTTGTTGTACACATGGGGGAGGCAGGCAGGAACTTTTGGGATAGTTCTCTTATCTCTTATTAGCTGCTGTTTTCCACTTATATTATTAGTACATGTTGGTGCCTGTTGTGTAATACATTTGTTGTCAGTGAATTAAGGGGTTGAGGGTTTGCTTCTGCTTTTCCTGTCTGGTCTGGGTAGTCTTTCCCATTGGAATAGATCTATGTGATTGGATCTTGCCTGCTATTCTAATGGAAGGTGTTCTCCCAAAAGTTCTTGAATGCCCTCTGAGAGACAGAGAGAACAGGAATTCCCAATAAGAAAATTCCCTTCTCCCTCAAAGTCTGTTTGGTATCTCTGTTTATCATTGTCTGGCCGAGAGACATGGTTTTGGTTTCACATCGGTTCATGAAGGGTCTGCCCAAGCTCTGCTCTCCAGTTAAGGCTACCCTGTTGGTTTGGAGCCTACCTGTCCTTGCACAGCTAGTCGTGACGTGAAGCCTGTTGAGCCTTTGGCTCCTTGCAATTTCCATTTGCTCATCTTTCAGGCTACTTTCTTCGTTGCCATCATGCCTGTTAGGACTAGTGAACTTTGTGTGCTCTGCTCAAACCTCCCATATTTGGTCTCCACAAAGTTTTGCTTCAACCAGATGTCTTTTTGCCTTAAGCAAAAAGGCACCACTTTAGGTGTCTTCTTCCCTATGGCGGTCTCTGCATTTTCCCTCAACCAAGACTTAGTCATAGCAGTGTTTATTCCATACCTTGCTTGCCTCAGGATTGGAGGTGTCCTTACATACCTTAGATGTCCAGTGTGCCATTGCCTTCTAAACAGACAGGACTGCAGCATTCAGACAGGATCCTCGTCTGTTCCTTTATTACGAGGGTGCCAGTCTCCACCCACTGATTCCTCTAGTGGATTTCATTGAACATACAGCTCTGCTACAAGCTGACTCAGCGTCTGGTCCTTACTGTGGTGCACTCACTCTTCACTTGTGCTGTTGCCATCATCATTATCATCATCATCATCATTATCGGGCGATCACTCGTGACCGAGTAAGATTGTCTTCCAGGTTAAAAGGAGGAAATTCTAAAGAAGATTGTGTAGACTCTAGCGATGGGTCCGTAAGTGACTGTGGAGGACAATTCTAGATCCACACAGCTTCCCACAGTGAGGACACAGGTTACCAGATGGAAGATGGTCCTGTAAAGGATTCATTTGACGTGCTTTTTGCTTAGCACGTTTCTCCCTTTCACTTTGCACTCGGGCTTCTTCAAAGTCCATGGAACCTTTGTGAAAGGCCAACCTCCATTTAGATCGTTCATGGGCCAGAGCTTCCCAGTTTTTGATGTTTATATTGCATTTTTTTAGATTAGCCTTATGAACATCTTTAAACCTCTTATATTGACCAACGATATTCCACTTTCCATCCTCGAGTTGGGAATAAAGTAACTGCTTTGGGAGACGGCAGTCAGGCATTCGAACAACATGACCAGTCCACTGAAGTTGGCGTTGAAGGATCATTTTTTCAACGCTAGTAGTCTTTCCTTCTTCCAGTACACTGTCATTTGTTCGCCTATCTTCCCAAATAATTCGCAGGATTTTCCGGAGGCAACGTTGATGAAATCTCTCAAGGAGGTGGAAATGACGTTTATAGATAGTCCATGTTTCGCAGGCATACAACAAAGTTGGTAATACAATGGCTTCATAAACCAGTGTTTTGGTCTTCTTACAAATATCCCGATCTTTGAACACTCTATGTTTCATTCGAGAAAACGCGGCACTTGCGGAGCTCAAACGATGCTGGATTTCACTGTTGATGTTAGTTGTAACAGAAAGATAGCTGCCAAGATAGAGAAAATGATCAACATTTTCCAGTATTGTCCCGCCAAGCTGGATAGATGGCATCACCAAGGGGTTAGCTTTCACTTGCTGAGGAAGCACTTTGGTTTTTTTGATGTTAAGTGAGAGACCAAGTTTTTCGTATGCTTCTGCAAGAGCATTTAGGATAGTTTGGAGGTCATCCTCTGAATGTGCAGAAACCACATTATCATCAGCATACTGAAGTTCCACAACGGAGGTTGTAATTACCTTACTTTTTGCTTTCAGCCTGCTGAGATTAAAAAGCTTTCCATCTGTTCGATATATAATTCCCTCACCATTGGGAAGTTTCCCCTCGACAAGATGTAAAATCATGGCGATGAAAATAGCAAATAATGTTGGGGCAATAACACATCCCTGTTTAACACCTGATCCCACTTTAAATGGAGCACCATGAGAGCCGTTGTTGTCCAAAACCGTTGCCGTCATGTTGTCATGGAGAAGTCGCAAGATATTCACAAATTTATTGGGGCATCCAATTTTCATAAGGATAGTCCAGAGAGCTGTACGGTCTACAGTATCAAAGGCCTTACCCAAATCGATAAATGCCATATAAAGGGGTTGATTTTGCTCCCGGCATTTTTCTTGGAGCTGACGTGCAATAAAAATCATGTCTACTGTCCCTCTAGAGGGGCGGAAACCATATTGACCCTACTGGGAGTACATAGCTCCCGACGGCATTGCTCACAGGGTTCATCGGAACACGCAAGCCCACTCACCACTTCAAGGTGACGATCCGGCAAGAGGGGCTGTTGCCATGCCCCTTCAGTGTGCACTTTCAGGGTGGGGCCACGAAAACTTGAGCCTAACTCTAGAAAGTTCTGAAAATAGCTCAGCACAGGCTCAGAACTAGGGATGAGCGACACAGAAACTCAACCTGCTTGTGCTAGGCGGACTTTCAGCATCTTGCCGACTCGAGAGCCAAAAGCAGGCTGAGTTGAGGGATTTTAAAGCGGGCCATGATTTGCATTTGTTTTTTTAAGCCATGGAAATTTGTGTAAATTCTGGCTGCAATTTGTTTAAATTCCAGGCACAAATTGCGGCTGGAATTTATGCAAATTGTGGCCGTAATTTACACAGATTTCCCTGGCTTAAAAAACAACAACACAGAAATCATGGCCCCCTTTAAAAGCAGAAGACCACGTGTCGGCTCAGTTCACGTCAGAATAAGTCAATGCCAGTGCTGGATTTTGGACCTCCAACCGGATTCCTCGCACATCCCTACCAGAACCCATATCTGTGACTGCACAGATGGCCACCTGAAAAACCACAGTTACAGGTAAGCAACTTGCTTTACTTAAGAATCATGTATAGATCATACTTAGGTTTTCTGCTACAAGGAATATTTTTTGTGCCAAGAATGGAGGTAAGATAGAGTCAATAGGTACTATCAACCTAGAACCTTCTAAGAGAGCAGTGAAACCTTTCTTCAATTGACAGCTGGTTATAACTGTTGCTGGGGAGAGTTGAAGAAATCTAAGAAGTAATCATTTGATATATCTAAGAGGTATGTGAATTAGGCAAATTGTGTTAGGTCTTTGTACTTCCTGTGTGTCTTCAAGATTGCACTCAGAGTATATGGTAACTTTCTGTGAGGTGTCCTTTTGCCCATTGTGGCTCACTTTGAGAAAAGACTTGACCAGCTGTAATTATGATGTAATGATTGTGAATTGATACAGTAAACCAAACTCCAAAGTCTATTACATACTGTGTTCATGTACTCATTGACAATCATTCCTTTACCCTAAATCAAGGGGATACAACTACAAAAACAGGATTGTCAAGTAACTGGCAGGTCGCAATACATGGCTGCTGACCTATGTTCAGTTTGTTGGGTCACATCTTGTGAGGATCTAATGTTAATATTGTATTTTTGATATACGTAGATTAAATACAGATTTGATGCTCCTCAGTGTAACTGGTTTTCCCCCTCCCTACAGACCTTGATGTGTATACAGGCTTTTGGGATTCAGTGGTGATCTCGGAGATACCAAGTTCATCAGCCAATTCTACCTACAGTGAATCAAGGGATGAATGTATTAAACAGAAGTCTGCGTGTACTGGCTATGGATTGTGGCAATATGGATATTTCATATTAAATGGCCCTACATTAGTGGGTGGGGCCTTTGCTCCAAGTGTAGCTTTTTTGAAATCAGGTAGCCATAATTGTCTTGAGTTCCTTCTCAAATGTATAGAATTACTAAATGAAGAATCTCATCAAGCTTTTCCTGTATTAAAATATGAGTTTCTATAGTAGATTCTAACATTCTGATACTTTAAATGAGTTCTGTATTCTCAAACTTTGAAATTTCATTCTTTCTGTTCCTCTTTCTGATTTCAAACTTCTGGCATTTTGTTTTAAACAGCTAGTTCTTTGTATAAGCCTTCATACAGACATACCAGCAAACAAGAGTGGGTACAGGGTTCTATGCTCTGGCATGAGCTTTTCTTCCCCCTACCTTCATTCCTCAAATATCACATGTACAGCCTCTGTTCTGAATGCTGATTTCTTCCCATTTGCCTCACTTAAAAAAAAAATCAAACCCGTTTAGGAAGTGTACCCACTTAAACATTTGTTTGATGCCTTATTTTCTCTCTTTGTTTTATTTTTTTTTTTTTTTTAAAAATATTTTATTAAATTTTAAAACAATACAAAGAAAATAACATACACACATAACTAATATTGTGCTCCCATCACCATGGGACCAAACAATCCAATAACTCTATAATTGTTCATTATTCCAAAAATACAATAAATCTTGACAGGGTAAACTCCCTTTCCCCCTTTTAAACACATATTCCAAAAATAAACCCCAAATATCCTTAAAATTATTTTTCTTTAATTGACCCCTTTTGCATTTAATATTACAAGTCAACATATCATTCAAAGCCATATCCCATACTTCCTTATACCATTCATTAATAGTGAAAACTTGCTGGATTTTCCATTTCCTTGCTATCATTAGTCTACCTGCCGTTAACAAATTTATGATTAATTCTTTAACATTTTGAGAACCGATCACCTTTTCCGTTATTGTTAGCAAAGCTAGTTTAGGGCATACCTCTAAATCAACTCCAACAATTTCTGATATTTCCTCAAAAATCATTTTCCAAAAATCCATTACATTTTTACAACTCCACCACATATGAGCATATGTACCCAATTCCTGACATCCTCGCCAACACATTGGAGAACATTTATTATCTATTCTATTTAATCTCACGGGTCAAATACCATCTCCAAATTAGCTTATAAAAATTCTCTTTAATTCTTATAGACATATTTTTCAATATTCGCCTATCCCAAATCTTATTCCACTCATCCTTTGATATTTCCTCTTCAAACTCTGTATCCCAAACTATTTTAAGATTTTCTGCTTGTTCTTCTGATTTCTGCAACATTTTATATAACATCTTTGTAAGACCCCTAGCTGATGCATTTCCTTCTACAAGTTCTCTAGACATAACCACCTGCTCAAATGCAGTGAAATCCCTTTCATGCTCATGTCTCCTCTTCCATTTCTTACCCCATTGTACTAATTGAATTAAATTTAACCAAGAAATTCTTCCTGCCCCAACCCTATCAATTATTTGCTGTCTTGTCTCCATTTTTTCCAGCCAATCCATTAAAGTTATCACCTTTTTCTCTCTAAAAATTCGTTCCAAATGTCTAACATTCTCGGGAAAATCTTCCATAACCACCACTGGAGTAAGCGGGGATATACCTGGTAAAAATATTTCCTTATTTCTACCCCAAATTTCTAACATATTTTTTAAAAAGGGATTTTCTAATCTTTTTGTCATAATATGTCCTTGTTTTGTAAATAAGAATTTATCCACCCTATTACCCAATTCAAATGCTTCTATTTCCCACCACATAAAATCTTTTCTAACAATAATATCCATGATATATCTAAGTTGATTAGCTATATAATACCATTTTAAATTAGGGAGACCAAGTCCCCCTATTTTTTGAGCTTTATACCATCTATTCTTAGTAATCCTTGATTTCCCCCCCCCCATTACAATAGCTATTTAACATTACTTGCCACTCTTTAATTTCTTTCTCTGATATCTTATATGGTATCATTCTAAATAAAAAATTAAACTTCGGTAAAATCTTCATTTTAATCAAAGCTATCCTACCAAACCACGATAATCCCAATTTTTTATAATCCTCTATTTGATTTTTAACTTCATCTTTTAGTTTTTTAAAATTACATTCCCCTATTTTATCCAAATCTTTTAATATATCAATACCTAAATATTTAATTATATTTTTTATCTTTATATCCACTCCCCTTTGTTTAAATCCCCTTTCCTCCAGTTTACTATAATTAAATGTCATTATCTCCGATTTATCCCAATTAACTTTTAACCCTGTTACTTCTCTAAATTCATCTAAATGTTTCTCTATCCAATCCCAATTTTCTATAGGCCTTTCTAATGTTAACAAGATATCATCTGCAAAAAGGTTTATCTTACATTTGGTCTCTATTCCTATCCCCAGTAATTTCTTCTCCTGTCTTATCGAATTCGCTAACAATTCCATAACTAACACAAATAATACTGGGGAAAGGGGACAACCCTGTCTAGTTCCGCGGCCTAGGCTAATAGTTTCTGTTATTCCATCGTTTACAATTACCGACGTGACATTATGAGTATATAATTGGTTAGTAATACCTATAAATTTTTCTCCAAACCCCATAGTTTTTATTAACATCTTTAATGCAGGCCATTCCACACAATCAAAGGCTTTAAAAATATCCAATGCAAGAACCCCCGCTTTCAAATTATTTTTCTTTATTAAATAAATTATATTCAGAACCCTTCTTGTTAAATCTGCCATTTGTCTTCCTTGAATAAACCCACATTGATCTATCCCTATATACTTATTTAGAAAACTATTCATTCTTCTAGCTAAAATTGCTGTCAATAGTTTAGCATCTTGATTAATTAATGATATTGGTCTATAAGAACCTGGTTCTGCTAAATCCTTCCTTGGTTTCGGGATTAAAATGGTCAAGGACTGTTTCCATGACGGGGGGATCTCTCCCCCCTGTAAAATATCATTAAACAACCGTTTTAACTTCGGAATTAACATTTTTTTAAAGACTTTATAATATTCCGCCCCCAGACCATCCAGTCCTGGCGTTTTCCCCTGTTTTAATTTATTTATAGCACTTTCTATTTCAATTTCTGTGAATGGTTGCTCCATTTTCTCTCTATCTTCATCCTGGATTTTTATTTTTAAATTTTTCTCAATATATCTTCTACTCTCAGCTTCCGACCATTTTCCTGCCTTATATAACTCCGTGTAATATTCATGAAAAATTTTCAATTTATCCTTTACTAGATTATATTCTTTACCCCTCTTATCTTTAATCATCCCCACTAAGCTTTTTTCTTTTTTTTGTGTGCTAATCTAGCCAACATTTTAGAGTTTTTATTACTATTCTCAAAATACTCCCTTTTTGTGTAAATCAAATTCCTTTGTACCCTGTCCAGTTCTTTATTCTCCAATTCTTTCCTTTTACCCTGTAATTCTGCAAAAATCTTTTTATCCCTCTTCTCTAGATACTTCTTTTCCAAATCCCTAATCTCCCCCTCTAGCTTTTGATAAAAAACTTCTTGTTGTTTCCTCAAATTTATTGCCTCTCTCAATCCTATTCCTCTCATTACACTCTTCATTGTATCCCATATTATCGCTTCAGTACATTCTTCTGTTTGATTAAATTCCCAAATTTCCCTCAATTCCTTCTCTATTTTCTCTGTTAAATGTTTATAACGAAAAATATTACAATTCAATCTCCATCTTTTCGCTTCTCTATAATCCTTATGTATCTTCAAATCCATGTTAACCAAAGCATGATCTGTAACTTTTATCACTCCTATCTCTGTGCCCAGGACCCTTGAAAACAGTGTCCTGGACACAAAAATAAAATCTATCCTAGAATAATTCTTATTTGCTGATGAGTAAAATGTATATCTTTCCTCATTCCCCTTGACCCCTCTCCACACATCTAGCAACCCTTCCTTACTAATTAACTTATTCAAGATCGTTAGATTATTTCTCTGATCTTCTCTCGTCAGATTGGATTTGTCTTTTCTTCTATCCAATACCATGTTAAAGTCCCCAGCCATAATAACCCTTTGATTTTGAAAATTACCCATTTCTTTAAACACATGTTGATAAAATTCTCCTTGATTTTGATTGGGAGCATAAACATTAACAATAACATATTCTTCCCCTCCCAAGGTCCCATACATTATAATATATCTACCTGTATCATCCTTTTTCACCTTTAAAACATTAAAACCACAATTCTTTGAAATTATAATTGCTACTCCTCGCGATTTAGATGATCCACATGCTATCTCATATATTCTAGACCACCTCAATTTCAATTCATTGACTCCTTTCCTTGCCTGGTGCGTTTCTTGCAAGAATATAATATCTGCCTTATCCTTCTTTAGAAGTGCTTCTATTCGCCTTCTCTTAGTAACTGAACCTAGCCCCTTAACATTTAAAGTTGAAATTCTTAACTTATAATCCATCTATTAACATCATTTTTTCTTTTTTGGTCCCCAAAAGTGAAAATAATACACACTAACATACCCCTTAACCCACCCCCACATTCATCTAAACTATCCCCCCTGCTTAGCCAGGGCAACTTGCCCCACCCTAAACCTACCCACCTATCCCAGGGGGGGGGGGAAAGGACCCATCACCAGCCCGAACAGCAGCCCCTCATTCCCTCCCGGATAACTTATTTATAAAACATTTTCTATTTCTTTTTTCTTCTCGTGTTGAAACGACCTCTTATACAATTCCTCCACTGGCTCCTTCTTCTTCCAGTTGACCCATCTTCTGGACCCTCCGCATCATCATGAAGCCCCAACTCTCCCAGCAGGCCCATGCCTTGATCACATGATGAGATCTTGTATCTCTTACTGTTCCACACAAAAGTAAGAAAAACTGGGTAACCCCAATTGTATTGTAATCCCTTTCTGATCAAGACTGCTGTACACGGTTTAACACTTCGCCTCCACTTTATTGTTTGCTGACAAAGATCATTGTAGATTTGCAAAGTAGCCCCCTTAAAAGCTACTTGACCTTTCTTTCTAATCTCTTTCATGAAGACATCCTTCTTGTATAAATTTGCAAATTTCAGTACAACATCTCTGGATGTCATACCACGCCTTAATGCTCCCACTCTATGTACAATCTCAATGTCCATATCATCCCAAAAAATTGTTTCTCCAGAGACAGCTTCATTCATCCATTCCAAAATACTGCCTCTTAACTTATATCCAGTCTCCCCCATCTCCATGGGGAAGCCTCTGATCCGAATGTTGGAACGACGTTGCCTGTCTTGCATGTTAATCATCTGTATTTCCATCTCATTAAATTTCATTTCATACTTTTCAAAACTTTTTTCATCCTTCACCTGGAGTTTTTCCACCTTATCCACTCTAACTTGCAGCTCTTTAACTTGAACCCCTAAATGATCTATGGTCTTTCGCATGTGCTTCATATCCTCTTGATGCAGATTTTGAAATTTCTCAATTGCTTCTATTTGTTTCTGCTGGCCTGCTTCCATAGAGCTTTGAAACTGTAATAGAATTTTCTCCCAATCTGGTGCTGCCCCTTTAAGCTTGGCTGGAGATGTTGATTTTGGCTTGGCACCAGCAGGGAATTTGCCAGCTGAATCCGCCATTTTTCCGCCCTTCCCCCTCGCTGTCTCGGAACTTTCACTACCTCGTCGTAGCTTCTTATCAGGACCCAGTTGCTCAGTTTGATAAGAACATTCAATATCTTTAGTATCAAGGATCCTAATTAGCCTTTTCAAACTGTTATCCGAGGGATGCGCCCGATCGCGTTTCCAAAGAGGGGGTAGGGACTTTTTCACCCGTCTGGAGCTCATAAACAATCCAGAGCGAAGCACATCAAAAGAAAGCTATTCTTGTTATTTCTTTATTATCTGCATACCTTCCAGAAAGTAAACAGCAAAGGAGTTTAAACTCACGATTTGTCTTTCCTGTGTATTAGCAGATGTTTTCAAATCATTCCGGGAGCTCGGCAGAAAAGCTACTGCTCCATAGCCAGCGAAGGCTCCTCCCCTCTCTCTCTCTCTGTCTCTCTCTCTCTCTCTTTGTTTTAAGTCAGCTGTTTGTTTGTTTTTAATCGGAAAGCTATTTTGGAGAGAGTGGGGAAATGCAAGTGTGATGGCACAAGTCCCTAGCCAGTCAGTATTGTGTGCAGAGCTGTTTCTGCTGGAAACTAGCAGAACCAGTTTTCCTAAGCTTGATGCTGCTGAGAAACATGTACAGTAATACCTTGGATTGCAAGCATAATTCGTTCCGGAACCGTGCTTGTAAATCCAAAACACTCTTATATCAAAGCAAGTCTCTGGCGGGCGTGAGCGGGGCCGATTTCGGCCCGCTACACCCGCTCAAGGTGAGCGGTTACATCCCTATCTTGCAAGACCTTGCTCGTTTATCAAGTCAAAATTTAAAAAAAAAATTTTTTGCTTGTCTTGCAAAACACTCTCAATCAGACCAAGTTACTTGCAATCCAAGGTATTACTGTAGTTCAAAACAAAATAGGGTGAATGTGGTTCCAAAGCAGTTTACCCATTCTAATAATGTATGTCTGTATCCAGCGTACCAAATATATTTCTTTATTAGTGTTCAATTTGTAGCTGCTAGGAGACTAATCTATGAATCAGGAATTCCCGAATTTAAATCTTACCTCTTACATGAACTCACTAGGTGGCTTTAGGCAATTCCATATGGGGATAACACTGGCCTGTTATAGGGCTGTTGTAAAGATTACAAGAAGATAATTTATGCAAGGCATTGCTAAGAAATTATTATTAATATTAATATTATTTTATTTTAAAGCATGCGATTATGGATACTATGGGCCATACTGTGAAGCTGAATGTCCACACTGCCATTGGGATAAACCATGCCACCCCATAACTGGAACATGTGAAGGTCCCATTGTTTGTGCTGCACCTCAGAGTGTAGGTACATGCTCTTTTGGTGAGTGGGTTTCCTTTTTTAAAAAAACACCCCACAGCTATGTAAAAACAGTAATTTTACTTGTACAGGTTGTCTTATGGTGCATGCTTATAATACCTGTATACTTTCCTGCCATTTTTTTTTAATTAATCCTTTCTAAATCCCACTTGAAAGATGGAGCTTTACCTTTGACAGCTGTCAAAGGTAACTACTCCAGTAAATGGGATGGCTCAAACTTTTGCATGTTCCTGAGATGGTAGAATCTCGGGAACAAATGCAAAAGTGAAGGGACCCTTAGGACACATGTCCATTAAAAAACCTGAGGATCTTGCTGCAAAGATCGTAGCTGTCAGTTATATAGATCAGCAGATTTGTGCTGATCTTCAAGGAGCATTTTGCCCCATTCCCACAAAGTTCAGAAAAAAGCTGGACCAAATATTTGGCGCAACACTAAACCAAACTGGAAGATGATTGATGGGAACCCATGTCAGAGCACTTGCTGTAAAGCAATTAAAACTTGCATCTCCCCATTGACCAAACCTTGAAGATTTCTTGGAAAGATGAAAGGGCAGCTATGGTTTGGGCTTCCATTCAGTCTTATTTACTTTTTTACTATGGGTAAAGCTTTTTAAAAAATTATTTATAATCTTTAGTCTTCGTGAGAATGGCTTCTAAGGGTGCTCCACAAAGCATGTACCTAAGAGTGGAGGTGGGGAGAAGACAAAAATACTAGCAAAAAAGGCAAGCTACAATCAGCTCTGCAAAAACTCTGCTTCACTGCCACTGAGCCAGGCCTGATCAGAATCACTGGGGGCTTTAAGCTTGCCCTCCACAGCAGTTCCATTGCAGGAAAGATCACTGTTTCCCACAACTATTAGCAGCAGGGGAACAACTGCCTTGATCAGGATCACTGGGGGGAGACAGGGTGTGTGAGACTCTCTCCCCATTCTGAAATGTTCATTTGTCAAAGATACAAAGGGATATTTGAACATGAATAGGAACAAAAAATGATGGAAAATGGTGAGAAGATACTTTTCACATATATTAGAGTAATTCATATATTTAAGAGAAAGTTTCATTTGCAATTTTGTCTTCTCTTTTGATGGTGTCAGGCTTGTATAGTTTGAAATGCTCCCTTGGTACTGGTTGGTGGTACTGGCTAGGAAAATGTTACTTGATAGAAAAAAATAGAAAAGTGACATGGAAGGAAGCTCTGCAACTATGCAAACGTTTTAAAGGCACAAGGCTACTTCAGCTGGAAGATCTTGAGGAAAAGGTTGGAATCTTTCTTTAAAAATGTAAAAGCTTAGCTTTTTACAGATAAATTCATTTCTGGCCTTTGTTGTTCCCCTTTCTATCCAAGAATACTGAAAGTAGTAAATAACATTTACTTACTTGAACTTGGATAATTTCATGGGCACCTTAAAAAGCTACTTTTTTGCAAAAAATATGAAACCACAGCATTTATTTCTAGAGGGAGTTCTGGCTGATACACACACACACACACACACACACACAGAGTTCACACGTACTGACCAACCATGGATTAATTAACTCATAATTAATTAACCCCTGGTTGATCGAGGCTGTGCAGGAGCAAGTGAGCATGCTGCTTCCTCGCTGCTTGCCCCTTCCCCTTTGCTTCCAGTTTAGAAAACAACCCAGTTTTGGGGTTGACTGGCATGATGTGCAAACTTGGACTTCTGGGTTGTTGAGAGGGTAGCCACCCGGAGTTTTAACCCATGTTTTGTTGCTGAGTCCAAGTTTGCATGTCACACCAAACAAGCGAGGAACATTGCGTTCGTGGGTTGTTTTCTAAATCAGATGCAAAGTGGAAGAAGCAAGTGAGCGGGTGGCCCAAACAACCCATGGGTTGTCATTACATGCGAACCAGGTCATTCACACACACAATATAGGGGTGTTTCAAAAATATAGAGCCCTCTTCCCTCCCTCTCCTACTCTTGCTTTGGGTAATGTGTAGGCCAAGGCTCCGGGGAGGATTGAATGAGTGGATAGCTTCATGAGTGGGGCGCACCGGCCTCTTTTTCCAAGTATGCTAGCTGCATTGTTGGTGATACATGGCTGGGGAGGAAGAGAAAGGGCGCTATCCCTCTCTCCCTTTTGCTTTTCTTTGGAGGAAGAATTAGGCCATATGCCAGCGCCCTCCTGTAGATGCAGTTGCATTTCTGATGTGTGTTGAGAGTGTGTCCCCAAATTTTAACAATGTTTATTATGTATATCAATTTTTAATAAGTTGTATTACTTTGTCCTACAGACATGGCTGAAAAAGATGATAAGTGAACAAATGTGGATTGGAATGCGGTGGCATTCACAGAAAAAAGAATGGCTATGGGCCGATAGAAATAAAGTAAACACTAAAGTAAAATGGTAAGATTTTCAAACTTGCTGCCTTTTGTGAATGAAACAGTGAGGAGACTTATGCTGCTGCTGTGCCTACTCAGCTGTTTGCAGTGTGTGGATACATACTTCTATTAGCCAAATTTTAACAATTTAGATGCTATTTTTTAAATACTTAAATTATTAGAATGTGAAGTGATCCTATATTCTACTAGTGAACTTATTCTCTGAGTGACTGTCCTCATGTGGACAAAACAACATATGAGAGGGAGGTATCAGCTGGGTTAGATGAACCCCAAGCTTTGCAGAGGTACCAAAAAGAAACAACACAACGCTTCAGGGGAAAAATACATTCAAAAGAGCCCAAAAAGACTGAACATGCTCAGTGACCACAGAATGCTGACTGATGGTTTTGTTTTATTTTGTTGGTGGGTCAGGGAAGGACCACCAGAAGCAGATGGGAGGGGAATGGAATGGACTATCATGGAAGAATTCACTTTGAAGAGGAGCAGCACTCTGCACTGTAACATTCTCCTGTATCTTCTGGAGGGCATTCCAAGTGTTATCCCCTCCCTAGAAACAACAGGTAGCATCCACCAAATCTGTTCTATCCAGGGGGGAGGGCTGCCCCTGCCTAGTGATGGCTTCACAGGGTCTGCGTTATAAGCTCACTGCCTGTTCTTTATTTCTTTTAAAAACAAATCTCTTCTTTCACTTTGCTCAACACATTATAGACATGGATGGGGGCTGGACGTGGGGGGGGGAGGTGACCTCTTTTTCCAGTTTGAGGGCATTTTCAAAATTTGGATTGATTGCTTCTTGGTGAGGAAGGACATCCCCCTCCCCATGCTGGAACATTGTGCACACTCCTCACGGCGGCTCTCGCTGGCTGAGGAGGAGAGGAGCATCAGTGGCTGTGCCACCACATAACCAGGCTAGCTTGCCTTCATGCCAGAAGCAAGGCCAGGTTCAGTGCTCCCCCACCCCCACCCCCAGTGAAAGCCAGTCTGCTGTGCTGGAGCCTTTTGTTTTCCAGCACGAAAAGCGCTCTGACAAGCACCACCCACACCTCTGCTCCAGGAACACTTGGGGATTTCCACAGCCTCTTCCTGCCTTCAGTCTTACCCAGGACTCAGGTGAGGCTGCTCAGGGAAGGCCCTTCTGAGGCTGGGCAACACAGCATGCAGAGCAGCATGCAGAACAGGAGGGTTGAGTTGTCCTGGGGGCTCTACCTCTCTTCCCCTGTTACCCCAATTTCCTCCACTGGGTCAAACAAATTATTGCGAAGAAGTCAAAGAGTCAGTCACGCAGCTGGTGGAAAGGGAGTGGTCCAGTCCTCTTCCTTATGTATCTCCTCCAGGAGATCGCCAGAGTCCCCTAGAGAGGACTCTAGGACAGGAATGCCAGGAAGAAAACACTCATACCAGTCATCCCAAGGAGCATATTTCTGTGCTTCCCTCCACTTCTGCTGATTCCGCACGTCTTTCAGAGGATTTGACGGTTCTCAAAGGAAGTGATTTTGATTGCCACATGCTGCCCTAGAGGTGCCTACAGTTTGAAGATTTGGTGAATCTGTCTGTCCAGAAGAGCTGGCATATTCTGTGTTGAAGTGGACCTTCTGAGGGCTCCATAGTCGTGGAAACGTCCAGTCTGGAAACGTTCATATCTGGAAATGTTCAGTCTGACTTCATGGAGCATGAGCAGCACTGGCTTGGCTGCCTGAATTACTCTGAGGAAGTTTTACGTACCCGTTTGTCTTCTAGGCAGAGTTCAACTAAAAGGGTATATAGCAATACTTGGAAAGTCTACCTTACCTGGAGTCAGAGCTCTGGTAGATTCCAGGGGATATAGCAAGTTGTTGGGAATTCTGGAATTTCTTCATGATGTTGGTCTTTGAAGGAGCTTAGTACTAGCATGCTGAAACACCAGGTTGCAGCCCTGAATGATGTACTTGGGTGCAGAGGAAGAGGGCCCTTTGCCATTCACTTCCCATGTTCTGAGGTTCCTTAGGGTGTCCTTATTAACGCACATACACACACACTATCCACAGATTTCTCATGTGGAACCTGAACTGTGTACTTAAGGCTCTTATGACTCCTCCCTTTGGGCCTTTGCCTATGTGTCCTCTCAAGATCATTATGCTCAAGACTGTATTCCTGTTGGCTATTACCTTGACCAGATGGGTATCAGAGTTTGCGGTGTTGTCTTCTGATTTCCAGCTCTTTGTGTCTTATCAGGACAAAGGTAGTTCTTTGAATAGATTCTGCCATTCTGTCTTCCTTACCTTCATTTTGCGCTCAGCCGGTGCACCATCAGGAAGAGACTTGATGTAAATTGGATGTCAGGAAAGCACTCAACTTTTTACCTGGATAGCCTCAATCAGAAAGATGGAAGCTTTGTTCATTTCTCACCATGATAGTATTCTGGGCAGGAAGGTTCCTGCTTCTGTGATTTCTAGGTGGTTGAAAGGGGGAGGGGCAGTAGCTCAGTTATAGAACACATACTTTGCATGCTGAGGTCCCAGATTCTATCCCTAGCATTTCCGGGTAGGGCTGGAAACCCTGGAGAATTGCTGCCAGTCTGTCGATAATACCAGGCTAGATGGACCAGGCTAGATGGAGGAGTCATAAGAGCGTTAAGTACACAGCCTTAAGTCTGACTTGGTATAAGGCAGCTTTCTACATTCCTGGAATGTTTTGCCTTGGCCTACTAGTCTCTAGGAAACTGTCTTCCATTGGGGGATCACAATACATTCTCTCAGGTGAGTAGCCACTACTGTGACTTTCAGAGCTAACATTTTCATGGAGGAGATTCATGAAGCAGCTACCTGGGCTTCCTTGCACACCTTTGCAAAACACTTTAAGAGTGATGTTTTTTCTTCTGTAGATGCTGCCTTTGTCAGAAGGGTTCTGTGGAGGGTGAATATGCATTATTTGGTCCACTGTGGTCCCGCCCAGGGATGGTACTGCTTTTTTGCATCTTGAAGGTCTTGGATTGCTCTTCAGAAGATACAGGAGAAAGGAAGTTTTCTTACTTTGAATTCCTGTTTTCGGTATCTTCTGGAGGTCATTCTACCTACTCAGGCTGATGGTGATCTTCTCCACAGCCTTATGCCTCACTCTACATTTGGGGGTAGTAGACAGAGAATCCTTGACTAGTTCCTACCTGTCCCCTTTTGTTCTGTTGATCCATTTGTGTTTTTGGCTACAGTTGGCACTTGTTGTGCCTTGGAACAATATTATTATCCTATATCATCTTAGGTGGAGTGGGGGTGGCATTCTGCATCATCGGGTTAGCCCCTCCCTCTGGTTCCTTTTTCTTAATGTACTCTTTGGGAGTTTGGGGTTGAGAGATTACTTCGCTTTTCTGGTTCATTCTGGGAAAGGCAGGGTGGCCCCTCCCACTGGAGAGGATCAATTTGATGAATCCTGCCTATTGTGCAGAGGTGGGGGGACTAACATGAAGGCCTTGTAATGCCCTCCAGAAGATATAAAAAACAGGAATTCATGGTAAGAAACCTCCCTTTTTGTTGCATGTCTGACTTGTTTCATTCATTTTTATTGCTATACTGTAATATGCTAAATTATACTGTATACTTCTGTATTGTAATATATTCAGTTAGTATCAGATTTCTGGAAGGAAGGAAGAGTTAAAAAAATTACTGTGTATGCCTGCAAACTTGAAGGGTAAAGAGAAGAGAAACAAGTGATGGAGTTTTGTGAAAGTCTGTGAAAGTGTAGATCGAAAGGTACAAGCTTGGTATGCAGCAAAGAGTTTGTTTCATAGTGTTTCTCCTCCAGTTATCCATACACAAGGCTTTAGCCCAGGGATGGGAAACCTCCAGCCCGCGTCTTGGGCAATGCCTCACCCCATCCCTGAACACGACCCCAAAAGGGAGAGGGGGCGGAAGGGTGACTGTGCTACAGTCTCGAGAAGCATTTCTCGAGGCCATGGCTCAGTCAGCTTTGTTCCACCCTCGCCTTCCCTATTTGGGGAAGGGGAGTGGGGAGTGAAGCCAGTTTGGGACTCAGCTGGCATCTCAAAGATCAGGCTGAGCCCACTTTGCTCATCTCTCCCCTCCTTTGACTGAAAGGCCCAGTTCATTTTGAAGATATTCTTTTCAGTGGCACTTACATGCACAGTACTGCATCCTATACAGTAATACCTGGGATTGCAAGTAACTTGGTTTGAGAGCGTTTTGCAAGACAAGCAAATTTTTAAATATTTATTTTATTTTTTTTACTTGATATACAAGTGACGTCTTGCAATATAAGTACTGTAATACGGCTTAAATTAAAAATCTCTGTACAATTTTTTTGGGGGGGAATGTCGTTTTGATATAAGAGTGTTTTGGATTACAAGCACATTTCCGGAACAAATTATGCTCAATCCAAGGCATGACTGTAAATTGCTCTGTGATCAAATGGACATCGCAGAGGGGTGCAGTCACCGCTTGTCATGCTAGAGCAATAGAAGGGGAGTGAGATACCAGCCTAGCACCTTGCTCTGTTCTCAAAGTGGTCCTCCAGAAAACTAATTCCTTACCTGGGATGTAATGCATTATATATTTTCCCCACCAAATATATAGTTTAATTTTGCCTCTTCCTTTAGGTTAAAGATGGAAGGAGACACACTTAATGGCTGTGGTACTCTTCTCAAAAATAAGTCAGGACTGCAGTCAGCAAACTGCAATGAAAATTTTTATTTTATATGCGAAAGACCAGAAAGTAAGTAACTGCTTTTTATACTGTTTCTTATCCTCCTTGTACCCTTTTCTCCTTTTGTACTCCCATTCAGTACTTGTATGAAGGACTGCCAACCGGTCCTTTCTTCAAGATGAGAGATCAAAGGTGCAAAACTGCCAGCCTTAGCTAACCACACACACCGTGTGGGGTAAAACCAGGAAAGTTTATTTAAGGTAAACAGATTACAATAAAAGGTGGGGAATGAGGGAAGGGGAAAAAGGTGGGGAGACACTTTGGTATACACAAGTAGAGCTACAAAACAACAAAACTAGTCCCTTACTATGTAAATACCCAGGCACTTACTCTTTGCCTAGGGGTTGGTCTTCTTTAGGGCTTGCCTCAGCAAAAAGCCCTACTCTGCGCTCCTTCGTGTCCAGACAACAACAAAGCAAAAAAGCCATGGCTGGCAGTATCAATTCCCCCCCCCCTCCTTTCAGTAGCTTGGCTGTCTTTGGCCAATCAGGATGAACTTCATCTGGGCTAGGCAGGGGAGGCTCCTGATCATGACTAGAGGGCTTGGGAACATTTGCATGCAAATACTTGTGGCACAGGGACATCAAAAACATGGGAGACTCTGAGAGACATCGGGGGCCATCAGAGGAAGCTATGTACTTTTGCATGGGTTTCCCAGCCTCTACAAAACTGCCAGTAGTCTGCTCATCTGTAGTAAGTTCAAAGAGAGGGGGCTTATCATGTAGCTAAATGAAAAGGTTTGAAGCAACCCTAACTGTGTTTTCATTCTGTAAACCATCTCACATCCTCCCCAATGGGGGAAGGTACATGGCAGGAGAAGCTGCTGCAGCCAAGGCACAAGATGGAGGACCACTCCCCTGCCTGGCGCCTTGGCCTAGGTGGCTTTGCTCTATGTGGGCTTTCCCCAGCTGAGGTAAGCCCACTCACAGTGAAGCTAACCCCCACTCTGCGCCTCAGTTGGTGCAGTTTCACCTGCCCTATGTCCTCCAGTGAGGGAAGGTACAGAGCAGGTCCTTGGCCAAGGTGCCAGGTGGAAGGGTGCTCTTCCACCCGACGACTCAGTTGAGGTGGATTTGCCCACCCCACATCCTCCTAAATGGGAAAGCTTGAGAAGCCCAAACTGGCACTTCAGCCAGGGACACAATGACATTAGGACATCATCCCCATACCTTTTATCTCCCCCCCCCCATACCATTGCATTTATGTTAAGGCTTCTGGAGTGCTTTTCTCATGCGTTTGGGCTTGTTCTGACCCTCTTCTGATTTTTTTGTTGATTTCTGCAGCATTTCTGAGACCTTCGGGTATGTCCAGAACATTCCAGCCCTTTCTGTGTTGTTTTCTATATTGTTTCATACATCAGTCTTCAGAGTGGCAATCTTTGGGGTAGCTCCTGATCAGAACTGCTGTCTCAGTCTGCTGCTGCCACTCCACACTCTGTCACAACTAAACATCATCAGTAACATTTTATTTTGCTGACTTCTGAGTAGACATGCCAAGGCAGTTGATTTTGTGATGGTCTCTGAAAGTGTTGCCTGCCAGTGTTCAGTAGACATGCCAAGGAGAGGTTTTGAGATGTTCTCTTGAAGTGCAAATGACAGGATGTTTGCATACTCTCTGAAATTGTTGTCCATCCTGCTTTCATTAATTCCTGCTTCCTTTCCATAAACATGCATAAGCTTGCTTTTTTAAATGGTCTATGAAACTACTTGGGATTTTCTCTGTCTGAATTTAGCTTGCTATTTGTGCTTTGGATGTAGACAGATATCCCTGAGTTGTAGCTTCTGGCTGAAACATAATGATAACAGAGCTGACTAGCCATATCTTTGTCTGCCTCTGTTGTGCCTCCAGTAGGTCAGACAGAGACCAGCTGTTTGGGGTGGGGTCAGGCTAAGTGCAGCCTGACCCAGCTGGGCAGCCTTACCAATCAGCGCCTGCTCAAAAGGCAGGTCCCAAACACACTCAGATGCTGGAAGCAATTGTTTGTTACAGCTACCGCCAGACGCTCCTGATATTCCTGACCCTAGACCTCTGTACCTTTGATCCTCGGAATGACCCTGACTACGTCTGTGCCTGATCCCTACCTGGTTTATGTTTGCTCTGTTTTGGACTGATATATTTTGGCTTCGACACTCGGACTGTGATAACTACGCCTTATCTTGAAACTGGACGGATTTACGACAGCCTCTTTAGAAAGATCAGAATGACTGCCTCCAAAAAACTGAAAAGTAGATACAGAGGGTCGTACTTTTAAAGAAGAATGGACAATTGAAGGGTTTATTTTTTGTGGAAGTGAAAGGCAAGCCAGTTTGCCTCATTTGTGGTGAAGCAGTTCTGTGATGAAGAAAGCAAACATGGAAAGACACTACATCAAATATAAGAAGTATGAAAAAAATCAAAGGCCAGGTGCTTGCTGAGAAAATAACAGCACTGAAAATTAACTGGGAATCACAGCAGGACATTTTTACAAAATCAAAGTGGGAGATTGCCAATGTGGTTCAAGCAAGTTATATTGTTAGTGAACTTATTGCAAGACGACTGCACTCTAATCAGGTCAGTTTGTGAAGGAGTGCCTGGTTGCAACAGAATCTCTCCTAGCACCAGAGAACATGAAATTACTATTTGAAAATGTTAGCTTATCTTGGAAGACAGTCTGTGACAGACTTCATGAAATGAAGGAGGACATTGAATTGTCTATGAAAGTCTCTACTTCTGAGTTTGACATCTACTATTTGGCTATTGATAAGACGACTGATATAAGTAATATTGCACAGCTGTCTATTTTCTTGTGTGGAATTTCACCAAATTTTGAGATTAGGGAGGTGCTGTTGTCTTTTGTACACAATGCAGGACACTTTCAAAGGAGAATATATTTTTGAGAGTTTTGCTTCTAGTGCATGACATGCACTTAGCATTTGAGAAATTCAGTGGTCATACTACTGATGAATGCCAGGTAGGACTGGTGCTTGTTAAGAAATGTCTCACCTCATCATTGATCCTAATAAGTTGGTAGTGTGCCACTGATCATTCACGAGGAGAATCTTTGGGCACACTCCTTGGGAATGAAAACAGTCATGTCTGCTGTAGTATCAGGCATTAACTTTATCAAAATTAGGCTAACAGTTGCCAGCTCAATAAGCTATCAAAAGACCTCGAAGCAGGGTAGAGGGATTTTATTTATTACTGTGAAATGCACTGTGACTGAGCTGAGGAAATAGCTGAAGCAGTTCTGTGCTTCTGAGGAATGAAGCAAAGGGCGGCAGACATGTGTGACAACTGAATGACAAAGTGGCTATGTGACCTAGGATTCCTGGTAGACATCACTGGCTAACTTTCAGAGTACAATCTGAAACTGCAAGGCCAAAACCAGAAGCTCTCATCACTTCATTCAAACCTAAGAACATCTGAAGCTAAGTTAAGGTTGTGGCAAATGCAGCTGACAAGGGCAACACAGCTAATTTTCTAGTGCTTCAGAAACGTACACCTGAGTCAACACCAGAGTACGCAACTGAGTGTGCAAACTTTCCTGATAATTTCAGTGAGCGATTAAAAGACCTAAAAGCGCAGAAAAATGAATTAGAACTTTTCCCCACACCTTTCAATGTTGAAGCAGATGATACACCAGAGGAATTTCAACATGAGCTCCTGGAACTGCAAAGCAACAGTGAATTGAAGGCAAAATACAACATGACTGTTGTGGAGTTCTCCCCTCGCCGGATCGTCACCTTGAAGTGGTGAGTGGGCTTGCGTGTTCCGATGAATCCTGTGAGCAATGCCGTCGGGAGCTATGTACTCCCAGTAGGGTCACCCATGGCGGTAAGGTCCGGGGAGAGGAACCAGACAAAGAACGATCCAAAACATAAAGTCCTCAACGGCAGAACAGGCGGAAGATAATTAAACCTAAATTACAACGGCTGTGAAGGCGGATGAAGGCTGCAGCAGAGAATGGTTCTCCAATCGTCAGGGTAACCGTGCCATTGGATCTCTGCCATACTCTGTCAAGTTTGTGTGGTGATTCGTTGTGCACCGATCTCCCCACATAAAACAGTTTCACGCACAGGCGTCTTCCAACCCAACCCATCCAACCCAACCCAACCCAACCAACCAAACAACAACAACAACAAAAAGTCCCATGGCGACTGGCGAATGGCAACGGGGGCAGGACTGTGAATCTGGAAGCCCCTAGTCATGGACCAGCACATGGGCGGTGGATGCAGACTCAGTCGCCCTGTTCAAGGAACGAGGTAGTCGAGCAGCTCGGCAGCTGTATCCATGACTGAGCAGCCCTATTTAGGATCCACTCTGCTCACCCCGTATGGGGAGGGGGCTAGAAAAGGTGCCCTAAACATAGTCTACCTCTTTCTCCCCTGACTGGATTACCGCGTCCAGTGGGGTCACCATTTTAGCGGTCGAAAAAGACATTTGAATTTTGGAACATGGAATATACGGACATTGCTGGATAACATAGATAGTGAACGCCCTGAGCGTAGGACTGCTGTTATTGCAAGGGAGCTGAGACGGTTTAAAATTGACATAGCAGCACTTCAAGAAACTCGAAGGGCAGGAGAGGGACAGCTGAAAGAAGAAAAAGGAGGTTATACCTTCTTCTGGAAAGGACTACCTGAGCAGGACCGACGAATACATGGAGTAGGCTTTGCCATCAAAAATGAACTAGTGAACTCTTTGTCAGAAGTTCCTACTGGCATTAACGAACGCCTGATAACTCTTTCGATTAAAGCTCGCCAATAACCAACAGGTAACTATTTTGAGCGCTTATGCACCAACATTAGATGCTGATGATGACATCAAGGAAAGTTTTTACAGCCAGTTGGACACTCTCCTGTCAGAGATACCTAAGGAGGATAAAATTATCCTCCTGGGCGATTTTAACGCAAGAGTCGGGCGTGACTTTGATTTATGGCCAGAAACTATTGGAAAAGACGGAGTTGGTAATAGCAACCCGAACGGACTCTTACTTTTGTCTATATGTGCAGAGCATAATCTCACTATCACAAACACGCTCTTTCGACAAAAGAATAAGTTTAAAACATCATGGCAGCACCCACGGTCAAAGCACTGGCATCTTCTGGATTATGTAATTGTCCGTGTTAGAGATCGCCGCGATGTACTTCTTACTAGGGCCATGGTGAGTGCCGACGACTGCTGGACAGACCACCGACTAATCCGTTCCACAATGGTTATCAACATTGCTCCCCAACGTAGGCTTCAAGGAAGGAAACCAAGGCGTAAAATGAACATCCAAGTCCTTCAAGATCCTATTAAGCAAACTCGTCTTCAATCACTTCTTAAGGAACATCTACCTACGGAACCTCCTGACAACATTGAGGACCATTGGTCTAAGCTGAAAACCTCCATTACTGCAGCTTGTGAACAAACTATTGGATATGAAACTAAGAAACATCAGGATTGGTTTGATGAAAATGACAATGAGATTAAATATATAATTGACCAAAAAAGGAAAGCCTTCCAAATATGGCAAAATGATATTAACTGCGCTGCCAAGAAAAAAACCTACGCTAGCGCAAAGGCTGAGGTCCAAAGAAGAACAAGAGAACTTAAGAACGCTTGGTGGAAAAAGAAAGCTGAAGAAATTCAACAACTTGCAGAATCTCATGATGCACGGGGCTTTTTTAAGGCCACAAGGGCCATTTATGGACCAAAAACCTATGGTACAAACCCTTTACAATCAAAAGATGGCACCAAACTCGTAAAAGACAAAGAGTCTATTGCACTGCGTTGGAAAGAGCATTATTATGACCTTTTAAATCGTAAGTCTAAGGTGGATAATGAGATTTTTTCGCAAATCCCGCAAAAACAAATTAAAGAGGAACTTGCAATACTCCCCACTTTGGATGAAGTAAAAAAAGCCATTAATCAAATGAAGAACAACAAAGCTAGTGGACCAGATGGGATTCCTGCTGAAATCTTTAAAGAAGGGGGGCCCGAACTTGTACAACATCTTCATAAACTCATCGAAAAAATCTGGATAAGAGAAGAGATCCCAGAAGACTTCAGGGATGCCATAATTATCACCCTCTTTAAGAAGGGTGATAGAACAGACTGTGGAAACTATCGGGGCATTTCTCTCTTAGCAACCGCAGGTAAAATATTTGCTAGGATTCTCGCAAACCGTCTTCTATCTATTTCAGAAGAGATCCTCCCTGAAACTCAATATGGTTTCCGCCCCTCTAGAGGGACAGTAGACATGATTTTTACTGCACGTCAGCTCCAAGAAAAATGCCGGGAGCAAAATCAACCCCTTTATATGGCATTTATCGATTTGGCTAAGGCCTTTGATACTGTAGACCGTACAGCTCTCTGGACTATCCTTATGAAAATTGGATGCCCCAATAAATTTGTGAATATCTTGCGACTTCTCCATGACAACATGACGGCAACGGTTTTGGACAACAACGGCTCTCATGGTGCTCCATTTAAAGTAGGATCAGGTGTTAAACAGGGATGTGTTATCGCCCCAACATTATTTGCCATTTTCATCGCCATGGTTTTACATCTTGTCAAGGGGAAACTTCCCACCGGTGTGGGAATTATATATCGAACAGATGGAAAGCTTTTTAATCTCAGCAGGCTGAAAGCAAAAAGTAAGGTAATTACAACCTCCGTTGTGGAACTTCAGTATGCTGATGATAATGTGGTCTCCGCACATTCAGAGGATGATCTCCAAACTATCCTAAATGCTTTTGCAGAAGCATACGAAAAACTTGGTCTCTCACTTAACATCAAAAAAACCAAAGTGCTTCATCAGCAAGTGCAAGCCAATCTTTTGGTGATGCCATCTATCCAGCTTGGCGGGACAATACTGGAAAATGTCGATCATTTTCTCTATCTTGGCAGCTATCTTTCTGTTACAGCTAACATCGACAGTGAAATCCAGCATCGTCTGAGCTCCGCAAGTGCCTCATTTTCTCGAATGAAACATAGAGTGTTCGAGGATCGGGATATTTGTAAGAAGACCAAAACACTGGTTTATGAAGCCATTGTATTACCAACTTTATTGTATGCCTGCGAAACATGGACTATCTATAAACGTCACTTCCACCTCCTTGAAAGGTTTCATCAACGTTGCCTCCGGAAAATCCTGCAAATTACTTGGGAAGATAGGCGAACAAATGTCAGTGTACTGGAAGAAGCAAAGACTACTAGCATTGAAAAAATGATCCTTCAACGCCAACTTCAGTGGACCGGTCATGTTGTTCGAATGCCTGACTGCCGTCTCCCAAAGCAGTTACTTTACTCACAACTCAAGGATGGAAAGCGGAATATCGGTGGTCAATATAAGAGGTTTAAAGATGTTCATAAGGCTAATCTAAAAAAATGCAATATAAACATCGAAAACTGGGAAGCTCTGGCCCATGAACGATCTAAATGGAGGCTGGCCTTTCACAAAGGTTCCATGGACTTTGAAGAAGCCCGAGTGCAAGGTGAAAGGGAGAAACGTGCTAAGCGAAAAGCACGTCAAATGAATCCTTTACAGGACCATCTTCTATCTGGTAACCTGTGTCCTCACTGTGGGAAGCTGTGTGGATCTAGAATTGGCCTCCACAGTCACTTACGGACCCATCGCTAGAGTCTACACAATCTTCTTTAGAATTTCCTCCTTTTATCCCGGAAGACAATCTTACTCGGTCACGAGTGATCGCCTGATGATGATGATGTGGAGTTCTACAAACTATGTGTAGATGATGAAGAATTTCCAGCACTATGGAAACACCCTTCCCATCTGTCAGTTTCTCTGAGAAAACTGACAGAGATAAGCTCACATTTATCCTGACATTCCAAACTCTTAGGTCCTGGGCTTCTCACTACTGAACTGGGCTCCAAACCTTTCCAGACCAATTCTGATCAGATTCTGACTGTAAACTATAGAGCCTACTGTCATGCTGGAGCTGGGCCCTGATGTGGTAGAAGTGAAAGGGCGGGGGGGGGGGGGAGAGAAACAAAGGTGATCTTCCCGTTTTCCCCTTAATTGAGAGCAAAGGGCTTTAAGTACCATACAACTAGCTGCCATATTTCACAGAGAATTGGCATCCATTCTATGTCAGGTAGGCAAATAAATTTTTAGATTCACAAGCCATCTGTTATCTACAGCTATTGCACAAGGCTTTGGATAGGTGTACGCCACTGATTTTTTCCTGATACTTAGAGCTCTTTACCAAAGAAATGGCTCAGGACTTACCGTAGGTGTTTTGAGGCTCCTGGAGGATTAAGCCATCACTGAACTTATTCCACATTATTTGAAAGGTTTAAGAATATACTCAATATTCTGCACAGCCCTAGAGGAAAAGCACAGACATTTAGGATGGAGGACTCTACATCTATTTTGGAAACCTTCTGTGTGACTACCTGGTTTCACTCTATTTATTGTTGGTCACCAACACAAATATATTCAGTCTAGTAATAAGAGATTACTTCATTTTTTCGGTATGAGCACCACTTTTAGTTCAAGACTTTAATAACATTTTAATTTTAGCCTATGCAATACCTTGTGTGTAATGAAAAGATTTGTATCTCTGGTGTCCTATCAGCGCCAAAGAGGAGTTCACTTATTTATTTATTTACAAATATATTTTGACCACCTTTAAAGGTAAAACCCTCTCCACTTATACCTGCCTAGACAATTTGGACTTGAGATGGGTGAGAATTTCAGTTCAGTTTTCAGAAGAAATAACCAAAATTTGCAAAGTTCTCCATATTGAGAAAATAAAGAATTTGAGATTTAAAAAATAAAATAAAAATGAGAGAAACTGAAACTGACAGTTTCTTCCATCCAGGGCTTTGACTGCTTAGCTCGTAAAAGTCTGGGTTTGAATCCCTGTGTATTCATCCATGTTATTGCTTAATTAGGATTGCCACCTCTGTTTTTTTCTGACAGACCCTTCTTCTTTAACAACTATACGGCAGGCAAGTACATCATGGTCTTCTCCATACAGTATTGGGAATAGCTGTGCCTATTAAATTTGGCTGGTGCAGATGGGTGACAATTTTGTTTCACTTTGTTTTTGATAAGAATTTTACCAAAATATGGAAAGTTCTTCATATTTGAGAGAGAAAGAACTTGAGATTGAAACAATTTGAATGTTGGTGAAAGCAAAACTGACAGATTCACCCATCCCTAACTCATGAAATGTCCTGACCTTATTTAGTCCACATAGGAGAGGAAGAAACTGATAAACTGGCTGGAGCTCAGGACCGTTCAGTTGGCCATATAGTAGTTTTATTGGGAAAATAGAAAATAGTCCTCAAGAACAGCTCATTAGCAGTAGTTTGCCTGAATATCTAGTGTGACAAGAGGCTGGTGTTTCCCAGAGCCTAACTTCTGAAACAGTGGGTTTAAGAACACCTGTGGTCCTTGGAAGCCATGCATATAATGATGATCATGATCATGATCATGATCATGATCATGATCATGATGAACAACGTTTATTTCTAACATTCTAAATAGTTAACTTTAAACAAGAGGTCAAGCAGAGCAGCTGATTATTTCACCCAGTCATTTTTCCAGTCATGGTTCTAAGCTTTTGTTTTGACTAACACTAAAAAAAGGGGTCACAGTAAATCAACAGTTGTTCATTATTATCACAGTAAATCAACAGTTGCTCGTTATTATTTTCCATTGGGCCTCCATTTCTCCCTATGCTGCCAGCAAAGGGATCAGGGAGGAGGAGTTGCATGCTCATAGTTGGCTCATTCCAGCCAAAATGTTTTTGATCCCAGTTTTCAGAATCTCAGCACCAGTTCTGTGTTACTTCTCCAAAATGCAGCCATATATGCATTGGTGGATGCATTGGTATTGGTGGATGTCGTATTTACTCTCCTGGCTTTGCAGATCTCTCCACGAACCAGCTATATTTCTGAAAGAAGCTTTCTGAGTGGTGCACCACTTGCCAAAAATCTTTTATCTCAGCTAGGAATTTTCTTCAGGGTCTTACCATGAAATTTAAGATGAACACTCTGACATATCAGATATTGATGTCCATCACTATCCTCAGTAATCATATGTCTGTTCCCAACTTTCCATTTGCCAAACGTCTTCATGCAGCAACAAATCTTTACTTATCAGTGGTATATACATTCCTAACGTGGAGACTGAAGTGTATTTGAGGCTCCTGTCAGGTTTCTTTTGCTGAAGGAAAAAAGGGGGCAGCACCAAAAGCAAAAGAAAGCAAAAGAAGAGGCAATGCCTCAAAATGGTACTGAAAAAAATATCCTTTGACAAATAATAAACATCCTTACAAAATAATAAATGCACAACAGGTTTCAGTTCATGACAATCTTCTTCAGAGACCCAAGAGTATGGTTCTTCTATCAAGGCAGCATCTCAAAAGGTTTTATTTTGAGCTATTGTCTGAGATTTCAATCATGTCTTCACAATCCTATTGATAAAAGTGACATTTGTGAGGGCAGTAGATTTAGCCCTGCATATGTGTGAACTAACATTTGTGTGAATTACTTTTAGAACCACAGTTATACACGCTGCATGCTAATTAGATAGATTTGCTGCCCCAATGCTCATTTCTTTTCAAAGATAATTTCTACGTTCAGTTCCATACCAGTGCTTTCTAACTTTTGGCTAATATAAGTTCATCGTTGTTGTGTTCTAGTCTGAGCAGGAGCCCATGGGGCTCAGCATAAGACAGAAGAGCTCCTAGTGAGCAACTTTCTCTGATAAGGTCTAAGACTAGACTGAATGTTATGGTTTAGTCCTTCTCTCAGACTCCACCTCTTCCTACCAAATGGAAACCTTAAATGGAAAGGCCTCTGGCCTGGAGCCTAGCACTCCTCTGTCTCTCCAAGAGCTCATGCTGGTTACATTGCCGGTGTTAGTGTATTAGTTCCATGAAATGTGGAGCTCTTGGAGGTGGGTGCACTAGCCCAGTGATGGAGCTAGCCTTGGAGGCCACAAATATTGGTTCAGGCTCTGGAGTTTCGGGGTCAGGGGTCTCCAGCATCTCAGACTTAAGGGTCTCTCATATCTTGGGCTTGAGGGGCTCTGGTTCTTCAGTGGTGCTGCTCAGGCCTGGAGCTCCTCTGTTGGCACCACTGGTTCCTCAGCCTCTGGACTCCAGGAACATAATAATCCTAGGGAAATGCTGTCAAATACATTTTGAGTTGCCATAGTCCCTTTCATTGTATTAGTCTTTGTCCTATTGTATAAGATTAATTATGTTAGATTTTAATAGTTAGAAAAAGGCTATCACCCCTATAATCTTTTGGGCTGGCCTCTTCATAATAGAAAATTACAAAGCTCATATTCTCACATAGTTACAACAAGCACTGTAACTTTAATTGATTAAAATTCTTTGTGTTGATGAAAATCCTGGGCCCAATTAATTGGGTATTGCACCCATTCCAGTCTCTGAGCCAACCTGTCCCTGTGCAAGCATTGGAATTTAGGCCAGATCAGTGAAGATCATAATAAAATGCTGACTCTCATCAACAAATGGGCTATCAATAGCTACTAGTCCTGATGTCTATATGCTCCCTCCAATATCAGAGGCAGTCTGCCTATGTACACCAGTTGCTAGGGAACATGAGCAGGAGGGTGCTATTGCACTTATGTCCTACTTGTGGGTTTCCCACAGGCAGCTGGTTGGCCACTTTGTGGACAGAATGCTGGCTGGACTAGATGAATCTTTAGTCTGATACAGCATGGCGCTTTTTATGGGGTAGGTTAGGATTTTTAAGTTTTGTACTGTTTTTAATTGTGTTTTATACTCTGCGTGTGTGTGTGTGTGTGTGTGTGTGTGTGTGTGTGTTCCCCCCCCCTTTGTATTTTATTGGACTGTACATCGCTCAGAGTGGCCGGATGTCTGGCCAGATGGGCGATTCATAAATATAATAAATAAATAAATGTTCACACTAGCTGTTGCCCACGGTTTCGCTTGCGTGGATTTTAGGATTTGGTACAATTGTTTTTAAAAGAAACATGATGGAATCCCAGCTCCCCCGGGACTACCAGCTCCCCCAGGACTGCAAAATTAAATCCCTGCCCCCCCCAGGACTACACAATGAAATCCCTGTTCCCTTTCCCCTGGGACTGCACAATGAAATCCCTGTTCCCCTAGGACTACACAGTGAAATCCCTGCTACCCCCCGGGACTACACAAGTGAAATCACACAGCTCCCCCCGCCCGGAACTGTACAATGAAATCCCTGCTTTCATTCCCCCCCCCCGGGACTACTTAGTGGTGGGACCGAGCCTTCAGCAGGCTCGTGGCTCGCTCCGGGCTCTGCCCTCCGCCGTCGCCCATTCTCGCTCTTCAGAGCAGTTGCGGAGCGTTCTCTGAGCTGCTACTGCCCGCCGCGGAAGAACCCCCCCGCCGCTGCCGGACCACCGCCGCCGCAGGAGCCACCCCCCACCCCCGCAGTCTACCTTGTCTTGCGTGCTGCCTCCGCTGCCGCCGGAGCCACTTAAACAGCCCTGTTGCCCTGGTTTCCCCTGCCAAAAACAGAGCGCGGGGGTCCAGCGCGATGGAGCATGGTCCCGTCATGTCACTTCCTCTGCGCCGGAAGTGATGGGACGGGACCAGCAGGCGGAGAGGCAGGCTCTCCGCAGAGCAGGAGAGCCTGCAGGTAAGCCCGCGGGGGTGGCAGAGAGCCCGCGCGGACACAAGCAGGCCCAGTTCGGGCCTCACTCGTGTCTGCTGGGCTACTCGGCTACATCCCTATTAAAATCTCTGTCCGCCCCCCGGCACTGCACAATGAAATACCTGCTCCCCCCCTGGGACTGCACAATGAAATCCCAGCTCCCCCCTCAGGGACTACGCAAGAATGAATTCCCTGTCGTCGTCCCCCGGATTACGCAACAATGAAACCCCTGCTTCCCCCCCCCGGGACTTCACAATGAAATCCCTGCTCCCCCCTGGGACTACACAACGTAATCCCTGCTCCCCCCCGGGACTACACAACGTCATCCCAGCTCCCCCCCTGGGACTACACAACAGTGAAATCCCTGCTCTCCCGGGACCACACAATGAAATCCCTGCTCTCCCCCCCCCCGGACTACACAATTAAATCCCTGCTCTCCTCCCCCCGGGACTACGCAACAATGAAATCCCAGTTTGCCCCCCCCCCCCGGGACTATCCAACAATGAAATCCCAGCTCCCCCCTCCCCCCGTGTAGGCCCTGGCTGCAGCGCATATGAGCATTCTGTTTTGACGTAGGAGAGATTTGCATATTCGCTCCTGATTGGGCTCCCATGGCGGCAGTTCATACGAACATTCTAAATGTCATTGGAGTGATTTGCATAACCGCTCCTTAATGGCCCCTGCAAACATTCCAAGTGACACCATTGGCTATCATCTATTTTGGGCCGTACAGGCGTAGTGATAGCTATTTCGGAGATTTGAACCCAGCAGTCTTTGTCCTTGGGTGATGGAGAGTATGTGTGCCAGGTTTGGGGCAGATCCGTCCAGCCATGTAGGAGCCTATGCGACACACGCAAATGCCCATACACACAGACACATGGACACACAGGATATGGGACGCCCCACACACACCAGTCATTCTCTGACTGAAAGTGTAACGTTTAGGCTGGGTGCTGGCAGCAGAAAACTTTTCTGACAGAAATATCTGATCTTAAAGAAAAATCAGGTTAATCCTGAGACTGAGAGTCTACAGGTGATGAAGAGTGACGGTGCCAAGTTTGGGGTAGATCCGTCAAAAGGTGATGGAGCCTACGTGACGCCCCGCCCCCACACACAACAGTCATTCAGTCATTTAAAAAGTTTCCCTCCCTTTTCACCCCCTCAGAGAACATTCTAAATGGCTGAGGGGAGATTTGCATACCGAGCCCTATTGGCCCCTGCAGAAATTCATATGAACATTCTAAGTGTCGTATGGGCTATTGGTTTAACTGCTCCTATTGGCTCCTGCAGCAATTCTGAGGTGAGGCCGATTTGCAGAACTGCTGCCCTGTTGTTTTGCCCATAGGAGATATGACAGTGGGGCGATTTTGCCCCCTTTTTTCACCCCCTTAGGGACGGAATTTCCCAAAATCCTTCCTTAGTGGGGGTCTACGTCATAAAAGCAATGTTCCTTCAAAATTTCACGTTCCTAGATTCAACGGTTTGAGCTGGGCGTTGATGAGTCAGTCAGTCAGTCAGTCAGTCCGGACACCTTCTTTTATATATATAGATTGTAGTAATAAAAAAATGAGAGGTTACCAGTGACAAGGTCCTACTCAGATACAGTTGATATCCTAAAGTGAGCTGTCAGTCAGGTTGAACATGTGTCATCTTAATGCTATACCTTTAAACAGATGGTAAAATCATGGTTTGTGATTCTTTTTGTGTACAGGTGTGAGCATATTCCAGGAATACAAGAGCCTCATAATACCACAGAGAGAAAAGGCGTTACCTAAAATTTTCTATTCTTTGGAATCTGCTCAGGAGGAGTGCATTTTTGAGAGAACTACCTGTACTGGTGTAGTCTTAGTACAGGGCCAGTATTATATGGTCAGTGGAAAGGAGGTATTCAAAAGTTTCAATGCAGATGATATACTGTATTTGAAGTCTGGTGAGTTACATAAAAGCAACTGATCAGTACACGTTCTTATAGCCTACATGGTTACTTGGGCCTTTTTCTGAAATGTTTTGCAAACAGATAAGCGCAAATGCATATAATGTTGGCTCCTATTCACATCTCTTTCTTGTTACTGCATATGAAATTCTGTCTTCATTGCTAGCAATTATTCCACAATTATACAATGAACTCAATTGTATCAGAAGTACTTTGATCCTAAATGGTAGGGTGTCCATTTAGTTTTAAGTTACATTTCTGTTTCTTAAATCTAAATCATTCTGGAACTGTTTGGTTCAAAGAATGAATGTGACTGGCTAACTGGGTCAGGTGGCCCTGAGGAAATGGTTATGTCAACATAAAAACATGGTGTTAATGACTGTTTTGTTATTTTAGTCCTTTTCAGATCAAATAGGATTTTATATCAGCCATTTTACATTGATTTATTGTAGCAAGTAGCTGGTTAAAAGAGTGACTTGTGAGCCGCAAAGCCTCCTGTTCATAACTCACTAGATGGACTTAGGCAAGCCATTCTCTATTCACTTTATGCCATCCCCAAATGTAATAAGGGGATAATAATACTGGCCTGTCTTTAGTATTCTTGTAATATATGTGAAGCACTTTCAGCATTTACCAAAAACCCCCCACCCCTATTTATAATAAATACTAAGGCTGCAATCCTATGTGCACTTATCTGGGTGGGAGTAAGAAAGGACACAATGGGACAATGTCTGAGTAAACATGCATGTACCAAGAGCCAGCTGATAATATTAATATGCTTTTGAAGTTCTTAGTTTATTCTGCTGCTATTTAACTCTGATTTTTTTTTCTAGTTTGTAATCCTGGATTTCATGGCACAAATTGTCAATTCAGTTGCCAGAAGTGTTCCAATAACTTTCCTTGCCATGCTGTTACTGGAGAATGTGTAGCCACTGGCCTTACCAAGTGTAGCTTAGACTCCCCAGATCCAAAGTGTATTGATGAGGGTAAAAATTGCTACTGTTTCTAAACATCAGTTTCTTTTTTTGCTCTCCCAATTTTTCCTCTGCTTCTTCTTTAGCACTGCGTTTTATTTTTCTCAGCTTCTCTATAGAAGTCTCCCTAACCCGTCCTATACTAATGACCTTTTACTGCCCATCTCCCAAAATTTTACTCTTCCTACCTTTAAAAATGTATATTTTCTTTCATTAGATATCTATATAATAACGACACCAGAAACCGCTGAATATTGTAGTAGTAGCTAAGCTAAGAGACTGAGTCACAAACTCACACACTAGCATGCAACTATCCCTCAACTGTCACCACCCTTCTGTAATAGGCGGATAACAAACCTTCAGGATTGTTGGAAGAATTACTGAGATAATATAAGTGAAGCACTTTGAATTTTCTGAAGTGCTATAGAAATACTATAATGATTCTTTTATTTAGGGTGATTTGTTCAAAACTGGAAAGGCTTTTGTTAAAAGTTCATATCTATGTAGTTATATCTGGTGGTTTAATTTTCAAAGTTATTACAACTTATTATTTTGATTTTTAAGTTTCCATAGACAGATGCCCAAAGAAGCCCCAGTGGAACTATTTTTCAAAGTCATGTTACTATGTGGAAGACACAAAAACAGCCACATGGGTCAATGCCAGGATTGCCTGCAAAGGATTTAAGGGAACAGACCTAGTTAAAATTACAAACAGTCATGAAAAGGTACCATTCATTAGTTGTTTTTATTTTACTCATATCATACTGAATAGTGGTTGGTTTATGAGTTATATTTAATTATGTTGGTTCTTCTGTGCCTGTTCTCTTCTGTTCTTTTTGGAAACCACAAAATATTGTAGATGTTGCCATCTATAGAGCCAGTGTGGTGTAGTGGTTAGAGTATTGGACTGGGACTGGGGAGAGTTCTAGTCCCTGCTCGGCCATGAAGTTCACTGGGTGACTTTGGGCCAGTCACTGATTCTCAGCCTAACCTACCTCACAGGCTTGTTGTGAGGATAAAATGGAGAGGAGGACCATGTAAGCCATCTTGGATTCTTTGCAAGAGGAGAAAAGGCAGGATATAAATGTGATGATGATGATCATGATGATGATAATGATCATGATGATATCACATTTTCTCCTTTCAAATATTAGCAATTTACATACCTGGCCAGCATGGAAGCTGCTTCCCCAGGGTGCTATTCCATGTGACTGTGATATGGGTTTGAATACTGTATCCACGTGGCTAGGGCCAATTCCCACAGCCAGCTAGTTGGCCATTGTAGATCTTTTTCCACTTGAGCAGCATCCCATAGGTGTGTGTGAATGGAACCTGGAGTAGAGCTGCAGAGAAACAGTGATTTGGCAAAAAAATATATATGAGATTAACCAAGTTATTCAAGGAGAAACTGTTTCCTGAAATGGCTAATCCTCAAATTTTGTTTCTTCAAATAATTTCACTGATTCTTTATTTTTCTTTATTTTTCTTTATTATATTTATACCCTGCCTTTTTTCCTGCAAGGGCAGCTTACATAGTCGTCGTCCTCCTCCTCCTCTCCATTTTATCCTCACAAAAACCCTGTGAGGTAGGTTTGGCTGAGAGTCAGTTACTGGCCCAAAGTCACCCAGTGAGTTTCATGGCTGAGCGGGGATAGTCCAACACTCTCACCACTACACCACACTGGCTCTTCAGCACATTTGCTTGGGAATTAGTCCCATTGGCCTTATCCTGGGGCCATTCCAAGTTCCTTACCTTTCTGATTGCCAGTGAGATAAACTGGCACTTCAATCAATGCTCTGGCTCAGGTGATTGTACAACCCATTTATGCCCCAGGATGCCTTTCAATTTGCCTAGCTCATTTCCTCCCATCCAGCCACAACTCTCCCATGTTCATTAGTGCTTGTTATCACCCCTTTTCCTTCACTTCATGCACCATCACCAGTTGGTTTATCACAGCAGCAATAACCATGGTGGGAAAATCAGGAAGACATTGAGATAAAATAATAATAATGATAATATTGGAACCTGCTCAGTGCCCTCATTCGTGCACCAGTGGCATGTCTATCATCAAGTGTAGACTCCAATCCCAGATGGAGTCCTCTGCTGGAGAACTCACTGCCTTCCTCCCATTGATGTAGACATCTGAGTTGAGAAACAAATGCCAGGTGAGTTAGTCCTCTCTTAACCAGCATACAAGCAGAGAGAGGGCCACAGCTTTTATTAAACATTATCAGTTGTGGAATGCATTGTGTCCATCAGTTGTGGAGTGTTTTGAACAAATCTGACAGCATCACATAGAATTGGTGTTTTCAGCCATTTTGTTCCTGCTGGGCTGTTGTGCCCCTGACGGAGTAATAGGTACAGCTTTCTTCATCACTGCATCTGCATGTTGGGTATATAGCAGCCCCTCTTACTTTTCCATCTGCCATGACTTTGAAAGCTACAGGAGCCCATTGTCATCTTTGTGGGAAACACGCCTTCCTGTTGAGTAAGGGATAGTTGTTTAGCCAGTACAGTTTCCTCATATCCTTGGGGAAGAGACTCTAAGGTCCTAGGTGTTTGAGTACTCTTTATTGAAAGGGAAGGCTAGAGGATGTTTAGGAGTCCTACTTTGAGGTATAAGATCTCTCTCCCTCTCCACGAGGCCTCCCTCTTGTATGGGGTGCCTTGTCCTTTCATCCCTGTTTGCAGCAGTGGACTTCCGGTTCCTTTTCGGATTTTGTGTCTGTAGTCCTGAAGGATGGTACTTGTAAGGAGTCCAAGAATACGAGTGTTATTCATCTGCCCTTCTTTCTTTCCTTACCAGCCTTGGCTGTTTGTTTGTGAAGAATTTGATTTCACCAAGTTCTCTCACACTAGTTCCCACTTAGGTTTTTCTAACATGAGAAGATTTGGTTGTGGTTGTATCCCCATCCAGGGATCTTTTCTTTAGGTTAAAACTCCACAATTAGTTTTTATAAGAATAGAAGTATTTTAGAAACCTTTTTAAGAGACTGTCTCAGGACTGTTATATATTGAATATGAATGCTTTACAAAGTTTCCTTGAAGTTGGGAGAAATTGTTTGTATCAATTTAAGCAGTGCTGCTTCCTTAAGTTGAAACAGCAATTTGAAGTTCTGTATATGGTGTGAGGAGGCATCCAAAATACTAGGTTGTTTCATTGGCACCCCCAGGAAGTTAGGGAATAACATGATTGTGTCTTTTCAAGTGCCATTTCCTCCGGCTCCGCCCACAGTTCTTTCCTGCCTCGCCTAGGACAGTCATCTCTTGAGCTTCCTCTCTAGATTTCCACTTAAAACACCCTTTCTGACCTGTCTTTAATTCTTTTCTTATTATTTCTCAATCTCTGGCTTCCTTCTACCCTTCTATTAAAACAAAACACCTCTCTTCTTATTTTTGTACTGATGGCTCTGGTAGGGAAAAGAGCAACAACATCAAAGAAATATGGAAAGAAGGTGACTCACATTAGGGTCATCAAGGCTCCAAGTGTGCACCATCATGCCTCCGCGTGGAGCTTTGCTGGTGTCCCACTCTCCCAACCACTAAACTGCTGCATCTCCTGAGCCTTGCAATCATGCTACCACATCTGGGCAGGGTAGACACTAGCACCATGAGGAGGTGGATATCTCCCAAGCTCCAAAGAGGCTACAGCCCAAATGGCGCCCCACCGCACTGTTGAACAACTTATAGACCAGGAAGTGGTGTTTTCTGAGGCCTCTGATGCTGAATTGGTCCCAGTGGAGGACACACAAGGCTTGGAGCTGGCGGTGGGGGGAGATCGGAATAGCACCACAGATGGCAGCCACCATATTATCCAGCCAGAATCTTTCCTCCAATTCCAGGTGGTGCCATGCCATCTTCCGCTTTTCAAGCCTTCCCAGGCCTCCAGCACCCACAGACCACAGGCCTAATCTTTCTTCAGGGCAAAACCTACTCCCCTCCCTTTCTTTAACGAGGATCAATTTATCCAAAAAATTAAGGCAGTGGTAGTCAGTGAACTTACTGACCAAATCCTTGATAGACATTTTCTGAGACAGCCCAGAACGGGTACTCCAAGGAAGAGACCAAGCTCATCACCCTCCCTTCAGTCTTCTCATTCCTCTTCCCCACCATGAGCCACACCTAAATCAAAGTGGATGAAAAAAGGACAGCATGTTAAAGGGAGAGCTTCTGATCAAGCCACTAAAAGCAAACCCACCACCTTGATTGCCACTATTCACTCCTCGGCAGAATCTGACCAGGCCTCCCCACTGCCTCACTCCCTCTTGCCCAGTGGTCACCCCCTGTGCATAGGGATAGTGATGATGAAAACAACCCTCCTCATTTAGATCGCTCAAATCAAGAAGTAGGAGAATGGTCACTTGTGTCAAACTGAGCAACCTTCTAAGGATCGCCTGTTTATCTGTGATGATTTCTTCCCTCTGCTCTCTGAAGTGCTGACCATCCTAGACCTCAACTCCCTTTCGCAGGAAGAGCCTACTTCTCCTCAGCCGCCACCTCCAGAGGAGCATCAGTCTTTCTGGAATTCAAGACAACCAACAGGGAGGCCCTTTTCCCTTCACTTTTCGAGAAGCTGGTGGACTCCGAATGGGCTGCTGTGCTCCAAGGCAGAAAGGCATTAAGGTAGTGCAAAAATACCCCCTTCCACAGCAAGCAATGGAAAATTCAAGGTACCCCTTATAGATGCCCCAGTGATAGCTATTCTTTCAGAAGCCATTGCTCCCAAAGACATTGACACCCCACTCAAGGATCCTAACGAAAAATGCTCTGTCTTCATCTTTAAAAGGGTTCACGAAGCAGCTTTGCCTGCCATCAGAGCTTCCTCTACCTCCTCACTCTTCACCCATGCATCCATGCTTTGTGTGGAGGAGTTACGTAATAATTGTGTTTTGGACAGCAGGACCCTGCATAGAGGGCTCCTTAAATTATATGAAACATCCAACTTTATGGCTGAAACAGCCCAGGATGCTCTAGTCTAATCAACCAGAACCATAGCTGCAGCCACTGTCATCAGAAGATCCGTGTGGCTAAAACACTGGAATGCTGACACCTATTCCAGGACTAATCTGGCTACTGGCTACTGTTCTCTTCACGGGAGCTCGCCTGTTTGGTGAAACAACACTCAAAGACATCCTCATGGAAACAAAGGATATGAAGAGGGCAGTAGCTTCATCCCAAAAAAAGGGTGAGAAACGCCAGTCCTCCAGGTCCTATCTCATCCCTCCAGAGACTTCAGGTCCTTTAAACCATGTAGGTCTCAGTCCCGCTTCACCCCAAAGGGCCATCAGGGAACCAACTTCTCAACTCCTCACAGGCATCCAAGTCCACCCACCAGTAGTTCTGAAGGGAATCAACCACAGGTGGGCTGGAGGCTACAGAGGCTCCTTCCCATGTGGGAAACCTCGTCCACGGACAAATGGGTACTCAGATCAATCCAGAAGGGTTATCACATTGAATTCTACCACATACTCAGATTTCTCCCCTCCCCTGCCTACAACTCTCTACCAAAGAGAGCCATTATTTTACAAGCTATTCAACATCTCCAGGACATCAAGGTAATAGAGCCTGTTCCATCCCCAGAAATATTCTCAGATGTTTACTCTGTTTTCTTTGTTGTCCCAAAGAAAGACGGGTCATGGAGATGGATCTGAAATATGTCAGCAAATGTGTGACATACCGCAAATTCAGAATGGAGAGCCTCCAGACCAACGTTCTCCAACCTGGGGGTCGGGACCCCCAAGGGGGTCGCGACATGCTTTCTGGGGGGTCGCCAGAGGCCAGCTATACTGGAAGGAGGGAGGGAGGGGGAGGTATTTTCCTACAGCACCAGGCGCTTGCAATCCAATTGCTGGAGAAGGAGAGAGAGCACGCGCGTGCCTACACTGGTGCTTTATGGGTAATAGGCACATGAGCCTTGAGAAGGAGCCGCTGCCTGCAGTTGCCGCCAAGCACCTCCTTCGCCTCGTGCTTCTCCTCCTTGTGCTGGAGTGAGTGAGTGAGTGAGTGAGTCGCTGCCTGCAGTTGCCGCCAACATCTCGCCTCCTCCTCCTCATGCTGGTGTGTGTGTGAGAGAGAGTGAGAGAGAGAGAGAGAGAGAGAGAGAGGAGACGACGCTGCCTGCAGTTGCCGCCAACATGCGCTTCTTCCTCCTGCTGCTGCTGCTGCTGCTGTTGAAGATCTCTGTAAGAACGAGTTGGAGGAGGGGGCAGAAAAGGGGCTGGAAAGGGGAGGTGGTCGCGGCAGCGTCCAGGGGTGGGGTGAGGGGAGGGTGGGGGGCATTCCACCCAGCCCTTCCTTCTCAGATGCAGCCGGCTGGGGGAGGGGGAGCGGCAGCACGAGGACGACCTGGGCGACTTGATTATTTGCACAAAGGCAAGTGTGCTTACTTCCTCCTTAGCCCTTCGAGATTTTGGCAGCCCCAATGCAAAGCAGTGAGGCGTGCTGCTGGCTATAATTCTGTTGGGAGAAGGTATTTTTTGACACACTCATTGGGAAGAGTTTCACTGAACTATGGCTTCTTCTGAGTGAAAATGAAGTGTGTGTGTGAGAGAGAGAGAGTGAGAGAGACTGTGTGAATGAATTTCATTTCACTTGCTTCTGTGGCTATTGCAGAACTATTTTTAGCTGTCTCCAGCAGAACAGAGAGTCAGTGTGGCGTAATTGTGAGAGTGTTGGACTGGGTCTTGGGATATCCGGGTTCTAGTCCCCACTTGGCCATGTAACTCACTGGGTTACTTTGAGCCAGTCATTTACTCGCAGCCTAACCTACCTCACAGGGTTGTTGTGAGGATAAAGTGGAGAGGAGGAAGAGGATTATGTAAGCCCCCTTGGGTTCCTTGCAGGAAAAAAGGTGGGGTATAAATATAACAAATAAAATAAATAAATAAACAAATAAACATGTCTTCTCCTTTCTGATACAAAGCTGGCTGCTAGTCAAATAAATCCGCTCACTTGCCTGCTCCCTGTTGGGCCCTATTTCCACTAACATCCAGAGTCCAAAGAGAGGAAGGGCAGGTGAGCAAGTACAACAATAGAAATACAAAAAGAAATTGTTTTTCCTCAAAAAAGATTTTTTATTTATATTTTCGGAAATCTGTACCCATGGAGAAAAAACGGAAATATTCAGAAGATTACCTTAAATTTGGCTTTACCACCTTTAATGAATATTAGGTTAAATTAAATTATATTCCGAAAAAACTATTTTTCATGTGTTTTCTTTACCCCACCAAAATGCAAATTTATGCAAATGTGGTGAGGGGTCCCTGGTTACTTTGCCATTACAAAAGGGGGTCGCGACTCGAAAAAGGTTGGGGACCACTGCTCCAGACCATACAAGAGGCCCTCCATCAGGATGAATACTTAGCTTCAATAAACCTCACAGAAGCCTATCTGCATGCCCCCTTTGTCCTGGCACACAGGAGATTCCTTTGGTTTTTCTGACCATAACAGGTATTTCCAATACCATGCCCTCCCATTCAGCCTGGCCTCAGCACCAAGGGTCTTCTCAAAACTGATTATATCTGTGGTAGCTTTTCTCCACCATCAAGGCATCCACCTATACCCCTACCTAGATGATCTCCTTCTGAGGGCTCCCTCTCTCTCCAAGGCAAAAAGGGACTTTCACACCACTCTAACATGCCTGTCAGAACACAACTTCCTAGTGAAGATCAAGAAGAGCCATCTAACTCCCTCAAAGTCACCAAATTCAGCACCACTTCAGCCACATGATGCATCCCTCCCAAATCACAGGCTACCTTGTTTCTTCTCCAGCTTCCAGTCCAGCATGGCAGAAGCAGAGGACATCACCCTGGCCCTCAGGTCTTTCTACCAACACCTCTAATTTCGAGGGTTCTTCGCAAGATACAAGTGGAGCAAGCCACAGCCATCCTGCTGGCCCCATACTGGTCAAAATAGTTTTCAGAAATATTACAACTGGCTCAGACCAATCCTGAATTGGTCTGGTTCCATAGCAACCAGATCTCCTCACTCAGGGACCTGTTTCTCACCCAGACCCAGCCAGGCTATGTCTAGCAACATGGAAACTGAGCAGCAAACGTTCCTGAACCTTGGATACCCGGAACTGGTTGTGAATACTACTCTCTTCTTGGAAAAGATCAACAGAGTGCACTTACGAAGCAACCTGGAGGGCTTTTTCCAGATGGTGAAAGCACAAAACTGTGGACCCTTCTAAGGCAGGCCTCACCCACCTCCTTTCCTTCCTCCAAGCAGGTATGGACATGGGCCTTAACACCAACATGTTAAAGAGACAGGCATCATCTCTCTCCTCAGCTTTCTCCAGACCTGGACATGCACCAATGGGGACAACCCCCTACCTAAAGTGCTTCCTAAGAGTTGTTCTCAGCCCTCCAGTAGTGCACAAATTTCCATCATGGAACCTACACATAGTCCTAAAAGCACTCACCAAGGCTCCTTTTGAACCCCTACAAACTGTGTTGCTCAGACTCCTGTTCTTTAAGGTGGCATTCCTTATAGCCATCACTTCCGCCAGAAGGGTTTCCGAGTTGGGAGCTCTCTCTATCCAAGACACAGTGATACTCGAACTCGACCCTTCCTTTATACCAAAGGTAAACTCTGTGTTTCATCAGTCCCAGGAATTGGTCCTTCCATCTTTCTGTCCAAACTGTTCTCATCCTTCCAAGAAGCTATGGCACAAATTAGAGCCGCAGGGCTCTAAAAATTTACAGATGTGTAAAACCAAGGATCTATGCCTCACAGATTCATTATTTGTGTCTTTCCACCCAACACCACTAGGCAAACAGGCCTCCAAGGCCACCATTGTACGCTGGATTAAGGCTGTGTCACATCAGCATATGATGCACAGCACATTCCTAGGCTTCTACATCTCATGGCACACTCGACCAGGACCATAGCAGCCTTTGCTGCTTTTTCCACAAACGCCACTCTAGCAGAGATCTGTAGAGTGGCTACCTAGTCAGCACACCAAACACTTTCACGAAACATTACAAATTGGATTCATTTGCCTTGACTGAAGCAACCTTTGGCAGGAGGGTGCTCCAATGGGTGGTATCCCCATCTTGAGGTCAGCCATACTCCCTCCCTAATCAAATTTCAACTGGGCATGTTCCAGTCTTTCGGATGCCTCCTCACACCGTACAGCAAATGTGACATTGGGAACTTACCATGAAGGTCCATTCTGGCATGGTGTGACAGAAACGTCCAACCCCACCCTTCATGGGTGGCTGACAGGATACCAACTGACATACACCTCAAGACAGCACACCCTTACTATTGACTCGGCTCCTCAGAGGGAATACCTCTCAGGGTATTCTATCCATACAATGCTTCGCTTCTAGACTCCTGTTTCTCCTCGCTTAGCCATGGAAGGAACTGGAGGCGGAGCTGGAAGCAGCAGCATTCGAAGAGCATGGAAAGCTAAGCAGGGTCAGGCCTGGTTATTACTTGGATGGGAGACCCCTCATCCAGTTTCCTGCATTGAGCAGGGGGTTGGACTCGATGGCCTTGTAGGCCCCTTCCAACTCTATGATCTATGAAAGATCACTCTCTTGTGATACCTGCCTTCCTGGGTGGTGCCAAGGAAACAACACAGTCTTTTGGATGCCTCCGTCACACCATACCATAATGGGCCTTCACAGTAAGTTCCCAATGTCCCATAAAGAGCATGCTTAGTCCAGTTTCCTGTGTAAATTCTAATTTAAAAGCCTGTACCATACCATCCTTATCTAAATTAAGGGCCAACTATTTGGAGAGAGAGAAAGAATTAAGGAACATCGCTTCCATGATGGATGAAAAGATGAGCAAAGCAGTTTCCTGTTAAGACTGTATTACCCCTTGGGTCTTTCATGATGCTCCCACTAGTGCATTACATCATCAGTCCACTTTCTATCAGACCTAATTATTCAACTATTTGGGAGATCTTTTAAGTCTGCACATTAGCAGACTTAACTACTTCCCTCACTTAAGACTCCTACATCCTGGTCTAACACTTTCTGTAGTTTATTTCTTCCATACCCTGAAATTTGCATAAGAACTTTCATGGATTCTATATATTTTAATTGATTTAAGTTGACATGGGTGGTTAACCTGCCAATCTATAAATCTAAGAATTAATAAGTAAACTAATCAAAACTTTATAACTTAAACTTGGTTGCCTAGGTGCATTTTCTAATCACTGATGGTGATCTAGTTTGAGTCACCTGCAGCTTCCAGACAATTTTTAAGAGCAGCCCTAGATCGAGCACATTGCAGTAGTCCAGATATGAATGTGTATGTAAGACAGTGGGCAGATCCCCCCAGACCCCCAGGAACGGGTGCAGCTGGTTGCCAGTTGGTCATGCATATAATGCTGACAACATGATTGGCAGCAAGCTGTAAAGTTGCTGTGCACTCTGGCTGTGTTGATCACCACTGTTGAGTTTGTTATACTTGTAACATCATTAGTATGTTGCTAAATCACTACTAATTGAATTGGAATGGGTGCACATAAAGGTACAGCATCAGCTCTCTTAGCTGGCTATAAGATTGGGGTATAAATATGTTAGATGTTCCTGTTAATGGATGTTGTTCTGGATTCAAGCTTCTTAGAATAATTGAATCTTGTGTTTGGACAAAACGCTTTAGCATTCTTGTTATAATAGACTTTAGGACTTTCCCCCTTGCAGCATGTTGATATTTAATGGGGCAGTTATGAGATAGGTTAATTTAGAGAAAGATTAATTTAGAGAAAATTAAAATTTCATTTTAATTTAAACTTTCTGTTCCAAGCACATATTAAAAAATGGTTCAGATTATTGCTTTTGTACTTTCAGATGTGGGTACAGTATCGAGGAGATGATAGTTGGATCGGTTTGACCTTCTACAAGCCGTCATATCAATATCTTTGGGTAGATGAATCATCTTCAGTTTTTCAAAATGCATGGTGAGTCTGTTTCTAAAATAGGCCAGCATTAGCAGAGAAGACAATTCTACCAATTTTCAGAGCCTAAGCAGACTGCATACCTTCTACTAGAAAACACACTGATCTGCCAGTTTGATCAACTTGATAACAACAGAAGCAACAACAATAATAATAAATATCATCTTAATCTTTGTAAATTGCTCTGGCGCCTTTTTAAGGTGAAGAGTGAGGTAAAGATGATTCAAATAAATAAAAAAAAATACTCATCCAATCACAATTGCCTTTCAGTATAAAGAAAGCTCATGTTCTTTATTTTAAGAAATGATTTAGAGATTCAGTTTCAATAAGAATCTGTCTCTGATTGTCAGTTCTCTAAAACCATGGCCACATTTGGATGATCATGTCTCAGCTTGATAAGCGAAGATATGAACAAGTATTTTGCCTGTGCACACAGCCCTTTGATCCTCCCTTTGTGGAGTGAGCAATCAAATCAAGAAGTCCCCAATTAAGCATCATTGCCCGTTTCAGCCAAACTGGGAAACTGGTTACCAGTTTTGAAACAAGACAGGATATTAAATCAACTTCAAACCATAGTTTAATATCCTGGGAAGAAGGGGCTATATGCAGAAGCAAAAGGGGTCATTCATATCTTGGCTCATTAAAGGAAGATATGATTGGCCAAATGGGCCAATAATTTTCAAAAGCTGAAACACCAAGTTCAAGGTGGCCTGGCTTTTTGTGAAACTTTAGAATCTTTGCGTTTTGCATGAAATTTTGCAACAAATGGGCTATATGTTACTTCTCAAAAGACTGAACTAGCCTGAATGAAATCTCTAAGGGTGCAATCCTATGGCAATGTTCATAAGCCACCAAACTTGGAGCCTTACCATCATCTATGCAAAATGAGAGGAATGGCAGAGGTGATCTTCACCTCCCCGTCCTTCCACCCTGCATTTTCATTAGAAGGGCTGTTTTGCCCGTCTAGCTGGAGCATCTCGGATGGGGAGGGAAGGAGGCTGGAAAGGCTTCAGGATAGGTCGTATCCTAGCCTCTGCAGTCTCCTCTACTCCCTGTCCCCTGAAATGCCCCCTTTCCCCCCTCTCTCAGATTTCTTTTCTGACCTTGGATTACAGCCAGTGTGGTTCTTTCCACACCAACTGTTGTGTGGGGGTTGGAGCTCCAATTCCTAGTTCTGAAGACAGAGCACTGTCTCTGACCTCAGATTGGGGAATCTGAACTATCCTGTGGCCCCTCAGATGCTGTCTAGGGACCACAGGATTGTTCGTTAGGTGTGTTTTTGAATTAATATTCTTATATTGCAGATTGAGGAACATTGTCCAAAACTATTTTGTGGTTTTGAAAACTTCATGAAGTATTGTTAAATTATAGAAGGTTTTAAGAATACGATTTGGTTTTTCAGATCTTGGCCATTTCTTCTTCTTCTTAACTGTTTGCAGGGTGGTTAGACGAAGTAGAAGATACACACGATCTGTTTTTGATTGTGGAGTTGCTTTCAGAAGATATCTTTCTATAACAGATTGTTCCCAGCAAAGAAAGTGGATTTGCAAGAGAGAAGAAGGTAAATTAAGTGATTCAAACATAACTTGTTTCTCAGAAGCAGATTTCAAGCTTCACTTTGGCTAGAACTGATATTCTTTTCAGAGAGTTGAAAGTAATATCATAGAGATTCTATTTCTTATGATTTGTGCAACATCTTATTATTGTTGCTTTTACAATTATATGATCGGGTTTTTTTAGTGCTTCAAAAACATGTGAAACCTGTTTACCAAGAGATTATCATTGGATAATAAAAGGGTGTGTAGTTACAACAGTTCTATCATAGCTCTATCAACATCTTCAGCTCTATTAAAAACTCTTGTCTTTCTCCAGTTGAGCAACTGAATTATATGTATGCTTACTCAGAAGTAAGTCCTGCTGATTTCAATGAACCTTACTCACAAGTAAATATGCATAAGAATATTTATTTTATTTATGATTTCAGTCATTTCTATCCTGCCTTTTTACACCAAAATGTACTCAAGGTGGCAGTAAATAAATAATTAAAAATAAAAAATAGCAGTAAATAAAACGCCAACAGTAAAACAAAAAAACCTGCTGTTAAAATACATTCCAGAGACCAGTTAAAACCCACTTGGAGGATTACGGGCATCTAATTGAAGGCGTGAGGAGCCCAGCTGATAGGATTGCTGCTGTGCTTCCCTCAGCCTCAAAAACATTTAGACAGCCGATTTTGGCCGTCTAAATGTTTTACCCCTCCTTGCGAGGAGGAGGAGCTGAGGTACCATCTGGATTCTTCGTATGGTGATGGTGCCTCGCTCCTCCCCTCCCCACCCCTGAGAACACACACACCTGGAACTGAAGACATTCTTCTGTCTTCGGTTCCCAGCTGATACAGAAAGAACAGCACTAGCTGTGGAGTGTGGGCGGGGGAGGGTGCTCTACAATCAGACACCCCGCTGCTATCTCAGAAGGGATTTCTGAGGTCGCAGCGGGGAGTCCAACTTATCCTATGGCCCCCCAGACAAGGTCGGAGGGCCATAGGATTGCACCCTAGAGATCAAATTATGAAAATGCTTGCTGGAATAAAATAGTCTTCACTGCCTGCCAAAACAAGCACAAGCTGTTCCACCATCTGGGTGCCACGACTGAGAAGGTTGACTTTCCCATGTCTACCAAACATACCTCAGCTGGCAAGGGAAAACAGAGGAAAGCCTCCATAGTAACACATAATTTCTGGGCAGGTTCCTAGGTAAAGAGGTGATTCTGAAGATACCCTGATTCAAGGCCAGTTAGGGCTTTATTAAGTTTTGTCCAAAAACACATTGTAACCAGTGCAGTTGGATTGGACTAATATGCTGGTGCTAAACATGAAAAAGGTAGCAGAAGAGCTTTTAAACTGAACCCTGGGGGAAAGCTGACAAGAGCTGGGAAGCATCTGATTCAGGTTGAATCATCCCTAGAGGTTGAAAATGAAACTGTTTCTGATTGCCCAAATGTAGAAGGGGAGGAAATAGGCCATGAGCATATGCAGGGGAGGCTGGTGACTCCTATTTTGGTGGGGCTCCTTTTCCATTGCAGGTTTTTCAGGTTTTATTTGGAGCTTCAGACAGAGGAGTTATCCATGGTGCTGTACTCCATCCCCAAAATACCGTAGGTTCACCACCATGGAGCACCACGGATAGCTCCTATGAAGCTCCATATATAAAACCTGCAAAACCTGTAAGCGAAAAGGAGCCCCACCGAAATAGAAGTCACCAGCCTCCCCTGAACATATGGTGAAACATGATAGCCAATCAAAGAGGCCTAAGTGCCATAGCAGAAGATGCACACACCAGAGACATCTGTGGAGGGACACTGTGTATAGGTGTATCTATGCAAATGCTAGAAGCTCCGAGCCAAAATAGGAGAGTTGGAGTGTCTGGTTTTAAAGAATAACCTAGATATACAGTCATGTGAAAAAGAAAGTACACCCTTCTAGAGATCCATGGTTCCACGTATCAGGACAGAAGAAAAATCATCGGGCCCATAGCAGGTCCCAAAATTAGGTAAAGACAACCTCAGATGAACAACAACACGTGACAGAGTACACCGTGGCATTATTTATTGTACAGAAATACAGCCAAAATGGAGAAGCCATGTGGGAAAAACTAAGTACACCTTATAATTCAATAGCTGGTAGAACCACCTTTAACAGCAATAACTTGAAGTAATCGTTCTCGGTATGACATGATCAGTCTCTTACATCGTTGTGGAGGAATTTTGGCCCACTCTTCCTTACAACATTGCTTCAGTTCATTGCGGTTTGCGGGCATTTGTTTATGCACAGCTCTCTTAAGGTCTCGCCACAGCCACAGCATTTCAATAGGGTTGAAGTCTGGACTTCGACTAGGCCATTGCAGCACCTTGATTCTTTTCTTCTGTCAGCCATTCTGTTGTAGATTTGCTGGTGTGCTTGGGATCATTGTCCTGTTGCATGAACCAATTTCGGCCAAGTTTTAACTGCTGGACAGATGGCCTCACATTCGACTCTAGAATACCTTGGTATACAGAGGAGGTCATGGTCGACTCAATGACTGCAAGGTGCCCAGGTCCTCTGACTGCAAAACAAGCCCAAATCATTATCCCTCCACCACCGTGCTTGACAGTTGGTCAGAGATGTTTGTGCTGATATGCTGTGTTTGGTTTTCACCAAACGTGGCGCTGTGCATTATGGCCAAACAGCTCCACTTTGGTCTCATCCGTCTAAAGGACATTGTTCCAGAAGGCTTGTGATTTGTTCAGATGCAACTTTGCAAACCCAAGCCATGCTGCCATGTTCTTTTTAGAGAGAAGAGGCTTTCTCCTGGCAACCCTTCCATACAAACCATACTTGTTCAGCCTTTTTCTAATTGTACTGTCATGAACTTTAACATTGCACCTGCTGACTGTGGCCTGTAGCGCCTGAGATGTAAAACTTGGATATTTTGCAATTTCTCTGAGCATTGCACGATCTGCCCTTGGGGTGAATTTGCTGGGACGCCCACTCCTGGGAACATTGGCAACTGTCTTGAATGTTTTCCACTTCTGAATGGTAATCTTCCTCACTGTAGAATGATGGACTTTAAATTGTTTGGAAATGGCATTATAACCCTTTCCGGATTGATGGGCAGCAACAATTGCTTCTCTAAGATCATTGCTGATGTCTTCTCTTCTTGGCATTGTGGTAACACACACCTGACTGCTGGAGACCAGCAAACTTCTGACACTTCAGCTTTTATAGAGGTGGGCACACTTGCTGATGGTCAATTCATCAAGGGCATTTGCTTAGCAGCACCTGGCTGCTCCTTCGCCTCTTCATACCTATGGCAGCAGTACGGGTGTACTTAGTTTTCCCCACGTGGCTTCTCCATTTTGACTGTATTTCTGTGCAATAAATAATGCCACGGTGTACTCTGTCATGTGTTGTTCTTCATCTGAGGTTGTCTTTACCTAATTTTTGAGATCTGCTACAGGCCCGATGATTTTTTTTTTTCTGTCCTGATACGTGGGACCATGGAACTCGAGAAGGGTGTACTTTCTTTTTCACATGACTGTAGGCGTGTTTGCACGTCATGACAACCCTTCCTGGCATGGTGGTTTGGTTGTTCTGTGAACAACCCATGGTGCGCCCAACAGACAATCAAGCTCAATGTGGGTAGTTCTCCTGCTCCCTACCCATCCTTCCCACTTGGCCCTCCTGCAGGTATCCCAGTGGTCCCAATGGCAGGACCAATTTGTCTCCCCCTTCTGCCGTGATCATGAGCCATTTTCCAGATAAGGATGAAGGGCTGCAAGGGCAAATTCCAAGGGTGGTTGTGGAGCCCCCCCATGGGGTGTGTGCTCCCCACAACTATACTCAGAAATGCTCCTTACAGCCTCTTTACCCTCCCCTAATGGTCTTCCCCATTTCCTTGCTTGTCTCAGGGCTAGCATCTGTTCATGCTCTTGGCAGCTGGGAATATTCCACAGTGACATACAGGAAGCATGTAGGCTAAACCTTTGTTGTGATTTTGTGGGTTCTGTCCCCTCATGCCATATTTTTCTGCATGGCTAGAGAGTTTCTACAATGAGTAGATAGCCTCAACAACCCTGCAGAACCTCCTTTTCCTTAGCCCTTCATGTCTGCATATGGACCCTACTGCTTACTAATATATATCTTCTATTTCCAAAATCCAGAGATGAGTGCTGGTCCTTATGTAGCCAAAACAGCCTCATCCACACAAGTGTGGATGGTATCAGCTTGCTTGAGGGAACCCCACAGTTTGCAGAAGTATACAAAAAATCTTTAGAAAAATACATTTCCTGCATATCTACACACATCTTCAAAAATATTACACAGTTTGTCCATCTAGTTCTGGGCCCTCAGGTCTTCCACAGGCTATATCTATCCACTTCTGATTTTGCAGGTTGCAAGTCAGTCATCTGCACAATAATCAGCCTCATTAAGATTTTATGGATTTCAATTCAGTTGACTTACTTTTATTTCAAACAGCTGTTGATCTCTTTACCGAGCACAGTGGAAGAGCATTTTACTTGCCTACTGGAGAAGCTTCTAAGTATCCTACTTTAGATAAAGCTACACAAGCCTGTTTACTTTTGCAAACATGTACTGGAGTGGTAGGAGATGGGAAAGATTACATGGTACACACTGGTATGGATCTATATAACACTAGGAACAAAAAAGTGGTAACCTGGATCAAATCAGGTATTTATTTATGTTATTTATTTATTATATTTATACCCCTCTTTTTTTCCTGCAAGGAACCCAAGGCAGCTTACATAATCCTCCTCCTCCTCTCTATTTTATCCTCACAACAACCCTGTGAGGTCGGTTAGGCTGAGAGTCAGTGACTGGCCCAAAGTCACCCAGTGAGTTTCATGGCTGAGCGGGGACTAGAACCCGGATCTCCCGAGTCCCAGTCCAACACCCTAACCACAATGCCACACGTAAATAAAATTGTCCTTGCAGAATTCAGTATTATGCATCTGTAGATGGAGTTTTCCATGGATGTGCTTAGACCTAGCATTCTAAATGGTTATTAGTGTGAAATTACAGAAGCCCTCTTTGTATTTTATTCTAATGTAACATTTTAAATTTATATAGATTGTGCGGCTGGAAGATTTGGAGAGATGTGTGAACAAATATGCCACAAGTGTGATGATGGTATATCTTGCAACCCACATACAGGGTTGTGTGGAGACAGCTTGTTCTGCAGCCAAAATGATCCTACTTTCACTTGTGAAAAAGGTGATCTGGAGTCGTTCCTGTATTTCTTCTTCTTTGTGGTCTCTGGGCATCACACACATGGACTCTGTGCCTGTGCTGAGACCGGTTTGGGAAGATTCTATAGCTGAGGAAAATCGGGCGGGAGCCCCTTCCCTATCGCGCATTCTCCTAGCGGGGCTCCCACCTGCTCTCTCAGTTCCTCTTCGACTGCCATTGCAGCTAGTCGGTCTTTTGGGTGGTTCTTCTGCTAATTGCAGTTCTTCAGCTGAGTGTATTATTATTGCTCCTTCTTTGACACTTCTTCTCGGCTGTCTAAAAAAATAAATAAATTCTTCTCTACATTTTTTTCTCTTGTCTTTACCTCACTCTGAGGTACCATGCCTCTTAAGGTACCATGCCTCTTAGCTCGTGATTTTCTGCTCCTGTGAACACAAGAATTTTGCTTGTACAAAATAATTTTGAAAGCTATACAGTAGGGATTTTCTAAAAAGTGCCCTTGATCCTATTTTGGCTGAAATTATCTTCTGGGGCCAATGGGTTAAATATATAGAACCAAAACTTAATCTATTGGAAGCTAGGAGGTTATCTAAACTCAGATCAGAATGCAAGTATGTTATAGCTAAGTGAAATAATGAGGTTGGTCCTTAAAGAATGAACAGTTACTGGTGCTTGTGAAGACATGGGATAATTCAGGACTTGAATGATAAGGAAAGCAAAGCAGAATAGAGATAACAGTCAAGTTTCGGTCTAGGTATCAAGGATCTGATTGTAGGATAAGATTGCAGAATAAGATCCTTGATTATATTTTATGATAATGAGTTTAAATTAATTCAACAAATCATTTGGTAGCCCAATATGCTTCTCAGTCAAGCATGAATCAGAGTTACCTTAGATAAAAGTTTACGTTTCTGCAACAAATGAAAAATATCACTAGGAAAAATATTGGGGATTTCCCCATATAGTCTGTTTTTTTTTTTTCGTACAAGGGGCAAATGTTTTATATTTATGCTCTGAAAGAATGTCAGCAATTTATGGATCAGATTAAAATGATTGCAAATTGTGCTGTATACCATGTATTGTCTCAACCATTTCTGACATTTACTGGTAGAGCTCAAGAACCAAGGGCCTTCAATAAAGATAATTTTAATCCTAGTTTCAATCAGTAACAGGTAGTTGTTGGCATTTACCAGAGGGACTAGGGACAACAAGGGAAAAATTACAGGCAGGTGCACCAACCTGTCTCTTAAAAAGGGATAGACATGGTTCATTTATTGGGAGCACATTTGATTGAGTCACAAGCTATTGTTTTTTTTTTACTTTAACCCAGGCCCACCTTAGTGATGGGTGGAACCTGCTTATTCCAAATTATAATTAATCTGGAGAAAATGGATGGATTGATGTCTCTTGAAGGTCCAGAAATTAATCAAGGATAGGTCCTTGAGACCAGGAGAGGCATGACAGGCTCAGGCTCTCTAGGCTTTTAATGTGACCTCATCAAGGTACACCAGGACATAGAGTTTTCTGAGCTTGTTTAATCTCTTCCTCACCAGCCATATACATCTGGCTCTCCCAACCATCATGCCTACTTTAGACAACCATTTGACTTAATTAGAAGCTGCAGGGATAGCAGAAACAGCCTGATGCTTACAATGTGCACCTGGAGCAGTACCCAGGGCCAGTATAGAACATGTTGTTTTGTTTTTACCCTAATCAGTTCTTCCTCACGACCTCAAGATGATGCATTCGACTTATTGGAGACAGCAGTGAACTTACCGAAGATCTTAGGATACACAGAGAACAATGTTTCTGATTATGTCCAAGTATCCTGACACACTGCATATGTGGGGATAGCAGTCACTTCCTCCATGTAATCTGAGACTTACTGGAAATTTATTTATTTATTTATTATATTTATAACCCGCCTTTTTTCCTGCAAGGAACCCAAGGCAGCTTACAAATGAATGAAATGAATGAATCACGCCCTATGTGCCATCCCTGCTATCTCCTGTAAGTTCACCTAGTTATCAAGAGGTAGTAGTGTGGAGAAAAGAAATTTTATGGCCTTAAAGCCTCTATGGCTTGGCTGTACTGCAAAGAACCAATTTTGAACAGAATTCCTTGAGTCCTGATTTAAAAGAGACTGACGCCCATCCCTGAAATCCAGTGGCAAGTATATCTCTAATATTGTAGGAGAAAAAGTAAGAAAAATGTTAAGGCAATTCTCAAGACCAGCCAGTTCCATAACTTACAAGGAGGTGATGCCATTTACCTCCTTGTTTTCCCCCTAGTCTTTTATCTAGCAATTGCAAGTCAGTGGGGAAAATGAGAACATCTACCATTAAATCTCAGAAATAGCATTCTCATTTCTATCACTTAGCATGCAATGACATGTACCACAGCCTGGTTGTAAGTGTTGTCTCCGCCTTCCCAGCCAAAGTATACCTAACAGATATACCTACTATTGGAAGAAGAGATGTGCAGTCTGCTCTGCTGTGAAATTTTGCTAAAACTTTCTTACTAGCCTTCCACAAATTTTCTCTGAATTCAGGTTACTTGCAAATTTTGCTCTTTTATATATACATAAGATATAAATAAAATGGTCTTCACTTGATTCTATCTTTAACAAGCACAGATGCTTCCAAATATCTCCCAAATAGTTGTTCCAGTATGCTTATGTACAAACAATTATTGTGGGTATAAGTGAAGAACCTTCACAATCATAACACTAGCACTTCCTGAAAAAAAGGAAAAGGGTGGAAAAGCTCATTTCTGGAACAGAACGGGTCAGAGGAGCTCTGTTCTGTGAGCTCCACTGACCTGCCCCATTCTGGAAACAAGTGTTTCCACTCATTTCAAATTGCTTCAGGAACTGCTAGGTTCCCATTCCGTTAGTGTTAGGTCCCGCTAGCCTGCAGTTAGTATTGGATACTGTCTTTATTTCTGTTTTCCTAGCACTCACACCAGGATTACAGGTTGCATATTTAAACACAGTTCTTCCTCTGCTAGTGCACCTGTTGCTGTTTGAGTGACTGATTAACTATTTGATTAATTGGCCACTTCTAGAATAGGAGTTGAAACAATTTATCAGACTGCCCTTCACCACGAAGATGAAGAGTTCCATGTTAGCACATTGGTGGAACAGAAGAGGGTGGATGCAAGCTCTATGGGACCTGAGAAAGGAACAAACGTGATTGGACATGTACTTAATTGTCAGTGTTTGGATAGGTAGGAAAGCTGGGTTGATCTTGCAAGGTGGGCTAAGTAAATATGGCTTGGTCAGGCTATGAATATAATTTTCTGTTTGAAGCAGTTTTATTTTACTTTAGCTGTAGATTTTGATTATTGCATTGTATATTTTACCTACATATGTAGCAAAACATACTTGACCTGAATCTGATTCAACATATATGTGTATTTACATTTTAGGAGCCTTGATTGGTGGTAGGTGTCCTATCGAAGATGGCTGGATATACTGGCATGGCAACTGTTACTACATACAGAAGGAAATACAGAAAAACTGGATAGAGGCGAGGGATATTTGCAGACAGTATAGGGATACAGACCTTCTCTGGATAACCAGTAACAATGAGAAGGTATAATACTGTGTTTTCACATAAGCTATATTTTCTTTTAAGAGCTTGGATTTGTCACACAGTAGTTTTGATGGTAAATGCCAATCTTTAGACTTTGACTTGGGTGTTGTTATTTTTTTTTAATTGATGTGCAGGATTTTATAAAATATTCCCCATTTCTAGTTCACATGAGTTTTCTAGCTTTCTTTCTTTCCCCCCCCCCCCTTTTTTTTTTGTCATTTTAAAGAAATTGCTTCTTTCGATATTGCCCAGAGGATTCTACTGGATTGGTCTTCATGGGAATAAATTTTGTACCCATTTGCAGTGGTCAAATGCTAATGTTTCATATGCACATTCAGAATGGTAAGTTGAGTAAGAGTTGCTGCTGTCAGCAACAATAATCCCCCATGCTCTGAAAGTTACAAAAATGTTGAATGAGCAAGTCCAAAATAATATAAGACTTATGAGAAGTCCTCAGCTCCCTTGGCATGTTCCATGCCTGCTGATCTTGATTCCAGTTGTGTTGTGCTGTGTGTGTGTGTGTGCTGATAATAAGGACATGAAAGAGAAAAAAGAGAGTTATTCTTCAGAATGTTTCCCTATTTTCCTGTCCTATCTGATGGTTTCTGCATACACTGTGGCCAATTTCTTCTATCCCCAAATATCTCCTCCTTACAAATAATTCTACAAATTGCTGTTCTAGATTCACTGCAGGGCTCTTGTGCCTTTAAACTGGGTACAGGTGCAACATTTCTTTTTGGCAGGTGCAGCATTTCTTGGTTTGGGGTTGCCATGGCTGTAGAAACTTTATCTGCCAATATGTCCCTTTCTGCCTAGCTTTTAAAGGCTCTGACCAGTATTGAATATGACTACCCTGCTTGATTCCTATATTTATTTATGCTACTTCTTTACTGCTTAATATCCTAAAATGTCTAAGCAGTTTACATTAAAAATACATGTAACGCAATGTGAAAACCAATGTAAAAACAATATAAAATAATAAATACATTAAAACATTACAAGAACAATAGTTGAACAGAGCAGTGCCATAGTCAATTACAAGTCAGGGAAAGCCTGAGTAAACATATACTCAGAGAGCTTCGGCTATTGGGCAGTATAGAAATAATAATAATAATAATAATAATAATAATAATAATAATAATAATAATAATAATAATAATAATAATATACATCTTCAAGTGGCGTTTTGAAGCTCACCACAGTTTCCACCTCTCAAACCACACATGGTAGAGTGTTCCAGAGGGCAGGGGCCACTACCGAGAAGGCCTGTCTACATGCCATTACCTGGCAGCACACTGTTGTTTGTGGGACCAATTGTTGGTTGTGGGATTGCTATGTGCTCCTCAGTAGACATCAGGTTAATCATGTCACTAATTTAACTAGGCACACTATTGTAAGACTTGGGTGTTGCTCGTTTTTTATTCCAAAGAGCTTCTCTAGGCCATCCTCCCTTTACCACTTCTTTTTTAAAAGCCTTCATTTATATTGGCATGAGCCAGTATACCTGGCTGGATACCTGTATTTGCACCCCATCTCCCTCTGTTTCTGCCCAGTGGATGCCCTGTTGTGGCCTAGGAGTGCCTAATGTCCACTCCTTTTGGACTTAATCTACCTCCAGTGACTGCCCCCTTGCTTTCTGTTCATCTCAGCAGACTAAGGATAGGTAATAATAACCCTTCTCTTCCTCTTTCTTGTCTTTCAGTTTATGATCATTCTCAATCTCTACCCCCACCTCCCAGTTTCCTTTTGGGATAGCCTTCAATATCTCATATTTTATAGCTAAACAATCATAAAGTGATTTTGTTTTTTATTGTCTTTTAATAAACATATTTTCTGGATGTCCTGAAGTCTGAGCTCAGATAGTGGTGTTCCACTCTCTAAGGCAGGGATAGTCAACCTGGTGCCCTCCGGTTGTTTTGGTCTGCAGCTCCCATCAGCCCCAGCCAGCATGGCTAATGGTCATGGGTTATGGGTTGCCTACTCCTGATTTAAACCTAAGTTTCTAACTTACCCACACTGTACTAGTATCAGCAAATGTGCTAGTTTCTGAGCCAGTTCTACCAGACTGCTAGTAGCCTGCCTCTGGCAGGAATAGAACCAGAAGCTGCTGAGAGAAGAGGTTCCCTTAGCACAAGACTGATTCTCCCCACTCATCTTTTGTTCCTGAGGGGCTTACTCTGAAATAGATTCTAAGTTAGATACATGTTCCAAGCAACGGTGTAAGTTCATCAATCCAGGTTTGTTGCTAGAGGCCCAAGTAGCTTCAGTGACAAGGAACGCTTTTCACCAGCTGAAACTGTTGCGCGTGTAACTGTTGCGCGTGTGTATAGGCGAGATAAAGAAGAGCCAGACACAGAGTATATGGTTTCAAATCAGGGCCACATTTATTGAATTGAAGATCTGTGAAGGGTGAAGTGCGGTACTAACCTAGCCCGGCCCTTGGCCGGGTAAAAAACCAGTATTTGGTGAATACATCCTAACTGAACCGGAGGCGGGATGGCCCGCCACCGGCCAGTTGCCCTCCATGTGGAGGGCCTTACCATCATCACCTTACTTTGGCGCCTCCAGGCACCCAATGTAGGTGAGAAAGGTAAAACCCCAAAGACGTCCCAATCTCCCTCCTGCCAAGCCTCAGGGCATTAGCGAGGGCAGCCTTGGGTAAACGTCAGTCACCTTGAAAGGTGCCACTGGATGATCACCATAACCCTAATCGCCACTGCCTAAACCCGCACTTCCCACCACAGGGAGAGACAAGCTATCGCTTAGTAGAATCTCCCCCACCTGCCCGATAAAAGAGTGAGCAGGGCCCTTCGCAGATCTCCAATAAAAATATCATTACCAACATCAGATAGGTGAACCCCTGCTACCTGACTCTTCTCTCCTCCCCCACGCGCAAGCCTTCTCCCCGGCCCCAGGTGAGGGGCCATTGGAAGTCTGTTGTGCTGGCTGTAACTTCTCCTGGACAGTACTGCAATGCACTATATGCCTTTTGAAGACTGCCGAGAGACTGGAATTAGTTCAAAGCACAGCTGCTAGGCTGCTAAATTGGAAGTCATCAGGAACACATCTTGTCAGTGCATAAAGAGCTTTATTGCTTCTGGTTTGTTTCTGAGCACAATTCAAAGTGCTAGTGCTTACCTTTTAAATCCTTACATGGCTTGGGACCCAGGTACCTGGGAGAACATTTTCTCCCACATCAAGCTGGCCATACAATGACATCTTCAGAAGCCCTCCTCCTGAAGCTTCCACTACCTAAAGCAGGGGTAGTCAACCTGGCACCCTCCAGACGTTTTGGACTGCAGTTCCCATCAGCGCAAGGCAGCACGACCAATGGCCAGGCATGATGGGAGTTGTAGTCCAAAATGTCTGGAGGGCACCAGGTTGACTACCCTGATCTAAAGTGAAATGAGTGGTGACTAGGAAGGCCTTCTTAGCTGTGGTGCCTTGTTGGTGGATTTTTCTCACAAGGAGACTTGTTTAGCACCTATGCTGATGTCCTTTAGGCACCAGGCAAAGACCTTTTTTTTTTATTCTCCCAAAAAAGAAGACATGTTTATGATTAGTTGTTTTTTGTTTTTACTTCTGTTGGGATTATTTTAGTGCTGCCTTTAAAATTATTGTTATTGCTGTTTTATTGTTTGTTGTATCTTCATGACACAGTTATAAAGTGTTCCCAAAACTTTTAATTCAGGGATAGCATAGAATTTTAAAATATAAATCATGCTTTCCATGTCTATTCTGCTGCAGAACATAACATGATAGGATTTGCCCTTAAGCCTTTTTGTTCTCTAGTTCTTCAGCAGCCTTCTGTCACCTTGTGTTTCTCATATTCAATCTAGGAGACCACTGGCTGCACCATATACTATAGAAGAGAAAACAAAACATCTCATGCAAATTACATAATGACCTAGCTTCCTGTCATGTGCCTCTGTGTAGTACGTGGGGTTCCATTTTTGAATTTTCAATGTGAATACATTATACTTCTTCATATAATATGCATATGAAATAGTTTAAAATGTAATGTGTGAAGTAGCCCTTAATAGAATGGGCAATAGTAATTTGGTGAATATAATTAACGATTGGATTTTTGCTTGGTAATCTATTTTCTAAAATAACAGCTGTTGTTTTTTTAAATTGAGGTTACGTAAGAAATCATGGACATTCCTCTGGAACTGCTGTGTGCACCTGTTTGTTCCCAAAGGTTTAATGCCAGGAACTAGCTGCAATTGGAAAAAATCATGGATTTGCAAGAAAAGAGAAGAGGGTAATGTGAATGAACTCTGCTGATATATGTTAAACATTACAATACATTTCTGTATTGTTGTCAAGGTTCCGCTACTGCAGGGACCCCTTGACCTGCCTTTGGAAGATCTCTGCCTCTTCTCAAAGCTTCTCCCGTTCCAGGAGATCAAATCCTTTGCCTGTTTCCAGTAGCATGGGAATAGGCTTCAGGCGTGGTGAATAAGTCACTCCAACAACATGGGTTAAACAACAACAGTTTACTTATTACATTAGGGTATTTACACAATAGAGCAGTTATAATTCAAAAGCAAGTATGATAAAGTTAAACAGACAAATAACACAAGGTTCTCTAACTTAACTTCTGTCTACCTCTCTCCTCTGCAGTCAGTCTCTCTCTGGCTCTAGCTGGCTACACCCCACACAAATAAAGCCTTCCCAGGATTGGAAGGTTATAACCATGTGACCTTGAACAGGAAAAATAATACTTAACTTCTATTGGGTGAACTGAAATTCACAAAGCCCCCCTCCCATCTTGAAATGTTTGGGCCTTCAGGCTTCAACTAATTTAGGGAAGTGTTTAGGCCTACAGGCTTCAACTAACCTGAACCCTGTGTAGGCCTCAATCCTTCACAATTGTAATAAATCCATTGAGGTTAAATGTAGTATAAGATAGTTACATTTAGATCATGACCATTCCAGTCTGGCCGGCCACTGTAATATGCAAAGCACTAGAATGTTATTAAAGCCAATACTACTGCATCAGATTTACAACTCTTCCTTCTTACCTATTTTGCTAGCCCCACAAGTTGAGAAGATCAAGCTGATGATGAGCTAGAAACTTAAGAAAAATGCTTTTACTCCTGGTATCTGATTGACTTGCATGCTCACATTTTACCTAACAACATGCAAGACCAGAAGCAGTTTGAAATACGTCTAAAATGGAGGCATTCTCAGTTCTCATGTTTATCTCCTTCAGGTTTAAGAAACCAATAACAATATGTGGTTTACAATAAAGGTCAAAACCCACAGTTTGGTAATACCTTTATTAGGACCAACCAGAATACCAGAAAAGATTGTGCAGGTTTTTGAGTTCTCCAGAACTCTTCATCAGGCTAAGCAGTACAAAAAAACAGTGGATGGAAGAAGGATAGAAAAATCCAAAAATTAGGCCAGATATTGTACGCACGAGGTCTGCAGTTTAGACCCGGTCTCAAAATGGAGATTGCAGGCTGAATTAATTAGTAACTGGTAGGTGTGACAAGTATCAGAATACACTTAGTGTTCTGGGACAAAGTAAAAATGGTTGACCCTCATTTCTGAAAAGGTAAAGGCTGGCTATAACTCAGATCTGTCTCTTGCTCTGGGAAAAACACACAGGTTCCTAAGTTGGCAGTGAGCAGAAGTAAAGAGAAACATGACAGTCTATATATAAGCAAAGTATAAAAGTCAGTTGAAGCCAAATTGTGTAGAATTACCAAGTGGTTGGAGGAATGTTTTGTTTAGTTCCCCACCTAAAATTAATCTTTGCCTTTGCTCAGGCTTTTAATGTACTTTTACGTATTGTTGACTGCTCTTTTATCTGCTGGCTTACCTTTTATTTGTGGTTTTATATATTTGCATTTGTATTTTAAAAAGCCATATAAACTTCCCTGGAATTAATTTTGATGAAGGGTATTATTAAGTAAAATAAATAAATATTAAATGATATATATAGCTTTTGGACATCATTCATTAGACTTGCGCTCCCTTCCACTGAATGAGAGAGGAAATTGCACTCAAGAATCTTCATCTTGATTAGCGAGAGGAGGGCCATCTAGCCCACTAAGCATTATGGGGTTTTGTTGTTTGTAGTCTGAGAAGAGATTGTGTATCTTGTGTATTCATACTTACTTATTAAGATGGGCCTTCTGAAATGTCCTTCTTTTATATCAATGCCTCCCCCGCCCCATTTTTGTCCACTGTACCATAGTAATAAGAATGTTTCAAGTGTTATCTGGCTATCCGTGTAGCCAATTGTGTCCCCTGGGACTTCTCCTGCTTTTCCTTTTGAACTGAAGAGAAGTAACCCTTGCCACATAGCAACTACCATAGAACATAATGGAAATTCCTGGTGAATCTAATTTTCCTTTTTGCCTGGTTATGATCCTCTATCTAGAGTTATACTTTGATTTTCATGGAATAAATATTTTGAATGACTCCTAAGTAATAGGTGTGTCTAAACTGTGTGGCTTATTCTCCAAACCAATTATGTACATGTTCTAGAAACAATGGATTTCCGCACGTTTGCTGGCTATTACCTTGTTGGCATTGCCAAAGAGGCTAAACTGGTCACCCACAAATCACTAAGTGAAGCCATTCAGCATTGTAGATTTGAAAGAAGACTTTGCACTGCAGTTCAAAGAATAAGAGCTACCTACATAACATTCTTGGCAAAGCGAATGGTATTAGTCAATGGAGACTTTGCACATTTATATACAGCATATTTGAAAAGTGGTATGTATGCTGCACAGGGCACTTACTTGGGATCATGTAATGGGGATTAATTATTCCATCATACACTTGAATCATACTTCTTGCATTCATAAATTATACCTCAGATTTACTGCCTGAGGCAGGCCACCTCATGATCAGGCTGTTCTAGAGGGATGGTATTTATAACATAAGGAGACCCCTGCTATATCAGACCAAGGGGCCTTTTGTCCAGCATGAAATCCAGTAGTGGTTAGCCAGATACTTCTGGGAAGCTCACAAGCCCTCTGTTGTCCCCCAGCAACTGGTATTCAGAGTACAGAACCTCCATATTTGGAGGATCTGTGGCTAATAGTCATTGAAAGACCTTTCAAAATAATTACTTGGACCTAAGAATGTCTTTGCTAAAGCTTCAAAAGGTGTTTCACTTTACACTGCTCTACCTAGACCAGGGTGCACAACCTTTTTAGGCCCAAGGGCCATATGTGATGCTGGCTCAGTGGTTACGGGCATGCACACACACACCAGCAATCCTGATACAGATTGCTTTTTCCTCACTGATAGCGGTGGTGGGAAAATAGCAATCTGTTTGGGGATCTCTATAGGAGGGAGTGGAAAGCCTTCTCCCCACCCCCTCCCCCAGCAATCCTGATAAAGATCCCTCTTTCTGCTAGCAGAAAAAGAGTTACCGGTATCTGAATTAGGAAATTGACGGGAGATTCGGCATCAGAGGGGTAGCAACCAGGCTGCAGGTTGTGCACCCTTTACCTACACTACTAACATGAACTCTATTAATACATAACACCAGATGATGATGATGATGATGATTTTGCTCAGGTAATAGCTAAAGTAATAACATGAAGGTGCCTCTTTTTATAACTGCAGCAGACAACAACTAGTTGTGACTGCTGGATCCTCATGATGTCCCTTAGTTGTGGCAATGGGGTTTTATTCCTACCAGGCTGTAAAAGGGGATAACCTTATTCTACTAGAGAGGAGATTACTTACTTAAAATTATTATATATCTAGGATGCATTAACTAGAGCTGAACCAAACGTGTTTTTGGTTTCGCAGTTAAAACATCTCAATTTTTCAATATGTTTCAGCAGCTCAGAAATGCAAGTTGCAATGTGAAAATTGAAATTTATGATAATTCAGCCCTGTCCTAGCTTTCAACAATGAGCTGTTTGTATCCTAGGAGAATTTTGGTGTCTATCCCTGTTGTGTTTTCAGATTGTTCCTTTTTTTGTGGTGTGAATACGATGCATAGGGCTGTATCAAATGTTAGTCTAACATAAGTCTGATTCATTTCAATGGGTCTACTCTAAGTAGGACTAACATTGGATACAACCCAGAGTTGGGATTACCATTCAGTTTTTATAAACATACTTCTTTAACTAGCTGTGTCACTTGATCTTTGAAATATCTTTTGTCAGCTTGTACTCCAGGATATTATGGTCCTGAGTGTAGCATAAACTGCATTTGTAATGGGACTGAAAACTGCAATCCATTAACTGGACTATGTGCAGAAAACGAGCAGTGTAATGAAGACTACCTAACAGATGATTGTGAAAAAGGTACACAATTTACAGTCCTGATTAGTTGTCCCTCCCCTCCCCTCAGTGGAGAGAAAAACTGGGTTCAATTACCTGATTTAGGAAAAGCAGTACAGGAAGCAGCAGTGTGAGAAAATAATTGGTTCTTGTTATCTAATAAAAATGGAATCCTGTGAAACATTATGGAAAGGAACTGCTGCTTTATTGCCAACAGCAGGCATGCAAATATGTTTATATGTCGGAAGTGACAAGCAGAGTAAGGATGACGAGAAGGGGAGAGGGAGGAGGACAGTATAATTTAAAAATAGTAGGACTCAGATATGTCTGCAGAGTCTGTCAACAAAGGGTCAAATGGGGTAAACGAAGGCTCACATTTTATGCCATCGCCAACAAGTATCTACTGACTAATCCTGTCAAGGTTCTTAGTTAACACGCTCCCCCCCCCAAAAAAATTTTTTTGCTTAAAACTTATGCCAAAGTTTTGTGCTACCTTTATGCCACAAACCCTGTGGTTTGTGTTGCCATCCACAAGAGCCAGTGTAGCGTAGTGGTGAGAGTATTGGACTGGGACTCGGGAGATCCGGGTTCTAGTCCCTGCTCACTGGGTGACTTTGGGCCAGTCACTGACTCTCAGCCTAACCTACCTCACAGGGTTGTTGTGAGGCTAAAATGGAGAGGAGGGGGAGGAGAAGGATTATGTAAGCCGCCTTGGGTTCCTTGCAGGAAAAAAGACGGGGTATAAATATAATAAAATAATAAATAAATAAGCATGTAACTGACATACCCAGCATAGTAACCCTTGCCACATTGTTGAATTTCCTCAAAACCTATGCCAAGGTTTTGTAGTTGTTTTGTGCCACAAACCCCAAGACTTATGCTGCCAGCCAGCTCTTAGTGTGTCATGACATATCTGGTCAGGCTTCCTGGTTAACACCCCCACAAACAACTATGAATCCTGAAGTCTGGCATGACCTCAGAACCTAGTTTTTGGAATGTTAACTAGGAACACTGATGGGATATGTCAAGCACAAAACCTTGGCATAGGTTTTGAGGAGATATGACAGTGTAGGTTCTAGGGTGTTCAGTATGATCCCACAATGGGTATGTCAGTCAGTTACAAACCTGTGGTTGGCAGCATAAAACAAAGCTGAGCAGAGCTCATGGATTGTCGCAGAAAAATAGCACAAAACTTTGGCATAGATTTTGACTGGATACCAAACGTTGGAGTTTGTCATTAACAGGGCTGTTTTGTTGCCTGGTTGCTTAAATGCTGCTGTTAATTTCTCAGGTGTGATTAATCTCAAGTGCCCAACAGATCCTGGATGGTGGTACTGGAAAGACAACTGTTATTATGTAGAGACAGTGAATCAATTGACCTGGGAAGAAGCAAAGGATTTCTGCATGGCTTATTATGCAACTGAACTGATACCATTGCCACAAAGCAAAAAGGAAAAGGTAGCATGCATAAGATGATGCAGCACTGGTAGGGCATTTATAGATGGCATATCTATGTTAACTGTCAGCTGAGAAGAGTAACTTTCATTAGGTTTAGAAATGAAATCTTTTATTAGGTTTAGAAATGAAACCTTTTATTAGGTTCTCTTCTGCCATTTGAGACCCTCTTAGGAGCCTTTGGAATAACACTGATCTAGAATGTTTTGTGAAATATAAAATATTGCAACCAATTTTCCAATTTAGTCCAGTAGAACTGTAGCCTTTTCTTTTAGAGACTAGCAACAGTTCTATGAAGTGAAATAGATTTCCCTTTGAAGGGGGGAACTACCTGGAAGAAAGGCCCTCTCCCCTTTGGGTAGGTAGGTCAACTTTTTGCAATTTCCAGAGATTACCCCCATCTGCCTTTGGAGGTGCTTTATCCTGGCCAGATAGTGAGTCCTTAGAGCAACAAAGCAATGCCACAAGGGGACTGAGCTTCAACAGAAGTCATTCAGCAGTAGGAGCAGGTAGCAGATATAAAATAAAGGATCAAGTTTAGACTCTGCAAGAGTTGGGTGAACTCCCAGAGCAGAGCTGGCTCAAGA